>SNRZ01000036.1:0-681951 GCA_008729115.1 Dirofilaria repens | reverse complement strand
AAAAATTCGGATAGTGATGATTTTATATAAATACCGATGAAATCATGCATTATATAAAATATGTAAATGTTTGCTTCGAGAATGAATAAAATTTATAGAAGCAATGCTCAATATCATTTTTGTAATATTGTCCCTGCATCCCAGCTATATGTGGAAATGGTGGAAGAAAAGAATGGTGGGCATGTCAAGTTGAAGTTTTAACAAACATTACAAACTACTTTTTTAATTTTTATAGTAATTAAAATCATATCTTTAAGAAAATTAATCAATTAACATAATGATTGCAATGAGAATCCGATCATGATACTTATACTTAAACCTTTAAACAGAATTGACTTCGAATTATAACTTCTGTCATTTTACTAATTCATAGTTTTATTCTTATTTTGATTGTTCCACATCCTAAATTTCTAAAATACAAAAAAAATTTTTGAAAATATTTCAGTCTTTGGAAGCAACAAGACGCATGCTGCAGTTATGTGAGGAGGTATGCTGTTATATTCGAGCAACATATTAGAGATCATCATTAGCTGACATTCTGATTAAATTAATTTGAACATCTACTTAGTTTTTTTGAGCGATTGATATTTCATTCATCTTCAGTAATAATTAGTTCAATTTTAAAAGAGTTAAAATCAATATTTATCAATAAAAAGATTTTTTTTGGATAGTTTAATTTTGCAGAAAGACTTTTTAAAGTGGTAAATCTAGAGAAAGGAACTCACTTTCATTTAAAATGAGATATTATCGCTTCATAAAACTAACTTATAATTTCAGAGCAAAGAAGCGGGCATTAAAACACTTGTGATGTTGGATGATCAAGGAGGTATATATTTACTTCTCTTTTTACGAAAATTGTTTTTTCGCTATATTTTAATTTCCATCATTGTATTTTTAATTCTAACTTCTAGCATTTGAATTATAAATCAGAATACAATTGAAAGATGAAGGAAAAAGATGTACAAACGTAGCATCAGGGAGGAAGAAAAGATATCAATGATAATTGATGCGAATATATGCAGTCTGAAATCAGTAGAGAACATTGTGAAATGATCAAACTATGAATTATATTATTTCATGTGAATAAGACAAGTTTGCAGAGCAACTCGAACGTGTTGAAGGTGGTCTAGACACCATAAATCAGGATATGCGAGAAGCGGAAGAACATCTGAAAGGCATGGAAAAATGCTGCGGTTTATGTACGCTTCCATGTTTCAAGTTTGTTTTTGAAAAGTTTTCATTAGCCTTTGTCATGAATAAACGATTTTATTTGTTAATTCAAATGCAATTTAAAAATAAATTATCCGCACAAAAATAGCGTACTATTATTAATAACACAAACCTCATAAAATCATCAAGTTTATTTCTTCCCATTAAATATTCATTAAATATTTTCATTTAAATATAATTTGAATTTTATTAACATGAAACATGGCTTCATTACTGAGCTAGCATAATATGATCTACAATTAAATGATTTGCTGAACTGGACTGGGAATAAAACCTCTAATATTTTATATTATATCAATAGTTAATGGAAACTTTCGATTTTCTTGATTAACAATAAACCTCATTCATTTATAAAAGATAAGACTATAATTTCGCAGAATTTTAATTTGCAGGACAGAGGATTTCGAAAAAAATTCGGAATATGCAAAGGCATGGAAAAAGGACGATGATGGAGGTGTAATTAGTGATCAGCCTCGGATAACTGTTGGCGATTCTGGAATGGGTCCTCAAGGTGGATATATCACACGGTCAGTGACCAATTTATTTTTAGCATTACGTTTAATCCGTTAGAAAATTCTTTTTCTTTTTAATTTTTATAAAACTTTCCAACTAGTTTATCTCATCGAAATAATTGTTTTCTTGTTTCAATTCATTCTAAGAAATTCCTAAAAAATTTTGCAATAAAGATTTTCGGAAATATTTGAATTTCGAATATTTTTGATTAAATAGGAACGGTTTTTTTGTTTTCTTTCAAGAGAAAGTATAACATGATAGCGCAAGACTCATCAGATAAATGAGCGGATAAATAAATTAAAAGTTTGATTTAAAAAAAAAAAGCGAATAAATAAATTGATTTAAAAAATTATCCACTTTATGAATGAAAAGTGAAGATTGCAGAATAACGAACGATGCTCGTGAAGATGAAATGGACGAGAATGTTCAGCAAGTATCAACAATGGTTGGTAATTTACGTAATATGGCAATTGATATGAGCACAGAAGTTAGCAACCAAAACAGACAGTTGGATCGTATACAAGAGAAGGTATATTTGTCATACTTTTATATAGGAGGACAAAATATATCATAATGAATACATATCTAAACTTCTCTTAATTGGAAATCTTGAAATTCATCATGGGAAATAAGTGATCGTCCCCTTATAAATAGACTAAAAAAATTTGGAGAATAATTGCAGACTCAATCCAATGAAGTAAGAGTGGAGTCAGCTAATAAACGGGCAAATAAACTAATCACTAAATAACGTAAGTTTGCAAAATTCTTAGCTTAACGTTCATTTAAATCATAAAAGTGTCAGCTTTTGTTATTGCTCGTGTCTTTTATATGTTGTAAATTGGTGAAATCGTAAATAAATAATAGGTCGAGTCGTTCTGAAAGTGTTTTTATTTTGAAAGTTCATTCTAAGGATAAAATAGGAACAAAAGAATGAGATTTTAATAAAATTCGACTAAAGATTTCGTAGTGAACAAACCCCAAATCTTCCTAGTGACATCGTCTCGAATGAATTTGTAAAAAATTACAACTATAACTTATTTTCAAATATATTATATCACTAGAAAATCTAAACAGAAATGCTTGGTTCCAAGATATTTATCAATATATTGTTATTTATCATTATTATTATTGTACGCATTTCTAATCTCTATTTTTACCTTAAATCTGCATAATCTATTAATTAATCGCTCTTACCAACATTGATAGTCTTCGGATATTGAATAGTGGACAACTCACTTTTAAAAAATAGTATTTTTTGAAAGTTTTTGTTAATAAGCTAACATATTCACAATTAAATTAAATATATATGAGATGCTCAAGTTTATTTTCATAATTTTTGCATGGTTTGCTTTCAATCATAATAGCATTTTGGCATCGTAATTTGAGATTTAAATTAAGTAATTGAAAACTGACATTTTTTTTGATGGGCTGTCAAGTTTAAATCTTAATTTTTAAGAAAATAGTTCGACAAAATGAGCATTTCTGTAAGAGAACAAAAGATATATTTTGAAGAAATTTTTTTATTTCATGCGAAAGATATAATTATAAGCATTGGGACACAATAAATCAAAGTTGCAAGTACTTCGGCGCTTGCTTTCAAACCAATAAGATGAAAAAATAAACAATCTCGTTTTCTTTCCATTCTTTAGCTGAAGTACTTCGCAAATTTTTGTCGAAGGAGGAATGTTCTTCAGTATTTTAGTTCCTAAATTCATTTAAAAATTATAGAGTTAAAAGTTGGTCTAACGTAGTCCATCAGCTTGTCCTTTTATTCATGATATGATTAATATTTGTAATAAATGCAATTTAGAATACCACAATGGAATTCGATATTAGTAATCGTAATAAAGATTCTAACAAAAAGGTAATAGCTCTGTAAGTAGCCTCGAAATTTTGATTGAAGAACAATGTATTATAATTATGAATATTATATTTGATGCAAAATGATTAGCTCATTACATTGCCCCACAAGTTTCACAACTTATAAAATAATTTGACATTACACGCCAATAAAGTTATGAGGTAATGTTATTACTAAATCTCTTTGCAAAAGTACAAAAATCAGCGAGATATGCTGAAATGATTGCTTTGGTGGCTGATATTATACAGCAATTCTACCATACAACTGAACTCTGATTTTATGGCAAAAAACAAGCTGGACCATTTCATGAACTTTGCTCGATCTAGTCAATCGTCTAATATAAGAAAGACTTAATAATTATCACTTCCCAGCTAATCGTAAGTACTTTAACAATCTCATTATGCGCTCGTTGCTATGAAATCGTAGAAATGACTAGCTTTTATTTTCACAATGTCATTTATTCCAAAATAAAGAGCCTATACGAACTGATGTGACATTCGTAATTTTCAACACTATTCATTACTTTTAATTTAATTTTTTTACTTTAAAAATAGAGCTATAAATATATATTTAAGTTATCGCCAAATGTAATGCGCAATTTTTGAAGAAAAAGAAAAACACTGACAAATTTTCATGTTTCATTTTGCAGACAAAATACAATTTAGTTCAACAAAATGTGAGAGGCAAGAAAATCGATACTCTATGCATGTAAATTCAAAAAAAAAAATGAAGTGAATACAAGCAAGAACAAAAATAAGGTAAACAAAACACGAAAATACGAAAAGTAGCAAAAAAATCACATAAAAAGGAACATACAAAACTACCATTAATGGTTGAATTAAAAAATGAAATCAAAAATAAGCGCCATAAAATATCTCAACATTCTGACTTATGAACTAAATTTATAAAGATTTCAGGATTACTAAATTTAAAAGTTTCATGGAAATCAGAACACGGTTTAGATCCTACGTTTCAACAGATCTTTTAAGAGAACAAAAAACAATTCATAAGGAAGTGCAGCGCAAAATCTCGTAAAATACTACAACCAATATAGAGATAATAAAACAAGCAGAAAATCTGCACAAGATAAATACAGCACCAATATAATACTTTTGCTCTACAATCATATAAGAACAAAAAAATTTTTAAATTTAAAGTTATTATTATATATCCTATTTTTGACATACTTAAAAGTTGTCCATAAAATCATAGACTAGCAAACCACTAAATATAAATAAAGGCAGAAGATACTTTTGTAGCATGTGACATCAATTAAATTTAAAAATTTATTGCAGAAATTTGCTTTGAAAATAAATTTATTCTGGATTTCACCCATATCGCTAACAAATTTAATGATGTAACTATTATTCAAATGCATCCATTGTATCGCTAATATCACGTAAAGGAGACGACATCACATTGTGAAAAGAAAATTGTACAAAATTATTTTGCATTTCATCTAATTCATCAACCGTATCCAGAGGTCCTGAGCGAAGTGATGGTGGTGTAAGTTGTACTGGAGCTTGAGTAAACTCCTGCAAATAGTAATATAAAATAACAAAGGAAAGATCATATACAAATATTTGGAAATAAGACTTCTACCAATTACCAATAAAATCACGTCTGAGACAAATTTTTTTTTAAAACAATTAGAGAAATTTAAATTATAAACACATCCTGCTTATCTTAACACAAGAAATCTGCAAAGATTTTTATTTCGACAGTAATTTGAATGAATTTGCTGAATGATTTTGTGATTTGTTTTGTTTCGCTGATAATCTCATTATTTTAATTGATAAAGAAAACCTTATCAAAGTAACAGGTATCAGTATCCGACTGCACATTCGGCCGGAATGGAGGAGTGATTTCTTTTCGGTATAATTTTTTCCAGTCGATATTATTGAAAAATTCGTGTTGCATAATTTCCTGTGCGTCGTCCGGTCCTCCACCAAGTCTAGATTAATTTGTTCGAACTTATTCGAAAATTCGAAATTCTGCATTGACTGGCATTAAGGAATGAGATTTTAAACTGATTTCAAAAAATAACAACTCAAGAAAGCATAAAGTCTAAATAAAAATTATTTAGACATTTGTGTCACCTTTGATTTGGATCTTTAACCAGTAATCCATTGAGCAACGCTCTAGCTGGTGTTGTCAATTTCGATGGGAAACGTATAGTACCGGTAAGAATTAATTCAAACAATTTTTCATGATCCTTTGAATAAAACGGTAATCGACCACACATCATTTCGTACATCACAACACCAACACCCCACCAATCTACTGCACGTCCATAATCATTATCTTCAAGTACCTACAAATTGCAAAAAAAAAAAAAAAATTCCACTTCGAAAAACAAAGAATCTACAATTAAAAAATTGATCTTCTAAGAAAGAAGTGTACGAATATAATACTTAACATTTGTAGAATAGCGATACCTCAGGAGCTAAATATTCTGGTGTACCACAAAAAGTCCTTGTTCGATCACCAAACGATATGTCTTCTTTACATAATCCAAAATCAGCTATCTTTATGTGGCCATCTTTATCCAGAAGCAAATTTTCTAACTAAAATTAAAAAAAAAATCACAGATTTCCAATGGAATTTAAAGAAAGGAAAGCGTCAGTAACAAAAACTTTCTACCATAAATTAACGCGCAGACATCTGAAAAATTTTTAACAATTCAATATTTGACTGAATTTACTTAAAACATTTCAGCAATTTTCCACTTTTGAACTTGAAAATTGACACTGTTCTAAGCTACATGCTGTAACTACATGCGAACAAAGAAATTGAGGAGAAAGTGAACGGAAGCACAGAATTCAAATTTGTAAATTTCTGAAATTGTTTAAAATACATAGAATTTTATTTATTTTGAAAGAAATCTGAAATACAAGTTTTATCGTGGTCAGTCAGATTGCTTCCAGAGGGTCTCATCTCGCTTCGCAACATTTCGAAATACATGTAGTATTTTGATTCATCCACTTTTATAACAGCAGCAAACCTTCAAATCCCGATAAATGATGTTGGTGTGCAAATAGCCAACTGCAGATACGATTTCAGCACCGTAGAAACAAGTTCGTGATTCACAAAATCCTGCTTTTTTCAATTGTACTTCCTTATTTAAGTGATAATAAAGATCGCCACCAATCGCGAATTCCATAACAAAACAGAGTCGATCGTTGGTTTGAAATGAATATCGTAGCTCCTACACAAAACTGCTTTCTCTCACTTTCGCAACAGTTTCATTAAAAATTTATCAAAAAACAGGAATTTTTCACTTTTTGGCATGATTTTCAATTTTTCTAGATTTCTAGTACTCACAAATTTTTGGTAGAAAAATATTAGCGAAATTCAATTTTTAAAATAGTGGAAAAAGTTCTTATATAAAATCCGATGATTTTTTAGTGCCAAAATGCAGGATTCTGATGGCCAATACATCATCTTTGTTATTTCATAAAAAACATATGAGTTATATTATGAACGAAATTAACTATTTTACAGCTTCCAAGAGTAAAAAACTAAAAAGAACAGAAAAAATTAAGCTAAAAACATAATTATAATGGTATATACACAAAAATTAGCAAAAAATGTAAGGCAATGCAAATATTTTAAGATGAAATCTCCAATAAGTAGAATAATTAGTGCCGTTAGTGCGTGAAAATTAATCAAGGCATGCAAAAATCATAATAAAAAACTATTCAAAAAAAATGAGAGATTGCATGCAAAGAAATACACAACACAAAATTTCCAAAACATTCCTAGATTTCATCTTAAATTATTGGTTCTAGAATATTTTAATTTATTACTTGATATTATCCGCAGCTTTATATGAGTACCTTTTCAGAGAAGACAATGTACTTGATTATGAATAACAAATAATCTGAATCATTAGATACGAAAATTTTAGTCGAAATAGAAAAAAGGATAAAATAGTTGAAAAACAGTGCTCAATGAAGACTTTTAAATAAATGAAGATAGAAATAAAAAGTGAATCTAATAGTTCGATTCGTCTCCATCCATTTGGACATATAACCCATAAATTCAAAAATTTATCTATTCAGCTTGTGTAAATGCTTCGCGTTTAAAAGTCAAATCTTTATGAAGTTATAATGAAAAAAAAATCATGGTGCAAAAATGCTCATGAGATATTCAGTATACAAATACAAATTACATGAAAACGAGAAAAAAATAGTTTTCCGAAAAACAAGAAGCAAATATATTAAAAAGTAAATAAAGGGACACTGTGTGCGCTTCAAAAGGTGTGAAGAACTAACCTTCATATCCCTATAAACAATGCATTGTTCATGCAGGTAACCAAGTGCAAGGATGATTTCAGCGCCATAAAATTGTGTCCTTGTTTCGCTAAAAATCCGATTCTGTTGCAAATGGAAAAATAATTCACCACCATTCGCAAATTCCATCACGAAACATAAGTGAAAGGGCGTTTGAAAACTGTATTTCAGCTGCTAAAACAAACAACTACAACATACACAGCAAGATATTATAACATTTGCACAGACAAAAAGAATAACATTCCTGGAAAATTAAATGAAATCTCCTCTTGAAAAGTAAAAAAAAAAAAATTTACTTCATCGAAATTAATATAGTGCTCAAAGAATCTTTCCTCCTCTTCCCTCTACTGCAGATTAAACTGATATAGGAATGATGAAATCGATTTGGATAATCCTCAAATCCTAGAGAAAATTAAATGATTAAAATGATACGAAATACAGAAGAAACACAAAAAAGAGGGCGACGAAATACATGCCAGTTATTTTATTTTGTGCTGATAATTTCTCTGACTGAATAGGAAAATTCGAATAACGAAAAAGCAAGCTGAAGAAAGCTTTACGTTAATGAAAATAAGATTTTGACTAACAAGAAAAATGCAAGACTGCTCTTCAATATTGAAAGCAAAGAGGAATGAAAGATAAAAGACAGAAATCTAATCGAAAATCAACATTTACGAAATGATTAACTGCCTATTCAAATCAATATTCAGTTGACAGGAACTGGTATTAATAGTCATGCTCAAATCACTTCTTGGTAAAAAAAAATTTGCTCAATAAATCAAGGAAAGTGAAACGTGAGATATTTTTAAAAAATGGAACCTGGAAGCAGCAAAACAGTATCAACCAAAATTTAGAATTTTTACATTTTAAGCAATAAAAATACATTACATGGCCACTGAAAACATATTCCAGATAAAAAATCTCTGTAAAGAAATATTAAAATATACTAACAGTTAAAAACGGATGTTTGCATCTTTGTAACACTCGATTCTCCGTTAGGGTATGTGCCACTTCATCCTGAAAACAATAGTTACTTTCCGTTTATTGAGGATTATCATTTTTTTTTGTTACATCCTATTAATAATAAACATTAAGATATTATGTCTAACATCTGATCCCCTGGTAATGAGAACAAGTTTACAAGAATACTGCAACAATTTCAAATCAGTTAAATATGAATAGAAATCTCGGTCAAAACTGAACAGTGCAAATTTTTTTTTTTTCAGAAATGTATTAATTCATTATGATCCTTTGTCAAAAAATGACAGACCTTTTGAATAATGACTTCTTTTTTTAATATTTTAATTGCATAAAGCTTTCGTGTTCGTTGTTCCTTACATAAGATAACTTTACCAAAAGTACCTTTACCCAGCACTTTAAGAAATTCGAAATCTTCTAAGGACTGCAATAAGAAATGATTGGATATCAGTATTACCAATCTGAATAATCTAATACAATCTTGCTTATCAGAATTTATGGCAGATAAAATTACAAGGAATTTGAATGTATTTTTCATTAATGACTTTGTTGAGAAGATATAGATTGTGAGCACAAAACATTAGTTTTGGAAACATTTCTCAGATTTTACAAAATTTTAGTTAATGATTATCAGTACATCAACAGAATGATGAGAACCAAGCTGACATTCATATGCTCATTACTGATGGCTTTTCTATTGACATTACTATAAATAATAAAATTTTACTGAGTGTGTATAATAATAAAAACGAAATGGTGGATAATATAATATCACTCTTCCTTTTAAGTAGATGATATTACTGATGCATATATAATATCTCTTTTAAACTAATTATGAAGAATTAAGGAAATCTTACAATCTTATCTCTTCGTGCAGCTTCTGCAGCATCAGCCATGCTCATCATGTCTCGTCCATTGTTCACTGACATTTTGAGTTGTTCATGCATAACTGTCGTTTGATGATTTATTTCCGATAGAATACTCGAATCCTCCAACATTTCTGTATCCATTATGGATTCCGACTCTTTAAGCGAATCCGAAACAATCTAAATATTTCATACAAATCGGGACGAAACCAAAGAATCTCAATAATTATGCACCGCAAATTGAATGAAAAGGAACCTTTATTGCATTGATCCATCTCTCACGTACTTCAGCAGTCTCAGCATTAAACATTCGTTCGATGACAGTTGTCCACTGAAGACCGCGAACAAGGAATGTGTTTGGTTTCGGCCTCTCCACTTTCATCAACTAAAGCAGAAAGATTTCTGCAAAATCTTATGATTCTTTAGTTTTGAATTAATTCAACAGTTTATATTGAATACAGACTTGTCAATTAATTTTAATCTATATGATACAAGTTAATTAAAATGGTTAATCTTTCTCAATAATTAATAGCATTGGCACTCCAAAAATGATAGTTTCCATTGCTTGGAATGATAACTGATAAAATGGATGCTAATGCAGATTTTTTGTAAAAAAAATAAAGAAATAAAATCCAGAAAAGATGACACCTAAATACCTGAACATTTTTAACTGTAAAATCATTCAGTGGGTCGGGAAGTGGCAGGTCAGGATCTGGTTTAGTTTTGAATCCTAGCAGCGCACCGTCTTTGAAAAGAACAAAATATCTGCAAAATATTACAAATTTTGAATTCTTAAACTATAAATAACACAAATCTTTCCAATATTAATCAATACCACCACTACCTTGGTCGCCAATTCTTGATATGTTCGCCTCTCTTCATCAACCATCCTTCATGTACTGCTTCACCAAGCTTTCGAGGTTTTATGCTTATATTTCCAGTAGACATACCGCTTTTTTCTGGTTTTCTAAGCACGTCTTCTTTTAAGCATAGATCATATATGAAATTATCTATAAAAAAGTTCCACAGCACTGACAGGAATTACCATTAAAAACTTTAATATGACTACAGCAAAAAGCAATTTAACTATAAACTAATATTATTTTAATGGAAATTTCCAAAGTACTTTAGTATTATGCTATACACAGAATTAGCGGTGTGAACAAGATGGACATTAGAATGAAAGGAGGAGAAGCAAAGAATTGTGCAAGAGAAATGAACCATAGACTAGACATATATCCCGGATTTCTCCTGGAGGAACTGCTAAGTAAAAACAGCTATACAATATCTCCCGTTCAATCTACCACCCCTTTCTATAGCTAAAACATGACTATACTTCCCTTCCACCAATAAAAACCATGGTGTTACGGTCGTCCGAAACTGAAAATTGAAAATCGGAGTGCAACTAGCGATCCCACACCATATTCCAAAATATATATTTGTTATTGTAATAAATGATTTTATCTTACCCTTGATCGCTTTCCCATCTTTGCACAAACTCCTGAAGCAGAAAAAATTCTAAACTTTCGATACCTACTTCTCTATCTCAAATAATTCTATTTCACTCGATATTTCGCCTGTCTTTATTTTTATTAATAGTTGATTTTCTGCATAATGATAATTTTTTTAATTCTTCTGTTTTGCATTGCAGTTGGCTGCATTATAATATAGATGATGGGTATCTTCATACATATCTATCGTCGACAATATTCAGATAGTGTTACTTTCTTTTTAGATAACTGTTTGTTTCTTGATGATGTATTAGATTTGGTTCAAAATATGTAGGTAATGTGAAAGGGACAAGATTCTAGAACAGATTATTTTTCATCACTTTTTTTCGGTTTGAAAATATTATAAAAAGTGAAATAGAAATTCAAATGTCAACTTTCTTTCTTCGATTCTTTTTCAAACTAAAAAAAACATTATTTTGGCGTGCTTTTATTAAAATTAAAAAATAAGCAAAGTTTTGAGGAAATATAGATATTCATACAAATAATAAACATGTATGAAATTAAAATAGTAAATTCATCATCTCGACAAAAGATTACGGAAAGGTTCTTGGAATTGAGACGTTTTTTTCAAAAACTTGATGGCTCATAATTTTGTCAGTAACTGGATTGTTCGATTACAAATTGAAATTAATTATATTTGATATTGAAAATCTTTGCATTTTCTATACCGACAAGTATCTAATAATTCGGTTCTGATTTATCGTATCGCTCAGTATCTGTGCTATTATTCATAAATTTCGGATTAAATTAGATGATTCCACATCTTGAGAGGGAAAACTTAGTTATTTTTATTTCTTAAATCTTATTTTCTTTTGTGACAGTATAGTTCAGAAAGAGTTAGGTCTGTTACGCAGAAGAAATAGAAACATCTGATGGATGGAATGGACAAGTCACTGATCCAATTTTGGTGAATTACATAGATGTAATGAGCATAAAACGAAATGGAATTTTTGTTCCAACACATTCATTGACTACACATATAAAGTGAAATGTAAAAATTACGTTGAATTTCTCGTGTCCTGCACTATGCCTTCTACAAATAACAATTATATGATTTCAAATAAGAAATCAAATTATCGATAGAATTTGTATATTTATAACAAATTGTTCAAATCCAAATAAACTCATTCTAAGAAGGTAAGCTTATCAAACATGAACTATGGGAATATATGATACGGCAAGCGAAGTAACTTCAATTCGTGTCAACAGTGATACATTGAAGTTTCGACGATTTTACATTACTTAAATTACCTTTTTTTTCAGGAAAAATTTTTTCGTTATGCATACCAACGAGTGTTTGGTATTGTGGATCAGTTTCATCTACCATACCACCAACTGCTGGTACTGTAATTTCATGATTTCAAGTGAAGCAATTATGACACAATATTAAATTTTTAGAATTTTTTTATTCCTTCAAATATTTCAATTGGATAGCATCTTCATCTTTTCTTCCACTTATTTTATTTATGAATACAATAAAAAGCTAAATATTTCTTTCAATTTTATTTCTAATTTAAATAAAAAAAGCTATAATATTAATAGTGATCTAGCCTTTAATCTCAATTTGTTGTGTTGATGCCATTACTGGTCCTGTAAACTTGTGATTATCTAGCATTCATTTAACAATTTTAAACTTTGTCGGCTTTTTCTTTACCATATCCTTTTTTTGATTGAAAATAAGTTTGAATTTTCAAGTGAATTAATAATCGAATAAAGAGCTCACTTCTTGAGGTTGAAGTTTTTATTTGTGCTTTTTTATCTCCTGAAAAATTGACAGCACTCTGTTTAGAGTCTTAAAATTACTTGCAAAATTATTTTTAATGGTTTATGAAAGTTTAATACAGTTTTAAACACTTTTAGGAACAATTTCAATCAACTTGTTGGAAATCCTAATTTGATATATCTGAAATGTATATTGGCAATAGATTAACATAATACAATTAGCAAGATATCTATTCCTATTTTGCTTCTGAAATATTATTAAGTTTTGGTTTTTTTCATTTCCTATCGCTTACAATGATAAATTTAAACCATAAATATCGATAATTAGAAAAAGTAAACAGAAAGGCTTTTTAATTTTTACAAAATCGATCGGGATCACTTTAACAATTATATTCCTCTTGTAATAATTTTGATCAAATAATTGACAAAAAATTTTAAAAATGAAAGTGCATTCCTAAATATGCTCATCTGCTTATTTTAGAGAATGGTTTATATATCAAAACTTGCAGTATGGAAAATGAGAAATACAGCGAAACGTAGTACTTAAAAATGTTCATCATTCAAATTACATAAAACTTAGTTTTTTGAACATAATAAAATGAAAAGCTTACCTTTTGGTACGTTTTCGTAGTGATTTTCTGCAAATTTTGTGAAATTTAGAAAATTGAGGTTGAAGATTTTACTGAACTCTAGAAAGTGTTTTAAAAAAGTCTCCGAAAAACTCATTACCATCGTTTGAATTTCCGACAGCCGTAACTAAAACTGGTTTGAAGCCATTCTTTTCTATAAAAAAATATTATTATAGCGCATAATTTCTTATTATATTTATATTGATTCCTTTGTGTTTTACGACTGGATAAAAATTCAATATTCCGAAAAACTATAAACAAAATCACCTTTCTTAGTAATGAACACTTCATCGCCTATACCGCACATTGTTTCATATTGAGGCTCGTTTTCCGTTTTTACCACATCCTCGGCCATTTTTCTTCATCTGTAAAGATTAAAAGATTTAGAAATTCTTATGTATCATAATTCCTGGGATATTTTATTGTTGAAGTAATTTTAAAAAACAAAAGATTTTTTCAAATAAGATTGATAACGCTGGAAACAGATTTATTTATTTATGAGCAATAGAAATAGTTTATGAAAAGCAATGGTTTTATTTTATTGAAATATTGAAGGTTCTGGAAGCTCTTACTAGTTTCAAATTGTTAAAGTGAATAAGTCAAAACGAAATCGAAATTTAAAAAATCGAGTGATCAGTGTAAAATGTTGATTTAGAATTATTTATGTAGATTAAAGAAATCATAAAAGCGCAAAAAAAATGAAATATATCTGTGGAAAAAAAAGAGTTAAATCATAAAACTTGGAAATACCATTAACGACTTCTTGAGCGAATTTCTGTCGTTCATTTTGAATAGTTCCATATATGGCACCAATTTCCTCACATAGTTTCTTTTGCAGTTCTTCCGACAACTGACGCGTGCCAAGACGTGATTCCAACGCACATACCTTATTTAGTATGGAAAATTTTCTTAGAAAAGCATTAATACCATTCTGCCTCATCGATACCTCACTACCTTTATTCTGAATCTTATCTTCGATCAGTATATTTTGAAAAGAATAGTTTTGTTCATTTTGAATACGATTAGAAAAATCTCCTAATCAAGTTTAGGAATCAAAAATAACCTTAGCATTCAGAAGGATGAGCTGACGAGTGATACCCCATCTCATGTAGATAAAAATATGTAACATGATAATCAGACAAATAAATGTTATTACTGATGCTATTATTGCAGATGTTGCCAGAATTGTAGCGTATGCTCTGAAGTATACCAAATTATACCATTTACGGAAGATACCATAGCAATCAATAATTATTATTTTAGTTAACATCGTGGTTTACTTCATTTCTGCTTCAACAAGTTGTCTCTTGGAACGTTTTACAGGTACTGATAACTTATGATCTGTAATAATTTCTGCTGCTACTGCTGCTGCTGTTACTGTAAAATCATCGAGGAATATAGAAACATGCGTTTTATCCTCACATTTTCTGATATACGGTGCCGGATTTTTCCGTAATCTTTCCTAAAAGATTTGGAATTGTTATTAGATAACAATATCTAAACGTCAATAATATTACATTTCTTAAAATTCAGAGATTGATATAGACTAGTTTGATGGCCAATATTCATTTGAAAATCGCAAGACACATTGAACAATGCTGAAACTGATATCTCCATCCATTCCAAAAATAATAGAAGAATTCACTAGAGTCATCAGATATGAAATATTATGAAGTTAAATGATCACAGTCAGTAGCTTCTCTCCAAAGTTAAATGATACACCAAATCATAATTCCTCAAAAAAAATGAGTAAAACACCTCAGAAATGATTATCAGCATAAGCATCAAGATTTTAACGAAGTTTAAATACATTGGCAAATGATGCTCTATCACACTATCCAGCCACTCGATTAATAAATGATATCGGTGTTATTTCAGTTAAATTTATATCAATCAGCTAATTGGAATGCTGGCATTGAAAAATTAACATTCATGTAAATTAGGGAGGAAAAGGAAAAAAATAATACTCCGTAAACGAATCTTCATTTAAATTAATAATTCATAGAAATTATATGGTTCAAGATAGCTTTTGTTGAATCAGTCGAAACTTTTAAATTAATCGAATTTGATATAGCATTAATTGACTGTGTGGCTTTAGGATCAATTTGTTTCAATTGAAATCAAAACTGATATTAGAAGAAAGTTCTTTTGATAGAAGCAGCAACACTGATACTCCTTGTTGTTGTTGTTTGTTGCTGTTGCTTGTTTATTTGTTGTTATTTGTTTATTGTTGTTTATTTGTTGTTGTTGTTTGTTTGCTGTTGTTGTTTATTTGTTGTCGTTTGCTTGCTGTCGTTTATTTGTGTTTGTTTTGTTGTTTATTTGTTTGCTTGCTTGCTTGGTTTTTATTTATTCTTTATTCGTACATAATGACAATAAGATAGTCAAATTAACACTTTCTCATGGAAGTTGGTATAATTCTAATAGCAGCTCGGCCTACGGTAGGTCTCAAAATCTGGAATGAGCATAAAAGATTTTCATCTACGGACATTATCGCTGCTGCATTATCAAACCGCCCACAGTAATGAGGTGCCGAAAACATCGTGACACATTTACGAGCTCCAAAAAATTCATATCCATCTTGCACTACCTGATGAGCACGAGCTACCTGTACAAATGGAAATTAAAAAGGTATTGTATTAAGGTACTACTAACATAAACTTATCCATTTTGTCATTCTCCATTCAAATTGTTAAAGAGAGGTCAAAACACGGTTTCTCACCATATCAATATTCAATTCTTTACAAATTGCAGCTAAAATATCAGCTCCAAATCCATAAGAAGCGCCTCGCATATTCATTTGAAAACCACTAATACCTATTACTGGATCTGCCCATAGTAAATCCATTTCCAGGGATGGTCCTGTGGCATCTGTCGGTCGCTTGATTTCCCATAACTGCTGAAGACTTTTCAGTTGTGGTGATATACCACCGTGCATGCACAATATACGCTCACCAACCAGTGCTGTTAATGGCATGCATTGAAATGTATTCTACAAATGAAATTCTTGAAATTCTAAAAATGAAAACCATTAAAACCAATATTCTCACATACATTATTTATCTTATAATGTCGATTTAAATTATATTTATAAGTTGATAAAAGTTAAACTGACGTAGATGAATGTATCTTTTAATTCTTCTAAAATTATCTTGAAAATGTCTTGAAAAATATGATAATTTTTTAAGTTGAAAAACCTTCATTTTTAATATAGTTCAAAAATGATATGAGAAAACGTAAATTTCCTGAACTTGAAATATTTGCCATAATTGGACTGAATTAAAACGGCGCATACATTCCTCATAAAAGCCATACACCCGGTTAACATTAGCACACTCGTGATTTCCGCGAAGTAAAAAAAAATTGTTTGGGAACTTCACCTGTTTTAGATTTTTTCAATTTATATCATTATTGATGTGTTTGAAGAAAATAGCTGACTGTGATGAGTAATACATCAAATATTGTAAATAAATTCGTTACCAGTTATTCAAACATTACTAATTTATTTCATGTCCTATTAGTTGCTTTAATTGAATACCTATCATTCATCAATTTTTTTATCGTTCATGAATCTTTGAAAAACCGAAACTTTTATCATTAGTATTAGTACAACCCTTATAACAGAATAGTAATATAATAGTCTCGAGATTCTGACGCCCTCGGTCCACGTAATCACCTAGGAATAAATAATTGGCAAATGGAGGAAAACCGGCTCGAAAATTCGTAATACATCGCCATACTGACCATGCGTATCACCACAAATACGAACTGGAGGATCGATTTCTATCAGTGATGGTTGTGTCGCGAACACTGATTCGCGAAACTCCAACATACAATTACATAATTAAATAAATTTCTTATTGTAAACAAATAATGAAATAGATTACTCACTGTAAATTAATGCTCGTGAAACCATGAATCATCCCAGACATATCTACATCCCTTAAAATTGTTTTTTTCCTACGTTTTTGCTGTTATCTTACCTAACCAATCTATATCCTTATGTTTAAACGCTTAATTTCTCACGCTAATCTCCCCGTTTAATCTTACTGTAATGTTTCCTCCATATCCGGTATGTTTCCGGTGCTAGAATTAACCACTCCCATTTCCGGGAAGATATAAACCACGAGTGATCACCAACAACATCATTGTTATCACTCATCATTGTTATCACTCATCATTGTTATCACTCATCATTGCTATCACTCATCATTGTTATCACTTAGCTGCAATCAGTAATAAACCATTTTTGCTTCACGGTGTGCGCTCAATACAAATCAACTACACGCTACTCAATCCCCAATACTGGTGACATTTGGTCCCCTCGACGTCATCTCACACCCAATAAATTCGCGACATAAAAATTTGGTGCCACAAGGTGAAGTACGATGTCAAGTACCATCATTGCCAGTATTCAACCAGCGAAGAACAGGTTAGTCTTTCTTCTTCAAGAAATAAATTCCCTAGAGTTAGAGTGCCCGAATCCGAATCTGTCACTCGCACAACAAGGAAATCTTTATACAACAAGGAAACAAGTACTCGAAGATAAACTAGATAGAGTCCAATTATGCGTTAAGTCGCTTGAAGACGCGTATGATACATGGCTTAAATTTATTCAAACCATCACTGCAACAAAAAAAAAGGGAAGAAGAAGAAAAGGCTTACGAATCAATTACCGAAGGTGAACATAGACTATTCCAAATAATACATGAGGGGAAAGAGGCGCTGTTAACATTAACAAAATATAAACGTGAAGCCGAACAAAAGCTGGAACTATTATTCAAGGAGATGGGAAAGGTACAGGAAAAATTAACTCCTTCGAACTCTACAGTCAGTCTTCTGCAATTATCCCTTCCTATGTTTACTGGTGATCCCAGGCAACGGCGTCAATTTTGGAGCAGCTTCAATGCAGCTGTCCATTCACAAGCAATTCCTGAAATTCAAAAGTTAAATTATTTGTATTCGTGTCTCAGAGGAAACGCGCTAGAAGCAGTATCGGGATATGACATTGCACCAGAGAATTACGAAATTAAGACGATTACTTAGACAGAAATATGGTGATCCCTCTACAGCAACGGCCATATTATATAAGGAATTCAGATCCATTAAAAGAGACGAAAAGGAATGGGTGAGAATGATCGAACATATTGAAAGAGTAATACGTCAAGTGGATTGAGGATAAGCTGCCACATTGGGTCTTGGATGAAGTATTTGAGCAAAAGGAGAAGGATGCCCCTTGGCCAGTTTCAAAACCAAGAGATTTCTTATTAAAGAGAGTCACTCGATGCGAAAAGGTCAAATTTTGCAAATCACCAAGCACACATACTGATATTAAACCTACAATCAATAAGACAGGACCAAAGTTGAGATATAGTCCTGGAGGATCATCAGCACTATCAATGGTACATAGCAATTCAAAACTATTATCATCTACAGGTCGAAGTAATCAACACTCTTCGTAATCCGTGGTAGCTAAAAGACCGTGTGTATTTTGCAATCAAAATTATTGGGATAGCGAATGCGATGTCTATCCGACTGCTAATGGCAGAAGAAGTCGCCTCAAATTATTGAAGAAATGTTTGATCTGTTTTAAAGACAGTCACTTTAGTGAGAGGTGCAAATTAAGGAAACGATGTTTTTATTGCAAAGCCTTTCACAACAGTGCGCTATGTAGAAATAGAAAGACAACTCCTTCAAACAGTCTTGTTAATTCCGATGTCAAGAATGTTCACGAAATCTTCGAACGCTCCCGAAAACGGATTGTCCGGCATTCCTCAGTAACTCAAGCAATACCGCTCGAACAAACGTCGCAAACGGAACTTTACTCCTATGTAAGGAAATAAAAGTTTTTAATCCTACTCAGCCCAACGGCAAGCGAAGGTTTAGCAATATTCGATTCAGGATCACAACTATCCTTCATTTCTCAGAAACTAGCGCAACAGTTGGAATTAACAGAATCTGACAAACAAATCATTAAAATAACTCCATTTGGCGTAAAGAATCCAACGCCCTACCCCATAGTTTTACTCAATTGAGCGTACAAACAGTGGACAACGATGTTCTAACATTAGCGGTTAATGTGGTTGATCATATAACTAACGAATTGCAAGTGGTGATTCCCCCGAAGGAAGCTAAATTTCAAATACTAACAAATCGGTGGGGAGAACCCGACATATTGGTTGGAGCCGATCACTTCTTTAAATTTATCAAAATACAGCAGGAACAGGAATTACCTACAGGCCATATGCTGGTACAAACAAGGGTCGGTCCTATCATTGCCGGTACTGGAGATATAAGTAAACTTTGTAAGAATAACATCTCTCCGCAAAATTTGGTATGTACTGTTAGGGCTAATATTAATTCGAATTAGAAAATTTTTGGATTGGTATCCAAGAGTCTCCGAATGATAATGATGATGAAGAAATACTGGAGCGCTTTCAAAGAACACTTATAAGAAAGAAGAGGCGTTATCATGTCTGTTGGCCAGGAGAGATTCTACCCAAAAGCTCAGCGATAACTATGGCTTGTGCATGGGTCGCTTAAGAACCTAATCACAAAATTACAACACAACTCGCTCCTTCAAGTGTATCACAATACAATAATAGAACAATTACAAACGGGTATAATGAAGAAGTTCCACTGAATGATGAAGTCGGGGTCATACATTACCTCCCCCATCATGAAGTCTGGAACCCTAACAAAAACACTACAAATTGAGAATAGTGTATGATGCGTCAACGCATCAGAAAGGGTATAAAAGCCTCAATGATGTCCTTCACAGAGGACCGGTAATGTTACTCGATCTAGTCGGTGTGTTATTGCGGTTCCGAATGATGAAATTGGTCATAGTAGCGGATATAGAAAAGACATTCTTACAAATAGGACTAGATCCGGAAGAGAGGAATTGCACAAGATTTTTATGCGTTAAGAACCTATATGAAGAGGTATCCGAGAAGAATATCAAATCATATCGATTCAAACGGTACTATTTGGAGTAATATCTTCACCTTTCCTGTTAGCAGCAACACTCAAATATCATTTAGATAATACGGCAACTAGATTGGCATATGAAATAAAACAGAACCTATATGTGGATAACATCGTTTTGATAGCAGACAATACGGAAGAAGCAATAACTAAATACCTTGAAACCAAAGAAATCTTCAAGAAGACAACAATGAATGTGAGAGAATTTTTATCCAATGACAAGGAATTCAATAAATGGTTACCAGTAGATGACCTGAATACATCTAATAAGGAAACCTTCTTCGGACTTAACTGGAACCATAACTTGGACACCATGCAGTTGAGATTGAGACCATGGTCAAACAAAAAATTAACAAAAAGAATGATTTTACAGTTCATAGCATCACAATACGATCCATTGGGATATTTGACACCGATCATGGTACGGCTCAAACTGTTCATTCAGCACTTATGGAAGGAAAAATATTCATGGGATCAATCCATAAATAACACTGATAAAGAGCAGTGGAAAGTCCTTATATCAGATTGGCCCAAAATTGTCAGAGAGATACCAAGACATATAACAAGGAACACCATTCAACGGAATTTCACATCTTTACAGATGCGTCAAAACTCGCCTATGCGACTGCTGTCTATATAAGATGTACTGACGAGGAATATAAAGTCGCTAAAGCTTATTTGTTATATGCTAAATCTCGAATAACGCCAATAAAGGATATATCGATTCCAAAACTCGAATTGTTATCTCTTCTGATAGGCGTTAGAGCAGGCCGATTCGTATTAAAGCAATTACAATGTCAAGGAAAATATGCAACTGTATGGTCTGATGCAAAATGCGCCCTTTTTTGGGTAAAAAATGAATCAAAATCACTTTCACGATTTGTACAAAAACGGGCCGAAGAAATTCGAAATTCGCATTTTAAGTTGAGGTATCTACCGAGTCATGACAATCCAGCTGATATAGCCACAAGGGGGATATCACCAACCAGACTGCGTTATAATAAATTATGGTGGAATGGACCGCACTGGCTAGAAAAAGATCCATCACAATGGCCGATTGGAGAGTTCAGTTATAAAGCAGAAGACGAAATTATGCAAGCGGTGATGTTGAATTTATCAAAGACGGTCACATGTAATCATGCAACGATAGTATTCGATTTATTGAAGCACACCGTTTCGGTAAATGGACTAAAATCATTAGAGCGACCGTTTGGGCCCTCCGATTCATTAAAAGACGTGCAAAAAGGACATATTATGGTTAAAGTCATTGTCTATTCAAGGAATCGAAATGACAAAGGACGATTACAATCTAGCAGAATGGTTACTAATTAGGCAGGCGCAATCCCAGAATTTAACAAGTGTAGAGATAGAAAAGTGGAATCTTTTCCAAGATAAAAACGATAAACTGCGGAGGTCCAACAGTCGATTAGAAAATTCAGAATTGGATAACGAAAGTAAATATCCTATTTATTTACCAAACAAAGATGATATAACTAAATTCATTATTGAACAACAACATAATTTGTTTCATGCTGGTATTGCGCATACATTGTCCGCAATAAGACGCAGATTCTGGAATCCGAAAGGAAAAGCCACAATAAAACGAACGATATCCTCATGCATGGCTTGTAGGCGATGGAAGGCAAAACCTTTCAAATTACCACCAATGCCGAATTTACCAGAATCGCGAATACAGCGTTCAAGACCATTTGAACAAATAAGTTTAGATTACCTAGGCCCCTCTCGATTAAATCCTCTACTGGAGTGATTAAAAGATGGATTGCACTTTTCACATGCTTTACAACTAGAGCAGTCCACCTTGAACTGGTTGAAGATTTATCCGCTGAAAATTTTTCTCATATTTTGAGATGATTCGTTGCACGTAGAGAATACCCAAAACTAGTACTTAGCGACAATGCTAGTCAGTTTCAAGTAGTATTCAAACAAATAATGAACGAAAATGCAATTTTCTTGCTGAAAAGGGTATGATCTGGAAGAACACCATTCCACGAGCTCCTTGGGGGCGGTGGTGTTTATGAACGACTCATTGGATTAACGAAAGTAGCCTTAAGAAAAGCGATAGGAAGGATTACTTACTGAGAAAGAAATGATGACGCTAATTACAGAAATAGAAGGAATATTGAACACACGTCCATTGACTTATGTCGGTTTTGATGATTATAGGATTGTACGTCCCATTGATTTTATTTTACCAACGGCATCATTACATATGCCAATTAAATATGAAAATCATGAGGAGGAATATACGCCATACGTATTGAACACAAGGGACAACTTGATCAAGCATTGGTCAAGTATTCTGAAAGCGTTAGATGCCTACTGGAATTTTGGAGAGAGGATTATCTCACTTGTTTAAGAGAACGTGGACAAAGGGAAATACGTGCTCCTAGACTAGTGGAGGCAAGATTACCGCAAGTGAATGAAATAGTTTTAGTGGTGGAACCAACAGTCCTCGTGGTATTTGGAATCTCGCTCGAATAATCAAACTTAATAAAGGTCTAGATGGTTGGACGCGAAGTGCCGTGATACAACTACCTAATGGGAAACAACTCAACCGGTCATTGAATATGCTTTGCCCATGGAAATCAGCAGCGATAATAATAATGATCACGAAATCACAGAGAATCTTTGGCAAGAACAAGACAACTCTGAAAAACCAATTGCTAGTCAAACTCGAAGCGCGAAGAAAGCGGCGGCATATGCCAAGATAACTACTAAGACAACATCAAATAATCTTTCGAAGGCATTGTCATTGATAACAATGTTATCATTAGTAACGGTACAGACGATAAACGCGAAACAGCTGCAAATGGACTTCCGCAATACCGTTCATTATTCCTGCAAGTTGGAGTTGCGATGATATCATCAACCAAACCGTCACGATGCACAAGGTAAATGTATATACGCACACTCATGTTAGAATACCAGCCATAAAATGTAGTAATATCACACGAACCGTATGCACGAAAGCTTTCCTCAGATTATCACTCTCAGTGATTTCTGATCAAACAATTACTTCTGCCATATCGTCATCGTTTTGTCAAACATTATATATTCAACGACAATTAGACGGAGTAGCATTGATCCAGCCATCTCCAAACAAATGGATGACGAACAACGAAATCCGATATTCCTATGGATGGCTGGGAATCAATTGCCAATCAACGACAAACTTTGTATTAACGGTAGGAGAAATACTTCTTTACGAAGGCAAAGGTCTGATCTCTAACCTCGACAATACCAATCACTGCCTTGTTCAAAAGGGTAAATGCATAACAAATACCAGTATTGTTTTATGGAACAGTACTAATACACACAATCTTTGCCTCTATAGAAAGATCGGAAGGTTTAATGCCATAAAATATGGTGATCACTACGTTATCGACGAATTGCAAGCCTCATTTATAATAGATAAAAGGAATCACTTGATAGCTAAACCAAACTGCAGTTTCAACAATCCATATCTAATGATGGGAAATATTATTCTCGATATGGATATCAATTCCAATAGAAGCACTGTAATGAACAAGGATCATAGGCCGACAACCCAATTACTCATGATGGAAATCCCTCCCGAAGAAAACGTTCGATCCGAATAATATAAAGTTCCAATGTGTTTCCGGTGCTAGAATTAACCACTCCCACTTCCGGGAAGATATAAACCACGAGTGATCATCATCAATATCATTGTTATCACCCATCATTGTTATCACTTAGCTGCAATCAGTAATAAACCGTTTTTGCTTCACGGTGTGCGCTCAATACAAATCAATTACACGCTACTCAATCCCCAACATTGGTGACATTGGGTCCTCGACGTCAGCTCACACCCAATAAATACGCGACAGGTTGTGCCATGAAAATTTCGCGAACTTTATCTAAATTTAGAACTTGTGATATTAGCCAAGTTGGAGAAAGTCCTAATTTCAGCAACGATGCTAACGATTTCTAGAAATTGATCTTAGCCAAGTAAGAAAAGTTTTAGAACTCAGCTCAACACTGCTGACAATAATTTATAAATGGAAATGGTAGCTTCTCTTTTCTTTTTCCTTTGTTTCAAAATCTGTACGCGAAATAACTAGCTAGTTTCTTCATCAAAATTTAGAATTTGGACCTTTCTCTTAATTGATTAACATTAAAATCGATTCTTCTGCTGTCTGATTTCCACACACAATGTCCTAATTTATTTATCCAACTTTTACCATACTATATAAATTATACTAAATGATATCATAGTTATAAACTTGCTTCATCAATTCCCTTGGCATGAAGTAATCCTATCGACCTAGCACGTAAAAAAGAACTCACGACAAAGTGATATAATTTCAGACTCATGAACGGTTTTGTAAGACCTTTACCAGGTTGCCCAACACTCAACAATTGTAAAAGCATATCGTTAATATTGATTTCCATCATTTTTTTAATTTTCAGACTAAAAACTTTCGCATGAACTCTACTTTATTTAGAATCTATTAATAAAAATTATAAATACATTCTAGTTATGCTGCGCCGCCACATTTTCGTCCGCAGTACACAAGTACCCACCTACTTCCGTAAACTTGAGTACAACTCGCTATAATATACGAAGCGTAAGGTTTACAACTGCTACTTTACATGAAAATGTCACGTTTCCACTGCAGTCTTCCTACGTCTCGCAAATTCTAACAATGATACATTTCACTTTCTATTGCAACTTCTTACATTCTTGGTAAGACAATTTGCATGTTTCACTCCTTTTATCTTATATTACGTTTTGCCAAAAAAATTTTATTTGAACCATTCCTTCATTTGCAAGTTAGCTGCGTTCCGGTTTTATAAAAATGTTTCAGCTAGAATCTTTTGTCACAACTAATAATTTAAAATGCTTTGCTACTCTGTTTTCATAATCAAAAAATCCTGAGTGAATTCCATTAGAATTCATTTCTTCTTCTTAATCATTCTTTATATTATCATTAAATTAGTTTACGTATTTTACTTTTGGTCCAAATTTATTATTAACAAAAAAGAACTTAGTCAGCAATCAATATTATAATTTATTACTTTTGTTTCGAAACAGCAAACAAATAAACAACCTATTGGTAATTATATTATGTTACGATATCACTTACTGTACAAGAAATCAAAAATTTTTAAACACAAATATCTTAAAGAAACAAAAACAAAAACAATAGAATAAAAAAGTACTATTGAAAAATTTCACATTTTCTGATATATTTAGTACTGTTTTATATGAAAAAAATTTTCGATCTTTTGCATGCCAAAACCATGTCAAAACCAAGCAACATATTTATCTATTGTATTTACAATTTGAAGTCTCCAATTGTAACTGCTATTCCATTCACCGATTGGAAAATATTTACACCGTTGATAAAAATATGATCATCAACTGCATTTCTGGAACATCAATAAATTAGGATGTCATCAGAAATAACAACTTTTCTTTCAATGAATTCTACTCATAGATTAATTCCACAGGAATAAGATTATAAATTACTAACTTGTGGAAGAATATATGCCTTCTTATAAAGATTAATTTGTTAATACAAAATAGGAATCAATAAGGATTAATTTGTTGATAGAAAATATGAGTTTGTAAAGATTTCTCGACAGAAAAAAACCAAGTTATAAATCTAATTTCATTCGTTTTAAAAACCATTAAAGAAAATAATAGCTTGAAATTACTTTGTCATCAACGTCAGAAGAGAATTTCTTGGAAGAAATGGTCGATTTGATAAATGATCCGACTGATGGATTTGATAAATCCGAAGCGATGTTTTCTTTGAGGTCATTTATTATAATAAATTCGTCAACCGGAAGATTAATCTTCAAATTTGCAAAATTTATACAATGATATGAAGTCGTGAAAATTTTCTCCTTTTTTCGCAATACTTTTTTTTGGATTAACTAGTTTGTTGGAGTAAATTATATTCAATGCATAATTAACACAAAAACAAAAACTATAGCAAAAAATGACACGTGAGTAAAGGAGAGGGATGAAGCTAACGAACTGGGCGAAGAGATGAGCGGAATCAACAGCGATCGATGGAAATTGATTTTCCTACAATGTTGAAGGAACTAAATAGAGGCTTTGTGAACCTGGGAATTGGCTAGTTAGAGAAGGTAAGTATCAAGAATAAGAGAAAAAATGATCGAAGAGGTCTATAGTAGTAACAATGATGAAACGAAAACTGACAAAATTGGCTTTATATTCATGATCGTATACATAGAGATTAGACTGCGGGACACCATGAAATTAATACTGTCACTTACTACATAAATCAAGATATAAAAAAGAAAAGATAACATAATGAATATTGCTTAAACTTGATTAGCAATTTTCCGACAATGAATGCCTTTCAGAGACTCATCAGTGTAGCTTCTTTAAATCGATGAAGAGTAATAGAGACAGAGCTCCCCTCACTTCCATTAGACCCAAAAGAAAAATTGGATGTTCCAATACGAATTCAAAATTATTTCTAATATTTTTTGCCATTTCAAACAAGAAAAAAACATCACTCTTTAATATTTAATTTTTAAAACTGAGTTAGCTTTGAATATTTGTTCGAAAAGTTCTGAAATTGGAGTTTGCCGTTTACAGATAATTTCGATATATTTATTCTCAAACTTTTTTAAAAATTCTACTGTATGCGCGGAACACATGTCTCGATACCACTCGAAATTTATAAAAATAATGATCTAAGAAACAAGAGATGACTTAAGGAAGCCAACGATTTATCATCCAAAAAAAGAAAGTTAGTTCACCTCACTTTTCTTAAATCCATGAATAAAGTTTTTGTGTGTTTAGCTTAAATTTTATAACATATCAAAATGTTAACTAATTCTAACAACAACTCACCTTTGAACGTGTCGGATCGGCGTATGGACTCTGCACATTTTTTGCGGAAGACGGGAACGAAACAAAAATGTTTTACGCCCATTGTATGGTATTTTTGAAAAAGATAACATTCGCAATTCTACCAGGAATGGTGCGATGAACCCAGTAACTAGCCTGTGTATCATTTTGGCATCACACGAAGTAAATGAACAGTCCTAAAACAGATATGCATCGGAAAATACGGTAGTGAAATAGTCTATTTTGATCGTTGTAACGATCCTGACTTGTAACCATTATGACATTCACAAACATGATGGAAATTCTGGTTGCTTTACACCACAGTTTCCCAGCACCATCACCAAATCAATGCCCATCTATAATGATCTTTATCATCATCAATTCGTAACACCGACAGGTCAATGTCTGAGTTGCGATGAGATAGTTGAGTCGATAGGCTAAGCAGTTTGTGTGCGAGTGAGATATTTCAAGCATCGACGGGACTGGTAGTGGTACTTCGATGAAGAAATCAATCAATTGATGTTCGTCTCTCCAGTTAATATCGTTCGTGTCTCTCAGCAATGTATAAGCAGGTTAATAAGCCATCAAACTCGTTGCACTGTTTGCCGAATCACCAGGTCATCATGCGGGAATGCTCCCGGTATCTTAACAGTACGGTTGCTTGGATATCCATCGGTTGGTTATTTTTCCATTCTCCAGGTAATAGTACTTACAAGTCTTCCAGTAATTTTTTTTTATCCCCATTTATTTGATGTGCTTCAAAAATTTATAGGTTAATAAGGCAGATTTTCGCATGTTGAACAATTTAAAAGGCATCGATAGAGACAATGAAAATTCTATTGGAAAAGGTGGTGAGAAAATAGCATGCAATATAAGTGAAGTAAGTTGTAGACAATTTAAATTTTATGCTAAATTTTATTATCTCACTCTGCATTTAGATTATGCTTTATTTTCTTGTTGAATAAGAGATATTTCTTTATGATATTACAGGATCTCTCTAGTAACACTAAAACTTCATCTCATCCCAAAATGAATGTGAAACCGAATATAATCGTTACTAAATGGGAAACATTAATGAATAGATGTGGTTTATCGGTAAATTTCATCTTCTTTTAATTTAATTGTTAATTCTTCTCGAGATACCTTATCATTTATAATTCAAATGAGAGTCAGCGCTATAAATCACTTTTATACATTGCTTTAGATCGACAGAACTGCTCCAAAAGAACATCAGAATGCTCAGAAAAGAAAGAGAAGTACAGTACTTGCTATGTTTTTCGTTGTCGGTAGCACACTTTCTGGACTCTTTTATTTCTGCTTATATTATGGTAATGCTTACAGTTTTAGTTGTTCTGAAAACTTTAGTGGCAATTTTACCCAAACTTACATCAAAATGCGATTAATCATATATTATTACGCAAATCATTCTTTCGCTATATTCATTTAACAAGGCAGTGTGAAAATGCATTGAAGTTAAATTCAAAGTAATTCATATAATAAATAAAAAGAAGATTAAGATAAATCATTTGCTCATATAGAATCCCAAAAAATTGATTGTAGGGTGGATGAAAAAAGATGATGAGAGTGCGCATACAGGTATATTAGCTCCTTATTATCGTATCAAAGAAGCATATAGATCATGGAGAAATGTAAGTTTTTCTTTGTCTTTCATTTGTACTAATTTTCGTCTTAAATTACCACGTGGCTATCTTTTTTATTAGAAGTTATACGAGAGGGTCATATGTTCATTCAGTTATCTACTTCTACAGTCAAAAAAGGACAAATATAACATCAACATGTCACAGTATGCATTAATGAGCACTATTTTTTCTGAAAAAAAAACTTATTTACAGTTTGTGGTAGAACCATCCAGAGATAAACTTCTTCCGGATCCGTTAAAACCACCGTATTGGCAACCGAAGTATACCGTTGTTATTGAATTAAAAAACGTCTTAGTGGCACCAGAATGGAGTGTTAGTCTTGACAATTAAATCTGCTAACTGAAAAAATAATACTTTAAAAGTAAAGAACTGTCAAAATACTGAATTGCAATATCTGCATTATTGGGTTTTAATCACTTCTTTCTTAATGAATTTTATTTTCCCCCAAATTTTGGCATAATTTTCAGTATAAAATGGGAAACCGTGTAAAGAAACGCCCTGCAGTGGATTATCTGTTGGACGTAATTGGGTATCCTAACTTTGAAGTTGTAATTTACACTTCAGAAACAGCACTGAACGCAAATCCAATAGTTGAAGCTTTAGATAACAAACAAAAAATTATGTATAAGCTATATCGTGATTGCTGTAAGTACACAAACGGCGTTTATGTTAAGGTCAGTTTTAGCCATTTAAATATGTTTGTTAATACTGTTTGTATTTTTCAAATTCTTTTATATTTTATTTGATTATTGTAATAATATTCGAAGTTTCAGGATCTTTCCAAGCTCAATAGAGACTTATCAAAAGTCATCTATATTGATTTCGATTCGGAATCATTTCGATTTAACCCAGAAAATGTGTTTAAAAGGGATGGCACTCTTGATGATACCGCACTTATTGACCTTGCTGAACTGCTCAAAAGTGATTTTTTTGTTTAATTTTTCATTAGTTTTTGTTAAATGCAACTTTATTGGGAGATCATTAATAGCTTCTTGGTTGAAAATTGAATTTTTTAGCAATACACTTATCGGATGTTGACGATGTGAGACCCACGCTGCAATACTACAGTCAGTTTGATGATCCGCTCAAAGAATTTAGGGAAAGAGCAACGAGAGTCGCTGAATTGGTTAGCATTTTTGAATGTAATTTAATTTATTAAATAGCAATTATTTAGCTATTCGTGTCCAGTCTGAGGACTTTCTGTAGATAGAATTTTTAATTTCTGTAATACCATAAATCAGAATTTTTAATTTCTGTAATACCATAAATCCTTCTAAGATATCGGAGTGTTTTTTATTTTTGCTGAGTTACAGGAAAAGAAAATGCATCAGATGGAATCCGAAAAGGAGGCATTTGTTGCACCGGTTAAGAAATATCAAGGTCGACTGTTCGGTTTTCGTAGGCACGAATGATCTATAAAAATATTTTTCCATCAACTGTTGTGAACTGATTTGTTGCTGTTTTTCAATAGACAATGGTTTCTGTTTTCGTAGTTCTGTTTAATGAGAAATCATTAATGTTCATTCATAAGTTAAATATCTTTCTCTGCTTTTTCTTATACGTATTTGTTAGTTATCTTTAGTTAAAAAATGTTTAGTTTTAAAACTTACAGAGAATCAGGAAAATAAAATTTTGAAATTTCTAATATGGATACTCGAATTATTTCGAAGTTTTCCAGAACATTGTTGACAATTTTCGAAATCAACTTACGTCTGCTCTGCTGTGTAGAAAGATGTCAACTTTGATCTGTTGTACACCTTGTTTTTATTTTCTCATGGCAAAAGCGTATTCCAATAAAAGTTGTTTTTGATATGCTCTCTCCACTTTTTAGTTTTGATTTACACGTAATATGCAAATAAGAGATAAAAATTCGTTTTTTTGCTAGCATGTCATTCGCTGTTTTCCATAGCAGTTTATAATGATACAAAAATTTACAGGTACCAAAGCTGAATAGCTTTGTCAATCCTTGCTTAAAAATATTTGGTTATAGAGTATCTCATTTGTTTTTTAAACACAAGTTGTTTCTATTTGTGAAAAATGTGCAAAATTGAGACTAGAAGTTCTTTATTTCAGTGTTTTTGCACTTCAAACAGCTTATATTAGAAGATAGTACGGCTTTCATAAGGAATTACATAGCAGATTTAAAGGAATCTCCTAAACCGTCGATTTCAGGTAGAAATCTCCTAAAACTGGAAATGAATAGAAGCAATCTATGACCATTACGAAATAAATTGTTAATTAAAAGAGAAAATCAAAAAATAAAATGCTAGCACAATTTTCAATTTTTCATTAGTTTTGCTCAATAGAACAATTTCAAACAATGCACTTATTTTTTGTTTTTCTGTGTATATTTACTTTCTGTTGTTTTTTGTTCATTGTTCATTTGTTCTTCTTATGAAAAGCTATTCACTAGTGCGAGATATTAATTTCGCACTTTGTTTGCCAGACAATTCAAGCGAGATTGTATCATTTGGTTTAATTTAATTTTCAGGCTTGGCTTTGTCATCCACGAGTTAGTTATAAAATAGATGCTTTTAGGACAGGGATAGAGTGATGACAAAAATCTATCTATAAACACTTTCGACGTATCCAAAAAATTTATGCAATCTGCTTGATACATGTGATATCGAATCGCAATTAAAAATTTTACCAGAAAATCAGGCAAATTTTCGTAAAAAAAAAGCTTAATATAAGGTAACATCTATCGCAGGCTGGCAAACTAAGGCTACGAAATCATGAATACTGATAGTATATTCAAGGTAGATTAATGTTCTATGAAATCCATCCCAGAAATTTTTCTACACATTATTTCTTCAGTTGAATATGGCACAGTCTTTGTTGACGCTCCATGCATATTAATTATTTTAGAGACAATAATTTAGAATCGATGACTTTAACAGATATCAGGTTATTACTAATATTTTTTGTCGATCATTTTTTTGCCTCAGTGCATTTTTTATCGTGTATAGTAATTATTTCTCATTACTGTTAATGCTTCATTCCTAAATTCCATCAGTTTCTCTACAGATTTGTTCTATTTTATTCTCTTAAGAAAATTTACAGAAATTACTTCTTTACAATGTTTATGAATATCGTTTGTTACCTTAATACTGCCAACTGCAGTATGCCAAAAATAATTTAGTTTTTGATATTTATTGCTCAGTTATTAGCAAATTTTTCACTTCATTTGTTTTATAGGAAATTTTTTCCTAAATGTTTTACTAAACAGTTTTAATTCATATTCAGCATAGTATATAATTCGATGAAAATGGTTAGCGAGTAAGTAGTTTCTATTTTCAGAATGAATGTTAACTTCTTAATATTTTATAAGAAAAATACATTTCTCTTTTTATAGTAAGAATATTTTAAATTTTAAGATTGGATTGGGAAGCATCATCGAGTTAGCAACAAGAACGGAATAGACCGATTGGCTTTAATGAAACGTAGTGCCTGCATACTTTCGTCAGAATCTTGAGTATTACTGTATCTGTGCTTCATCATTGCTCTTTGATTTCTTATATTACTGCTAATATTAATCAGTATACGAAATTTCGGTTTATCGTTTATTCATGCAATGGAAATGATATTGATTTCATTTTATTTCCTCAAATTTTCATTCCTGCTTTGTTTTATTCTGAATCAATGTGATGTCCGAACAGAGCAATCTTGGGTTATATTTTACAATTAACAGTTTAGATGTGAATTATAAGCAATAAGAAGGAGAAATTGAATATTTTGAAGTCGAAAGTTTCATTTTGTATAAAAGAATCTATTTTACTTCAACTTCAAAAAGTTTCTAATTAAACTGAAATTATCTCTGTAAAAATGGAGAAAACTTTGGATGGAAAGGTGTATATTTGTTAGATTTTTCAAAGCAGGAAGTTTTCAGAAATTAAATTCTTATGCAAGTGTTTAATTCACTTCAGCAAGCACATGATTTGATAGATGTCGCTAACGAACAAAGACTTCAGTGGTCTATGAGTTCACTGGAAAGATTTTGTCGTATGAACAATCGACAAAAATTTCAAAGACTTCTTGATCCAATTCTTGTTCCACGAATTGTTGGCACACAGTCTCATGATGATGTTGCTAAGGTACGATTTGCAACAATTGTTGTCCAAATATTCCCATTCATTCATTGTAATTATCTCGGCATCATTTATTTAAATTGCATGGCACGGCAATGCTCTGATGCATAACGATTTGATATATATTGAAGCAAGGGTAAGATGCTGCTAAAGCTTCAGCAATAGAATTGCAATATGCAATACAACATGAAAAAATCAATAAAGAAAGAACAAGTTCTTGATTTCTTGCGATTATCAGATAAATCACAATCTTCAAAATATTTTTTATATTGTTTTGAACATCAAATGTTCTCCTTGCTACAATGATTAAACTATTCATTATTTCATGCATTTCATTTGATTCAAGATTTCTGTAACATATACCGCATCTATTGAACAATCAACATATGCTCAGGGTCTAAATTTTTCAAATGCAATAAATTATACTGAGACAGACAGGAGTGCTTTTGTTTTTATTTCAGATTACTATTTCTGATGATTTTTCAACTGGAAATAAAGATCCCTACAGCTAAAGTTGCTTTTCGTTGCTCAGGATTTTTGTTTCTTATTGTTAGCATTACAATAGCTCTATATTGTTCTCCGTTAACTTTTAGAAGTTTAATTAAAATTACATTAGTTAATACATTTTTAATATTTAATATTGGAGGATTACATTTTTGAACTTTTTGCATTCAGGATTCTGTTTTACAAAATTTTCAGCACTTGTCGAGGACATTGTCGGCTTTAGGTTTTACAATCGAATGGGATTTATTTAAGGAAACTACTCCTCATAGCGAGAAGCCATTCAGGACATTAATTGCCACGCACGATCCGAGCGTTCCTAAACGGCTTGTACTTGCATGCCATTATGATTCAAAATTTGTGAAAGGGTAACTAAGTTTTAAAGAGAAATATTCATTATTGAGGTTTAAATAGTGCATTCTTTTTGCACTTCATAATTACTAATTCCACGTGCTATTTTTACTTTTCTCTGTTAAACAAATTTCGAATATTATATATTTTATGTACTTAATATATTCGTCATTCATTATTCGAATAGAATCTGCAGGCATTTACAATTATCATTATAGAGAAGTTTTCATTGGTGCAACTGATTCTGCAGTACCTTGTGCGATGTTGCTTGAAATGGCACGGACACTTGGTCCACTGTTACCGTTTCGCAGAAGAAAAGTAACGAATCCTTTTTGATGAAAATCCTTTTCAAGCAAAATTTAATGTTAGTGGTACAAAAATGATAGCTAATCATTTGATAAACAAACGTGTGGTTTTATGAAATACTGGAACATTGGAACATAAAATTCAAAACGCGAAACATATTCCGTGAAAAATATTTTACAGAATGTAACTCTTCAACTGATTTTTTTTGATGGTGAAGAAGCATTTGAAGAATGGTCAGAAAAAGATTCGTTATATGGTTCTCGTCATCTAGCTTCAAGATGGAATCAGGAATATTTCATGAACAGTTCTCAGTTGTTTCTTGAAATTAAGAAGGAAATTGATCGGATTGTTGGTTTTTTGCGCTTATTCCATTTAATTACTTGTTTTTTTTTTTTCTTTTTTTTTTTTTTTTGCAAACCCGGAATTTTTTACGCGTATTTTCTCCACCGCTCATGAAATAATTAAATAAAAATTTCACTTTTTTTTCGACCATTGTTATTTATGAAGTTGGAATTACTTCTCTTAATATGAATGTCTTTTTTATTCTTATCTTTGATTTTTTTTATCATCATGTAAAATACTCCGAAATTTTTTGTTTTAGTTTATGATGTATGATTTTTTATTGAAATTTGTTTGATTTTTTTGATTCATCTTTTAAATTCCAGATAAGGGATTTCTGTCCCATTACTTTATTATCTCTAAAATTTTTCATTTAGAAATCAAATTTATAGTCCTTTTTTTTATCAAAAAGAAAGAAAAGTATGTTTTCATGCCTAATACAAAGTATTTAAAGTTGATAATAATGATAAGTGTCAATAATCGCTCAAGTTTTGCAATTGAGAAACAATTTTTTTATTTATACATTAGCCAACATCTAATTAATAAATGAATTGAAATAAGATTGGATTGAAGTTATTACTTTTCCTGGAAGGCTCAGTATTTGAAAATTATTGGCGTGCATTACAGAAATAGCGAATCAAAAAATTGTATAAAATATCTAGTTGTAAAATCAAATTAAAAATGTAATGGTAAAATGTGGCATTTTTTTCAGGATTTATTTATATTACTCGATCTTCTTGGTGCACCAAATCCAGCATTTTATTATTTCAGTGGTCACTCATCCGAAAATGCGTTTTTGGAAATGGTAGACATTGGTTTGTTTTTTTTTTTTTTTATAATTTTTGGACTATAATACTTACAATTTCATGCTAGACTGAACGGTAATAATGCAGATATATTTATATGATGATAGTTTAATAATTGAAATTCTCAATTTTACACCATGTTGTGATACGATATTATTATTTTTTATGAGATTAATTTCATTTTTGTCGATATTGCATGAATGTTCTTGCGATTATTTTTTGTTGTTATTCCAATGATTTTCTGCTCTGAGTACGGTTATTCACTGTATCGAATTACTTTCCATTATTCCTATAAATTCATTTTCTTTTCAGAAATGAAACTAAAAGAAATTGGTTGCTTGCATCGATTACCAACAATGTTCCGATCTCAAACAGTTTATAGTACAGTAGAAGATGACCACATACCATTCCTGAATCTCAATGTACCTGTTTTACATCTTATACCTTTGCCATTTCCTGATGTATGGCATAAGACATCCGATAATGCTAGTGCTTTAAGTTATGAAACTATTGATAATTTGAATTCTGTCTTGAGAGTGTTTATTTCCAAATATTATGAATTGGTTGCATAGGATGCGTGCACTCGGAATTTTGATTTGAAAGAAAAATTAAATAAGATTATGATAAAATTTTCATTTTCATTGCAAATTGCCAAAAAAATAATTTAAAAAATATTTGAACAGTGTAGGAAATACTAAATTGACAGATACTTATCAAAAAAAAAAATCTTATAAAAATCTTACAAAATTTTTTAAAATTTCGAAAAGATTTATATATGTTTTTGTCTTAATTTTTTTTATTATTTTTGATACGTAAATTTTGTAAGATTAGAAGTATTTTAAATGGATATTCAGATACAAATTCACACCAAACTAAATAACATTTAAGAGGTAGTATTTATGTAACTACCAGTCTTGTTTTCTAATGATTGTTTCGTTTTCGATCTTATTCATATAATGATTTTATCTGAAAATGTCTTAAAAATTTCATATGTCTAAATCCACTAGATTCCAAAGAATTTATAGCATCCATTTTCAGTAAATTCAGTAAAATTATTTGCGCCAGAGTTATTAGAATGGGAATTAATGGCCAGAACCATTTTTCATTTTGTAATCGGAATATTTTCAAAATCAAAGAGTGCCTATAATTTTCTTATTCGTTATTATCTTTATTTCTATGAATTTCATCATGGAATTGTGATCAGTTAGTAATTATTAAATTTCTTTATTAACGAAACAAATATTGCTTTTTCAGTTATCTTAGTCAATTCGCATTATTGCATGCAACAGTGATATATTAAAAAGGATTATTTAGATTAGTGCATACTAATTTGTTGATATGTGATTGATATACTTTTATTTTATTGGCTCACTTTTTTTTATTTTCTCGGTATGTTTGTTTGCTGTGTTATGAGATTTTTCTCAGTTTCATTTAACAAATAATTTATTAGTAATCAGTCATAATAATAAAATGCATTATACTTCATGTTCTTTTTTTTCGAGAAATTTAAAAACGGGATGCGAAATCGGCCACAGCAAAGCGGTTAAAATGTGACTTTAAGTAGAAAATTGTTTATAAGGTGGCTATGTACTTTTCCTCAGTCTTTCCGTCAAAAACATTTAGACTCTTTTTTGCCTAATAAAATTGGATGATAGAACAGTTGGGAAATGGACCCAAAGGTATCATTAACAACCCAACTACGCTTTAATTTTTTAAACAAGATTTGTAATGAAAAGAAGACGATTTGTACATGTGTGTGTATACGTATGTGTATGTGTGTGTATGTGTGTGTGTGTGTATGTATGTATGTATATATGTATATATGTGTGTATATGTAGATATGTAGATAAATATGTATGTGTGTATGCGGTATTAGCACTGAAGGCAGTTTCCAGAATCTTGCATTGCAGAATTTCGCTTAATTGTTTTTAAACGAGGCAAGCAGTATTCATTGATCATTTTATTTTTTTTTTTTTTTTTTATTATTTAATGCGATAGATGAAGGTAATTTCGATATTTAACTATATTCTCATTTTAACGACTATTTTTGGCAATCTTGGGAAAATAAGAATGGAATAGTTGTAAAACATCAATACTTACATGATTAGGGATGCAGTCAGTGACTTATTGATTTGTATAATCATTTTGCTCGGATATTTTTCAATACATTAATTGGATAAGACATTAGAACAACATTAGAACAGCAAGAAAAAAAGGAAGAGTTCAAAATACAGAGAAATGGTGAAGTTTTAATTCAAAATAGCTGTTTTCAGATTTTGTATATCTCATCAATTTTCTACAAATCGTAAATTCTTGCAATCAATTGCGAATCTTTCATCTATTAGACTCTCTCAAATAGATTTTCTCCTCCACAATATTAAATTTAATCTATAAAAAAAGAAATTGGTTTGAAATAAATTTTAAACCAGTAAAATCCAAATTTTGCGTTCGAAAAATTTGCTAATTTATCTCTCAGATCAGTGGATTATTAATATTAAGTTCACGCCAGAGAAATTCACAGTTTCTAAATAAAACAAAAGGTATCATTAGCTTTCTATTTTTTTGCTTTCCTCCCATCCTAGTAAAATTAACTTTATCTGTTATCAATAGGAATAAAAAGTTCTTTTCCTGATTTTTCCGCAAATCATAAGTTTTTACTTTCCAACAGTCTTTTATAAATATGGTAGCATTGAATAATAAATGACTGTTTCTGTATGTTTTTTTTTTCTATCTCTTCAAGGATCTTTTTGTTTTCAGTGATTTTCAATAACGAATTAGACAAAAATTTAACAAGTCAGCATTTCTTTATTTCAATATTTTTCAACTAGTTGAAATGAAGACTTGTACAATATGTTTTGGGAATCGAGGAACCAACTCAGAGAGAAGATAGGATAAACGAACATCTTATAATAGAATTTAAAATATCTGGAATCATCAACAAATTTAAAATAAAAAAAGGAAACGAGGATTCATAATCAGGTTTCGGTTTCGTTCTTCAAATCAGAATCTATAAATATTTGGCAATTATTGAAAAAAGCATGGAATTGATGAAATGGCAGCATTTATTGCGTTTAAACAAACAATCATTTTACAAGTATGTGAATATTATATTCTAAGTTTATAAAAATCATGTGCATGAAGTTATGTAAAGTCCAGCATTTGAAATAGGTTTTGCTTTGTTTTTAAAGGTAACAATAAAACATGAAAACAAATAAAGCACTACTTCCTCATAGTTATAACATTAGTGAGTGCTGAACTTTACCGCCATATATTTTTTCTTTGAATCGCATTAAATAGGTCAGTATATATTACAATCTGCTATTTGACATGATATTCCCTTGCTCAAATACTGCCTCAGGCAAGACATATATTATAACTATTTGTTTCTTTCCTTGAATAATTTTTTTTCTTGTATTTTATCTCCTTCCATTTGTTTGCAATACACAGTTCTATATTTTTGTTTCTTTCTACTCAATTAAAGTAAATAAAGCTGAACGAAGATTTGTTCGTGAGGTTGTAAAAAAAACTTACAGATCGAGGCTTCAAATGCTTTCGAAATGAAAAATGCCTTTTTTGCAGTTTGTAAGTTAGGAAATTGTAAACCAGTTTTTTCAGAGCTGATAAAAACATCAGCCTTGTTGAAAATTTCCATGGCATTGAAGAACAGTATTTTGGCCATTTACTGAAGCTAATTTATAACTCAGATAAGATTTCAGCAATGATTGTTTTTCTGCGATTGTCTCGATGTCGAATGAATTGTATTTCGAAAGTACCAAAAGAAAGTGGACGGCTGATACTTTTTTCAAAGATGTGATAAATTTGAACTAAACATGATTTTTCAATTTTGAATTAATTTAATCAGAGGAGAAAGAAAGTTAATGATAAAGTTGTACATATATATGCCTTACTTTGAACAATTCTTTCGATTCAGCTGAAACAATTTACTGTGATACAGCATCAAAATGGCGTCTTTGAATATTTTCGTTCTTCATAAAGATATATTCGGAATATTTTTTACTGACTGAGACACAGCTATCGTTAGATTATTTTAATTATTGATAATCCCAATAATAGGGAAATATCATAAAGTAATTTAATGGCTGTCATCGAATTTTATTCAAGCGGTAATGATAGCATGTTCTGCATGCTATTTTGCAACAATAGAATACGTTTGATTGCTAACATTATGGAAACTCTGTATTATATATATTCCTATAGGTTATGTTTAATAAAACTTCGTGGTCAGCGTCCTGTACACTGTTTTCTCGACGAAAGCAGTGAGCGAGATTAATTCGCAAATTTTAAGGTGTCAGTCTTTATGAATAAGGCTAAAATAGTTCGTCGATGAATTAATAAGTATTTGTATTTTTTGATAAATTTATGCGTATCTAGAGACGAGTAATAATTTAGATGAGTTGATTGTACTTGAAATTTGATCTTTCTAACCTATTAAATATAGACTTACTTTGTGCGAAATTTTTTTTAACTTAAAAATTTGACTTTATCTCATCTTAGTTTCATATTACTAAGAATATTTTGTCACTGAATTCGTTATTTAAAATTTTTCAGTAGAAATTTAAAAACCATAAGTAGATAGTAAATAGCAAATGAATATTTCATTCATCTTCAGTGTTTTATCATATACATATTCCTCTATAAAAATGATTGAAGTGCATACGAATTTACATTTATTTTTCGATAATTTAGCCAGGAAAATGTTTATTTGTCACTAATAAAATTTCACTTAAGAAAAGCAACTTGGTGTCAATATGTTTAGCTTCAGTTTAAATTTCGTTATAACTAAGTAGTCTGCTCATAAATCTTTTTAATTTTTTTTTTCTGCTAATTGTGACAGCTAAAATAATTATTTGGTATCATTAAAAAAAGGTACTTGTATAAATTGTGTTGCTCGCATTAATTTTTCTTTGCCTTCTGTCCCATTTCATATTGCTTTTCAGTCTCCACTAAATTATCCCAAGCATTACAGTCATTTGCATATTTCATTTTTTAATTAAAAAAATATTTTGCTGCAAAATTGAAATCATGGATTTTATTTTTATAATAATAATTAATCTTATCACAATTGAATTTAAGATAATTAAACTAAGTATTCTCTTTGGAAGGATAATCCTATTATGAAGCATATTTTTTGACAAAAATAATTTTCTTATTAGTAACGGCCAGTCAGTAAATATGCCTTTATGACTTAAAATAAAATGAACCGATTTTTTCCTCGAAGGTTACACTTTTTTTTAAAATATTTAAGACCGTCGATGTTTTTCCCGTTTCCTAACTGCTTTCTTCACATTGATTTTTACACTGGCATTATCACGGAGTACAGGGATTTTCAACTTCAGAGCACTTGATTCGCTTTTTTATAGTATAATTATATTGATTTCAAAATTGATTAATGAGAGGAAAACTATTTCTTTTATTAAAATAACGAATTTTTGAAGAATTTCATGAAAAACATGAAATTAGCTATCAACAATTCCTTATGTAAATCTTTATTAAATATGGCATATTCAAGACTCTTCATAATATAGTTATAAAAGTCTTTGATAAAGTAGCGTTCATCAATTATAATCTTAAAGTTAATGAAATTAGAGTTTCATAAATATTCAACTTAAGTGAAATTACATTTGAAAGTTAGTATGGATTTTTGCAGAGTGAAAAAGATTTGTAAGTCTGGAATGCATATGTTGCTTCTCCAGATTTGGTTGCTTTTTCAATCTCACTGATTCCGCTACGGTATCATGTAATTTCTGGATACATTTTGGGCAGACAAATGTTATGGTGAGTGATTGACGGAGTATTTATTCTTCGCACAGTATATAATAGATAATTATTATCATATTCATATTCGGAAACTATAATTGACAGAATCGATTAATAGATTTTTCCTTTTTATTATTATTCAGTTGAAGAATTGCATTTGATATTGAAAGTTTGTTTGAATGATAGACTTGTAATTTAATCATCTGTTATACACATCTGGCTTTTTTGGTTGATCTTAACTCTTTAAATAGTAGTTGTTGTTCTATGTTACATAGCATGATGCAATTTACAACATATTACCTGTATGATGCAAACAGACTTAATTTATAAAATGACAATTTTAATACAAAAACATAATGCCTTCTAGTTGTCAACTGCAACATAATTTGCAGTATATTAATATAGCATAACAGGAAACAATTTGATTATACTAAATATTTCTATGATGCCAAGATATTTGATATGTGTATTCTATACTGTATTCTATACGGAAATTTTTATGATATTTCATATTATGCAATAAATAATATAGCAAATATTTTGAATTGATTGCAACTCGTTTCATCCCTTCAAACTGTTTATTTTTCCAAATATATTTGCTATGGAAACAGTTTTTAGATTCCTTTTGCCTGCAATTCACAACTAGCTGCAAAAGAGATAAATTTTTAAATAATGATACATGCCTAAATCATAAATTCAACTTATGAAAAAATTAAGTTGGATATCGAAATTAAAATATTTAATATTATTGACGGGAACTTTACATTTGATAATTTCGAAATATATGAATTTTTGCTTTAATTTGAATGAATTTATTGGTTAATTTGGGATTTTCAATGGGTTAATCGGTAAAAACAACTCTTGGCCAAGATTAGGTTAGAAAAGTGGGTGAAAAGAATGATTATTTTTTCGCGGTTCAAACTTGATTTTTTTTTTAATGGAATGGGCATGGAAAAAAAGAATGGATTTGAGGGATGGCTTGTAAAGCTTAAGTATTGTCTATTCAGTACTTTATGAAAAGTAATTAGGCATAATAAACAATATTTAGCTTATTTCAAAGAAACAAAGTTTCAAGAAGAAAATAATGAATGTGGTAGTTTTATTTAGATATGATAAATTACGTTAAAACTGCACCATTACATTGGCAGAAAAAGGTACCGCATAATCATAAGGACTGCGATATCTTGACTGAGATCAATATCCATTAATGATACTCGCAGAAATTGATGATTTAATAAGGCATGGCTATATTTCAAAAGTAAAAGATATCTCAAACTTAAGTTTATCTTAAAAGAGACTCCTTAGTTCTTGCTAGTCTAGGATAATGTAAATGTGGGATTTGCTGCATAGTTATCAGAGTCTGATTATAATTTGGCAGATGTGATTTATAATAAAAACTTCAGAAATTATATTTCTAACGCTATTCAAAGTCTTAAGTTAACGGAATAAAAGTAAACTATGATATATGAAAACTGATATTCACATGTTTTCACTATTACTCGTGTATAGTGATTGTATGAAGTGCTTTATAATATATTTAAATCGATTTGATTCGTCTTCAACGACTGTTAAGTACTCGATGATAATACGAAGCCTAATAATAAATGAATTACCTATTGGCAAATTTATTGCCTAGAAAACCAGCCATAATGAATTAAATACGCCTGCGGATGTAATATATTGCTTTCCTTTTTCTTATGCGCCTAAATATATTGTTATAAAAAATTGTTTCATGTTTTTTTACAGAAATTACTTAATTTAATAAATGAAATTCTTCTATACCTTCCGGTTAAGTCGAAATTATTCTTCAAGAAAAGTAAAGCTCGATAAAGTTGAAGTTTGGTGATAAGTTTTTTTATAAGGAATTCGATTGTAATAAAAATGTGAAATATTTATGCTCGTTATTGATATAACTTACAAATGTTGAAGAAGTTCCTATAATTTTCTAGTTCGCCATTGTCATGTTTGATGTGAGCAGAATAAATTATGAATGATTATTCCTTCTAAAAAAAATAATTGCAGTTTTCTCCCTTTGAATATTGAAAGCTTCATTTATTTACTGATTGGGACCACCTAATCTATATCATTTGATGCAATACATCTCTTCAGATGCTCTTAATACATGAAGCTTCTGGAACATATATGTTCCGGCAATAATTTTATATCATCTAGTTTCGATATTATTTAAAACAAAAATTTATATACCACTACGACATATGCAACTTTATGACACTCATTTTGAATTAATTGGTTTTCCATCAATTTTTATCAATTTTCAGACTTTTGATATTTCAAAAAATTATTAACTGGTTGTTGCTAAAAAGGTAATTAATTAATTGTCACTAGCAAAGAATTTTTTAGCTCTTTCAAATCTTAAGATTTTCTTTAGCTACCGTCTATTTGTCGAAAATGCTAGCGGATGATGAATGATTTTCTCTACGCAAAGTTCTTTCCTGACACAACACAAAAAATGTAAATAATTTAAAAATCCCTGTTAAAATTTATTTTTTTTAAAACTAAGACTTTGATAAGTGGTAACTAAACCACTTGTGACTTGAAGTTCTTTCATTGCTAAAAAATTTTTCACCTTTTCTTAAATTATCAAAACTTGTTTTCATCGGAGACTATTTTTGGATTTCATTTTTGCCTTATTTTTAACTTGTTTTTCTTTGCCATAATTTATGCTAAATGATTTTTGTAATTTTCCCTCTCAAATTTAAATTTGTAAATAGATATATTAGGAGTTTACCGATTCATTCGCAAAATTTATATCATTATATTTAAAAATATAATGATTTTGCGTTTCAGATTCGAATAGACTTAACATTATCTCAATTTATTTCCTCATTGATTTCTTGTAAATATTATAACATAGTATAATTTTTGATAATTTTTACATCAAAAATCGGAAGCTCGAGAATCATTTTTAATTCTTAGTTAACATTTCATCTTTAATGTATTCCCACTTCATTCCATCATGTTTTTTGGTTTGTTGATAGAAAATTAATATTTACAGTCTTATCAGTCTTATGCATATGCGTAAATTCAAAATCTTCAGAGAATCAGATAATGCAACAAATTATGAATGATTATTCCTTCTAAAAAAAATAATTGCAGTTTTCTCCCTTTGAATATTGAAAGCTTCATTTATTTACTGATTGGGACCACCTAATCTATATCATTTGATGCAATACATCTCTTCAGATGCTCTTAATACATGAAGCTTTATTTTTTATAATAAAAAATCATTTTATAATAAAAAAATAATGATTTTTAAGAATGATAAAATATCTCGCAATCCTTATCTTATCTTTTTGCGAAATATGTCATTTACGAAATATTGAATTGCAGATAAGTGGGCTTTTCAATGGATGATAATACGAAATGTATAAAATATTTCACTACTTACAACGAGTTTATCAAAAGTTTCATTTAAACAATTTATTACCATTTGTTGTACTGATCTCATATACACTGATTGGAGCTGCTATTTTCCGTAAGCTCGAGTTGGAACGTGATCTACATGAAAGAGAACTGTTTCGTAAGAGTTATTACTATGCTTTTGATCAGGTAAAATTTCTAGCTGTTGCTATCACTTACCGTAATCTATTATTCAGAAGCTGAATTGATCTTTAATTTCTAGCCTAATTTATAAGTCTTCTTTGTTGTTCAGTTCTGTTATTCAGTTGGTTGATTCTAGAAAAACAAAATATGAATTTTAATGTTTTTGCTTACTGAAGAGATATGTACTTATTTAAAGGAGTTAATCATACCTGAAATTTGGTTTTTACATGGTAAGCTACGTACTATTTCAATTTGAATGGATGTACTGGCAACTAATATTGAAACCTGCAAAAGTTTCCGTAAAATGTGGAGCAATAAGTTGCAGTTTTTTCGAATAGAACTTGAATTTTTGTTAGAAAATCATGTATATTATTTATATTAGTATTAAATTATGTATTCTTTATAAATTAAACCTATTCCACTTGTTTAGAATTGAAATTTGAAAAAAGAGACAGATAACATCAGAGTTTCATTGCTGGTACAAGAAATGATACTGGCTGTTACATAATGTTTATGAACTGGAAGAATCCAAATTGCATTTGCAGATAACGGAACGAATATTAGAATTGCGATGCGATGATTATGTTATTAGAAAAGATAAAAGTTTGCAAATGAAATATGCAAAGGAGGCGGTGAATTGGTTTCTTGATTACACGAATCTGACAGATGTTGTACGTGAACGGAATGCTAGTAGTCCATGGTCGTGGTATGGATCGATGTTCTATGCCGGACAGCTGTATACTACAATCGGTTACAAATGCATTCTATCCATTTTGAAAATACAGAGGAGAAAAATGGAAATGATTAAACGAGCCATCTTCATTGCTATTTATGTTTTCATCAATAGTATCAGATCATAGAAGAATATTGACGATAGCTTAATATTATCTAATAAATTGTTTTTGTCTGATCGGCTCCTGTATTTAGCTTTTCACTTATTCACCTCACTTCTTTCATCTAAGTTTCAGGCTTAATTTTACTAAATTACTTCTAATTCCAATTTCTATTCCTTTTTGGATCTCTTTTAACCTTGTCATTCTATGTTCTAGGCTATGGGTTACCAGCAGCAAAAACTCTTGCTGGCCAAATAGCTAGCATATTTTATATTATGTTTGGCATTCCAATATTTTTAATTATTCTCAAAGATGTTGGTCGATTACTGTCACGAAGTTTTCGCAAATTTTATAAACGATCACGAAGTACCGGGAAAAAGGTTGTAAGCAGTGTGAAAAAGATGAGCGTGTCTGCAAAGTTTAGTATTTTATAAAAATTATAATTTCCTCAAGAAAATTTTTTAAATTGAATTTTCAAGCTATCACTTTAATAATTCTTACAATTTGTCCAAATTTCGGTCAGCTGAACATTTCAACTTGGAATGAAAGTATTATTTTTGCAAGCCAACAATTGGGTCTTTTTAGACATTATACAATCCTACCAATTTACAATCTGCAACGCAAAGTCTTAATTCACTGTCCGTGAAAGAAGTTGATTTAGATGCAGAAGGTGGTACTCTCACCGAGCAAAGCAGAACAAAATTGTAAGACTTTCAATTTCAATTTTCGAAATATTTAAAATATGAACATGCAAAAAAAAATTAATTGAAAATATTAATGCTATATTTCAGTACTCACGAAAATGCATTTTCGATTCCGATCGCTCTAGCGCTGCTTATTCTCTGGATTGGTTTTTCAGCAGCTTTATTTTGTCTCTATGAACCTGAATGGGGATACCTCACCTCAGTCTATTTTTTTTTTGTCTCCATAAGGTATTCTGCACATGTTGTAGATAGTACACAAATCTTTTTCATCTTTTTTGATTTTATTTCTTAAATTTAAATAATTTCGGAATGTTTCAAGTTCGGTTTTTATCTTTATCATTTTAATGAAAGTTATTTAAAAGTTAGTTAAATTATACTTTTCAGCACGGTTGGCCTCGGTGATATTGTTCCAGGCAATAAAGACATGATGCTTGGTTACTTTCTATTAATACTTGTTGGACTTGCTTTGTTATCTATGTGCATTAATCTTATACAAGTTAGTTAATTGAAAATCATAGAAATTCTACAGTTTGACTATCTTTTTTTTAAAATATTATGGAAAAATTTTGTAAGTCCTATTGTTTATTTTTAAAATAGTATAGGAATTAAATTCAACTGGCTGTAATTTATTAATTAAGTTTTCTCGTTGAAATTTGAATATTTTAGTGATAATAGAAAGCTTCAAATAACAACTGCTTCAAAATTAAATCTGAGTTTTTATGAATGTTCCATGATTTTTTTGATTTCTATCTCGGTTCGTTTTTTTCAACTAATAAACGAAAATAAACGAAAGTTACTTTCTACTTTTAATTATTTCACTCATCTACTTTACTCCTTACTTCTAGGTAGCTCTAGAAAAAATTCTTGGCCAACTTCTACAAGAATACATTGATGAAATTGAACGGGTAGCAGCTATTGCAAAGAATGAAACTGATTTTGGATGCCATGTTTCGCCCTTCGAAGTTGGAATGGCTAGTAAGATTTTGTAAATTAAACAGCATCAAAATTATTCAACAAAACATTCAGTTTGAGCCACATATTTACCATCATCGTTTTTCATGTTCAATGAATTTATATTTAGGAACAAAGTATTGCCCATTTCTTGACTCTTCTCTCTTGTAACAATAATATAACACTCTTTAACCCTCTGAGTTAGCAAAATCTATACGGTATTCATCTTCTACAATCTTTCATCTTTATCCTTATTTTTGTTATTCTTTTTTATGTATTCAAACTGTTATTTTGAAACATTTTGAACTGTTACTATTTGATGCCGGACGTAAATTTAGCGAGAAAATTTACAATGGTAATAGTTTAGAATTAATAATATCAACAAGCATTGATCATCATCATTAGTTGTATGTGAAGAAGTTTCTTCACTTTTTTTATAACATTTTATAAGCATGACATATTTTACTTCAGGCGGTCTGTTAACGGCTCCTTTGGACAAACAATATAAATCAATGCGAAGTTTACCAAATCGAGTTAAAGAATGGATTGCAGAACGTATTGCAAATAATATGATTGAATCACAACTTGCTGAAATGAATTATGATGTGGAATCAGAAGCAGAAATGTCTATTCAATTTCAGAATCACTCACAAGAACGACAACAACAATGCGAGTTTTTTTTTCTTGAAGATTACGTCTACCTAGACAAAATGAATTGGCATTTCCAAATAGAAATTTTTGTTTAACAGAATGAAAGTTAAAGAAAAATTGTCAGTTTCAGGCTACTTACTAAGTATGACTTTTGCATTTACTAACCATGTTTCCAGTACCGAGATCGAGAATTAATCCAGAAGAAATGAAGTGCTTCAAGCCACCACTCCGAGGTGCTGATTTCATTGATTACTTGTGGAAGCACATCACAACTATTCGTACTGTACAAGCATTAGAAAAGGCGAAATTCTATGCTCCAAATGATGACTTCCAGTAAGTTTACATAGATATTATCAATACTTTTACCATAGTATTAACAATGATCAACTAATATTAAGCCTCATCAGATGAATATTAAGCCTTATCAAATGAAACTAAGAGCAACCCATATATCCTTCCTTGTCATAAATCGCAATTCAGAAACACACTTTCATTTTATATTAATTTTATAGCAATATTCAGCTTTTTTTTCCACTCATGCGAAAATTGGAGACGCAATTCATATTTTGATGTTAAAAAAAATAGATCTAGTTATGTCTTGATTACGGAATATCTGATAATGCTATGATAACAAGAAAATGATTATCATCCTAATTTCAGTTAAAGTTAAAATATCGGTGTTTGAAACCCAAAGAAATTCAAAAACCTCTCAATTATCCATTCGTTACCCTTTTAAAATTCTGATGGCAAGTAGGTGATAAAAGAGAAAAATAAACTTTTTTTTGCAACATTAAAATATTTCCACTCATTTTTTATTATTTATATTTGAGTTATGCAAGTTGTTTATCACTAATGATTATTTTTTTTTTTTTAGATCAATGCTGTTTAGTAAATTTGTGAGGAATTCGAAATTGGAGCGATTCATGGATCAAGTATATGAAGCGACACCTCGTACGCATCATTCTGCTACACAAACCGATATGATGCATATTGCCAATATTGCTGTCTTTGACGAGGAAATGAATTTTTTCTCTGGTAACCAAATATCTACCCATAATGATCAATGAAAGAAAGAATGTTACTAATAACAACAAGGAAGTTGACTTTTACGTCACTATATACAATCGTTAATCTGATTATAGGTTCACGAGATTTATCATCGATTCAATCAGATAACAGTCGTCAATCGACCCATTCACTGTCGAACATTTTTGATGCCGAAAGTATATTATCAAATTTCGGTGACATTGAATTCAGAGGAGCCTGTGCTCTATTTGCAGTCACTGATGAATCCGATAGTATCTGTTCATCAATTACTTCCGACCGTACGGCACAGTTATCATTTAAGAGTCAACATGATTCGACCTTAAAGCGCAAGTCAAAATGGTAAACATTGTTCTATTTTTTTTTGTATCCATAAAGCTGAAAAATAAAATATTTTCTATATTAGTTTTTCGCTTTCTAAACGGAGAAATAAAGAAAAGCATTTAAAATTTCTACTGGAAATCTTTTCTTTATTCTACTCATATGAATTAACAATTTGAAACTACTATAAAAACATTAAAAAACTTCTTCTTCTATAGGAAACAAATACCAAAAAGTCTAATGACAAGGTCCTATTGTGATACGGTATCTTCCCACTTACTTGAAAGTACAACAGCGGCTTTGTTAACTTCTCGATCAAATATGCAGCTTTCACGGAATAGAAGTTGTTATGAAATTGGGTATTTTTTTATTTATTTGTTCTGAAGAAAATAAAATTTGATTAACGCCATTTTAATCAAAAAATTCATAATTAAAATTCTCTTATTTTCATTTTCGATTTCCGATTTCAACCTTTCAATTTTTAATAGAAGCTTTTGATAATGAAGTGCGAATAATGTGAAAGTTGCAGTTCACTGCCATCATCTTTTCATCGATCATCGTTGCAATCGATTCCATCATTGTTTTCACGAAAGCGTGGTGATGAATTGTAGCAAATGAAATTCTTGAACTTAAGATGATAAGCGACTTCGACCTTCTCAATTTTTAACGGAAGCTGCAGTAAAAGAATGCTTCAGAAAGGCTGTAATAAACAGTTGCAACAGGAGGTGTTCCGTCAAGAAAGAAATAAAGATGTGAAGGAAGGAAGTGCCTAGAAGTAAAAGGTAGGAGAAACGATGGGAAGATTGATTAATTAGCAATTAATCACTGATAGTATTTCTCCGTACATAAATACTTTGATCCGTTATGTTACGATGCATAAAGTTCCATAAAGTTATACTTCGATAAATGATTGTTTCAATTAACAAATTTTCTGATGTCTCTCTGTTTTTATTTAGACATAATTTCCAATTTCATGTATCTCAAATTTTCGAACATAATCTTCATATTTCTTTAGCATTAAAGAAGATAAGAAAAAAACACTATAAATAAAGAATGCGGTAATATTTCCACGAAAGTAATTTATAGCATTCTGAAACTTTTAAGGAAACTAAGTTGCATAGACATCACAGATCACTCGGCGCTGTGGGGTAGCCTGTTTTACAGAGTTAGATTAGAAAAAAAGATGCGGCAATGGCCATCATAACTATCGGTCCCCAAGTGTTGAAACTTCAAAGATATCCTGATCTCGAGAACGTCTTTTCACTGATATTTATACTGCTCTTAATTTAACTAAAAACAATAAAATTATGCTCACAATTTATTTGCCTTAAAATTAATATCAATTTCATTTTAGTTCAAGTTTTGAATAATTTTTACAAAAAAATCTGCTTAATGAATCCATAAAAAATGGAAATACTTTCGAAAATTTTTTTTCGAAAAATTAAAACAAGATATCTTATAGATTAAAAATCCTAACATAAAATGCTAGTAGAGGAAACTGAAAAAACAAACCAAACATAAAATTGATGTTGTTAAGATTATGTATTGGTTGAAATCAAGCAAATGTTTCTGCAGAATCTTTTAAAATTACAGTTCAGATCAGTACATTTGAAGATGACATCTATTATCTCAATTTTTTATGCAAAAAAAAAGATTCATAAAGTTTTATTAAAATTATTAAATCTTAATTGTATCACTATAGTTTTCGAAAATTCAAGCAGCGCTGTAATTATTTAACTCGATGTACCTGACATGGAAAAAGAAATCTTTGTCACCTAAATTATTGCGCGCTTTTCTGTCTTAAAAAACAAAATATCATATGTAGCATCCTTTCAATATCCTTTACTTTAATAGACATTAGAAAACACTGATAATTTGTTTAGCATTTATGAATTAATTACGGTATTCATGATAATTGAAATGATTTCGAATAAAGTCAATTTTCAAATTACAATGAAATATCGAAAGAAGAAAAGCGCAGATAGAAATTCTTTATATTTTTCCTTTTATATTCCTTTTTCCCTTTAATTTTTTTAAGAAATGTTTTGAAAATAATGCAAAAAAAGGCTCAAAACATTATTCAATTCCACGAATTTTTTCATTTTTATTTCAGTTAATCAATGACACAAATGAAAATAGCGAGATTTGTTCTACTTTTTAAAATTTGCGAGAGTTTCAAAAAGTTGAAAAAAATGATTTCTTCCTTCAGATGAATTAAAAAATGTTGAATTATATCTAAATAAATGACCAACAAATAGGATATTCTTATTCTTTTTTTATGCCTAACTAGAAATATGAATTTGGTTGGAAATTTTGATATAAATAAAAAACTAAACTTTCTTCTTATCTGATAGAAATTTTCGCTTGTCTCTTTCAGTTTTCGGTTTGCATTTTGCATTTATTCCTATTTATCTTCAGCTCTGATCGGCTGTCTTTTACATGTGTAGCTTTTTTTTATTTAATATCTTTTTTAATCAGTTTATTGAATTTTCCAGTAAATTTTATTTTAAAACATCCTTGAAATTAATTCCGATTCTTTGCATTCCTTTCTATTTTACAAGGCTTAATTTTTCAATTAATTCTCGCATTTCAATTCAATTTTTAAAGCTTTAATATTAGTTGGACATTTTTAGCATGCATCTTGTTACTTGCTTCATCTCTTCAACATGGAAAACAAGATGACTGATTATTTCTTTCTAAAAAATCACCTGTTCCTCCTCTCAGTGCTATCTTTTCTTGCATACGCAGATTATGGAGCTGTTAGCAGCGATCACTGTGGAGTGTATAATTTTAAGTCATCAAATCTACAAAATCAAATTTTTAAGTCTAAATTTGATTAAATTTAAGAAACAGACAAGACAGAAAAACTATGGCTTGTTTCGAATAGAAAAGGAAGAGTGATTCTTTTCCTTCTTAAATTATTTACATTCCTTTTCATTTGATAAAACTAGCCAATACACATCCAAGATAACTTTTTTTTGCTGCGATGGCATCAGAAGTGCTTATTGTGATCAAAGTCTAAATACTTTTATTGGAATAATTTAAAATAAATAGGACAAATGAAATGAAAAAAAGAATGGATTTTCGCCTTGTTTATTTTGGATCAGATTGATATGTAATCAGCGATCGTTTGTATTTGTTACATTCATTGTTGACTTTACCTACTCATTGATGAAATTTCTGATTTACAGCATATTTCGGCAAATTGAATTTATCATAAAAAAATTCCAGAATAAGATTGAAAAAAGGTTATAGGAAGTAATTTGATAGAACAAAAAATTTTGAAGTCATCCCATGCATCGAAATAGAAAAGCAAGTATTCAAGCAAGTTTTCCGGAATAATTTACTTCGAGATATTATATGTAAAAAAAAAAATGCTTAAATCACTTATTTATTTTAACTACCACTTTATCAGCTTTGATTTATACCTCTCTTGCTTTCATTACTCATTCAAACAATGAAATCATGATAGGCCCAATTTATTTTTGGATCTGATTCTGTTTTAGCATAATTCATGCAGATGATTCGATAAGTCGACCATTTCAGTTTTTTATCAGTTTTTGATACTTCATATTACCTGTTAAGAAAGGAAAGAACAAAATTAATTCTGTAATGGAGTGAAGGAACAATTGTTTTAAAATCCGTTCTTTTAATAATATATATGGGACAGATGAATAGGAATTTTGCTTTGAAGAATTTAAGAACAAAAATTTCAGCCTAAAACATTTGCTGCTTCTACAAGCCTGATAATGCTGATAAGAAGCAAATTATCGAACCATTGCCTACTGTTTATTTAACTCGTATATGAATTTAATCACCAAATTTTAACATTAATAAATATTAAGAGCGAAAAAGATAAATGTGAAAAATTAACTCGTTAAAATGACGGCACTGCGAATATTTTAATAAAATAATATTAATTATAGAATTCGACTAATCATCGATCAGAATTTATCTGAGTGGAAATCAATATAATTTGTAAAACGAGGTTGGACATTTTTCAAGAGAGAAAAAAAAAACATTTTGAATTCATATCGTTTGATCTTTGTTCTGTATTGCACCAACGACTGTTTAGAAACCATTTCAACCATTTTTATTTTAAATATAACTATTTTCCTCCTCAGTTTACATCTGGCATCAACTATAGTGATAGCAATTACATGACATCGATTATAGTTATCATGGACTGATTATTCATTTTTTCATGGAATCAATCGGTTCACTTTATCTTATCAATGTTTATTTGTTTGGTCTGTTCCAGTGACATCATCTTTTTGTTCAACCACAGAAATATCGATCCGTCGATCATTGGTAGGATTGATCAGCGCTTCACTGTAGCATCAATTAGTTATTTCTGTCTAGCAATATTTTTATATCTTTTCTCATGTATCAAAGATGTTTCAGATCAGTTCAGTTTCGAATTTCGTTCTCGTCTGCTTCAGTACAATTTGAACAATTCTACTTATTTTTTAAGTTGAAGTGATATTTGGGAAATTATTTAACTCTTTGAGAATAATTTTTTCAGAAATTTTCGAAAAGATAGTTCAGTACTCTTTTGAACTTAAACTAATTTTCTCAATTCTCTTCTGCACTATAGTTCTGCAAATTATCTCAGTAAAATTTTTGGGGAAAAAAGAGTTACTTAATGAAATATCTCGAAATCATTTGCTTTCGAGAAATTCATTAAGCAAGAAAGTATTTATTTAGTAGTGTTTGCTTTTGAAAAATTTAATGATTTAATTCAATAATCAAATCATTTCAAATAATATTGAAGTTCATTGTTCATTCCAGTTTAATGTGATTATACCACAGTTTATTCCCATATCGATTTTTATTTCATATTCCTATTCATATTTGTTGTTTCTACAAATTTGTTGTTTGTTTATCGTCGTAGAAACAAACAAATATCAGTGGAGCTCCTACTACCGTCGAAGGATAGTAAGCTTTTCAGTTAGGAAGCATTAACAAAGTGTTGTTACTATAGCCTAATAAGTTAACTGTTTTTCATGTTTTGAACGAACATTTATGCTTATCATTGTACTTGCAAATTTTATTCTTTATTTAAGTTAATTACAATCCTTAATTAGCAAGTATTAATTCGGTTTCCACATATTATCATTTGATCTGTGATGTCAGAACCGATATCATTGATGCCTTAAAAAATAATAGGACAAAAATACCAGCTTTGTGCTATCTCAATATAATTATATATATAAAAATGGTAGTATTGATAAAGATATTATTATCAATGGTTCAGTTTAATTGGCATTGTTCAATAAAGTATATTCCATCTATTCACTTTGTGAATGCTTATGTTTCTTCTGATTCCTCAATTATATGTCGGAAACACGTTTCTTCTTCTAAATTTGTTAGTTTTCTAATCTAAGATTCCTTCAATAGTCAATTTATAATCATTGAAAAAAATTAAAAAGATGATGATATTTGACATTTGCTATTAACGTTTTTAATAATAATTCTATTCAATCATCTATTTGTTTCTTTTTTTTATCTTCAACACGATGTCAATTCAACATCTTTATATGACAATGAGGGATTATTGTTTTTAGTGAGCAAATGTATGTTATTCATCGTCAGTAATGTTTATGCAAGGAACTAAAAACTCGTCATTTTTTCTTTCTTCCTGTTCATTTACAATTTTTTATTTCTTTTGTTTTGATTTGTAGTAATGCAAATACTTATGAGATACAACGAATCAAAAATTAGTCCATATGAAATCAAATTTTTTGATAGAGTTTACCAAAAAAATGTCACAATTTAGAAGGAATTTATATATATATATATATATATATATATACATAATTTTGATTCGTTGTATTTCATAAGGATATATATATATATATATATATATCCTAATTTTTTTGTGTTATATCCAAATTTAAAAGACAGTTTGTGTGTCTATGTTGATATGAAGGACTTACTTACAAAAGCAATGTAAATTATGCGAAGTTTGCTCAGTAATTGCGAGAAAAGCTGCTTTTTTATCTCATGTTTTATATATTATGACTATTATAAATAAATATTTTTTCAGCTATTGTATTAGGATTTTAAATCATTTCATATTGATTTCAACTGACCCAAAAGGTTTCTATTTTTCGATCCTTGCTTTCGTTCTTTTATGAATTTTGCCCAAATTTTTAAGATTAAAAAAAAATATTTCTTCGAATATTTTACAAAATAATTTGCAAAATTTACAAAATGTGAAATATGGTTAAATTTATCCTACCGAATCTTTTTTCGCGGACATGAAAAAGCGGGAGGAATTTATTTTCTCGGCTAATCCTGTGCAAGTTCAATTTTGACTTTATTCTCAAAAAATTTCGTTGCTAATTAGACCATTCTATAATTGGATGCTTAACTCATTTTAGATCTTATTAATCATATGCTCCTTAAGTTGTGAGCTAAAAAAACTGTACGATGAAACTATTAGAAATTACTTTTTAATTATGTGAATATAATAACTTATTCGATTTTTAATATCTATAAAAATTCTTTGAAAACTAGAGTTTTTATCCGATAGCCATGGTCACTCACTTAATTCTCAAAAATGAAATTAAATTCGAAAAAGGAATACTTAAAGAGAAAACTAAATCTGTTTACATTAAAAGAAACTAAGAATGAGCATATAATGCAAACTGTCGACCATACACCCTCTAATGCATTTATGTGGTGTTTGTATTTGAACGCTCTATCTTTCTATTACATATTTCAATTAATTTATTTCCTATTCACAAAAAAAAGATTGATATAACTTTTTTCTTTTTCAAAACTCACCATTTGAAATATTTTCTTTGAATATCAAACATTTTATGGAAATTTTTTTGTAAGCCAAGTTTAATATTTGTGCTTGTCTTCTATTTGTATTTTAAATCTATCCGCTGACGTCGTTAAATATACCGCATTGTCACAGATATGATTAGATATTTGCATATATTATCTTTATTGTTAAATTGTTTCTTCAGGCATGGAAATGATTATGAACAGATCAAATTAGAGGTGTAAGAAAAGTTTGCAAAGTGTGAAGAATATGTCCATTTATCGTCTACCAAATATAAAAAATCTTTCAAAGCCAATTGATGATTACTTTTCCATTGTGAACGAGTTTACAAATTTGACAATGTAAATTGATTCTCTTAGCTTTCAAATTTCAACTATCTAATCATAATAGGTAAATAATTTAATTTTGTCTGATTTTGATTCTGATTTGATCTGATGTAATCTAATGTTATTTTTCAGATTTCTGATCAATTTGAGGGACGCTTTGTGCATTATCGCTAAGTGACGATGGTTTATTGCTGTTTTGGAAGGGATATAGTGTTTTTTCTTTTTTTTAAATTTCTCAGTTTGCATTTACTTATTTATATTTGTAAGATTGGAATAGATTAAAAGTGAAGATGAAATTATTGAGACAAATATAAAAAGGATATGAGATAGGATCGCCAAGAAAATGATATAAGGTCGATAAAATTTTGTTTAACTAAATATGAAGTTTAACTTAAATATGAAGGCATTATATACGTTTGAATATTTTGCTTTGCGATTCAGGATGATGAATGGTCACTTCGGAATCTTGCTATATCGATGATATCACTGATGTATTTTCGGACTGCTGTGGCAGAAAATTCGCGACGACAAGGAATTCATAAAAAGTACGTCATAATTGTTATCTGATAGTACAAATAAGTTAATAAGTTAAAGAAATTAAAGTATGAAATAAATTTTAAGTATATTAGAAGTGAGTATATTTTTGAACAATCAATTCCAACACAATGACAAAACTTCAATAATATGTATTTTATAACGGATGAGAATTGGGAATGCTCAAAACTTCTTCAACTGATATAAAAATATGTCTTTAAAAGTTATATGCATCTTACTCAATAATGCATCATTGCTGGAAAAAAAGTTTTAAAGTTATTGGGGAAAAAAGATTCAAGGATTCAGTTATTTCAAATAACGCAGTGCTAATATTATTTATAAATACTGTACAATTTAAAAGTTAAATTCGTTAGCACAGATGCCTTTGCCAGCGCCTAACTTTTTGTCTACTAAAATTTGTATTGTTGTAGTAATTAAGAAAGACCGATTGCTAAATACAATGTCTTTAAACTTTTTTATCATATTTAGCGCTTTTCTAAAAAGAGAAATAAAAAAATTTGTTAAATGAAAAAGTACGCGTTATAGGTCTGACTTACTATCACAAATATAAGAATTCTTAAATTACATATCTCGTATCTCGTTATCACGTTAAAATTAAATGGTCTACTTTTCTGCAATGTTCAAGAATCTTTTCAATTTGCGGTGCAAAATGATCCAACTAATCATTTAGTGACAAGATATGATTATGATAGTGTAAGCATGCGAATTGTTAAGCCGTCGGAGAAGAAAATAGATAGAATTGCAATTTTTTATGTAAAACTTATCGTTCTGTACTTTTTCCAGTGAATTTTACAAATGATTTTTTTAGTTGGATGGTTACATTAAAAAAACGCTTGCTGGTACTTCTTTTGTCACAGGGAAACATACGCTATCAAGACAATTCCTTACCGTAATGTATGGTAGCAATGCTGTCTCTCCGAATGCGCTAATTTTCTCATTAATTCGGAAAATGGTGTCATTGTAAAATCATTATTAGCATTGGAATTTAATTCATGCAGCATATGCGTATGAAAACACATTACATATTACTGATGAAGATTCTTCGGGAATACTATTTCCCTTTTCCTTCTGCTGAAAATTAAAAGATGATGGAGAGATTTCAGTACTTCTGAAGAAATATATACTTGTGCATTACATGTTTGATAAAGAATTTGTGAAAAATCACTTAAAAAAATCATGACTTCTAATTAATATGACAACTGCAACGTGTATCGATGTTAACGAAAGTCTTTATTTCTGTGAAGCATAGTTTGCAGACGGGAGATGAGTGACTAGTAGCATTACAGAGAAGCAATTTCCCGAGTTTACATAGGGAATGTACTTTATTTAGAAGATGATAATCCATTGATATTACTCTCAAATATCTTGATGTTGCATTAATACAGAGATGGAATCAAATTTTCTTGAACGCCAGAGGATGATGATTTATATTGTCGAATAATTCACATAAATACATGCATTTATTTGTTGACTTCGGTTATTTATCATTTATTTGATATTTTTCACTCAATGGCACAAAAGAAAAACAAAGAAATAAATTTCAGCGTTGGCTTAACGAACTTCGTCGATTATCAGTTAAAGCACTAAAGGAATTATCATCTCAAGGCTGCTTTTATTATTGGCAGCGATTGTTCACAAAAATCAAATATTCCACAAATATCGGTCAAGTTTCAATCAACGAGTTTGTTTTCTTTGATCTCAAATATTAGAAATTTTCAACTCTTCAGTTTTTTGATAGTGGAATATGTCTTTCAACATAAGTTAGTTTTTTGTAATTTTAACAGATCATAAAAAGAGATAAGTTAGTTCATTCACTGAGTAATCAGAGTTATTTAGAAATTGCTGATTCTAATGCAATTTTGCAGGTACTGTATGTCTTAGTAAATATCTTTTGATTGGTGCAATTTTTCAAGATAAAAGTTCCGTTAGGGAAAAGATAAAAAAATGCTTTTAACGAATGATTTAAAATTTTTCTTTGGAATCAAAAAAATTTGTAAATGGCATGAAGACATCATTATGCTCATCATATTTCGGCTCAATTTAAAATGTGAAAATGGATTCTGTGCTTCTTCTCTTTTCCTTCATCGTAAACTGATGAATGCAAGCAAGCATTTCATTACTTTAGAAAAAAAAAAAACCAATGTAAAGGCATTTTTCAAATCACACTACGAAATGATATTTTTTTAAAGTGGAAAACCAGAAAAAATTTTTTTTGATTTTTTTTTTTATTTATAACATTGATACTTGATTTTTTCAGTTAAAATTTAAAAGACAAACAAACATTTCGTCTTTTTAGGCTGCATTTTGCTATGAAGTGTTAAGTTAAATAGACTTTATTTAGTAACAGGTTTGAGATTGTAGCCAATAAATTATCGGCATCTTAATATAGCAAAACCTTAAAGTTTATGGAAGTCTTATTTAAAATGAAAAAATGCCTTGATATGACATGAAAACTGAATATGCTTTGTTTCACAATACCTATCATTTCCATTGATTTAATTCAAAATTATCCACAGTACGATATTTTCGAAATATTTTCAAAACTTTTTTTATTTATAACATTGATAGTTGATTTGCCAAGATTTTTTGAATTTCATTGTTAATGCTAAAGCTAAGTACATTAAAAAAAATGAAACAATATCAATAAAAATGATGCAAGTCCGTTTTATTGCAGTATATTGGATGCCGTTCTACCGACAAAAAATGAGGAAGATCGGAAGGATATTGAGAAGTCGTTGAAGACAGTTGCAGCTTTCCATTATAAGGTTGTATTTAGTTTATTCTGGTTGAAGTTTTGGATTAGATAAATTGATTCTTTGTTCATTTCATATTAATTTATTATGAAACTAAAACAAATGAAGATGATTCGAAATTTATTATGTTTAATAATTGAAGTGAACGAGTTTAGGAAACGATTTCAGTGGATGAAATAACAAGTGATTTCATTTTCTCTTGTTATTGCTGTGTTTGTGGACGAACTGATGTGGACCAGCTATTCCGTGGGAAGTAAGCCAGAAGTTTAATTTTTTGTTTGCAAGTTGAAAATATCTTTCATCGTATTAATACATTGAGCTGACAGAAATGTAAAGTTTGAAACTATCCACACTGTAAAATATAGGAGGATGTAGAGTAAGCTTCTCTTTATTATGTTTAGATTTTTCTTTAAAACGGAAGTTGGTAAAAAAAGTAATGGATAAAATGAATTAAGCAAACCGTTTGATGTTTGAACAGCATAAATAGCATATGAACTTTTTTTTTCGTTTCTGAAATTTGGCTTACAAAGACATAGTCCTAACAGGACAAAAGAGAAAGAAAAAAAAATGAAAGAAAAACAAGGAGAAACCTGGTAAATGTTTATCTTTTAGTAAGATGAGCTATAGTATCAGTAATGATTTCTAAATTATAAATTCAGATTCGGAGGAAAGGAGAAGGTGGATGCAGAATATTTTGCAAAATATCTCAAAGAGGAACATTACGATTCGAGGCTCAATGAATTGCTTTATCCCTCACCTACTCCACAAATTGCTCAATTTTTGATTAATGAAATGAATAGGAATGGTGTATATTGTTATATGAATTTGCAATTTGCATTTGCTTCTTTTTTTCTTTTTTTGCTTTATTTCATTTTCTTTGCTGTTATTTTTATTTCTCATATTTTGTTGTTAAATTTAATATCATTTCACTGAATCTATGAAGCATTCTTTGCAGAAGAACATCTAACAAAAGAATCATTCCTGAGATTTCTCCTAAGTGAATACAACATTGGTATGCACCGACACCATCTGATGCTAAAAGAAGAAAATATGCATAAACCAATTTCACATTATTTCATTAATAGTTCGCACAATACATACCTTAAAGGTTGAATTTATTCCATTCCAACATGTCGGAGCAAGAATAAAGTAGCGGTACAAATGTCATAATTGCTTTTTACTTATCCAAAAAAAGGAGTAAAACTGATTTGCTAACATTGGTTTTTTCCAAACTTTGATAAAATTTTTCAGATGAGTTGTTTTATGTTGTTTTTAACAGTTTCATATTTTAGAGTTCGCACAAATTTTTTAAAAACTTTAAAAATTTGCAAAAATTTCCAAATAAAAAGTTCCTGCATTCATTAATTTATCGGTTGATAAATGATCATGATTTACTGCGATTTTTGTATTTTTAATAAAGCATTACACATAATTTAAAAAAAAATTGCATAGGTTACCAAGTAAACTCCAAAAGTTCTGTGGAAATGTATCGTTATGTGTTACTCTCCGGATGTCGTTCCGTTGAACTTGATTGTTGGAACGGATCAGATGGTGAACCAATTATCACGCATGGACCTTCGCAGCTCACTAGAGTTACACCTGTATTATTTAAGGTTTGCTTTCACTTTTTAATCAGTTTTAAAGGTTAAAATTCCTAAACTTTATAAAAAACGAACCAATTAAATAGCTTTATCAACAAGTTAATAATAACAGGGATGAGAATTCCTTTAATTCAGTATGATAAGTACACTATCAAAACAAAGCAATCATCCATACGTAAGCGTTTTAATTTTGCGTTTTTAATTTTAAGAAAGAAATCTGTTTCGATTGCAGAAAAATATACCATCGTTTTCTTAGAAGGAGACGGCTTTCAAAGAAATGATTATTTTCATTTTACCTGATCTCTAGCAATTCTACAAATTTTTTACTTTGCAAGGATAGTCTAATTTAATGAATGTGATTTTTATTTTTGATCGGTACATCTCAAATTCGAGAACAAATTTCAGGATGTTATTATAGCAATTGCGGAGACAGCTTTCGTGGTTTCTGAATTTCCCGTTATTCTATCGTTAGAGAATCACTGTTCCGTAAAACAGCAGAAGAAAATGGCCTTGTATTGCCGAGAAATTTTCGGAAACTTTTTACTTACCGAACCTTTGAACAACTATCCGGTACTTCAGTATTTCTTTTTTCATAATTAGCTCTTTCGGAAAGAATAATTTGTGATTTCAAATTGACAAATATCAAAAATTAAATGAACTTATAAAATTATTAAATTTGCTAGAATTATTTAGATCAAGCAAGGTGTGAGTTTGCCGTCTCCAAATGCTCTCAGGAAAAAAATTTTAATCAAAAACAAAAAAATCAATGATGCAAAAACGGAGGATTTTTTTAACACATCAGTTGGTAAGTCAATGTCATCGTTCATAAACTCTTCATTATTAAAATTGTAGGTTAAAAAATATTTATAGTAACGGTTTCTTTTTCTAAACCCACTGTTCTCATCCATTCATGTTATCTATCCTTTTATAATAAATGAATCGGTTCAAATTCCTTCAAAATGACGCAATTAATTCAGTGGTCCTAAAATTGAATTTGATGAAACTTTAAAGTCAAAATCACTTTAACATACCGCATAAGCTTAATTACATGTTCATAACATTTTGCCGTTAATTTTTAAATATTTCTGATACTAATATCTCTCATTAATGTCTCTTTAAATGATCGAATAGACTCAGAAGCATGAATTCATGAATTCAGCAGTTAGTAACAAAGTTCATTCCCAATGATTTTCATTTCTGTCCTTATAAATAAACTGTTTCTGAATGCTATGACTTCAATAACAGTCTTCTAGCGTCGACATCACAAAGTGTCGTGGATAGCGGTCTCAGTGAAAATGAAAGCAGCGAAAGAGATGGATTCCAAGGCCCGAGAAGATTTTAGCTTTCACCTGATCAAGTTTAAATCGAATTAGAATTAAATTCAAACTAGAGCTAAAATTTAATTCGATCTCTGTGTATTCAAATTCTTTAATGTGCTCATATAATCATTTTTACACGATTATACTATTTTTAAATTTAGACAACATCATACATCAAAGTGAAGCGAATGCAGAAGAGCAATCACAAAACTTAGTTAGTTATTGTTGTTACTTCACGGAACTCTGAAATCAGAAATTCTTATTTTTTAAAAGTTTCAAACAAGAAATTACAGGTAGTTGCTCGTGAATTGTCGGATCTCGTGAATTATATGCGTGCTATGGGCAAGTTCACATCATTTAAAGATTGCGAAAGTAATTAAGTCTCTCGCTGTTTTCGACTTATTACTTTTAAAATCATTCACTTCTTTCATAATTGATAACGCCAATAATTTTTTGATGTTTTGTTCCCTTCAATATTTTTTAGTTTTTATTAAATTTTACTAGATTGCTACTTATATGATATATATTAGTTTAAAAATCAATATCGATACAATAGACACAAATTTCAAAGATTTTCGCTGTACTTAAAGCATCCAGTTACAATAGCTTTTTCTTATGAAAAAATGACACTTATAATATCATTGTCATTTTTATCATTTTTATCTCTTTGGTCCTCGTACATTTTGATATGGAAGATTGAAATTACTTGATATAGGCAAACAGATGAGTTCTGAAATGTTTTCAATGAATGAATCTCGTGCTTATGAATTGGTAAAGCAGAATCCTATCGAATTCGTGAATCACAACAAGAGACAAATTACTCGTGTTTATCCAAAAGGCAAACGTGTTGATTCTAGCAATTTTTGGCCTATTGTACGTTTCCATAATTCAAAATACGACGACTTTTTAATTTATTTATTAAATGGTTTTAATTGCTTCAGAAGAAATTCTTAAAAATAAAATTCTTTTTTAGAAATTTTGGAATTGTGGTTGTCAAATGACGGCTATAAATATGCAAACACCTGATATACCATTTCAAATGAATGCTGCATTCTTCGAACAGAATGGCCGTTCCGGATACGTCTCCAAGCCGAGTGTGATGCGCAAAGCTGATGCAAAATTTAATCCATTCGAAACACAAACTATGGATCTTGTTGTGCCTACTTATCTTTCTGTTACTGTTAGTTTTTCCTTGGCATTGATTCATTTCATTTGTACGAGAATTTTGATTCCCAAATTAATTCAAGTTATTTATAGATAATTTCTGCTCAACTACTGTCATTTGCATGCGAAAAGCGTCCTTCAACTTATGCAGAAGTGAATTTTTATGGACATTTCAACGATTTGTCACGATTTTCGAAGAGAAAATATCGCACGAGAATTGTTATGGAAAATGGAATTAATCCAATTTATATGGGCTTTTCTGAAGAAGGTTTAAATTTGAGAAAGTTAGTTGCCAGAAACTTCATTTTTTATAAAGATTCGATTAAATAAACAAATATTATTGATATTAGTAAAATATGAAAGATATATCAAGAAAACTTTAGCTGTCTTTTATGTCAAGCTCTCGGATTTGTTACCAAATATAAGCTGTAAACTTTTATTTATTGACTTATACTGTCGAGACTTCCGTTTTACAGATAGTGTTCCCGGCAATGGCATCAATTCGTTTGGCCGTTTGTGAAGATAATGGTCGTCTTATCGGACATTGCTTCTTACATGTTAGTTCATTTTTCATATCTAAAATGAGGACAAATTAATGTTCCATTTGGTTAGCAGAACTTTCTGGTCATTTCATTTACTACCTCTCTAGATAGTCGCAATACTTTACACCGGAATCTGCGATCTTCTAAAAAAGATTGACGTCAATGTATTTGCAACAAAATAATTTCAGGTTCGTTCGATTCAACCAGGATTCCGACACATTCCACTGCGAAATGATCATAGCCGCCCATTGGGTCCTGTATCACTTTTTGTTTTATTCCTTGTCCATGATTATATCGACGATAGAAGCATTAGTATGGCTTATTCAATATATCAAAAGATCATTATCTTTGTTTTTTGTGAAAGAAAAACAGAATTATTCATATTTTCTTCAGCCGCTTTTTTTTAAATTATCTTATCTTCGATTGCCTGTGGCAAGATAACTCATTATTATTTAAACTGGATGATGTTTAAAATGAAAGATCTACGCGAGTATTTCTCTTCAACAACCAAATACTAAATTCGCAAAATTTTTAAATTTAATATTTTCACAAATTTTATTTAGTTTAATTATTTATTTAGAAAAATTAGAAATACTTCTTTTCATCATAGACTTGGTAAATGCGCTACAGAATCCAATCAAGGCTGTGAAGAAGAGAATGGAAAGTGAAGAAGGTTTATAATTATCATCGATATATTAAAATGTGCTCGAATCCATATTTTTGATTGAAATCCCTAATCAAATTAATTTCCTTTGAGCTTCAAGATATCGAAAGCTGTTGTTAAACTGTTAAAACGCTTGAAAATGATAGCGATCGATTCACTGCAGATGATCAGAAATGATTACTTAGTCAAAATACCAAATCTGAAGTTTTCAGCAACTTCTTCGGCATTAATAAATCCCATAGACACCATGAAACAACGTGAAAAGATGCTTTTGGCGTTAGAGGAAAGTGAGCCACAAAAATTTCGATCGCCATCAATTGAACCGGCATTTTGGGATATCGCAGAAGAGGGCAAAGACTTCAATAATATAAATTTTGAAAATAATGCTGACTCATTGTTGAAAGTAATTATTTCAAGTAAATTGAAATTGATGTATAATATTGGATTTTAAGATTTCTTAGCGTAAAATTATTGAAAACACATTACACTATCATATCGTTATTATTTTTTTGTTTTGTATTAAAACTTTTCGTAAAAAGAGTTTTTTCCAGAAGAAATTCGCAAATATGGGAAGTGAATTAGTAAAGGAAGGGAGCATATGTGAAGATGGAATGAAATCATGGATTGTGTCCGGTAAATAAATAATAAATATTCAATTGCTTTTGTTAAAAGAATTAGTTGCGTTAATTTTATTTTTCGATATAATTAATTAATTATTAAAATATCCATTAAATAATTAAGATCGTAGTTTTTCTTCGAGAAATTAATATTTGGCGTGTTCTCCATGCAAGCGATATAGTTACGTTAAATGTCCGGATTGTTATGGCTTCCAACAAATTCTCATAGCTTTCAGTTAAAAATGATTTTTTTCATATAAATAGACAGGAATCCCAGGCATGTCTTTCTTTTATTTGTAACTTACCAGAGATGATAAAACTGAAATGTGTTGCTTTTCATTTACTGGTGTAAGTATATAGTACTCAAGTTCGAATTCTATGCCATATTTAGTATCACTTTGTTTTTGATTTCTATAATTTCTTAAATTTACAGAAAAGCTAAAGGAACGTTTTTATTTGGATGATATGGAAATTAGATTTCTACGTGAGGATGAGTTAGCTAGCAGTCAAAAAGTTGTAAAATTGGAAAAGAATTTCAAGAAGAGATATCAGTCCATCCTGGAACTACTTGATGTTTCCTCTAAGTAAAAGTATTACTGTTTATAATTGCATATAAATCCGAATTAAAAAACAAATGAAAAATTGATGCCGTTGATTTTATTATTTTAAAATCTACTGTTAAAATTTGAAAATATGAAATATAATCTTTTTAGATCAATATCTCCTACTGTGAGCAATGTATATGAGGATGCTTTTGCTATTTATGCGAAGTATGAGAAGGAGGTTAGTCGTTCTATTTTTAAAATTAGATCAAATAAAAAGAAAAAGTCTTCGGAAAGAGAATTATTGGTCATGATAAAAATCCTATTCAGAGAATGGAACTTATCATATCATTGGTCGAGCAGAACAGGAATAAACTCATAAAACGAATCGATATAGCTTATAAATGGTGTATATATATATATATATATAGTTCAATATCAAACTAACAATTGTAAATAAATAAATATAAATAAACTATAGTTACGTGGCAGTTCAAAAGTTTTATCAACTGATTTAGAAAAAAATCCCTTCAGTATTTAAGGTGAAGAAGAACTTTGATTTACATTTCCCAAATTGCAAGAAATCGAAATGATGAGATTTATGATTCAGTGAGAGCTAAAAAATTTTTTTAAAGAAGTTACCGGAAAATAAATTTTTTTTTATAGAATCAAAGAGGAATTGAAATCACCGGAAGGGACTTTTTTATGAATTGCCTTTATTTCAGTGAGTCAAAACAATTAACCAGGTTAAATCATCAGAAACGCTACGAAGAGCAGGGGAATGTTGTTCGAATGGATGGGTATGTCACTCATCTCTTTGCTATGTAAACATAGTTGGCTTTAAATGAGACAATCATATTTCTCTCTTATTACTTTACAGTATCTTTTGAATACACGAATGTATGTTCACTATTTGTTTCTTAAGACTTATTTAAAATGATAGTTTTATTCATTGCTACTACTGCATAATTTCATCGGAACAAAGTGAAGTCTTCATATCATACGACTTGTCAGTTTTTAGGATGCTAAAAGCATGTCTTTTGGAATTACTGAAATATTTTCACTATTTCTTGTGCTCTAATCAAATCTGTCGATTTGCTTCAAGAAAATCGATATTCTAAAAAGTGGTAATTATATGTCAAGAAAAAAAATTTTTAGGACAGAAGAATTACGAAGAAAATATGTAAAACTTGGCTTAGAGGAGCAAAGAAGATTAAATAAATCAAAAGAAAGAAGACTGAAAGAAATTGATGAAAATTTTGAGCTGCTAAAACGAGATATTGAAATACAAATGGAGCAGGTAGCGTTTTATTTTTCAATTTTAAAGTTTGATTGAATAGAAATAAAACAAAAAAAAATGTCAAACTTTTCAAATGTTACTGTTTCAGAGATTGAAAAAAGCAATTTCTGTGTTTCGTGCCTCGTAAATATATATTAATATTTATATTGCATGTATTTTGGACAGGATATCTATTGCTGGTTTAATTATTGTTTATATCAATAAATTAATCAAGAAGGATAATTCATGAGACGATCCACTAAAGATAAAAAATGAGAAGAGGGAAACAGCTTGAGAAAAAATGAGGAAAGAGCAAGTTCACTTCCAGAATTGTCTGATAGTTGATTAAAATGATCGAGCAGAATTGATACAAAATTCTATAATGCTGATTTTTTTTTTGGATATTGTATATACTTTTTTCTATAATTTTGGCATTATTTTCTCAGCACTGTTTTTGTACACTTTTCATGAAAAAAAGACAAGTAACGAAATTCTCTGAATAAAGAGAGCAATATTGAGGAAAACCACTGCGAGGCATTATGGATTTATCTTTTTTGAGCACTGTCGATTGATTTAACTGAGGGAATCAGAAAATGATTAACAGTTTACATGGATGAAGTAGAGATGGAACAAAATGAAATTTGATACTCACTTTTAACAAAGTGAGGAATTGATTTTGATCCTACAGTTGTGATATTTTTCGAAATGAAACGATATGAAATAGGTATTCGTAAACAGTCACTTCGTAAATATATTAGAGCGGAATTTACAATACGTGGCGCAAAGTCTACAAGGTCAGAACTCTTTTCCATTCCTTAAATGCACAAGTACCAATGACATGAAATAATATAAATCCAAAGGATGTTAAATTCTATAGGATTCTTCAAATTCCTTTTGGCACAAAAATTTTAGACTTGGATAAATTCGAACTGCATATTACAATAATAAATTATCATAAGAGATAAAAGAAATAAAAAATCGCTATGCGCATTCTGAATCGTAAAACAAACATTTCTCACTGTCTATCAGAATATCCCTGCCCAAAGTGAAAAAAAATTAGTAACAGTAGCTAATTTATCTCTTAATTTTTAATTACCAAGCCCATCCATTTGGCATATAGTAATGCGAATTGGAAGGCAAAATAGATCCGGTGGATGTGAAACAGTTGTTATTTGTCGCAAAAGGACTAGAAAGTGTATTCGATACAGGGCAAGTACCAGTAACAAAATCTGTAGGACAACGTTTCCCATCATGGACTAACATTTGCACCGGAATGCGTTTTGATTGCGCGAAATTAATAGGTGGCATTGGCATATTACCTTGTATCAGATTACTGTTTAGTCCTTTATCCTGGCATGTCTTCTTTATTTTATACCTAAAAAATTGAAATAGAAAATTTTTAGAGTTCTGCCTATGGATAAATTCTTTTAATTTAATTTGAATTCGAAAGATGTATCAGATAATTTTTGTCAATGAAAGGACTAAAATACAGTACGTTATAAATAAATTAAATTATATTCATTGTTTTTTTTCTTTTTTTGAAAAATCAATGATCAATCTAAGATCGATTGATTCTGAACTTTTTTTAAAAAAACTTTTTTAAAAAAATTTTGTACTTTTTTTAAAACGAAATCTGTTTGAAGTTAAAATTCAGAGAATGGCTTTGCTAAAGTGCAGGATTATCAATTTTAACCACAACTTTGTTTGATGCATTAAGGTTGACAGATAGATACCTATGATTCTGGAACCAAATTTTCACTTGTGTAGGCGTTAATCGGATTTGCATGGCAAGTTGTTCACGTTCGGGTGCTGAAAGATACCTTTGTGTGCGAAATCTCCTTTCAAGTTCAAAAGTTTGTGATTTTGTGAATAATACCCGTCGTTTGCGTCGTTTCTTTTTTCCTCTATCCTCTACAAAGATGCAAAATTCAAAAGGTCAGCCAAAATTTCTTTGAGAAATTTTTTTATTTACAAGAATCTTTTGCTTTCGAAAAAATTTTATTTAAGAAAAACATTCTTCTATATATAATAGCGAGATAACGTCAATGTAGTTTATAATTGTTCATTGAATGAGTGAAAATTCAAATTTAAACAAAATGTCCACCTCCAACATTCTCATTAATTGTTTCATTTTCGTTGAGAACATCGGTTATATCTTCACTTGCCTCTTTACTAAAATATTGCGAATTAATAGCTTCAAGAATATCGTATCTTATATGAGATTTTAAGCTAAAATTTTCGATGTCATCTACTTCTCCATTGTTTACATTGCCTACTCTTCAGAAAACAAGATATGATAAAGTGTAATATATTTTAAAGATATTGAAAGAACTGATTAACAAATTTTTTTAATGCGAATGCTATTAGGTCATATAAATAAATATAAATAAGGAAATACCTCGCTATATGGACATCGTTAATATCTTCCTCATTTTCAGATTGATTACAGTGTGATGAAGGAAGCAGTAGTGATTGCTCTAAATTTTTTTCTATTTGACTACAACCAACAACTGGAGCATTGATTATCTCGAATCTAAATAATGTTACAAGAAATTATCATTTTAAGAATTACGGAAAATTTTCCAAATCGTACGCAGATTTTTATAATCTCAAAAATAAATCTTTTATTTCGGAAGATTTCTGTGAATGAAATTAAACTTTATAAGACAACTAATAACAAACCCAAAAGGAGCAGCGGATGATGTAAAATAAGACTGATGTGTGTTGAATGTACCTTGATCATATATTGGGTAGGAAGTGGTGCATGATGAGTATGAGGTATCAATTACCGGTGAGGTTTGATGGTATCCTAAATATTGGCACTTCCGAATGTGATAGATTAGCACATCTTTTGTTTAGAGTACCAGAAAGCAAGCTTCATATTTATACAATATATTCAGTTAGAAAGACATTTCTTTTACTCTTAGAATGATAAATTGATAATTTAATTAAATGACATTTAACATTGCTATATACGATTTATGTAATGAGATCAGCATATCTCTGTGACATTGGTAGATTATTGTGAAAATATCACCTTTGTAAATGTTAGCTAATCTCATATTGGTGAATAATTCAAAGTTGAAAATGATAAACTCACCACCGAGCAGCGGCAAATGATCGGTCCAGGATGATGACGAATAGTTTTGATAGTTGCCTACTCCTGTACCATCAATTACATCTGATTTTAATAACTCATACCTGAAGATACAAAAACAAAATTAGTATCACATTCTATATAATTTGAGAAGAAAATGAAAATCCTAAAAATGATTCATTTGAGAGAATTGGTTTTAATGGAAGTAACCTATGCAGTGAATAAAAAAAAGATTTAGTTTGGCAAATAAGAAATTCTTCCTTTAAACTTACAAATGATGTTGAAGCTATAATTTAATATAATATAATGAATATATTTCACTATTAGGAAACTTTGCAGACTAAGCGGGACTAAAATGATTATTTTGAAATTTAAAAGTATAAAGAAGTTTGGATTAAAGTTTGCATAAAAAGTTCAAGCACTAGTCCTCATATATTATTTTCATCGCTTTTGATAAAACAAATTCAACTTGACAGAACGGTGTGTCGATGGCAATTGATTTTCAATACTATGAATGGGAATTGAAAAACTATTAGATTTGTAATTGAAAATATTCGACTGATGGTTATGCTAGTTTCAACTTTGGATACAAATTCTGGACTTTGTCAGTCTGAGTGACTATGATGTACAGGTTTTAATGATGTCAGCTGAAAAAACGAAATATGAAAGAGACAACATTAGTCAGTATAAACTAAGATTTCAGTTTAAGCATATACTTCTCTTATCAGATGTTCTCGCATTCATAAGTTTTTCGTATAGTGACACTCAAATGAAGAAGTTGAGAAACTTTTGTAACACAACACTCTCTGGATATGATGAACTCGTTACCCTTTTACTGGAGATTTTTGATTTTTGGCATTATCGACTTTAGACATTTGAAAAATTCTCAACATTTGAAATTTTCGTTATTTTACAAAAAATACTGAGCTTGCTTTTTCATATTTGAGATCCATTCTTTTATTGTTCATCAAAACTTCTGTTCAAATCATTTTCCTTAAATCATCCTAAACTTTTTCCTTGCTTTCTATGATTACCAAAGGTTCAATTTTAGTCAAATTTGAAAACAATTTTTTTATTTTTTTTTTACAATTTAATTTCACATTGACTACAACTACGAATGTTGTAGTCAGAAAATAAAAATATGAACAGCTTAGAAATATTATCACCAAATGAATTGCATAAACAAAATTAGTATCATTTCATGTTTTATTGAAAAATAAAATGAAATAGCAGCAGTAAATATAGTTAGGCTCTTATAACTCTTATGATAGCTTAGTTGATAATATATATGAAAGCAGCAATAGCAACGATTTTTGTGAAATACATTTCAAAAAAAGAGTAGAAACGACAATGATTTCAAGAAGGAATTTTGATGAAGGAATGATACTGAATGAGATGATCTATTTTATATTCAGATGATCTATTGAAGAGTAGCAGTTTTATGTGTATTCTATTTTGTTTCCTTCTGCTATCTCTCTCTCTCAAAATATTCAATATTGTTTTTAACAATTCATCTACTAGAAAGAAGCTTGCTTAACATGTGTCTGTTAGATTCTAGCAGATCGCTTGAAATGGCGACAGATTCGATAAAATCTTGACTGGACAGCAAGATTTTTTTTGCTGATTACATTATTTGCAATTCCATTACTCAACTACCTGCAGGGCAAGTATTAAATTTTAATCTCTGCTTCACCTTGATGTATCAAAAATATTTTAACTTACTTATTGACAGCAGTTGTTGGAGTACCAGCAGTAGCGGTCAGATATTGCGTTGTCTCTTGCGAGTTAGAGTTTGGTCCTGGTAGTCCAGCAATCACTTTTGTTGTTCCAAATGTTGATCCGGAAGTAGTAGCAACCGCGTGGGCGGCTGCAAATGCAGCAGCATTCAAGGGAAACATATATTAGTTAAAAGAAATTTTCTGATACTGTTGGAAAAGATTATTGAAAAGTAAAGCTCGAAGCAATAGACGTTGAGAAGTTCTTGAGTAAAGTCGAGCAAAATAATTGTCAGCCGATAGGCATAGAAGACATTGATAATTAGTTAGTTAATTTTGTACGGCAAGTGGTGTATGAATCATCCATCTACCCGAAAGTACTAATTGGTTAATACTTTTCGAGAATATTGGAGGAAAATTCTCCACCATCGTTCAGTACTCCAAAATCCGATCAAATATAGCAAATGGTGATGAATTCATTGATGAGCTTTTCAACTTTTCTTCTTTATTCTTTTACAAATCTAGATACAATTCAGGTAAATTAGAATTTGTCCGCCTCCTTCCAAAACTTTTATCATCTACTATTGGATGTTGGGTAAACGGTATTTATTTCATCCTCTTCATCTGTCGAAATCTGTCTGTCTGAGATATTGTTTCGTCTCTTTAAGTAAACTTTCAAAAAGAATGGAGAAGGAGAATAGTAAACTGAACGGGATATAAACGATTTGTTCAAGTGATATTTTCCCGCTACATCTTAATTTCTGAATATGCATTTTCTCCATACCAATTCTAGAATTTCCACTTATACATATACATACAAGAGTGTCCACTGAATTGATCTGAAGACAAAATGTGATTTCAAAAAAGTTTTTCCTAAGTATTATCTTAATTTTTTTTAAGTGACAGCTGAAATGAGATGTGAGATAAATTTTGCTGAAGCCATATAACCGAAATATTCAAAAAACGGATTGATGAAAACATATAGCGGATTCACATATAAGTTTAGTATTCTAATTTTGTGCTCAACTCTACTGAACATATAGTCATACATGTATTATACAGTTATCTTATGTCTTTAATAATTCAGATCAATGCTTTGTTTACTTGTGAAAATATTTGCTATCAGAGAGCTTTTTTTTTCAAAAAAAGAAAAAAAAGAGGTTTTGCACGAATAATTAAGAAATTTTGATTTCAATTCAGTCATGTATCAATCAAAATTTGTTTTTTAAAGATTTAAACCAAAGATGGATGTAACTCAGAGTCTGTATTTTAGAAATGATGGCAGATAAGAAAAACTGTCCTCATCTGATGTGATGTATATTGCTGTAGTCTCCGTCTCGAATAACAGTATTGTCAAAAGTCAACAATCACAGTAGCTGAACTAGAACTTACCCGGAATCTATTTATTTGCAAACATTTCCATTCTGTCTCTACTCTTACTTTCTGTGATAACATTACGAAAGCTGGTAGTTTGAACTTCGATTTCACGCATTATAAAGCGATTTCCAGTGATTAAGCAATTGTTAAGGAAATGATGAAATAATAGTAAAGTAGAATAATTTTAAAATTGCAAAGTCAAAAAGACAAATAATATTGAATCATTTTTATATTTCTTTCAATTAAATGAAAATTATACATGCTTTTTGGTATAAATGAAAATTTGAAAGATTAAAATAAAACAAAGACAAAGAAAGATAGATTGCTATGCCTATAAAACAGCTTCTGCTGATGCCATAAAAAGCCATATATGACATTTTAAAATAAAACATTATATATTTTTCTAAGGTAAGATAGCATAGTAATGACACTTTGGTTCATTGAATTAACATATTTTAACGTAAATAAAATTTATTTGAAAAAATGAGGAAAGCAAAAAATCACGAGGAAAATTGTTATATTAAAATATATTATCCAAAAAAAAAAATTATAAGATTAACATCATTAGAATAATGACGAAGAAAAAGCTCCAACTTAGGATGAAATAGGATGAAATTAAATCACCTTGGACAACCTGAATATATATATATGTATAGTTGAATAAATGTATATATTCAAGGACAGTTTAAGCTAATTGTAGCGCTCACATTAAAACCCAACATTATAACGAATGAATTATATATATATCTGAACAACTACTATGAGTACCACAACAATATTCTAATTATTAAGAACATTGTTGTAGTATTTAAGTCATTTCTTATTTTTTTATAACTCTTTTCAAAAAAATTATTAATGATGATTTCAATTATAGCTGTGGATGAGTGCGATTCTCTTCGTTCTGTTTTTGAATGTGGAATTCAGCGACATTATGATCATTCCCAATTTTTTTTTCCGTAATTGAATGTGCTGCAATTTTGATGCATGTCTAGGATTCGGAACAAATAGTCCATTGATGAACTGAGAATAATGTTGCATTCATTACTAGCAAAGCATCACTCATCCTTAAAAGCAAACAGGCCTGTTTGAGTTGGCCAAACTTGATTATCAAAAGATGATGGATAGCGAGGACTTTGCTTAGCAGCAGAAATTCGTTTTCATTTATTTTTCATTTTTAGTTGCCTATGTGAAAGACAATTTATTGTTGAATCTTGATAAATTCGAAATTAAATCTACTCAGAAAACTATTTCTGAGGAAATTACCACAATTTTCATCGTATCTCAAATATAAGTTTAATTTCTTTTTAGAAGTTTCATCATACAAATTTGTTAATAATTGTACAGCCGAAAGAGATACCTTTTTTTTCCTTAATGTATGGCTCAAATTATCAATATGACTTAGACTTGTTGAATAGAAATGTATTTATTAAAAATAATTTGTTTTTTCTGAACTGTTAGACATTGAAGATCGTTTTTGGTTTTTAATATTTTACTTAGATTTTGATACCATAATTAATGTAGTTTTGAAGTAAGAACTTTTTTCATCATTATTTCTAAGAAACCAATGAGACTGAAACACTATCGAGAAATTATTTTTTACAGTAAACTCTATATTCAAGCAGTATAAGAAAAAACTAATTGCTTCAAGTGATGGAATGGGAGCAAAATGTGAATATTAATTAATGATTTTTGTTTCATTTGTCTAATTAAATGAAATATATGATTTCTGTTTTTACTAATGCATTCTAATTAAATGTCCAATCGAGTTGAAATCTCTCGGTTTTTTTTTTTCAATATAGCGAGATGGATATTAATTATAAGCGTTTTTAAATTTTTGATATGTTTTCAAAATCTGAACACAAATCTACTCTCGAAAATCTGAACGTTTATGATGAATCATTGCTTGCAGATTCAAACTGTTGATACAAAAAATTATTAAGCATTTTCAAATAAATGTTAAAAAACTGGATTTTTTTAAATCGTTTTTTGGATTACGTTTAGAATTTGTAATGCTGTTTAACTCTAGAAGAGATGTTAATGCTTTTTCGGCTCTATAATTCGCGATATTCTCGTTTACTATTTGGCAGCATGTTTAAAATCGTGTAATGCAAGAATGGCAGTAGATAGTCGAAATGGTTTTCGTTGGTCACTTAATCCGCTTCTTGTTATTGTAGCATTTGTAAGTCGATCCTTTCTAAAAAAGTATTTTGCTTCAAATAAATTTTAGAGTTTGGAAGAATATTTTAACATTCATTAGTCTCATATACTTTGTTGTTGACTTTTACATTATGTCTTCAATCCACCATCCTATTCTTCTTAGTAAAAATTGCTATAAATTTCATTTATAAAAAAATTTTTCGTAAAATAATTCCACAATTCAGAAGTTCCGACTAATTTCTAAAAGTAACTTTTTTTTAAAAAGTTACTGTAAATTTTCAACTTTATCAATTACTGAATAATTTCAGTGTGAATTTTGTCTTGGTGTCAGTCATCTGTTTTTCTGCTTACCGTTCTATCCTTTTCTAATACCTGTTATTGCTGCTACTTTCGCTTTCATCACTGCTTTTCATGGCCTTTTCCTTCGTTTTCCAAACAGGTTTTGAGTTTTTTGATAAATTTCTATTTGTTCATCTTTTTATTAACTTTAGTCGATGGTATGCGAAGTAAGGAATATGGAAATAAAAAACTGATAAGCACTTATCATTGAAACATAATTAAAATTAACAAAATTAATATACCAACTATATCGGACATTTATTCTGTAATGTCAAACTCTGATATATTTGATTTCCTCTGGCTCGTCCACAAAAATCTGTAGTATTTAAGATAAAAAATACTAACAATTAAATATTTGTTTGAAATTTTCGCTGATATATGGTTACTTACTTTCCTAGCAACGTCTCTTACAAAAATCATAACAGGATTCCGTAAGTGAACCTGCGGATGGATCATTATCATGCTTCAACAATAACAAAAACAACAATATGTAATGATCAATTGATCTTGTGAACTTCTTTGTTCAAAAAGAAGTGTCAAAGTTTACGCAAAATTCTTATTTGCTGAACAGTATTTCCGCCAGAGCTTTTTTAAGCTATTATAAAATTAAGTAGTATGTCACAAATTTCATAGTGTGACATTTTTAATAAATAATATATAACAATAATGTTATCGTAACTTTGAGCTATTCATTATTTCTCATAGAAAATTGATAATTAATTAACAAAGTATACAGATCAATAAATGAAACAATGCTTACTTTTTTAAATTATTATTCTTTTTTTAGTCAAATGTACTATAGTTCCTACTGTAGAAGAATAATGCATATTATTCATCTCATTTCAGAATGGACTTCGTGCTTCACTGTTGTTCTGCAGTTTTAGGATTGATTCTGCTGGTTTCATCAATAACTGAGACATTTTGTGGAGCAGATGATATGTTGAACGAGAAAGATGATAGTGATCGTGATAGTTCAGGTGTGCATTCATTCAAATTATGCGTTTAATGATTTCTGCATTTTAATTCAACAGTGTATTCTGATGCTGGGAAAAGCAGGATTCTTTGTATATTTCCAGTAAATGGGATTTCGATGTTACAAGCATTGTGCTATGGGTTAACATATCGGACATCAAGTTATCAGAAATCTTGCAGCGATTTTCTGAAGCCATTTCACGATTTACTATTATTAAAATTAGATATCACTTACCATACAAATTCAATAAATTTCATGACATCTTTTTTACTTAGTGGATTTGCACTGGCGCATACTATCATTTGTACAGTTCTGGCTTACTACAGCGCCGAGGAAAACGGGTAATCATTTTACACTCTTGAAATAAATGGAACATTGATGCACGTTATTTCTTGACCAATGGCAGATGATAAGAGCACTTTCTCAGTCACATCCAAACTTGATTAACAGATGTGAATTTTGAGAAAAACAAATATAAATATATGAAGAGAAGATAAACTCGATCTCTCTCTCATCTTTGTTCTTTCCGGTGTAACAAAGGTTGTATGTCGTAGAGCCATAATGATTCTCACTTTCTATGGAAAACTAAAAGTCAATTAGAATCAAACAGTGATTCAGATATTTGATCCGTTCTTATCACGGCCAATTGGTGATCGGAATAATGATGATTCCAGCTGCATTACTTCATCGCTTCTACTGTTGTACATACTTTTATTTTTGGCCTGCTGTTCTTGTCTGTCTATATACTGTATTTCAATGTATTATCACCTGGAAAAATCAATATCGAGGTGTAATATTAAAATTTATTCCATAAATTAAGTACAAAGTTAGATACAGCAAGCTTTATGATAGTATGATAACAGGTATTTAAAAAGTACTATTTCAAAACTAAAAAACATTCAGGTAAATTTGTTCGACTAGCCAATATATTTGGTTCAGGTGTAGCGATGGCACTAGCTGCTACAGCGTCGTTTGGAATGTTTTGTACTTTAACAAGGTATTTCTTATTCTTTTCCAGTCTAAAATAAGTCAGTCGAATTTCCTGTATTTTTCTGACAAAATCTGCGTTCTGCATTATCTTTTCAAACAAATTCAATTAATATTGTTACGCCAAAATTTGAAATGAGTTAATTAAAAATGACTTAACTAAATTAGACAATAATTCTTGTCTATTTTCAGTTTATTTCTTCAACTCATCCCGCTGTTAATAAATTATTCAATGACAAGTCCATCTAATTTACGCTGTTAGCGTCATTATGATGAAGGACTTATTATAGATTCTCAACAAATCACTTCGCGTTTCAACGTCATTGCAATTCGCCAGTATTCAAGTACCATTACTGCTATCGAATTATAGATTTTCGCAGTCCGTACATTGAATGGAAAAGGGAATACGTGATCGCAGAAACGAGTGCAATTCAAGTTCTCATCAATTTGTGGTTATGTATCTCAGCTATCGTTCTTTTTTCCCTCTCATTAAAATCAGCTTTCACCATTGAAATATTGCCCAATTATCTGTCTACAGAATAAATGCTTGAAATTATGCTTAAATTATGAAGTATTTTTATAGCATTTGCACTATATAAATATTGCTATTTATGTCGTATGCAACGTTACCAACAATTAATTTCATATTAAAATTGTGGCATTGTGGCATAGTTGACATATGTTATGAATACAGCACTCTTACACAAATGTTATGAAAACAATTACTCTTACATTAAACATTAAAATATTAAAAAAGTATTGCCAACATATATATATTTAGCCAAATGCGTGATTTTAAAAGAGAATCGCTTCCACAGAAAATAGATACCCTGTTATATCAGTCGTGTAATAGCGTTAACTATATGATGATCAGTGACATTGTAGTATGAATTATCGAAGCTTTGCATGATTAAGAATTTATGTCAAGGATTTAACGATATAACCTTGTTCAACGATTCATTAAATATGGCCAATGTTAACCGCTGGGTATTATATCAACCAGCCAAGGAATCGACTTTATTGTCAATGGCACATTTATTCATCCTTCCGCTCAATGTTATAACAGAGTTTAGTTTAAAAATATTGATGCTTTTTGAAAATCTCAAATGTTCACATGTTTTCAACAGCAAAGTTTTTTAAGGAAGTGAATTCACTTAACGCCTGTTTTTTAAGTTATTTTATTAATTTCGCAAGGAATTTAATTAGTGGTTAGAGTCACTTATTGCGTCAAATCTAAAATTATAAGAAATTATAATAGACCTAATGACGTTCATCTTAATACTCCTTTTCAATGGATTAGCATTTACATCACTGATTGAATCCTATTTCCAATGGGAATTACAAGTTTTCCCGCAAACATGTCTGGTTCGGAACATTCTGAAATATAATAACTTGGTTTTAGCCAGATGATTGCTTAGATCAAGTTTATTGGTATGATTTATCAAGAAGATATTCGGATCTATCATGTCACAGTTGATAATCTGAACCAACAAATACCACCAACACAGCTCCTATTCTGTTATGATCTGTTGTGATCTATCCTGGATGCAATAGCTAATAATATTTTGAAATTTGAAGAACCAAATAGCTTTTGACTAATGACTAGAATTTTAAACTTGAAACCACTGCAAATCTCACTCAGATAATCTCTCTGATAGCATATTTTCTGCTTCTATTCTGCGCGGATGAGTTAGTAAAAAAAGTATAGCTCAGAAAGCGATATTTAAGTTCAAGAATATGTTTCCTAAATTGTCAAATTCTCTAGTAATCACGCAAAATTGATAACATATAATAAATGCAAACATAATTTCTCTATATCGTATCGATTTCATTCGTACTAACTCTCCCAAAAAAATTTACATTGCGAATTGGAAATTGCAACTTCAGACTGAATGCTTTCGTATTTTAAATGCAAAGAATTTCAGTAATCGAAAATAGCAAAAACAGTAAACTTTTAAGCAACTGAAATTAACAAATGAGTTCTAAAAATTTCAATAAAATTTTTATTGTCATTAGAACACACAATTACATTATCTAAATTTATCCATGATCAGATTTTCTTTTTTATTAGTATAATATTAATTCAGTCTTTTTTTTTTGAATAATAAAAGAAAGCCTTAGACTGTATGAGCTAATTTTGTTGAATATAAGAATTAAGAACTTCTTGTCTTCTCATTTTTCGAATTGCAGACAAAATTATGAATAAAATCTAGTTCAAATTTTAGATTTCATTTTCATATGCGTATATTTTTGGATATGATCCTTAGTTAGACTGAAAGTTTGCAAATTCAATTTAAAAATCTAGCCTCTAAGATTTATTCCAGAAATTAATTAATTTTAAAAATTTGATTAACAACGCCCTTATCGAGCTTTTAAATTTTACGTAATTGAAACGATAAGAGTTTCCCTCAAGACAGTTAACATAAAACTCTTTAATTTACAAAGCTGTATTCTCGATAATTAACTGGGTATATAAATCAAATAAAAAATTATATTTAAATGTCACAGATTTAGAAATTAATAAATTAAAGTCTAAAACAAAATAGCATAGGAAAAAAAGTATTAAAATGAATTTCATTATCAAAAAAACAAAATGTTGAATGAAATAAAAAAATAATATAAGTTGACTGTGTCGTTCTGTTATATAATCATCAGGAGATATATCTGCTGCTTTTTCTTTAAAAAATTGTAACTCTTCAAATCACGTCGCATGAAATTACGAATTATAGAATCACATCTAAAGTTTAAATAAAATTTGATTGATTTTTACAGATGTGCTAATGCGGTGTGTTCTTTTTCTTATTTATATATTGCAATTTATTGTTTCTTCTTGCTTTAATTGTTTATCAATGTATCTCTCCTTCTAAACAACTTACAAGCAAAAATTCAGAATGAGAAAAAGACTGACTTGTGAAATTAACAGCATACGGTAAAACTTTCTAGAAGTTAACAAATACTCCGAGATATTCCCCAATGCAATCTCTTCACGTAACCTCTCATGATAAGTATGTACAACATATATTAATTTGAACAAAGAAAAAAATGGCAATTAAGAAAGGAATAAATGTTGCTAGTGTGTGAGAACAGATAAAGGCATATCGGGGCGTTATTAAATTTTGTGATTGTAAATCACTTCTTGAGTTAGCTGTTGTTTGATGTTATCTGTTGGAGGTTGATTTATAGTCAGCGACATTTCTAGGTTGCTGATTTGTGTTAACTGTTCATTAAATACTAGATGAAGGGAAGGTCATTTGATAGATATGTAACCAGTAAAGTCAGAGTATTGCATGTTACATCTATTTTTGTAAGTACTCCTATAAACTACCAAACAAATGTAAAGTAATTGAATTTGCTGGTATATCTCATTATCATCATAATGATGTTTTTCATGTTTTCGTATAATGATTATATCTGTTCATTTCAGGCTTAATGGGTATGTTAACAAATCAGAATGTATGTAGTTATAAATAATTAAAAAAGACTATAGTAATGCAAATAATGACATCTAGTGATTCTCAAGAGACTACTGAATCTAATGAGTGCCGAGAAAACGCTGAATCTATTGACTGCCAAAAAAGTGCTACATCTATGGTTAATGTATCAGGATATTTCAGCCATGTGGGCGAGTGTCATGCTTTAACTGAGCAGGTGCTTTTGATAAATCTTCTTATTTAAAATATTTGATTCAGTTATTATATTTTTTTAGTTATTTAAGGAAATTATTAGTCAATTACTAAAAAATAAACATTACAGATTTCGACGGTATTCCCATCTAACACATCAAAAACAGAACTAACATGTTTCGATGTTGGCCATAGTTATATTGCATTTGGTAGTAGCTGTGGTGCTTTTATTCATTTTCAATCGTCGATTAAATCGCAGCGCTGCTCCGTACATCTTTGCATTCTATTTTATTAATTATTAATCCACAAGTTCATAACATAAGCAATAACTAATATTTCATAAATTTCACTTGTATTAAACATTGTTATAAAACTACTTGAAAGTGCAGCTAATGGAAATCTAACAGAGTTTACCTAATGCATCGATCTTCTGCTACTTCTGCGAGAAGTTATAGTTATTGACTTAATAAAAATTTTAAATATCTGTCTTTGTCGTTAGAGCACTGTTTTGGACTTTTTATCACGTCATTATTATTCAGACATGGTCGATACTTCATCATCAGAATCATAAAGAAATCTTATTATTTGCATAAAATATTTCTTTTTGGGATTTTTTCAGATTGTCTTAATCTTTAAATTTCAGTTTGCGAACGAATACCAACGATATAATTACTTGTATGAAATTTTTCTCCGGCGAATATGATTTGCTTGCTGTAGGACACAGTTCCGGAGGCCTTGCATTACTGAATTTCCCAAATGGGAAGCCCGGTTCGACCAAAAGAGTTCGTTTTTTTTTTTTTGGTTACAAGCAAAAGTTCATTATTAATTTGATTATGTTATATTTACAAACGCACAGTTTTACATCATTCATAAATTACTGATACTTCTATTTTTCGCAGAGCTTGTTGAAGTTTTTCGTGGCTATAATTTGCAGTTGGAACAAATCTATCATTCGATGGACATAAGACGCATGCAATCGTTTGTATTGTATGGGCGGAAGATGGAAGAAAAGTGTTTTCCGCTGATGATGCTGGCATTGTGATTGTGACTTCAGTCGACTTCATTAATGTTAGTTAAACTACAATTTTTTAAATTATTGATCAGTTTACATTCATACGGTGTGTATTTTTTTGGCTATTAATTTATTGCATTTTTGTTTCAACTTTCTGGGTAGTAATCTTCTATTTTAGAATTTTGAAGTATCAAAATTTACTTCAACTTTGCAAATTTACAGAATATTTTTCAAACAACATTCGTCTGTCTAGAACATTCCTATGTGATGCAATTAACCCATGTTTGCGGCTTTTTGGCGCTTTGCACTGTCAAAAGAATTGCAGTTATTGATGAAAATTCTTCTAATTCAGTATTGGAAATCAGTCAGCATGAACAGAAGTAATTTTGTAGTCATTTTTTGATTTTAAGCAAAAAATGTTGGTATCAGTTACTTGAAAAAATTTTTATGAATACTTATGAATTGAGAGAATAATTTTTTTAACAATTTTCAGAGCTACTTCTATACATATGATTGTTAAACCGAGTGGAGCAGAATTATTCGTTCTTCAGTCAAATGGTTTCATAATTATTTATGATATTTCTAGTGGTGAAAAGAAAAGGAGTTTTAGTGTTTCGGAAAGCGTGAATATAAATGTGATTATTCGAAGTCTAATTAATGCTTGTTTTCATATAATTATTTCAAGTTTTCATAGTGAATATATTTTAATATTTTGCATAAGTGTAACACATTAAATTTTAGGTAACACGAAAGTTATCCACAGTAGATTTTTCAATTCGATGCAGGTTATTTTCCCATTTTTAATTATTTTAATTAATAATCAAGAAGTTCGATTCATTTTCTTAATTAAGGAAGATAATAAAAGTTCAATACAAGTCTAATTCATTAAGAAAAATGTGATAGTTTTTCATAACTTCGATGAATTGATAGGTCATACCGATGGAAGTCATGGCTGCTAACAGTTCATTCGCAAATTTTTATAGTTCATTTCTATAATTATATTGTTTTATTGAATTTGGAGGATCGTACTACTTTAACATCATTCAATATGGATACACTTTTTCACAATAAAACGTCTGAAGTAAGCTATTCGAAAAATTTGAAATATCTGCATTGTAAAGAAATCTTTGTTCATTGCCTATATTTTTTTGTTTTTCAGATATCTATTTGTGTCGATCCAAAACTTCCATCTCCCACTGTCTATATTCTTGGTCCAGATAATCGTGTTTTTTGTATCTCGTCTTACGAAATCCCGTCGTGCCTTACAGAAGCTCATAGTTAGTTAACTGTCTAAATTATGCTGCATTACTTCGGAAATAAACAAGTTAATATTCTCATTTATATGAAAGTTAATATTCTTGTAATTTGTTTAATTTATTTTTCTAACTCTAATCTTAACTGTAACAGTTTTCAAAATTGTCATACTCTTTTTATGTTTTTATAAAAGTAAAATCTAATATTTTAAACTAAATTATTTAATATTTATTCAATAAGCAATTGATAAAGTCATGCTGCAGTCGATTTTTAACTTCATAATAGTTTAATACAAAATCATTTTAGAAATATCCGAGGAACACACTTCAAATAATTTGTTGACTTCTTTGCAAAGAACTACCAAATTCCTGCCGAATGCTTCGAAAGATGCACTTTGGAATGGTTTGAAAGTGGCAATGGATATGATATGTTTTTTCTTTATTATGTAGTTTGCCCCTTCCAATTTTAAATGCTGTGCCTGATTTGAACTACAATCTGCAAAATAACAAGTAATTTTATTGAACTATTATGAAATATTTCATTCCATAGTGATTGTTATTGAAATCACTATGTTTGATGGTAATTATTTTAGCCGTGATTCTCTTTGCGATCAATTATCGGATAGCGATTCAGGAGGCAGTAAGTCGGACATTATAGTACCTCAGAACAAACATAATATTTCGAAGCATTTGGGTTATATTTTTTTGGGTCATTTGGGTTCGAAGCATATATTTTTTTATTCAGAAATGTTGAGAATTCTAATAGATTTTTGATTTTGCGTAGTTCTGTTAATGTAATTGAATATTATTCATTAGTTTTCTAATAATCAGATTTCTAGAGCAGATGCAAATACAACCGAGCAATATTATAGATAGTATGAATAGAATGGCACGAACATTAGTTGATAAAGTGGGTGGCTTTGGCACACAGGTATTCATTATCTAACATTAATTATTTAAAAGTTTTTTTTATAAATCTATCATTTTTTTAATCCAAATCTATCATAATCTTTCAGAGTATCTGCATTTAGGTCGAAGACGGTTTTCCGGAGCAGCCAATAAGTAATTCGATATTATGGACGTTAAAACATATATCATTTCCAGTTGAACAAGCTGGTATTCTTCAAAAATTATGGTACGTAGAACGAAGACAGTTCCAACAAATAAGAGAAAGAAAGCTGAGAAGGTGAACGATACTGATACGCACAGTTTAATGGATTCACCTAAAGAAGATTTAAGCCTTGTTGATGAATGTACGTTGAAAAATATTAGAAGAGGTGTGTCTATCTTCTTCATAGTTTTAAAATAATAGACTGTTATGTAATAGAAGTTTTTCAGAAGATTAAAAATTTCACAGCTCATTGGTTGTTTTTTTTTTCTTTCTTTTTTTTTCCTGGCGATGCTAACCTGATAAGGAAAAAATTGCTAAAACAATTTTAAATCATCAAGATCAATGTGTTTGACTTTGGATTATGTGGTGCAATAAAGAAATCGAATGAAATTTTTTGCAGTACTTACAATTCCTGTTCAAATTTCCAAAGTGAATTCCCAGCCTCAGAGCAATTCGCGTGGCAGCAATATCGAGCAGATAGTTGACTCTGCCAAAGAAAGTGAAGAAGTAAGAATAAGGAGTTTTTTCATATCATTATTTTTCATTTTTTTGTGATCAGTTATTAAAATAATCTTTTTGAAAATCGAAAAATTATAAATTGTAGGTGGTTTGGAGTGATGAACTGAATGGTAGTGTTGATGTGGTAAACGAAGGCTATGATCCAGTAACAGGCACTTGTTTTTTGTTTATTAAAACTATTTGACTGAATGAACTGATCATTGTTGAATAGATTAAGGTTCATTCGCCGATCGATGTTTATTTTGCTTTATTTTTCCTATCGTGGAAATTTTAGAATTACTTGATTAAGACTGAAAAAACAAAAAAAATCGGAATCTTTTTACTATCAACTCAATTTTTTTAAATTAAGAGTAATTGTGAAGGATATTTGAATGTGTTTTTAAATCTGCATATCAAGTTTTTGAGAAAAGATTATTCTGTTGAATTTTTCTAAATATTTATCATCGATATTGAGCTTGACGCAGTTGTTTCAGTACAATCTATGAAAGAAGGTGTGGCCAATTTATCAGTGTCGGAACTGCTGGAAGAAGGAAATGCTTATGAATTTTTGATGAAAGATGCTTTGGAGAGAAAATCTTTTGTTTTAGAGGTAATTATATTAGTGCTAAAATAGAGTATCAAGAATATTCACTTTTTGTTATGTAATGTAAATTCGAACTATAATTATAAATTCGAACTATTGTAGCAAACTAGAAACAGTGCAATATGTTGCCAGAAGGATGAACAATTGATCAGAGATATTGTTGTGATGAATAAATTCAGTGACATTTGGAATGAGGTTTGGGAATCTAAATACTTTCAAATTCTGACTTTTGGATATACTTTTAAAAAATTTTTATTTTGGAATATATATTTATATATCAGCAATAGTGATTAAGCGATGGAACAATAATTTTTTAAGGGAATATGAAATTAGAGTGCCTCTCAAATCTTAGCAATTCCCAATCATTTGCGAATCATAAGATGTCCTCTTCTTTAATCCGCTGATATATTTCTTATATTTATCAAATATAACGATTTAGTTCCGATTACACTATAAAACTGCAGTTCTTTTGAGATCGCTTTTAGAACTGTGACCAGTTGCGATTTTTGTTTTACTTCCAAAAAATAATTTCTATCTCTTTAATAGCGTTCTAAGTGATTTTAACAACGCGATAGTGAAGTTTGAATTCATTAGAGTACCTCTCAGAGATGAAGAATTGGAAATTAACGAAATCTAAGGATTCCTCCTTCGAAAAAAGAGAACAAACCATAAAAGCTATCAGTTTATGCAGAGGAAAGTTAAAAGTGAACGCAACCGACGATATTGTCATTTATTTATAGCATAATAATAAAATATTGTTTAAAATTCTTTTGATTAAAATATATTAAATTTAATATGATGCTCTTGATGATTTTTCTTCAGTATTAATTTCAGATAAAACTGCCATATTCCTGCTCGTCTTTTTCTGTTTCGTCTAAATATCTTATTATTTGTCATTCAAAAAAAAAGAAGAGACCTTGTTACTTGCTCATACCTTATTACGGTACACCGCAGTGGGTGAAATTGAAGCAAAAGGCGGATCATTTTGTTGTCAATGGTTTGTTTTTTGGAATATGTCTGAATTAGCTGTGTTAGATTTTCTAATAAACTGGTGTTTAGTTCAGTGTCGATCCATTTTAAAAGAGTTCTATTTCATTTCTCCATAAAAATTTTTCTTTAGTGCAATTTTGGAATTTGTTTTTAAAGGACAGTTGTTAGCACCTTTTTAAAATTATTTTTACATCGATTAGATATTCTTTTTTCTGATGAGGATTCTTTCGCTATAGATTTTGTTTGCTTTTTTTTATCTTGTTCTGTTTTGGATGACTTACGCTTGAATTTTTTTTGATTTTCTTGTATTTTGTGGATAGCATTCATTACCCTTATATTTGTAATATGAATATCTTTTGCATGAGGGAAAGCAAGAACTAATACCAATTCAAATAATTCCTCAGTAACTCTTATATTGTTGACAAAGTTTATCAAGATAATGGCACTTTGGTTTGGAAAATCCTGAAAAATATCGCATTTGCACCGATGGAAGATAGTGGTGGATCAAATTCTTTTTTAACAGCTCTTCAATGGACTACTGTTGCCGATGAAGGTGGTGGTGTTATTGAAGTTGTTTTGACTGCTCGTTCAGCTTGGTACATAACAAAGTCAGGAGAGGTGCGGTTTACTTTTCCATTCTGCATTTTCAAACAATACTGAGGCAGAAACTAAAGTTGATGTAAAGTGTAGACAGTCTACATTATGAAATAAGAATCAAATTCTTATAAAGTGGTTTTCATACGAAGCGGTAAATGTGTTGTGCCGATATTTTGTAGATTAATTGGTCTCTTTATAATTTCTTTCTTTTTTGAGACTTTCAGTCAGTTTTTCAATATTTTAGCAATTGAATGACAGGTTTTTGTGCAACTGCGTTTGCCGGAAATGGGAATTCTCAGTAAATGCGAAACATCATGGCCGTTGCATTGTATTACTGCAAGTGAATTAGCGGTTTGGGCGCTACAAGTTGACTCAGGTCGTCTTGTAGTACGAACTGGATTAAAATATAGCCCAGTTGGATTGGATTGGGTTGAAGTTATGTATGTTTTTTTCTAATATTAATTTTTCATCCTTTTCTGAAGTAAAAAAAAATGTTTGGAATTTTCTTCTTTTCAGATCTAAATTTTATATAATTTTTGATTCATCTAAAGAACAATTTTACAGGCCACATGGCCCTACACGTTTAATTAGTATTTGTTTATATGACCAGAGTGGTTGGGCAATTGACGATAAATGTTCACTGTGGTTCACAAATGGTGTGGGATATCAAAGTCCATTTGGATGGTCAGGAAGTTGGATGAAAGTACATATTACTCTTTATTGCCTATTCATCCAGATATTGAAGGAAAATATAATTTTAGCATTTTTAATTGTTATGATTTCTGAAGTCTAACAGGAATATTACAAATTTGAAGTTTTAAAATTCGATATTATTTTAAATTATTTTTTATTTGTTGATTTGATATATCCATTGCCATTATTCGAACATAAAAATCTTGGATTGATTATTCAATTTTTTTGTTTTTTGAGGTTTATAATCCATGGGATTTTTCACCAGATATTAATCGATTGTTTACTCTGCCATGGGTTATTCGCGTTTCTTCGGCAGGAGTTTTTGTATGTGTCGATCACAAATGTTATTGGTCTTCTAGCACCACTGTTCTTTCTGGACACCGTTTAGAATATATTGTGCAAGATAAGTTCTCAGTGGATAACAATTTTGAATTATTAACAGGTGGAAGTTTAAAAGAAGATTTTGGTAAGTATTGTAAGCTCTTATCGAAATTATTTCAGTATATTTATTCATTAAAGTCATTTCTGAAATTCATTTTTGTAATTTATTACTGTGTCGGCCTTCGAAGGTTGGATAAGTTCACAAACAAAAACCACTTTCTATTTTTACTTTTACAAAGTTTTGGCGAAATTTCTTTGTACTTATGAAAGCTCTTAAATTATCAGTAAGGATTTCCTTTCCTAACTAATCCATTATAAATTGAGGAAGTTGCTCCTTCATGACGTCTTTGTTACAGATTATTTGACATTATGTCGAACTAACGAAATATTCATTTATCGATTGAAAAATAGCTATTTCTATTCTCTGCCGGCATTTCCAGCATCGTTCAGTTCAAGCGTAAATGCATTTTGCATTGAAACTTTTATGAGTAATTAAAATGTCCTAACAAGAATTGCACATGTTCTTTTATAGAAGCATATATTTCTGCTCTTTCAACCATATTTTGCAGTATAAAATTTTACAGATAATTGAAATATCATCCTTTGATGAGAGTATATATGTGTTGGATAGTTCTGGTTGTATATATGTGAAAGAAAATATAAGTACTTTTTCTCCATTTGGTGCTGACTGGAAACTCTTAGACACTGGATCTTGCGGTAGCTTTTCTTTTTATTTTTTAGAAATTTTTATCTATCCATTTTAATCATTTATTTTCTTAAACATCCTAGAATAAATATTAAAATTAATTTTATGAATTTTAGGCTCACCAATAGTATCGTTTACTGTTACTTCAATTTCATTATGGGTAGTTACGGCTATTAACGAGACTTATTTATATGTAAAAAATGAGAATAAAGAACCATTAATTGGTACAAATCCTACATGGATCCATGTAAAAACTTTGGCTGGTTGTATATTCGATAAGGTCAGAAGTTGATGATTTGCAGTTACATATGATCGTTTTATTTTGTTATTACTTGGGATAATGTCTTGAATGTTCAAATTTGCTGCTTTTAATTTATCCCTGAAGATTCATTTTCATTTTATTAAAAAACTCTTCTTTTCATAATTATCTTTATCTGCTTATAGTTATCTTTAAATTTTCTTGCGTAATAAAATAATTTTTTTAGATTCGTGCATCTTCTAATGGAATATACTTATGGGTCTTTTCGAAAAATAACGGACGTGCATGGGCTCGTAGTTCTATCACCGATGTATTCCCTTCTGGAAAATCATGGATAGAGGTTAATTATCGTTTAAAGTTTCGGATAAATGTAAAATAGTTTTTCAGAGTTTTAAATTCCAGTGTGACGGTTTTAGGCAAGTGATGAACCTGGTATTTATGATTTGGCTGTAGGAAGTAAAATAGTCTGGTCACTTTCCGCTTCTGGACAACTTCACAGGCTTCAAGGTCTTGCGATTAATAATCAAGCTGGAAATTATTGGAAACCGGTGCCAGTTTATCTAAAAACAATAACTCTCGATAGAAATGAACGATTGTGGGGTATCGACTTGAACAAGCGATTGGTATCTCACAAGTTATGTTGGCATTTTATGCTTTCGTTAATTGCGTTTAATCATATTTTACTTTTGCTTCAACTAATTTAGCTTAATCGGATTTTAATGATTTTTTAATACATTCTTTATGCTTATTTATTTTTAATTTCCAAAAAAATCATATGCCTTCAATTTAGTTTTTTGATATTGAATAATTTTAGGCTGAACTGTATCCTCCATTCACTTATCACAGGGATGATCCGATGAAATCTGATTAACGTAGTTATGAAAATGATGCGTATTGAGTCTTATATATCTTCATATTATATTATTTAATGCATTTTGAATGTTTTTTTTTTCTTTTTGTTCCATAAAATTCGATTAAATCATTAAATCAGAAAAATCATAAAAATTATTCGTTAATCTATTTTCATTTTTTTTCTTGCGATTTCGTGGTTGTCTTACTCGTTGTTAATGTGGGTAAGCATTATTAATCAGAATTGATTTGTGCAGTTTTCATCAACATTTCCTTGATTATATCATTCAAAAGTTCCGGAATTCATAGATTTTTGAATATTAATCTATTTTGTTTTTGATTTTGGACATATTTTTTATCTTTCTTGTTTTTTGATTCCTGACATTTCTCATCTTTTTCGTGTGCTGATTTTATCTTTAGATTATTTTTCTGCAGATTTATTGCTGCTGTTGCTGCTAACAATCAGGATATTGAGTATATGGGTCTTATTACTTCACTTTCAGAAAATTTTGTACATCTCTTCCAAATTTTCCTTTAGTTATTGGAAAATTATGCTTTTTTAAAAAATTATTTTTATTTTGGCTTTCATTTAATTTCTAATTTTGCTCCATATGTAACTAATTGATACGAATGCTGTTCATTCTTTGCCATGTTAAATTATATAACCAGTAGTTATCTAGTATATAGAAGAATGACAGATACGAAATTTTTGAAATTGAAAAAGATATGAATAGCACAACGGTTCTGATTGAATGTTGGACTTCTGATAGCGTTTATGCTCGACAACTTTATTCCTGAACATTGTCTTTCGCAATACACTATTATGAATGAACATCTCTCCCTGCACATTAATCCTTATATTCCAACTTGTTTGCTCAGGAAACAAACATTAATATGAGACAGTGAGTTAAAGATAGAAAGCATATTGTGTCTTCAGTTCTCTGCTGGTAAATAGAAAATATTTGTAAGAAGTTGGCATTTTCAAAAGTATTTTGCTATCCAATCAAGTGGAAAATGATGATGTACTACTCTTCGTATTAAGATTTGGAAATGTTAGTGTTAGTTTTTCAATTTATTTACTATGGATACATAGCTTTACCTTTTCTATGATGACATGTCGGATCAACCATTCGACTTTGCAAATTCACTTGTTGGTTGTTTTCTTAAAGAGCTCTTATAATTATTAGGAAAACTTCTATATATCTTCATTTTCGTGCTATCTCAGCGTAGTATTTGTTTGTTTGTTTTTTTTCCGTTTAAGATTTATTCTAGAATTTTTAGATCTATGTTTGATCTACAAGGCGTATGTAATCCATGATTAATTTCAAGATAATTGCCACAATTAAATCTGAACTTTTCTTACAAATAAATATATGATCGTGGGAAAATCGAAGAACTGACGTAGATGTGACCAATGTTAATTACGTTATTAACGAGGTTTTCATACTTATGCATCCGTTTTAATTTCATCTCTTTTGACAAGTTTCATGAATTTATTAAATCGATAATTTTCGTAGATAAATAATGTTATATAGAAGTAATGAATTAAGATTTTAATCAGTTGATTGAATTATATTGCGTTTCAATCTGTTACTAAGTAAATTTCAGTTTATAATTTAAGATTCAAGTGTAAAACAAAGTGCAAAATTAAACTAACGTAATTAACAAGGTGCAAAGGGTTGTGGTGAGAGTTGATTCTTTGAAAATCATAGGGTTAGATAGTTCATAATGATAAAGGCTAAGTAATACTTTGTCTTGTTGCAATATTTTCTTAACTAAAATAAAGCTGTACTATATGCACTATACCACTATTTATACCTGTCTAATGAACCATATTTATATCATTTTTTATTTCTTCTTTTCATCTCATATTATTTATTACCTAAGATACAGTGGATGTCTTTTGGAATAGTTCTACTACATTTCTAAAACTTTCATGAATTTATTAAATCGATAATTTCGTAGATAAATAATATTATATAGAAGTAATGCTCTAAAAAGAAGTGTTTTTAAATCGTTATTTGAGAAAAAATTAAAAATTAGCATAGAGCGTTTCTAATCAAGCCTTATGGTCGTTGTTTATTGAATTATCACTTTCTGTTTGATTTGAGTTTCATTTGAGTTTACTCTTTATTTGGATTTATATTTTAAATTTCAAAACCTTCTCAATCCTATTACTCCGAAATCATTTAAAAGCATGACAGATTTATATAATTGAATATAGACAGAGTTGTGCAGTTTTAAATGCAATAAAATTTTCCGTTGAAATAGTCAAATTATTTGAAATAAATCAATTGTGATGTGGATGAATGAAATGCAAAGATTGTAAGTCTACTAATTACTGAAAATGTTGAGATATTTGCATTAGTACGGTTTAGTGGTGTCTAATTATTCAAAATTAAATCTTCCATTGGAGAGAAGACAACGTGACAGGTATGCAAGTAATGCAAGGTGTCGCATTACTACAACTATAATTGTAAATCATTCGATTTTCTACTGCTTCGTTTTCATCAATATGCCGTTTTCATGTTGCTAAGGAATTGATAAACCTTAAAAGTTCTCTTTCAAAAATCATTGAAATATTTTATAGATATTATCTACCTGTTGCTTGCCGATAGTCGATATGATTTGTTTACACAAATATTTTATTTGATTTATCTGTCGATGATGACTGGCTTTTATAACACTCTGGTCTGTCTACATTGCATTCGAAAAATGATGGCAGTTGACAAATTTACTCAGAATTCTGGTTCCTATATTATTTTATTGCTTATTTGCTATGATATAAATCGATTTATAATAAAATGGAAGGGTAAAATAATTTAAAAATTATAATTTCAAATTGTATTTGAAGAATAAGTAAATGAAAAAATTACTTTTCTGAGGTCGTATCTCTTATCATATCTATTGTATTCAGTTAGGGTTAATTGTATTATAGAATAAATTTGCTTTTTCAACTAGATATTAAAAAATGACATTAATGATTCGCAAAATATTGCATGAAACTAATATTAGCTATTAATTAGTTGATTTAAATAGTAATTATGTTTTGAAATTCTCTGCTTAGAGTGTTTTCTTTCTCATTTACTCAATTTTAAATGCACCAATAAAAAATTACTTTTTTATTGAATGCAAAATTAATAGAAAACCATAAGCAAAAGAACGATTATAAGCAAGGAGTTTTTTTAATCAAATGAAAATGAATCTTCAGGAATAAATTAAAAGCAGTAAATATGAATCAAGAGATTACCCCCAATAATAACAAGGACAAAATGATTATATGTAACTACAAACCATTAACCTCTGACCTTATCGAATGTACAACTAGCCAAAGTTTACACATGAATCCATCTTTTTAGTGTTCGTACCAGTTGTTGGTTTCTTTTTCTAATTTTTTGCATATAAATAAGCCTGGCTAATAGCAACAATGACCCATAATGAAACTGATGTAACAGTGAAATTAACAGTTGTTGTTATCTTGCATTATTACTGAATTTCATTGCTAATTACATAAAGGAAAAAGCTAATAAACCTAATAAATCATATTTTTTTCTCATTTCTTATCTTTCGCCTTCCTTTTTTCATTCTTCGTTTGTAATTTTCCATATCTCTTGTATATTACATCGCAATACTTAAATATGTTTATAAATTTTTCAACGGGAGAGTTGCTTCATATATAGTAAGATGAAGAAAAAAAGATCAAAAAAATTGGGAAGACATATTCTGTGGAAAAAAAGTTTGCTGGAGAAATACTTGATTCCTTACAGATATTTCTTTAGTTAATCCTTTCGATTGACAATATTCGCCATTTGCTTCATTTCTGCTCTGGAATAATTCTTGGAATCATATTTGTTTATAGGCAAGAAGCGCAAACCATTCGAGAGCGCTTTTGCTGCTTTAACACCTCAGATTAAAATATTATAAATTAAATGAATCGATGGAAAGCTTATCAATATAGTCCTACCGGTATCTTGTAAGTTTTATGAAATTTCATGGATTTTACTTAATATTAATATTAGCTGAATTCATCTATCTAAAATCTGCATAATTTTTTTTCTACTGACGATTTACCAATCATATTTGCTGGCTGTCTAAAGTCTCGAGCAGCTTTGCATAGAAGAATTCTTACATGCTGGAATAAAGCAAATAAATAATCTTGTCATTGAAATAAGTCTTATTTCTGGTTTTGCTGGAGTTTTCCGTTTAGTTATTTAATGTATTAAATTAACCTATTGACTGATTAATTTATTTTTTCGTCTTCATATGACTAATTATCTCGGAATTATAGACAAAATCAAGTGATAACGCAAGATAATAAGATTCTCATTGAGAATGAAGCCTTGCAGCACGCCACTGTTGGTAACTTCGTGGGATCTAGCATTGAAGGTTTCTCTATCTAAACTTTTTCTGCCTGATTATTTTATTCGTAAATTTCTATTGATATTATGTGGTTTTCAGGTTCAGGTTCCGGTTTTACACGCTGTATATATATAGCAAAAAATGCAATAAATGCAACTGTCACTCTGTTGTGAGATTTTTGAATTCTGCGATCATTAACAATAAATTCAACAATGTATTTTATAATTTGTGTCATCTCTGTCTAGAAGCGAATTAATTTATAATGAAAGAGTATAAGTAAGACAGATTGATCTGTTCTTTTCTGATGAACAATATGCAAAATTTTTTTCCTAAAGAATTCAATTTTAAAATAATTCTGAAAGCAATCGGAATCGGAGTATTAGAATCTATGGAATAACGTTGCAGATGTGATGTCGATGCTGGTTGTTGTGAAAGAAGTTGCTGTCCACAGGATCTTTTCTGGTACTTTTTTCAAAGATGTCCTACATTATTAATTTGTGTCAAACTTTGCAGGACTTTAAAAAATATAAACACAATAACGAAAATTTTCGAAACATCAATGTGTTTGTATTGATTGCAAACCAAATTTAATTGTTATATTTTTTAATTCATCTGCTTGTTTATTTATTTATTTATTTGTCTGTTGCTAAAAATGCATTTTATCAATTTGGTGTGATAAATTTCAGGATGGCTGGAGTATTTATTTTGTTAGTTTTTGTGCTTCTAGTGTTTGTCATCGGTGCATGCATCGTAATTTGCTGTTATTGGCGGACGAAAAGAGAACAACGTAAGGAAGCGTACGAATATAACGTATATGATTCAAAAGTATACGGTGGCTCACAGGTATATGGGTTGCTGCATAATGGATGATTCATCTTTTAAAGTTGATTGAATTTTGAACTTAAAAAAGCTTTTTGACATTCTAAAGAAGTAGATAAGGTTTAAAATACAATATGCAATATGCAGATATATAGGTATGCAGTATGCAGGTATGTTTTCTGAGATAGTTCTGAAGTCAAACGGAAGATGCAATAACATATTTCATTCGTTAAGTATACTTTGAAAGCGATTAGCTAAGCAAATAGTTTCTATCTGTGCTACAACTCATGAATAGCTTCAAAGAAGCAAGGCAAGTTATGTAGCCGTAATTTGTACAAACTCAAATAAATCTCTGAAATGGTTTATCTTTTAAAATTTTAGATTCTTCCGGGAATATATATTGCATTTTAGGTTGGAATGTATCAAGATGGATATAATTCATATATAAATCGGCCTATATATCGAAAATATTAGCTATGTTTGTCTGTTTGGCAATCAAATATAGCATAATATGAATTCATTGTGCAAAAGAATGATATTATTGTTGCTGAATTACAATGACATTATGCATATTACTTTCTGATCATGCTGCCTTTTAGTTTAAGTAAATTATTTCACTCTTATTGATTATGATCAATATATGAATTTTATCTCATAAATATTAACTGATTTATAATGAAGTGAAAATAATAATATCCTCACTTGATATAATCAGAACTCTAAGCCTAAGCCAATAAAATGAACTCCAATCCACGCAATTCTTCATTTTGGAAAAGATTTTCACACGGCAGCTTAGAATTTCACTTATCAATAAAAGCATATGACGTAAATCAAGCAAAAAATCTATCCATTATTCTTGGAAAATAGATAGACACTGATAAGATCTTATTCTTGAAATCTTACTGTAATTTGTTTAAGAATGTTTTGCGGCATATTCTCATGAATAATTATTTTATTAAGGAGAATTTCAAATATATACTACCCCTGAGGTAGGTTATATGTTGCAGCAGGCTGAAGAATATCACCATAGTAACTGACCATTTAATAATGAACAAGTTTGAAAACTGCCGTATATTTTTTACTGTAAATTGGCTTGTCGACGACATATTCAGCTGCTAAGGAACCAAGTCTATGACGCTCAACAGATATATGCCTCATTCGATTTAGCGGTTAAATTCTACCGAATTTCTATGTTATGTTACAAATGAAATCTTACTAAAATACACAATCTCTGTTTGAAGTAGTCTTCCAACTTTAATACTTGCTCATATTGAGAAATAAGCAATATTTATAACTGAATCTCATTAACTAGATGACGATTATGACGATTCCCCGTAAATGAGTGGTAGTTAGTCCGCTGTTTAGTTCATGGAATATTCCATGATTAAGACGTCAATTAAGCAAATTACAATTCACGCCTCAAGTTTTACATATATTTTAACGAAAAGCAGAATTTTATAATCAAGTTGTTCTGAAGTATTGCAAATATCAACTGTCGTGTGAGACAGGGATGTAATCAATTATCTAAGTAAGTTTGGTAAATGCTTTTATCATAATTAGATTTAGTTCAAAGGCTAAACTATTTTGCAAAGTAACTATAATAATATTTTATTTGTGAGAATCATATATCTTGGCTTTAACATTTTTTGGCCTTTCTATTTGGTCAATTGATAATGAAAACGCAATTTTAGTTACCCATATTTCAATACTTATTTTCATCAAATCTTGGAATTTTTGAATTCAACTGAATTTCAAAAAGAATTTTAAATTTTAAATGCGAACAGAAATCTAAAACAAAAAATATCTATCTGGTTTCAAACAGATCAAGTCACAATTCTCTTATATTTCAAATTTTGTTTTGCAATATATGAAAATACCAGGTGGAGTTTGACGACTGCAAAAATTGCAGGATGGATCTGTTTTTTCGAGATTTTCGATACTACATCTTTATAATATTTTACTGGATGGCTATATTTTGCTTGAAAACTTCTTTTTTAATCGATATTGCGTTATAATACATAATGAATTATGTCAAATAGAAAAACATATATAATAGAAAATAGTAAATTCGTAGTCGATTTCTTAAATAATAATTTAAAGAGTGGAAGTTATAACAATGCAGTCTCAAATGTTCTACCTACTACACTGATATTTTCTAAAAGAAATCTTGATTTTTGTTGTGATAACAAAGATAAGAAAATTGTGACAGCTTTAAATGTAGGAAAAACAATTTATGAATTTGATTTGATTGTAAAATATGATGAGATTATAGCAAAATATGTTTCGATTTCATTTACACTTTCAGAAAACTGCTGCATTTGATAATTTACAACTATTTGAACAAGCATATATAACTTGTGAAGTTCAAGATATGATTCAATTCATGCAAATGCATTCATCGTTTAGTTCATTTTAATTTATATCCTGTCATAAGATATGGAATAGTCAGTTGATTTTGAAATCTGAAATATAATACAAAATTAATACTTCTGTATTTTAAGTAGAATTAGAACGGAGAGACATTGGATATTAATTGTAAACAACTAACATTTATTATCTGCAGACCAACTTTTATCATTCTCTTCATATATATATTGATCGATCAATCAGCTAATCAATTTCTATATAATTGCTTTTTGTTTCATAAGTGAGTGCTTATCTGTCGATAAGAAAAAGATAGATGTTTATTTTGAACAATTGATAGGTTTATTCTTCATATCTTCCAATCTGCATTGGTTTATCACCTCTCAATAATTTTAATTATTTTGGCACATAAACTTGAAAGATATCAAAGTATATATTTTTGCAATTGCAATACACTTATTATTTTCCATATCTTTGTTGTGCTCGAAAGTACTCGAGTAGTAAATTCAATCAGGAAAATTTTTAAATCAGAGATTTTTTAAATAACCAAGTATTATTAAATATAATATAGATTTAGATGAGACGTGTACTTTTGCAAATTCATCAAATCCTTATCAGTTGCAAGAATTCATGGAATATTACAAAGAGAGCTACTCCAAATTCCCAATGGACTTCTAAGGCATTACTTCAATTTCAATTTGAAGATGAATTTATATCATAAAATAGGAGCGATAGTTAATTGCTATAGGCTATGGTTGGGAACGTTTTTGCGATTTGCAATAGTTCTTGTGAGCACCTTTTCCAATTCTTTGAATGTGCTTAAGCAGTAGAAGAGCAGAAGAATTTTATAAGAGAATTTTTAAGTCTAGAAATTGAATCGAATAAAAAAGCTTCAAATGATTCTGATAACTGGAATAATAATTGCCATTTTACTAAGAAAAAACTAAGCAGGATTGATTAATGAGAGAATTTTTCTGTGGCTAGATGCTGAAATACTTTCTGATTGATTTTTGATAATGAAAATCATTTAAACATCCAAAAATTAAATTTTAGTAAAAGCACTACAATATATGTAGAAAAATTATTCGATATTTCATCATGCATCAAAACTATCTTTTGCACTAAAAATTTGAAATTGCAATTATCGAACCAATGGTAAAGAAATGGATCATAAATAATGTAAATGTAGATGCAGCTTCGGTTTAAAGTAAAAAACTGATGAAGAGATAAATCGACCTACTATGCTAACATATTTAGTTCAAAGTATTAGTTCAGTTCTTTTAATTTTCATATGATGCCTTCATTTCTTGGCACATAAAAATTTTTGGGCAAGAGCACAGGACGAAAGAATGGACATAAAGAAGGAGAGAGGAAGGATTATATTTATTAAAAAAAAATTGGAATAGCTTTTATTAGAGGTATCAAGGAAGTTCAATAAATTGAGTATAGGAAAAAAGATTGGGAGGGCCCATATCAAATAGTTCAAGCTTTATTTAGAAGAGAAAATTTTGCAAACTTATGCAATCTTACGACAGTATAATTTCCTTCGCTTTTTTTTCTGGAAATGAAAAATGAATAGAAATTTTTGAAATGAGAAGCTATGAGTTGTACTGTCACACAACTGATTCACTATGTTGTCATTTTTTGTGACAATGATATTTTTGATTAATTGAACAACACCTTTTTCATCTATATTAGATTGATTGTATCATGTAAAGTAATTGTTAGATATTGCAGAAAATATCGCAAGATTGATTTTTCTGCATGTTAAACATTTATTATTATTATGGTATTTATAATAGTGTTATAATGTACAATTTTGAAGTTTCTTGGTTCATTTCATATTAGCTATATTTCGTTTTCGCTAATAACAGGTAATAAATACTCTGCATAATTATACAACTGCAAATAAATCACGCTGTAGTGAAAGTTTCTCGATGATGTTTGACACAAACGAATAGATATATTGATTGATGGAGGATTTATTTTCAAAAATATTAATTATTTTTGTCATCATATGGATTCGTTCTAGAACGTTTTTGTTTATTGATGATTCAATTTTATACTTATATTAAAGCCTACTAATATTACTGTATAGTTTAAATTATTTTCAAGATATGAAATCTGTGGAATATTCAATGCAGCAATCTATACTTATTAAAGAGGTTTTGTTCATATTCTTTCCAGCAATAACAGATTTAAATATTGCTTCTTTTTCTTGGTTGAGTTATCGAATTTCTATGTTAAATAAATAATGTTGCATTAGCAAGACATCACATGTATTTAAGATGAATCTGCTCATAACTGTCTCATATTTTTTATTCGTTGGCAGTTTTTCTGTTGCATTTCCAGTATTCCATATATTCATTAATATCGGCTTATGATTGAATGCAATCATCCAGAATCGCAATAGTAAGTTGTAAACACTTTTTGGAACAACATGATTTATCTAATGCAAAAGTGTAGAACCCAAATGCGGGAAAGAAGTCGAATCTAGTTGATGGGCGATCTATTTATGATGCTTCTTAAACGGGATAATAAAAATGATTATTTTTGGAAATTCATCTTTTTATCCTAGCGCTATATCTATTTCTTACTTAACTGTCCTTGATAACAAATAATGCAAACATAACATATTAAATATAATGATGTTAAAATTTATTGATTTGCAATATATTTATCTTTACATTTCGAATATGCCATGCAATTTTCTTATATATTTTGGTATCAGAGTAATGCACATATGCAGGATATGCATCATATGCTTGAATCTGATTAAATAGAACAGATCATCATATGTTTGAATCTGATCAAATAGAACAGATTATCACTGTTGATGCATTTTAATGTGTGGTTAAATTATCATCAGGAAATGCAATAAGAAGTTGTAATATTCAGATATATCCTTCATAATGCTAATGGACAGTTTTAAATGAAGGATCTTCTGCTGAAGATGAAATTCAAATCAGAGAGATCAAATATCTTTTTTGCAGTACATAAAATATTATAATGATCGAAAATTTTTTGAAGTTTATTTCTATCGACGTTTATTGAGGTATTTAAGTGGTGGAAATTTCATTTGTCAAGAGTATATTCCGTAAGTTGTAGTACATTTTTAATAAACGCAATAGCGCATTCTGCATAGGAATGGGTGGATAATAAGAAGAAATAAGAGAAGATATCGCTTTGCATAATAATCTTTATAATCCTTATAGCGAAAAAAAGGTCACTTGATGTACAGCTTATTTAAAAAAACTCTCGGGTTGAAAAGTTTCTCTCGAACAAGTTAAGGGCAAATAAAAACTACAAGGAAGAAATGACATCAAACTTATTACTATGCTTTTTCTCTTGCTGGATGTAACTACTAATTTTCATCACTTAAATATTTAAAGGATAGACTTTCAGAAAAGAGCTTTCTTATCATTTGTGTTATAACTGTCAAACGTTTTTGGTTTCCAAAGAAGATGAAAATAAGAAAAAGCAAAAAAAGTGAAATTTGATCATGTTTTGAAAACAAATCATATTAATCATTATTGACTTTTTTCATTTTTTTCGAACTGCTTCTATAATTCTATTATTCATTTTGAGGATTTCACTAAAGCATTTGTTTTTTACTGATCGATTTATGATCATTTGAATCATCAATTGATATGATCTACTTCTTCAGCTTATATGACTGCCACAAGTAATACAGAGTAAGTATTATGAAACTTCAAAAATTCTTCATTTAAAAACTTTCCATTATGTTCTTATCTATTTTCAGTTTGGCATTATTTCTTATATTTGATACCATTATTGGCTAAATGATAATAAAAATTAGTATTAAAATGGACTTTGAACAATCGTTTTCTCTAATCAATATTTCTCCAATCTGTGATAAGCGTTGAAAACACTATACCTCATTTTTAGGAGTATTTCAGTTATTATAAGAAATTTTCTTCTGCTATCAGATAAAAAAGAAGAAAATATTTAGACTACATATATATAAATGGTTTGATATATGGTCCGAAAACGGCCTTAATTAATTCTAACAAAATCGCAGTCAAGAAAGCTTTATTTCTTCGTGAAGCATTCACCGAAATTTTTTTAGAAAAGTTTATGTTCATACCAAAATATTTGAATCAAAATAATTATTTTTAATTTAATATTAAATTTCGGATTAGCAATCACTTGTCCTTTTTTGAGTTGGACAAAAGTTGTATGAAACTCTCAGAAGATGTTTTTAAAAAACGAATCAAGTTTCGGATTATAAGAAATTTGAAATGAATGCGTCGGTAATAATTTTAATGAGTCTTTGTTTACCATAAATTTAATGGATTTCATTTTGCATATTTGTATGAAATAATTTTCATTAGTTTATCGTTTTAGTATGCATTCATATTTCCTTTTTAATGTTCATTATATATATATATATATGTTAATGTGTTTAAAATTAAATTAAAACTTGGCAATGTTTCTTCCGGGAATAATTTTTTTTTTTTTCGTAGCAAAATTATGTAAGCGACTTCAAAATATAAGAATGGCAAGCAAGGAAAGATGTTGAAAAACTAATAATGCCATTGGATTGAATACATTCTGATCTCTAAACATATCAATTTATGTGGTGCAAAGTAATTCAATATGCGAAAGCAGCAAAAGTCTCAGAAATTGTTTACGTCTGATAAAAAATATATCCAACACATAAATTTCATATGAATTCTTGAAACTTCTACTGATTCAACATTTTCAGATTAGTTTTCTTCTGAATGTCCGATAGATAAAAGAAAATTTTTGAATATTCTCATCTTTAATTTATTAATATCACTGACACATAAATCCTATTAATAATTATCGGAAATAAATATCCTTAGACTACTTAGACTAATTTTTTTTTATAATGTTTTCAATTTTTTTTTTTTTTATAATTTTCAAATCATTATCATCGTACAATTTATAATTTTTTTTATAATTTTCAATACATCATTATCATCGTACAACATTTCAACAAATTTTTAGAAAGTTTCCCATATTTGTTTTACTTTTTAAAAACAACAAATTCTTGTACCAATCATATCAAAATTTAGTTAAAAAATTTTTTTGCCTCAAAATTACTTTATTTTCAGAGAAATTAGAGTTAAAAAATTTTTTAAGATCAGTTACAAATGTTTTTCATTTTGCGAATGTTTGTTTTTTCGATTGGAGAAGTGAATTTGGAATATACCTCTGTTATTTAATTAGAGATTCAGAAAAAATATATCTTTGTTATTTAATTAGTAGGCCAGAAAAATGTCAAAAGCAAAGTGTGGATGTGAAAAGTTAAATTTTCGCTATAGTGGTTGATTGAAAATTTAAAATTTAAAAAAAAAATTAAAAAAAGAGCGAAATTAAGTCATATTGCAATCGTTAAAGATTGTAAATAAGTAAATGTCTTTTTTCTCTTTGACTATTACCTTTATTTATCTAATAAATATATATATACATATTATTTTATTATTCAGTGAATATCATCATCTTATAAACTTCATGTTTAACTCATTTTTTCTATCATTCAAAGGAAAATTCACATTTTGCTAGGCGTAAAGCATGCATGCAGTACGCACAAATTTAGAGATTATGTATGGGAATGCGAATGCAAATTACTTAATCGAATTGATCAATCATCTGCATTAAAAATGTTGATTCTTCAATTCACATTTGCAATCTGCAAGATGCGTGATTTGCAACAGGAAACTGATTTAAATAGCGCTTTGTGGAGATTTAGCTTTCGCTTGTTTAAATTAGCATTAATGGAGGAAAGGAAGAATGGACTTTTGGAGCAATGTGAGCTGTTGACCCAAATTTATTAAGAATCCCTGAGAAATAATTGTAATTCTCGATCCCGATCAGGCGGAAAATTTTCAAAGGATTATCAAATCTTTTGATAATGGTTACAGCACATTGATTCCTCAAGTGTAGCGCGAGGGATTTCATGTACATTCATTGCTTTTCTTTTTTCTTCCAATTTATCATATAAAATAAGTGTAAAGTTCGAATTATTATTCCGATATCTATCACAAAGAAGAATGACTGTATAACTTTACAAAAGGTTCAATTATTTATGATCTAATTTTTCACTATAGCACTTTTTTGAGTATATTTTGAATATATATATATGTATATATTCCAATATATATGTATATATATTCCAATATATATGTATATATATATTCCAATATATATATGTATATATATTCCAATATATATATATTCGATTTATTCAAAAGTTTAATAGCTATGACGCGAATTTGCATGATTGACTGAAAAATGGCTGCTAACCGATAGCTGCTCGTTCAAAGGATTTTCTAGAAATTCAACAATAAAAAAGATATTGGGAGGAAAGAAGAAACAATATCAAATATTATTAATATCGACGTAAATGTTGACATCTAGGCTCTGTTGACATGCCTGTGGTTAAACGAGGACTCGTTGCACCACAAAATACATTTCTAGAAAATGTTATCAGACGCTGCAATAATTCTGGTATGCTCAATCTTTACAGTAAACTTCGAAAAATTAAAATACTTTTGAAAGCTAAAATTAAACTATAGAATTTAATCAATGGTCGTTAGTTTTAGAACTATTTCTTGAGCGTTATTAAAGAACGTTTTTATAATCGAAAAATCTTTAACATCAAGTGTGCTAATAAAAAAAGTGTGACTTATGAGTTTTTTTTTCATGTGAGATAATAAATATTAGTTATGCGAATGATCTTACAGCATTTATTGAGAAGTCTATTAGCTATGAATCTTGCAAGAGTCCAACAAATAAGAATATAATTCCATGTAGAATAATATATAATTAGGAATCCAAAAGCTGATAAATCATTTCGATACTTCATGCTTATATTTCTTTCACAGATTTCTGATTCTTTAGTCTTATATTTTATTTAAATAGGATTTATACACCATTATTTTAGATAAGTCATAAGAGAACTATATGAAGCTAACATTTATCGAATCATTCATGTAATCTAGTTTCTAATAACGAGCCAATTCGTAGAATTTATTAATAATATATAGAAATTAAATCTGACCTAAAAGATGTAAAATTGGAATTAAAGTATTCATTAAATTTCTCGCATAAAAAAATAGCTCAAAATTTGATATCAAAGTCAAAATAATAACTGCAAGTAAAAAAGGAAAAAAGATTGTCAATGAAAGTAAAGAATTTATTGATAAATAATTATAATAAGATAAATATACAATTAGTAAATATCAGTAAAGATGATTCATTGTATAAAAAGTTCAAACATCTTAGTGGCATATATTTTGCCTCAATTAGCCTTGAAGTGTAATTCAAATGAGTTAAACACGACTTGAAAACTGAAAGACTCTTGCAAAATACATTTGATAATTTTTGATATGATATCTTTTTGTAGATACTAGTTTTATACTGGCAAATGCTCAAATAGTAGAATATCCAATCGTGTATTGCAATGATGGCTTTGCTAAGATGGTAGGATATTCCAGGGCTGAAATTATGCAGAAACCTTGCTCGTGAGTTAATGATAATTCCTTAAACTGCACACTTTTGATTAAATGTGACTTTAACAATCAATATCAATAAATTTTTTTATTTCATTTCATACAAAGCATTTCCCGTTGCTTTATGAAAATGATTAATTGCAAAATCACATAATTCATCTTTCTCTCTCTCTTTGTCTCTGTGTCTGTCTCTGTATTGATAGTTTCTATTTTAAAGACTTTCCTTCATGCATGCGGACTACAGCGGACCTGAAGCAGTAAGGAAGATTCAAAATGCATTGGATTTGTGTCAACATGAACAAACAGAAATTGGTTTACGCAAGAAAAACAGTTCATTTTCAGAAATATTTTAAAATTCTTCAATTACACTGAACAAGTTTAACTCATATTGCTTGAAGGTGCTTTTTGAAAAAGGAAGTAGCTGAAGAATGAATTAAAAATAGGGGCCTAGAGAATGTATTTATTTTTTGCATGAAATATTTCATTGAGATTTAATGATTTAGTTGAACTTCACCGTATCAATAGGAATCGAATTAATCATCCAATATCAATTTTGATTCTATTTTAACTTAGATTAAGTTAGATTTTCGCTTAATCAGAAACTTTTCAGGAAGTGTCCTTTGGCTTTTGGTACACATAGCTCCCATCAAGGATGATCGTAATCAGGTAGTATTATATTTGTGCCAGTTCAGGGATATCACGCCTCTTAAGCAGCCGCTTGATGATGAAAATAATAAAGGTTATGATATTTTGTTTTCAGTAGTATTATGATAAATCTTTCATGAAATTTTGACATAATAATCTGCGTGCCTTAAAGAAGTCTTTCATTAAAAAAGTGGTTTCTTGTTTTTAATTTCTAAAAAATTAGCAAAATAAGATTTTTATCTGAATCTATCATCCTTAGCTTCTATAAATCTACAATTTTTATTTCAACTAGAAACTGAATAAAGTGACAGACTCCAAGATAATAGGATATTTCCTTATTCAGGTTTCTCGCGAATTTTGCAAATTGCAAGAATTGCAAAAAGCAGGCAACAGTTCAATCAAATTGAAACAAAAGATCTACACAAGACGACGAGCACAACGTCGTCAAACTTCAATCAGGTTATCAAAGTTTGTGCTTGCTATACTTTCCTTTTCCTTTCATTTGTACCGTTCGATATACCTTCAATATCTCATTTGTATTTGCATATCATCTCAAAATGCAATGTTTCATTATCTTATCATTGGTATTCTCATTAAATTTCACTAACATGTGCATCATGACTGTTTTCTAATTCTCTATTTGTTCTCTTAAAAAATTAAACAGAAATTTTTAAGCAAATAATTTATTCATTACTTGTATTAACAAGCAGCTTTAAGAACAACCGAAAATTTTTGCCAATGATAAGATAAAGACACCAGCTGTATCATCAGGTGATGAACCTCGGCGGCGACTTGTTGCCGCAGTACCGGCAAGAAACACCAAAAACATCGCCGCATATTATTTTGCATTATTCAACATTCAAAACAATATGGGATTGGTCTATTTTGGCACTTACTTTTTATACTGCTTTCATCGTACCTTACAATATTGCCTTCAAGGTTATCTCTTCTTTATTTATTAAGCTACAAATAGCTTTTTTTTATAGATGTAAAACATAACTGAAGACATTCAATATTTTTGGGACGAATTTATAGATCTTTAATTGATTTTGTATATGAAATTTCACTTTTGTAATTTCATATTAAGAATTTTTTATTATTATATCAATTAATTATGAGCAGTCTTACTAATGTCAAGACTTCGACAATTAAAAATGCTTTATGAAATAAGTAATGTTTATTTGCAGACACGAGAACATCCACCTCGTGGTACCATTGATATGGTCGCTCTTATGGATTCCATCGTTGACGTGATATTTTTTGCCGATATTTTATTAAATTTCCACACGACATTCGTCGGTCCCGGTGGTGAAGTAAGTTTTGCTTGAACAGCAGAAATTGAAAATAACCTAAATCAGCTCAAGTGCAAATTGTTATTTCAAATGCCAAAAATAATCTGTCAAATTTTATGATGCTTATATTTTCGAAAGCTATAATTTTCGAATTCATTATAGGTTATCGAGAAGTACACTTTCTTAACATTTTTCTTTACAATAATTTACCAAACTTAGATAAATGCAAGAACTATTATTTGTAAACAGTTTTCTTCAAGAATATAGAAAAATATGAAAGGATAAAAACATTTTTTAATTAGTTTTCAAAGTTATAGATTATTTTTATATGTCTATTTGCCAATTCCAATTAATTTTCTGAAATTTCTTTCAAAGCACTTGCATAATAAATTTTTTCGAATTATGACTGTGGTAATTTATTTTAGTAAATAAATTATAACAATAGAGTTTATGCTAAAATCAATAAATGTCTTATGTAAGTTTGCAGTCTCAATGAAGATCATATGTTTATCTTTTTCAGGTAGTAATCGATCCGAATATAATTAGGTATAATTATTTTAAGTCATGGTTTGTCATTGATCTTCTTTCTTGCCTTCCGTATGATATATTCTACATGTTTAAGCACAACGATGAGGTAAATTCTTTGTTTTCCAAATGTTTCGTCCAGTCTTCCTAATAACTTTTTCTAAACTTTTTAAAACATTAATTTTACATTTTCAATATGAAAAGAAATTTCATTGTGATTTTCATTTATTTATATGAGTTATGATATTTTGAATGCTATTAATGGACGTTTTAAAATTAATTCTTTGCAGAGAATGGGATCGTTACTAAGTGCATTGAAAGTCGTACGTTTACTTCGACTTGGACGTGTAGCGCGTAAACTTGATAACTATCTAGAATACGGAGCAGCAACTTTACTTTTACTTTTATGTGCTTATGTACTTGTTGCTCACTGGTTAGCCTGTATATGGTTTTCCATTGGTGAATATGAAGTTAAAATAAAGGTATTTTTTCTTGCTATTTTTAGACTTTTTAAAACTTATCATATGCTTAGGACGGTATGAAACATTGTTCATTCTTTTGTAATATCGAAACAGGTGATTAATTTGATGCAAGTATAAGTAATGTTTTAAGATCATTGCCTTAAATTATTTGAAAACAAACATTTCATCTTTCGTTTATTTAAGAATTTATATAAGTTTACATTATATTAGGAGTTTTCAGTTTTTAGTACCATCCACGCCTGAAGGATGGTTGACCAAGTTATCAAAGGAACTGAACTCGCCCTTCAATTATACCTTCAAGGAGAGGATGAAGCTGATTGGTGGACCTCAACGAAGTTCTGCTTACATTAGTGGTACGACCATTCACATCTACATACTAATATTTTAATTCTATAAGACAGCACATACCAATACTTTCAATATTCAAATAACAATTTTCGGGTCCTTAAAACTTTCAAATATATTAAAAATAAAAAATTATTAAATTTATTCACAGCACTGTATTTCACGATGTCATGCTTATCAACAGTTGGATTTGGCAATATAGCATCAACAACGGATAATGAGAAAGTATTTGGCGTATGCGTGATGATTATTGCCGCACTCCTTTATGCCGCTATATTTGGCCATATGACTAATATTATACAACAAATGACATCCGCTACCATAAGGTAAAAGATATTTTAATATCTTTCCCATTTGATGATAAGATCATTGTTTCTAAGATATGATCTTTAACAAAAGTTAGGATAGAATGGTGAATGCAAAAAGATATCAATCAAATTCTTTCAAATCCTTTCCATAACTATTCGAACATGAAAGGTATTGAGGAAATACAACTTCGTATACACAAACGCTTTTGAGTTTTTTCAGATATCATGACATGATAGCAAATGTTCGCGAATTCATCAAATTACAGGAAGTACCAAATGAGCTTGCTGAACGGGTAATGGACTATGTAGTTAGTACCTGGGCCATGACTAAAGGAATTGATACGTCAAAGGTATTTGATTTAATTTTCCTAGCAAAATTATTGAAAGGAAATGAGACGAACATGAGAGGACTCTGGAAGAAATTCAAAATATGTGACAGTGTTAAACTATTTGAATTTAATGTAATTTTTCAAGGAAAACATCAACACATTGAGATGAAAAAATGATCTAGATCAGTAAATCTTTGAAATTTTAAATGTGAAATTGTATCCATCGACCAAATTTAATTTATTTCGTTTGAAACGTGGAATCACTTAAGGTACTCAGCTATTGTCCGAAGGATATGAAAGCAGATATTTGTGTGCATTTGAACAGGAAGGTATTTAATGAACATGCATGTTTTCGACTTGCTTCTGATGGCTGTCTTCGAGAATTTGCAGTACATTTGGAGGTAGCATATTCTTTTGTTTATATTTGAAGTTTTAAAAAAGCACTTTTGAGTTTTAGCACATAAGCAATATAAAAAATTTTCCATAAAAAGATCATTGAATTTTCATGAGATTTGTGAAATTAATAAAGCCTGTTGAATATCTCATCAAAATGCTTGGATTTCAATAGAATCAAAAATAGCCTGCATTTTCCGGAAACTTTGCAAAATTTTAGCGTCACAACAAATTTCATTGAACGAAAATGAAATTTTTCGAACCATCAATTGCCAGAGATGCAGAATATTAGACACAGAATCTCTGATCATCTTGATGATGAAATTGCAAATTAATAAGGAAGAACTTGCTGATAATAAAAGTAAAATCAAAAAAAAAAAATCTCATCAAAATGATTATAGAGCAATCATGCAGCTCCCGGAGATTTGATTTATCATACTGGAGAATCGGTTGATGCGTTATGGTTTGTTGTGTCGGGATCGCTTGAAGTAATACAGGACGATGAAGTTGTCGCTATTCTAGGTATTGTTTATTTTTTAAGTCGTAAATTTATATGTCGAATATTCTTTTTTTATGTCAAATTTACAAATTTTAAAACTTAATTACTTCTTTTTATGATATTTCCATTCCATCGTTGGATTTAAATTAGTAGCAAATAGTTTGCATTATTTGTTACTAATTGTGCAAACTTTCAGGAAAGGGTGATGTCTTCGGTGATGAATTTTGGAAACAGCTTGGGACAGGTCAAAGTGCCGCCAATGTTCGTGCTCTTACCTATACAGATTTACATTGCATAAAAAAGAATAAACTTATGGAGGTAAATGAATCATTTCCAAATTTCAATGACAATTTAGTAAAATCTTTAATTTCAATGACAATTTAGTAAAATCTTTAAAAAAAATTAAATTTTTCTAAAAATTTGTAGAAACTATGAAGATATGGTTAACGCTTTAATTTTAAGTCTATGAGATAAAAGTGATAATCATTTCGGAAGATAGAATCAGATTTTGAAAATTCGTTTTAGATAGGATAGAAGATTTTCCTTCAAAGTTATTTATTAATTGCAAAAAATAGTTTTTGATAGTTTTTATTAAAAAAATTTTTAAAAAGCAACTTTTAAGAAAAATTAATTATTGTTTTAAGAAATTATTTTAGGTGCTTGATTTTTATAAGGCATTCGCGAATTCGTTTGCTCGCAATTTGGTACTGACCTACAATCTCACTCGTCGAGTATTTTTTTTTTTGATAAACTAATCACTAAGAAAGAAACATGATTATGCACCAAAATAATCAACACCTTCTTATTGTTCTTGGAACTAATATGTTTTAGTTAAAATTTCGTAAAGTAGTTGACGTGAAAAGAGAAAAGGAATTGGATGAAAGACGTAAAAATGAGAAGCTTACGGTTCCAGCAGAACATCCTGTTCGAAAATTATTGTTTCGGATGCGCGAGAGACATAATTCACGTATATTACCATCACAAATTTTTGCTGATCTTGAACGGGTTGGTTGCTCATATCGATAAAATAGAATGTAATACCAAGATTTTCGAATTCTAAATATCAGGAGGGTGAATATTCGGCTTTAACGATTCCATTTAATTTTAGCAAAAGTATTATTGATAATGACATGTTGATTTCAGCAAATCAAGACAAGATCATCGGGAGTACGTCTGACTTCTACTTCAGCGGATGATTTGCAAGAAATGCGCTGGAGTATAAATGTTCAACGAACTACTGATAGCATTGTAAGTTACATTGATTTCTTACATAGCTCATCAAGAATTTTGGCTTTTAGATAATTTACAAAAACATTATAAAAAAGACAAAGTACATTTTCTTTTTTTTATCTAAATATCTTTCAAGCTTCAAATTTTTACAAATACATGGCTAACCGAAACAGGTGTCTTTGGTGCAAGAATGAAGTGAGCTATAATAGAAGTGAGTTATAATAAGAATTTGTTGATCATAATAATATTAATTAAGAAATTAAATCCTGAACTGAAGACATGCTTCGAGCGCATCGAGGAAAAATTGCATGCGGTTAACTATATCTCTCATAAATTGGAGAACTTGGAAAAGCTTGTTTTCGGATTATATCATTCTGATGGAGGTATTTAAATATGTTCTACTGATGTTTTTTCTGATAAAATTATGCATTCTTACATTTTTTAAGAAATTCTTTCCAGTGAAAGCAAAAGCGAATTCATTTTCATTTACTTTTATTCCATTTTATATATAAATTCTTTTATTATTTATCTGTTCATTTCTTCCAAATTTATAAAATTAAATAATTAAAATTATCAACAGAAGTATGAAGTTTTCTGCAATATAGGAAGTAATGAAGTGAATATTATCGGATCAAAGGACAATAAAGAACGATTGCCATTAGCTTCAGCGATGACAATGGATTTAATGAATCGAACAATTACGGATCAATTTACATCATCTAGTTCACTGCCTCGTACTGAATCCACCATCCAGTTACCCGTTTGCATTCCACCGTTACACGACCTTAGTACGGATGATGGAAATGAAGAATCCCAGACATCAGGACCAAAATTTTCCACGCTAGTATTTGTCGAAGATGAAATAGCAAATGGCAATTTTAGTCCACCCAAATTAAAACGTATGTAATAATTTATTATATAGTTATGTTAGAAATTAATATCTTAAACTAATTGAGACATTTGTCTAATAATATATTTTTATAAGTTGTTAATTAAACTGTCATATGTCAACAGTCTAGCCTAATCGCCATCACTTAGTGATCCTAGACAGGAAAAATATAGAACTATATAACATGATGTTTGAAAAATTCAAAATGTTTGAATTGAAATTCAAGTTTTTGAATCAAACTTAAATCGGAAATTATTTGATCATCTTTTATCTTATCGTGCCTTCAATAATCCCTTCCATCATTTACTTAAAACTATAAGTTGCGCAAATAATCTTCATCATTTCAATCATTGGATTTCTCAAACACAAAAATTTTCCAAAAATAAACTATTACGCTTATTTTATTGCTAAATATTATAATCTTTCTATGAAGGTGTTTATTTTATTTTACGGAGGAGGAAAAAACAATGTTGATCATATTTTTCTCTGCAGATTTTTTGCATTAATCATATTTTCTCTGAAGATTTGTGCTCTTTTTGATTGTAATTATTGTTGCATTTAATTTTGTATTCAATTAGTGAAATCTATCATTTAAAAGTCTAAAATCAATTAATCTAATTTAGTTTGTAAGTCTAAAAATATTTAATTCTGAAATTCTAAATTTGATTAATATTACTCCTTATTTTCGTCTAAATAATTACTATAATTTATTAATTATTATCAGCAATAATATGATGCAAATTTGATTCATCATTTGTTAATTTCTTAATTCACAGAGCAATATTTTTAAATCTTTTTAAATTTAATCTGTTGATGTTAATTTCTATCTCATTATAAAATTCATTTTTTTGAATTTTGTTGTAATTTTAATTTGTCCTCAAATTTTTTTATGATATGAAAAAGATAGGTTTGATCGTTAAATAAATATGAATTTTCATTTCGAAAATAATCTTTTCTGAAGAAACGAATATACGAATGAAACCGAGTAGATGGTTTGAATTATTTTGAAGAAGGAAAGGAGAAGATAACGAAAGGGTGCAAAATTCAAGATGTGTTTTAAAATTCATTTGCGCTAAAAATATTTTTAACTGAAACTATTCACATGCGATAGTACACTCGTTGGGAATAGTATTAATTGCATTAATGTACCTAATAGAATGGTATTTATTATTTGTATAATGCGAATTTACATGTTCGGTACGGTAATAAAGAATGCCATTAATGCTCTTCGTTAATTAAAACAATTTTTACACTAACTGCAGTAACAAGCATTTTGAAATTAAAAAGTAAGGAATTCAGTAATTTGCATCACATCATATAATAATTATCGTAGATAACAAATAAATGATCAGATAATAGCTTAAAATGCATCGATCCGAAGCATCCGTGGAAAAGTATTTGTTGAAAAAATGCTGGCGCCCATTTGAAATGGATTCTGAATACGAGTTTGCTTTGTAGCAACTTTTTTCATTACATTGATTACTGGCGCAAAAGCACCAATGTTCCATTATGTCATACTGAAAGATTTCTATTGCGAATCAAATTTTTGAGTCAGACAAAACTGATGTCAATCTTTTCTGATATTATTATAAATGAAAAATTTTTATGGTTTTATATCTCTTTCTGCGAAATAAAATTTTGCAGAAAAGTGAAAGAAATCCATAGTTCTTCATTTCACTTTTACAATCCGATAAACTTGTTTTGGCGCAATTTATTTTTTTCTGTGGAAATTTAGCATAAAAGATTAGAAATTGATAAAAACAAGTCCAAGATTCACACAACTCTCAAGAATATTCTATTTATCAAGAGATTTACCATATCAAATTCAGATGACAAATAATTGCCGATTTGAGAAACTCGTGAATGTAGACCAAGACCGAGCTGCGAATGTTGGTCATTGGTCAAGAATTGCGACGAACAACCTCGAACGGTCCCTGTAACTATAATCACTGAGATTTTTCATAAAGATTGAAATAATAAATACATTATTTCGAGTCTGAGTTATAAAATTTCGATTTAATAGAAACATCTTTGTTTTTTTTATATCTTTCCCACCTTTTCAAGAGAAGTTCTCAAAATGTCAACTGTATAGAAAAATTAGCTTCGTTTCTCTAATTTATGAGTTCGGTTCCTTTCTTGCAAAAAAATTTGGTTTTTGAAACCAGATTCTGCCATAATTTCGTATACTTAGACTTTAGTACTTGAGAAATTTCAGTTGTATCTCTAGGAAATTGCGCAAATTATTCGAAACTTGAAAATGTCAAGTATAATAAGTGTGACACTATTATATTTAAGAAATTTCAATCTTCCTACCAAGGACAGTGGTCACTCCACTATATCGATTGGTACCATTCAGGTACATGATAAAACAGGTCGAAGAACAAAGCTGCGTTATTTCAGATCTGTAATCTGATTTAGCGCAGTTCTGGTCACTCGCTGTAATGCCATAATTTCGTTTCAAAAAGAAATGTCTCCAATGCCAAACAATAAAATCATTCGCACATGAATAGCATCTGATTGCTTCCACAATGACAGCACCCGATTGAAAGTAGTGATGGAGGATAAGTATCAATAAAGGCAGATTTTGCGGTAAAAATATTGGTATAAAGTATGAAATCATCGGTGATCATTAAATACATAAAGCATCGACATCATAAACGGTATCACTCGTCATTCTCGATCACGATTTTTTCCTGTAGTAATCGATAATGTTATATGCAGCGGTATAAATTATTCTTTCTTTATCGTTTCATAGAAGATTTTCTCTCATTCAATAGTTCAACTTAGCAAAAATCCGATCTTTTAAATTCTTAAAATTTTCGCTTATTCAAAACAAAAATTCATGTAAAAATCACAGGTACTATATATTATAAATTCAATGCTATCTTCGACTTATATGATGTACATACAATGAATTAATACGATTTTCAATCTTCAATGGTTGCAAATTTCATTAAAATTAAAAAGCTTATTTCTTCCAATTTCCATTGTCATAATGTAGGAACGAATATTTAAAAAGATTCAATTCTTTTTCTTTTTCAAATGAATCTCTAACTGAATGCACTGAATCAATCACAGATAACTAAAATAGAAGTGCTATGATATCTAATAAACTTTTGTGTCTTTCGATACTTTTTGAACTATACTGATAATATAAGCTTGCATTTCACTTGCCTAATTGTAACTGCTCTGGCTTTAATAGATCACACCACAAATTATAGAGATTGGGAGCCTTGATTTGCCAGAGGAGCAGTGCCTTTCATAGTTTCACATGACCATAATGCTTATAGAATCTCAGTAACTATTACATTTTCAAGTTTGTTACCGTAATTATTCATATTATAAGATTTTAAAATTCAGCAGAGGAAAGTAAGTGAATTGACATATGTTCTAGTGTTATGAAGAAGTTAATTTTCAGCTATCAGGTATTCCTATTATCCTGCCTTTTTTCTTAAATAATTGCTAATATGCGAAATCTTACCTTCGTTTTCTTCATAAATAATATTTAAAAAAATGAGTTCTGTTTTTGGATATTATAAAAAGTAGTGAAACAAAGGGAAGAATGAAAAATCTATCATAATTTTATCTAATTTATTTTTAAAAGTTCAGCTAGCAACCTGAAATTTTTAAAGTTAAAGTTGAATATTTTTTATTTTTTTTTCGTAAAACTTTTCCTATCTAATTCGAAATTCGTTGATAATTTTATGTTTCAGTGTGTCGATCTTGAAAAAGTGAAGCGATAGAAATTGCTGATAGAATGTAGAAGAAAAAATTTATGGAAGTATGGGAAGAGATTGCTTAATGAATAGATAAGTACTGCTTGATAGAAAAGAAAAAATTATTGTTCTTTTCCAGACGATAATGAAATTTGTTTAGAGTGTTTGTAATTTACATAGAAATTCCAAAGAGCTATGATAGCAATGACATTTTCTCGAGATATGTGCCAAAATTTTAGCATTTTAAACAGCAAAATGTGCTCCTTTCTTATCTATGAGAAAAAATGATTAGAAAAGCATTGTTTTTATAAGATTTATCTAAATCTAAATGATATTTTCATGGATAACTTTCAACGAAAGCTCAAACAATGATAAATTTTGAATCGAAAATAATAAATAAAGTCTGCCTCGAAAGTTAAGTTACCAATTGTTAGCATGATTTGTCTTGAAAACCAATTAATTCATTTAAGTGACGAAAGAGCAAAAAGAAAAATGAAAATGCTGGGGCACATATATAAAGATTAATGTTTTGAATTGAGCCAAAATTTGCTTATTGAATGAAAGTGTCTGGAGTGTAAGGAATAATTTTTTTTTTTGTTAGTTATGAGGTAAAAAATTGGATTGATATTTCCGATGATTAAAAAATATATATGTAATCTCAGCACGAAATATTTTGTTCTCGTCCAAATTTTCAATCACTCAGATCAATCAACTGGTCTTAAAATTCAAATCAAAAGTTGTGATAACAAAGACCTCAATCAAAGATCGGTTATATCACTACAAATATAATACATCAAAAAAGTGATCATTTTTGTTGATATGTGCGAGTTACTACCTATGGCAAATATTTCTGTAATTTCATAGCTGCAACACAGAGAAACATTGCTAATTATTCTAATTAATTATTCGATTGTCGTTTTGTGATCAGAAGACCATTTCATATAATGCTAACGATAGTTGAGTCAAAAACAATAAGCAAGTAATTGCTGGTTCCAAGGAAATTTGAATTAGAATCCATTATTAAGCATGATTAAATAGATGAGTTCAGAAGAAAATATTTTTGCCTATTCTTAAATTTATGGCAATTATGAAAAAAAGATTAATCCATATCATCTGTTTCTTAAATAAACTTGTTGATATATATTTATTCTTATATTTACTTATTCTTTTCAAAATATGAATAAGTTTGATACAAATTTATAGATAATAAATGATTTCTTATTGAATTTTTCCAATTTCCGAAATAGATTCACTCATTTCACTAAATTTAATCGATAAGAAACACTGATTACTAAGAGGGAGAAAAAGTTTATAGCCTAATCGAAACGAAAGTCACTCATTTGGAAAATGTGATAATAGTATAATTAATATTTTCCTTATGGAATTCAAAAACTATCTGAGAGACTTATAAAATCTTCGAAAGGAATATTTATATATATCATGTTTATTTAATTAGCATTATGTCCGAATGATTTTTTTTTCTTTTTTTTGAATCAAACAAAAGTATTGATTTCGAGCCAGATTTTCATCAAAGCCGTGTGTGCATAGTATTTTTCGCCGAGTACATGTATCGAAAGTGACCGAAGAATGCATATTTTTTTGTGATAAAATAGTTTAGCTAATGATATTCATTAGCTTATTCGAGGATTATTTTCAACAGCATAATTGGTCAAAATCTTGATAAGCTTTAGCTTAAAATTAAGTAAAAAGAAAATAAAATATGAATTAAAAATTTCAGACAAAATCATTTCAATAACTATGTAAAGATCTTTCTTCAGATGCGAACAATTTCATGTTGGAGAATTTGAGAAAAGGGAAGCTATTTTGCGTTTGTTATACATTCATCAATAAACAATAGAATAAAAGAAGCTATAATTTCTTGGAAATAGTAAAATAGTATTGTCAATAATTAAGTTCCCGATAATATGTCATGTCATGTTACTTATATTTCATTGAATTAGTCGTAGATATTGCAAGAATGCAGTATATCATATAAATAAGTGTACTTTCAACAACAAAATGCTACATACAATGACATTTAACTCACTATGAATTTGATATATTTATACTCAACAAATTTTAATACAAATTATTCATTTTATTATAATACGAATATTAGATTAAAGGGAAAAAATAAATTCATATGAATTTATTGTTTTAAGTCTTTCAACTCTTTACTAAGTTCACATTTTTTAAAAAGTTTTTATTCGAATATAATTAATACAGAATAGATTAAATACTATAATTTTAATAATACCGAATCTATTAATATGTTTTTGGCCAAATAAAAAGCGAAACTAATGAATGGTACATAAAATAGGCAAAACAAATTAAAATAACTTCCCTCTTGCACAACTTCGGAATCGTTTGTAGCATGGATGTACACAGAGTATTTGTCATCAGTTGAGGACATTATGAGGCCATTGATTTGCTTAATTCAATGGAATGCTTCGAAAATACTTTCATGAACCAAGAAGGATATAGAAGTAGAGTTTGAAATAGAGAATGAAATTATCAAGCATAGTTTAAAAAGATTTCTACTTTTTTGAACTTTTACGTAAAATCAAAAAATCAGCAAATTATAAAGTAACTGCTTATTTATTTCATTTCATTGTTTGTCATTCTATAATTATATCCATAAGTGGTTGTTATTCATAAAAGTTCATTTTTATAAATTCATGAATTTTTTTTTTGTTTGCTTATATATATTGTTGTAAGCTATATAGAAGAGATGTATGAAACTATCGATTGGACTTGTTCGCTAAGTTGAATATTACATATTATAAACATCAACGATTCAAAAGGCAATTGAAAAAAATGTGAATAACTTTTTTCTTCATTCAAGAGAGTTTGCTTCGTCAGTATTAGAAGTAAGCTCTAAATATACAAAGAACATGCTTATCCGTTGTAAAATAACGACGAGTTAGAAAATGAAACTCTGCAAATAATTAGTGAAAAGTATTCGAACTTCCCACACACCTTTAATTGCTGAAAATCATAAAAAAATTTCAGCAAAAAATCCAATTAATTTGACTGTTTCAAATTTATACATTCCTCAAGACTATTTCTTATTATATTTTTCTTTTTTGCTTTTTCCACTGGTAATTTATTACATATTACAGCGCAACATCTTTTCTATTATACCAGATCAGTTTGAGTTGAAACTGGAATCAAATCAAAAAAGTTTGTCAATTTATTCTGTTTAATAGCCAATGATAATGTTAAAAATAAGGTTGATAGGGGCATGAATTTCATATTTATAAAATCGTTCTTATTTTTCCAGTTTCCAAAATAATAAGTGCTATCTACTCCCTCCACAGTACACAAAAATCAAACAATGAATTTTGTCCTTCGTAGTGTATTTGTATCAGAAAATAAAGTATGGGACAGAAGCAGGAAAAATGTCACTCTTTGAAAGTAACTCAATTTATTTTAGTTACTAGTGATCTTTAATAACATTACTTTATACAAATCTTTGAATTTTAGTTGAAACGATGAGATTGCAAATTCTCTCATAGCGATGGATGAAGTATTTCTTAAATGCATTCATGTATGCGATAGCTCGCTAATGCATTTATATTAAAATAGATTAAACCTTGAATTGAATTCATTGCCAATAAATTTAACTACACTTTGAAATTTGAAGAATAGTAAAATGAATTTGCAAAGCAGTTGCTAATTTCTGACAAAATTTTCTTTTTTAGGAAGCTATTGCTTTGTTATCATTATAATCTTATCAGATTTTGGATGATGGCAAATTGTTTTATTATAATGACCATCATTAATAGCAGGAATAATTATACGAATAAAATGCACTATTGCTAAAAGATTCAAGTTTGTCACCATATCCACACAAAAAAAAAGAAAAAAAAACCTACAAATAGTGGAATGACATAATTTATTGTTTTTAAATTGAGAAGTTGCAAATTACAGATAAAACATCATTGCTAAACGCGAACCTTTTCTAACAAATAGAATCAGAAATTTGATCTTTATAGAATCCAAATAATAATGATCATTTCGAAGTGGTATTCATTTTCTTCTTATTTATTGAACAGAGGAAATCAACAATATTAATCATTAAGTTAAATCATTAATTTGAAACATTTAAAAGAAAATTAGCTAACGATTTCCTTTTTTTATCATTCGGAAAAATATAAATATATGCAATCCATAGTTAAATACAAGTAATACTTTTTTAAATTTGGGATATAAATTTAAATTTGAATTTAAAAGGTATTTTTTGAGCCGTGAAGAAATTGCGGAACAATCTTATTCTTATCACTAAAATTTGTAAGCAAAGATTAACGGATTTAAGTATGTTATCAAACTTTTTTTGCAAAATGAAATGATAAATTTATACTAATGGAAGGAAAGAGAAAGAAATACAGGAGATAGCGTTTATTTTGTGCTTAAAAATGAAATTATTAATACTTCTCTTCACTCCTTTCATCTTTCTTCCTCCATACAACATACATCTCAAAACAGCTGTCGTTTTATTTCGCTTTTTTCTCGAATTATACATGTTTACAACCACTTCCCATAATTCATGTTATCTCTTGGGAAGAGAAAACACGATAATTTCATCGGTTGCTCATCTATCTGTCTGCACTTTTTTCAAATTTTAGAATGAGATGAACTTGTCATTCATTTTACATTTCACAAGCCGAGCAGAGTATGAACTTTAACAATTAAATTGCAAAATGATGATGTAATAAATCAAATAGAACGAAACGTTCGTCCTAAGATGCGGTTACTTCTCGCAATCATTAGGAATAAAATCATTTCAAGACCAAAAAGCATTTTCATCTTATTTTGCTCTATTCATCCTTCTCTAATTCAAGGGTATCTTATGTTTGTTCTAGGCCAAACGGGATCGTTTATTTCTCTTCTCGATGAATTGGATTACTCGAAATGTGTTCCAAAGTGCTTCCAAAATATTCGTTTTCAAATAAGAAATCATTATCGCAAGCAATTGCATCAATTTCGATAGTAATCAAATAATCAACCATATGTCGAAGATACAATTTTGTGATGCCATTTCTGTCTACGTCAAAAATGAATGACAAGTTAATATTTTTTTCCTTCCATATCTTCCATATCAATACATGAATGTAATGGTAGATGGATAAATGGCATGCATAGGAAAAGGGATTAAAAACTTAAGTTTATTGTCTTATTAGCATAGATGTAAAACACGGAAGACAAAATGATATCACTGATAGCAGAGAAGTCACCGCAGAAAGGAAATAATCTCGTTGAAGTGAAGATTTTTAAAAGCAAAATAAGAAAAATCTTCGATATTACACAAACATAAGCATGACATTTGAACTGAGCAGTTTCATATGAAAATTTTCAACCTAGACATATCGATATTTAAAATAAAAGAATGAAATATGAATATTAGCAATGATTCAATCACCTGTGATCTTCTTTTTATTAATGCACATCTATTCTTCCCCCTTATTTGTGATGAATTTCATTGATTCTTATTCATATCATTTTGTCGAAAAATAACTCAAGCAATGGTTTTTATCAGAGAATGCAAAAAGACATACCACTAGAAAATTGTAAATTAAAGATGGTGAAACCAAGTTCTTCAATTATATAAATTTGATAACTGGGATGTTTTACTTATTATAATCACTATTTGAAATCCTTTCAAGTTATGCGATATTTATCATTAGGCTGTATCGGAAATTATGTCTTTATTCTATGAAAAAGAGGTTAACAAATTTGAAGTCTCGAAGAATACAGCATATTTGCTCAAGAAGGTTTAAGCAAATGCAAAAATTAGTGCAATACTTCATTATTTGAAATGCAAAGAATAGAAAATTTTTCACATTTTTTTATTCAAAAAATTAAAAAAACTAAACTATGATAAGTGCAATTTAATAGCGCTGAAGAAATTACTATCATATCTAGCTAGTTTAAAATCAATGCCAAAATTTTAAATAAAATTCTAATTAAGATTTAGAATTAGAAATGAGTAACAAGAAAAATTGTAGGATAACTTGATGTATCATACATTACAGTAACTTAATGATTAATCTAACAGTATGAAATGTAGAAGGCAATAATTTGCATTAATTATTGCATCATCTGTAATGCATTTTCATAGCATTATTCTAATGCTTCGAGAGGTAAAAAATTATTTATGCAAAGACATAAAGATTTTTAAATTATTAGAATCAATTTGATATGTTATTCAAAAAGGAAATGGATTACTGGAAAGAAATGAGCTATGATAATAGATAGCTAATTGTAAATCTTTCAGAGGTCGAATTGATAATGGAAAAAAACTATTAAAAAATGAGATTTCTACATGATATGCAAATGTAAATCAAATATCTGTCGTAATAAAATAAGGGAGCGAAAATGGAATTGCCTTAAAAACTAAAGAATTTACTCCTGAGTGGTCGGTTTTTCTATTGTTCTTTCTGTCCAATTTTTAATTTGGTTTGATACAATTATTTCCAAAATTCCTTTCGAAAGAAAGATTTGCATATTTTTTTAAAAAAATTTAAACTTAAATACTTCGAACTCTAATTGAATCAATCACTACAAAAAATAAAGTTCTTCGAATGAATAAATGGAACAGCGAAGAGGTAAAAATGGCATTATTCGCTAGCAACTTTTCTTTTTAATTTTTTTAAGAATTAAATGCAGAACAGTTTGGAAAAAAGAGTGTTTGAAAAACAAGAAATATTTGCAGGATTTCGATAATAATAGAGAGAAATGGACGAGCGATATCAGGTAGGCAAAGTATATTCAATAGGCAGCATTTCTAAGATTGTGTTATTAGCAAAACTTGACTTTTTTATTCTTAAATATTTCCTGGAGAAATTCTTACGCAACGTTATTTCATGATTAAAATTGCTTAATCTGTTAATTGATGATTATTAATGATAACCTCATAAGTTATTAATCTATGACGTCTATCGTTAAAAGGCGCATTTTAACTAACAATCTTTGGAAATTCTAATTACATAAACATTTTTGAATAAATACTAATCATAGCGAATTGATGATAAATTTCAGGAAACTTAAGATAGAAGCAATAAGATTTGTTATGAATCTAATGATTGAGTAAAGCATTCAATGATAAAATTGATTTATATCTTCTGATTAAGTGATTGTTTGTGTGGTAATGTAATCCACATGTGGTACATTTCACAAAATTATTACATTTTAATGTAATAATTAAATCAAAAGATAATATTAAATCAGGCTTCACTGCTTCAGAGCAATCTACGAAATGATATGGAAATAGCAAAACCAAGTAACAATTCTGTTTATAATGATAGCGCATTTGACATATCAGCAGCGGAATCAATACAAAGTAGTAGAAATCCGCACATAGATTTTTACGGTACAAACAAGTAAGCAAATATTAAGATATATAGTTGTAGTCAATACAACAAAATTCGGCACGAATTAAAAATATGATTAAATTTATTTAATTTAATGATGAACTGAAAATTTCCCAAAATAAGATTATCCGAATAAGAAATCAAAACTTTGCACATTTTTTTTTCATTGTGCTTATTTAATGAAATTATATTTAATCGCGCCAATGCATTAAACGCATTAACTTAAAATGGGACAATATATTTTGTGAAATTTATGATTTGTTAAATTTAATGCTTCATTATTTACTAGTATTGAATAATTTCATTCTTGTAGATCATCAGTTTACAGAGATGAAAAATCGGGGTACTTAAATACATTGGAAAAAGAAAGATACAAAAACAGGGAATCATCGTCTCATTTATATGAAGAATCGGGAAGGAATTATATAAATAGGCATGGCATGGAATTGCAGTCGGATATTCAGGTGAAACAGAACAAGAAAAAACATCAGAAATATGGAAGACGATATTCACATCGCAATAAACATAAACATCGGAAGCAGAAACATCATCATTCAAAAATTGAGTTACAGTTGCTTTTTCGAAGCTAAAAAGTTTTAAACTTAACAACACAGATAATTTAATTGTGATGTATAGGATATCAGTATCAAAATGGAACTGATAGTAGCTTCATTTGATGATGCCTGATGACGTATTTTGAGGTATGAGAGTATGATTTGCAGATTATGAATTATAGGAAAAATTATAGGAAAAAAGTTTGATAAAGAAATGTTACTATATATTGCGAACATTAAATACATATAAATTAAGAAAAACAATAATACATAATATATATTAAGATAATAATTTAATTAATTATTGTTTTGCTTACTTCTATAGTCATTTAATGTTTTAGAATATAATAAAAAGAAATGTGGCAGATTTTGGAGAAATTTCCGCCATTTATTTAAAGCAAAAGAAAAACGCTGCGGAAAACGTAATTGTTCATATTGTTGTTTTAATTTTTTCAAAATAATACTTATTTTCAAATGAATTTAAGAAAATCGTTGGTTCGCAAATTTTCATTAAAATCTCATATTTTCCAAACATATTTGAAGCATTTAAATATGTTTCCTATATTAATAGATCGCCATCCCAACTGGGAACAAGAATTAGTTAATGAAGAATATCCAGCTGTAGAAGGAGCGATTTCTGCCGGTTCAATTTCCTCAGTTCTAGCACCAACGGAAGCAAAGATCTTGCAGACATTATCTTCTCAACCGCTGCCTGAAAATTCAATAAACCCTGGAGCAGAAGTTCCGAGAAAAAAGAAAAGTGAGGGAAAGATTGAAGAAAGGAAAAAATCGATTGATAAAGTCACGAAACCAAGTATGATACTAAAACTTTCAGGAAAATGAGATAATAAATTTAGGTAAATTTTAGTACCGAAATAGAGTTATATAAGCCAATGAAAATATTATTTTATGCTACATAATATTTCATAGAATTTTAGTTATCAATAATGGCATTAAATTGACTTTGAAAATTTGTCGGAAATATAAATATTTGAAAAATTACTGATAGAAATCAAAATTTTAGAAGAATTGCATATGATGTTTATGAAAAATAATACTTTCAATAGTCTTATGAAATTTTGAAAATTTAATCAATTACTTGTTAAAGAACTTTCTGGTAATAAGATGATGAAAAAACGAATCAATAAATGGTACAAAATTTAGTGAGAATCGTAATATAAAAATGGCAATATCATTTGAAAATTTTAACTAAAATAATAATACCTTCTAATTCAAGTTCCATAAAAATCTGTTTGCTTGTAGCGTCATTGGAAAAGATGCCGCAAAAAATACCGGAAACTGTATGCTTTATAATATTGTTTTGATAATCCAGCCCTCATTTCATTATATTTTTAATCTTTTTAAGAAAGCATTAAAATTTTTTATTAGAAAATAAATTCCATAAATTATATTTTCATTTTTGTATATTCCATTGTAAACTTAATTCTTCGAAAAACCCTAAAAAAATTATGTTTCATATTGAATACTCAATGTATACTCTTAGAGAATAAAATTCAAAAGTAAAATGACAACTGATAAATGGGTCAAATTATGGTGATAAATTAGTAATGATCAAAAGAAATGGAAAAAAAACAACTTTCTTTAAAATACTAATCAGTTGTCGACAATTCTGAAATAACAATTGTTTTATTATTAATAATCGTATGCTGCATCATTCATTCATCATCGAGAAGTTACGAATAATCTCAAAACATGTTTTATGACTTCAGTTTTTCAAAAATAAGATTTAAATTTGAATTCATTGTCACTTCTTAATTACCTTCTTGAAAATAAATTGCGGTATAATAACATAAATTTGAAAATAAGTTGCAGAAAAAATTCTAAACGAATATATTTGTATTTTAAGAGTTTTTTATTTAAAAAAAAAGAATTATTTGATTTTTATACAAAATAGAACACAGTTGAAATGAAAAAACGAAATATAATCTTTATAATATGATTGATTAATTTTTGGATATGAGCTATTTAAGATATCAGCAGCAAAAACGAACGAAGAATTATCTTTAGCCAAATGCAAGCAAAATGATGAAAATGATCAACGTGAGCTTATCGATTTAAATTTCAAACTAATATTTACACGTTTTATCTTACTACGGTTTTTATTTTTTATTTATTTTTTTTGGAACATTTTACGCAATCATTGATAATTTAATGTAAGATAAGTTGAAAAATTTTGATAATCTTACATTTGCAAGACTAATGCAAGTTTGCATCAAAAGTTCATTTAATATTATAGAGATGCGACAAAAATGGAAGGTAATTCAGTTCATTGAGCAGATTGTCAAAGTTGGAATGGAAGGTATAAAGATGAATTTGTTCATTGCCGATCTTTCATCCCGAATGCTGCTACTCGGATTGCGCATGATCGAAATTTGAAAAGATGTCGATATCCAGGTACGATAGTAATATCTTTCGTATCTAAAATCTGACAGGCGAAAGACTGCTTGTTGCATTTAGACAAATCTAATATTTCCAACACTCTTATTTTTATCACAAAATCTAGTTTCAATTTCAGTGAATTTTATACTTCTGAATTTAAACTATGTCTAAATAACATGACATCATTTCATATTCAGAATTTATATAAAATTACTTCATTCAAATGAAGCCAAAAGGAAACTATAAATTTCAATTTCCATTAAGACGTGATATGCATTGATCAAACACGTATCGTGCTTAAAAGCGATGACGCAGGTTCGGATTTCATACACGCAAGTCGAGTTCCACTGGGAGACAATCCTAATGAGGTCCATCAGTATTCTCGAATCTTTTGTTAGCAAGCATATATATTTATTTCTGCAAAAATCAAAAATATCATTTGTCTGCTAGCGCAGAATCTGAATTTTATATCTTAAGTTCCTTGAGGCAGTATACTTTCGCATAATAGACAGTATATTTTGTGTTCAACATCTTTAAAAGTTCCCTTGTTCAGGATCTTTAATTTAACTTTTACAATTTTTTTTCAAGATTATTATTACACAATTACCATTATCAAATACGGTAAAACATTTCTGGGAAATGGTTTGGCAAGAAAATGTCCAAACAATATTATTATTTTTAACGATAAATGAATGGAGACAACACGCCGAAAATATCGGCCTGATTCCCGGAAAAGGGTTTGTTTCCAATGATTAGATTAAAATTACCCAACTTCGAAATTCGAGAAAATAATTTTATATCGATTTATTAGTCACTGCTCATCGCAAATCCTTTGATTTTAAGATTCTAGATTTGTAAATTTTGAAATATTATAGAAAATGCTTACACATTGAAGAGTATATGATGTTGATACATAAAAATGAATTTATTATTACCCCTGATTGGTTGGTACGTGAATACTACCTATCAAAAAGCGAAGAAACACGTCGAATTTTATGGTATCATTACAGCGCCTGGGAACCAAATAGATCACCAAGAAATTGCGAACATTTATGGCCTTTACATTCATCCTTGAAGTACATTTAAGGCAGTAAACATTTCACTAGATATCTTAAATTTTGCGACGATATAAAAGCGAAGTAATTTGTATTTCGAACTGCTGTATTTTGGATGATACTACTTATTTCAGTTTATTTTGAATTTCTAGAGAGCAGTAATACAATTGTTGAAATATTTAGGCAATTTCGTTTATCTTTTTTAAAAGAGATAAATTTTTTTTTTTTTTTGAATTTAGAAAGATGCGTCGTCCATATATATGCATGAGTCTTGCTGGAGCTGGAAGAGCTGGATGCTATGCTGCTCTAGAAGTATGAATTCAACAGATCATTTCAACAGTTTCTGTCTGTTCAGCTTGCAATATTTCCTAAATTTTTAATAGTTAAAAGGAATATTAGTTCAAAATTAATCTGATAATTAATCTGATAAGTTAACACGAATTTTAAAGAAATGGCATGCTTTTCGCTTTTGATTTGCTGAAAATTTTCAAGGAAAACTCTAAATTATTTTGAGATTTTCAATATTTTTCAACTACCATTTTTTGTATTGGCTTGTCAAATTTATGCAGAATTTTATCTTTTATCGCTTTATTTCAGTGGGCACACTTAATGTTGCATGATAAAGAAGTTTCAGTAATAAATATTGTTGAATGTGTGCGTAAAGTTCGTACATACCGAATGCATGCTGTGCAAACAATTGCACAATTTCAATTTATCTATATAGGCATTCAACGACACATTTTTCTTGTTGAGGTTAATTAAACTGTGATGAATCCCTCATTCTCGAATTTCCATCTAATTTTTTACTTAAACTTTGAATTGGCTTATTAAACGGTTTTAAGTAGATTTATCAAATTCTTTCAAAATTTATAAACTTTCTGATTTTTCAGCGGTAAAAATTTATTTTATGAAAAAAAACATCTTAACTTTTTTTTAATAATCCTTCTACGTTTTGGCAATATACTTTAACTGTAATCAAGTGGGCTCAATTGTATTCATTACCTAACTTATCTCGCTACTTATTATATCACTCATCTTGCTACTTATTATGGCTATTATATTTATCACTATGATACCTAAATCTGACTTTATCAAACAGATTATTACTAAAATTTGACACTTGATCAAAACATTTCAGAAAATCCGAAAAGAAAATTTTTCCGAACAGACTATATTTGAAGCCGCAGAAAAGTGTTCTTCAATTGAAAATAAATATTTTCGATCTAGTTATCCAAAAGATGATGATTTTAATTTATAATGTGAATTTTAAAATCTTAAAAATCTATAGATTATATAATACTCTGCACTTTAAACTTGTTTTGCATAACACATAGAGGCAGCGCACATTACCAGCGACAAAAAGTAACGAAATCATTGTGAAAATAACGGTATCAAATGAACATTATAAAATTGGAATCTTAACAACTGCATATGGTTTATCCGAGAAACATAAAAGAAGGATTTTGCCACTTGATTTTTTTCTCTCATATTCAATTAAATGTGGTGTACATTCTTGAAATACTGTATTATCACTTTAAATATCAGTTTCCATAGAAATAAGAGTTCCAAGAGGATCGAAAATAAATAATTAAAGATAAGGCACCGAATAATCGTGGTATACTTCCGAAATTTTCAATATTACATCAAATTTCTACAGATTTTGTATAATAATGATGACATAAAAACAAGTTTAAATCATTATTATAACCTTAAAAGTTTATCTTAAACAAAAAATCCACAATTTCATAAATATCATGATTATGAATTTTTATATGATTTTTTAGTTCATATCAAAACTTATTTCCTTCATTTTTTTAATTAGTCTCAATAAACATCAAATAGAAAATAAAAAGATAAGACTGATCATATCTGTTTATAGATAGATCTAGATCAAAACTAAATTTATATATTTCCTGATTTCATTTCTGCTACCTACACATTCTTATTTTTTATGATATGAACTAAAAATTAAAAAAAAAAGTTTTTATTAATTTCAGGACAGTTAGTGAAATGTTGTTAGACTGAACACAGAATAACTGTTGTTATGGGAGAATAAAAATTAAGTAGAAAGAATCGTATGACTGTATGATCGCAGTACATTCATCGAAGTCAATACAATGAACGATTTTTCACAAATTCCTGTTAATTCCCTTCTGAATCAATCATCCTTATTTTCTCTGCTTTCTTTCTTTCAAAGTTATAAGATGTTTAAAAAAGCATTATCATACTACTTCAATATACATTACTTTCCAAAGAAATAAAGATCAGGCTTGTACATTTCATGAATCATCCGTGTATTGACGCTTACTGTTTGTTTAATTTGAGAAACGGGAAACCAGTATTCTATATGCCTCAGTTGTGCCAAGGTTTTAAATTCTCGTAAAATGATAATCGTTATCAATGGCTTCTCTTTTTCATGACTTTCCTTGGGTACTGTCATCGGAGCAGCAAGCTCATTTTAGTTGTAATCTGGCATACTGTATGTATAAATTTACTTTTGCTTTCAACTACTTTGTTTTAATATTATGCTGCTAGCAACTTTCTTTCCAATCCACAAAATAAAATGTCTTTTTACTTCTTCCGTGCAAAAAATTATACTATTTCAGCAACTCTTCAAAACCATCATGAGATATTCACACTGATAATATATTTATATTATCAAATCTATTTATATTCTTTTCATCAAATCTACTAAGACATTTTTTAAGCTCTTGAAATGAGTTTCAAAGTGATTTCGACTTTGATGTTATTGAAATAGGCTAAATATATAGTGCAATTGGTCGCATGAAAAACCATTGAAGTGACAAAATATGATAAATCTATCATATAAATTTAAACTGGACTGCTCGATCTGATAAATCAATGAAATGGAAAAACAGATCATGTATAAATGAGTATCTTGAGCAAGCAGAATTGCAGTAATGATTTATGTCTAACTGAATACAACACAAGCAACAACAAAATTAAATGAAGGTGAAGATTCAGCAAGAAATTATCAAAGGCACAATGGAATAACATTGAAGAGGAGATATTTATCAAAAGTTTTCCAAGAGATTACTTAGTAATACATCATACACGATGATTTGATTTTTCCGTAAAATAGAAGAAGAAACTTGCAATCTTTAATCCATATTTTCATCTATTTCATTTTCAGATATGTCTCACTTATAGCTATGGAAATAGAATTTCAAGTGCCCTTAAATATCGATTTTAACAAAATAAATCGATAAATTGATTAAACATTTGGTCGATTAGAATTTATCTCGAAATTATTACAATTTCAATTAAATCATTTCATTAAAATTGTGAAATCTTATTAATTATGCAAATTCATAGCAACTTCTCCAATATTTGATTGATTGAATTCGATGATTTATATTTTTGGAAGTACGAAATTATATGATTTTATCAATTTATCATGAAATTGCATTATTCAGATCCATTTCATATCAGGTAATGATATGATCATAAATAATCTCACAAATGGTCGACATTAAGATAACTACTTTGGTATTTTCTGAGAGTGACCTTCATCCTTTGTGGAAACAGCTGCTTTTGTGTAGTAAACTATGTCGAGAAAGCGTTCTGCTCGTTGTACGTTCCTCGTCATACCAAAACTTGATGATAATATCATACATATGGACCCACTAAAATACATATACTTGATCAGAAATCAACAAGTTTTGCCACACCTACATATGTATCATTTTTCATCACTGTTTAATTTCAACAGTTTATTTCATTCAATCCATCTATCTCCCTGTCCTAATTTCTGCTATTGATACAAAAGAATGGCATCGTGCAGATGAAGAATGAAAATTAAGACAGTTATTTCCGAAATATCGAAATTTGATGTTTTCCTGATAATCTTAGAGTTCTTGCACTATTCTATTTAAATACAAATAATTATAATATACTACGCATCAGAAGTTTAAATATGTTATCATGCTCGAAATAGGATGGAAATCTTTAAAAATATATTTAGTGCTGAAAATTGTCCACATTTGAAACTGATAATGTAGTGATGAAACAGAGAAGCAAACTTGAAAAGGTCAACAGATTTCTAATTTGGAGAGTTTTCATGTTTATGATATCGAGTTTGAGGTCAGCAAGATTATTGGAATTATGTTTATCTTTTCATACTTTTCTACTATTCATATTGGGTTTTACAACTTCATCATTGATGATAACAATGATGATATATGTTTGTAGGCCGGTTCTATCCTTTAAATGTTTCTTTGCTCTTTTTCTTTTCCTCTCTTTTGATTTTATCATTACTCCAGCACTGTTGCTCACTTGCTAATAAACCATCCCGATCAATCGTCAGGTTGTTGTTTACTGCGTATCAAGTTTTTTTCCCTCATTTTCAAATCCACTTAACATATTTTCAGTCACTGGAAACTTGGTGTTTAGTTCTAAGGCCATCTTCGACACCTTACACATTTCTTCATTCTCGACTTAACAAATCTTCCTGTCATATATTTAATAGTCTAGTAAAGAACAGATTATTTATCATCTTCCAGACTTTCACCTGCTCTTTTATGGCTGTTAAATAGTTATTACACATCAGTCACTATCGATGATTATTTCTTTGACTTTTATCCTTTTTAGGTGAATTATTCAAACCTGAATTTAACCACTGGCTATATTTAGTGGAAAAAGCATCAACGAAAGGATAACAATAATATGGATGATGACAGTGCATCTAAGGTTTGTTTTTTGTTGTCTTTTATAATTTATTCAGGTCAAGCAGAATAAGTTTTTGCAAGGTTTAGATCAATAATTATTTAAATTGAGAAAGTTGGAATCTTTGTTTAAACAATTGGAAGTTTTTCGAATTTTATATTTCAATCTTCTGCCATTTATTGAAGACTTGGAAATGTTATAAAACTCAAAAACGAAAAAACATACGGTTTTGGTAAAAAATGTAAAAATAGATTTATTTGATTGTATGATTCAGAAAAACTTTCCTCATTTTAATTGATTATGTTTGTTAACAATAAAACTGTTAGCAAGGGATTCCAACGAACTGATTGGCAATAATCTGTCACTTTTTTGATATTAGAATCTTTGCTTTTGAAGGCACTGATCGTATAAACTGGTCTTAAAAGCAAAGTTTGTAATTTATTACGTAAAAATTAGAAGTATTCGGGTGTTACATAGTAGAAGAAAGTAGTAATTGACTATAATTAAGTTTTTTTTTTTGTTCAGTTTTTATACAAAATTAATCGTTCGTCCTGTATCTCCACATTTAAATGCCATATCATCACCAGTTTCTTCTACGGAAAAGCTATAAAAAATTGTTCGAAAATGATTTGTCCATACCAGCAGTAATGGCGATTTCAGTCTGATTAGTATCATCTGTTTGAAATTCTTTACCGATACGAGGAATGGTTGTTATACATTGGATACGGTGATCCTGGCTAGAAGAGTGAAAATCTAAGATTGATAATAGAATAATTAAATCTTTCTCTTACTCCTTTTTTCACTCATTACGTTATTATTTTGTATCTAAGAAGATTTTTTGGGAAATTACCTAAAGTTTACTGATAATTAAGTGATAAAAACAACACAATTGAATATTTTCACATTTTTAATACATTCAAAATCATAATATGTGCTTTCACCGCTATAAAGTTCCTTCCTGTCGTTAGATCATCTGAGTGAAGAGAGGCAAAAAGTCTCAGGAATTTTAATATTCTATTTCTTCTTCTGATTGTTACCTGGAGAAAAGTCTCGAGATGACATCCAGAAAAGTGAACTAATTCCGATTATGAATATCAATTAATATAATGCAATAAATATAGTCAGTAATTTGTTTTTATCATTCATAAAAAATGTTGGAACATAGCTTTTATTTCAAATTAAATTTAATGAAAAGCTAGGTGGAAATATTACATGTGCGTCATTCAGACATTAAGCTTTTTATTAACATTAGATTATCAAGTTGATGCTAACTTAGGATGAGAGTGTTTGAGAGTTGTGTCGGTTGATGTACATGGATATTTCAGAAGCCTCAGGAAATCGGATTTTAGTCGAGATCCACTCTTGTTTATAAAAAAATTTCAAGAAATTTATCGTAAATTTCTCTTTCAAGTTTCCTTTTAAAAAATTTCAGTAAGAATATACTTCATTATTTCCGATTCATTCCCACGAACTGTTTTCATTCATAATTCACCCATTACGTTATTCAAAACAGAAGTAGTCATCTGAAGGAAGAACAGCACGGTCATAATAAAGGTCATAGCAGCTCGGGTCACGGATCATTCACTCCATCTACCACTAATGTCAATAACCATATTTCGATTATTTAATGTCTTTTAGTGAAATCTGTCATTTCATGATTTTCTGACAAATTCAATTTTTAATTTATAACGAACATTGTTTTGCGACATAATCTCCTTCTAATAGTCGAGTTTGCATGCATAAATAATAGGTATAGAAGTCATCTGTCTGTATGTTTCTATACACATATATATATATATGTGTATATGTGTATATGTGTATGTATATGTGTATGTGTGTGCGTTTTTGTGTGCATGTTGCATGCGTGTACTGGTGCTGATGCGGGCGGGTATATGAGTATACTTGTCTAAGTTGAAACCAAAGGCTAAGAATATCTCTAAATAACTAATATTGTTATAAGAAAGCACATTCTCTGCATAACGACCTCTTTTGGAATTCAGCTCAAAAGCGGAACATTAGAGAAGAAAACGATTAGTTGTTGTGAAGGATATGATAGATGGTGGAGCAGCACGAATCTGACCCGACTCGATCTGAACCGACTCAACCCGACTCGAGATGTCCATTTTCTCGATATAAATTGACATGCGAATCGATAGCAGTAGTAATATGACAGTGTGGTGTTAGCTTTCCATCGTCCTGCTCTCAACACCATGCACTCTCAGCGTCGCGCCATTCTTTGCGTTACTCTCGGATGCGATGACATCAACCCATAAACCGTTTTTAATTTCAATCCTATGAAATGCTGTTTATTACTGAGACATTGAATGCATTTTTTTCTGATAGGGTTAGAAATTTGATCATCTTGTAATCATCAACCAATATTATCAGTAGATGATAGCTCTGCTTTATCGAATTCCCGAAGTTTCGTCTTTTTTTCTTTTTGTTTGCTTAAAAACAAACTCTGAGTGCTGAATGTTCAAGCAAAGAATCGGTAAATAATGAGACTTAAGAGAAGATAACTATTGCAAGCGCAATCTTTTGTTAAAACAAACGGGTAGTAAATTAATTTTTGATCAAAATTAGATATTCTTCAAGTGTGATTAGAACCTGCCGGATTGTCCGAATTTAAAAAATGATTGTAAGAGATTTTCGTTTTTTTTTCTGAAGACGCATTTTGTAATGATAGGAAGAAATGAAATATTTCATTATCAATCAAGAAGAGATCAAAGTTATTTCGATCGCTAAGCTGTTTTGCAGTTTCCTATGATAGAAAATTGCTCTTCGTTTACTTGGGACGGATGCGGAACAACACAGTGGCCATAGAATAGGCTACAGAAAAATTCTAAAACTAATTCCATTGCTTTTTTTCTTTTCCTTGTCTATTTCATATAAAAGCGCTTCTTTTTTCATTATATTTTATTTTGCAAGGGAAATAAGAATTCCGTTTTAGTTTTAATCTTTGAAATTCCTAAGTTTTTACAAAAACATTGAAAAAATATAAAAGTTTCCTGTCGCTGCGGTTTTCGTACCTGAAAGATATCTCGAATTTATGTTTAAACAAAGACGGTAAAAAAATATGTGAATATATCGAAGATCAAATTGGTGGTATGGCAGTTGTTTCTATGGTACTTGATTCTTGCATTTACAGTTGATAATTACGAGAAGTAAGTGGGATTAACCACTTGTTTGAAGTTATGTAAACACGCTAACCATATCACTTGGAATAGTTAATGGGTAGAGAAATTATGATCAGTTTCTTTTATCATTCATTTCAATGAGATATTCTATGATAAGCAGTTATTTAGTAAACAAATTATTGACGTCAAACGATCATTCACAATTGTCATCCCTTGAGAGGAAATTAGCTTGCTAGATTGCGAAAGATAATCAGTGGCCAAAAAGCTATAATAATTATTTTGATAGCAAATTGCTGTATATCATTTTGCACATTTTGAAAGGAATACTTTTTTTATTCTAGCATATACTGTGCTATGATAATAGATGATCATACGTTCATCCTATATCGATAACTTGTCAAATTAGCCAATCTGTCTCTTTTCTGTTTGGTGCTATTCTTAAGAGATCATCGGCCTATTTGTTTGTACATTATTTCCTGATATGTTTAAAAAATTTAATTGTGAACGAGATGGTTTCTAAAGAAGTGATGCATATTCAAATGACAAGAAATTATTCAATGTTCACTTTTTATGAGAGCTCCTCATACCATGATAAGGATGATACAGATCACTGCTCTAATAGTAACGATGCTGTAAAAAGTGTCGAAGAAATCTTTAGATGAAAATAAGATAGCAACGATATTATTATTCCATATAACTTGTTATATTAATCTGAGTCGATGAGATGCTGAAATTCTGATCTGTTCTTTGATATGATGAAGCAAATGTACAAATGAAGTTTTTCTTGTGATATTCTGAAAACTTAATGAAGTTCACTTATTATTCTCACAGATATGTAATCTATTAATATTTTTTTGTTATGAATCAAATTTTGTTATGAATCAAATTGTTATTAATGCTTTGAAAAGTTATTAAGATGTAAATTTTCAAAATAATGCTTTTATTTATAGGGGCAGGATATGGCGAAAAAGAAAGGAGCAGATATTAACGAATTGAAGCAGGAAGTCCAGATGGTAAGATTTTTCAAATTTCAAAATAACATTCTCAAAAAAACTCGTGATACCAATCCAAATCGTTGTCAGATTTTCATAGAATTAAAATTATGTTAAAAGTGATTAGAATTACATATGTAGGAATTGATTTCCAGTGTTTCATGATTCTCTTGTTGCCCCTAAGATTGATCACTTTTAAAAAAAAAAAAAAAAAAAAACCATTTCATCTTTTGAAATTATTTTCAAAAAAACCATTTCGATTCATCAATTCAATTTTAGGACGAGCATCAAATTCCAATGGAGGAATTGGTGAAGCGTTTGGATTCTGATATTGATAATGTGAGTTTATATAGGTTGTTCCATGATTTTGAAGGGACAAAATTGTAAAAAATTGTTAAAAAACTTTCTTGTTTCTAATATTAAGATTATTAATGCTACAGCCCAGGAAGAGTAACTTTAGCATCTAAAGATTATAAGATCTTTTTTGATTTCTGGAAGATTCCAAACACAAACTTTTTTTTTATTGTTTTTTTTTTACATAGTTTTATTTATTTACTTATAATTTATGAAAAACCGTTATACTAGTAGTACTAGTAGGATCAAACATTTCAAAAATATTATTTTTCAAATTTGTTGTAACTTTTTGTTTAATATTTGCATTTCGTTTTATTGGTGGTTTTGAAATATATGTTTCGTATCGAAATGATTTGCAAAATAAAAAATCATCGAAATCTGTGAAGGTCAAAGTGATCTTTAATGAGCGTCTTCCGAGAAAGTCGCCAAAAACTGCGATTTGACTCTTTTCATTTAATATACAGTTTTTCAATTCAGTTCTCTCGTTCTAATTCTTTTGGAACTGTAAATTGATTAATCTTGAATTTTGTTTGAATCAGGAATTTTCAGGGACTTACTGCTTCGAAAGCTGCCAGAATATTGGCGAGAGATGGACCGAATGCGTTGTCTCCACCAAAAACGACTCCGGAATGGGTGAAATTCTGCAAGAATTTGTTCGGTGGATTCGCCCTATTGCTTTGGGTGGGCGCATTCCTATGCTATGTCGCTTATGCGGTCGATTATTTTAGCATGGAATATCCAACCAAAGATAATGTAAATATATTCAGTCTTTTCTTACTTCATTCTTTTTTTTTACTTAGATTTTTATGTAAAAACTTTAGACTAGATCTATAATTTTCAATTTTCTATTTTGTTTTTGCGACATAGCTATAATGTCTGTTCATGTCAAGCTGACATGAGCATTTTCCTTCTAGAAATATGAAACGGTTTGAGAAAGAACCTTCAAGTCAGTTTATACAAAAATTGAAGGACAGAAACAAAATTGATTTCACCGATTCAGAGCTTAAATTTGATATATTTCAGTTATACCTTGGTATTGTATTGATGACTGTGGTGGTAATCACTGGCTGTTTCCAGTACTACCAGGAAAGTAAAAGTTCGAAAATCATGGAATCGTTCAAAAATCTTGTTCCAACTGTACGTAATGAATTTTGATATATAAGGGAATGAAAAAAATTTTTTTGTCATTAATTTATTTATTCTCTTTTAGTATGCTTTGGTACATCGTGACGGTGAAAAGCAGCAAGTGCATACGGAAGAATTGGTAGTAGGTGACATTGTCGAGGTGAAAGGTGGTGACCGTGTTCCTGCTGATCTTCGGATTATTTCCGCATCAGGATTCAAGGTTTGTTTTCATTTTTTGTATTTCTTATAATTTTTTTAAATTCGAAAAAATTTTAGGCTAAGTTCATTTAAATTCAAGTGCGAACCATTTATCGTTTGAAACAAAGCGGTAAAACTATTTGATGGATACATTTATAGGTAGACAATTCATCGCTTACCGGAGAATCAGAACCGCAGGCTCGTTCTCCTGAATGCACCAATGAAAATCCCTTGGAAACAAAAAATGTCGCTTTTTTCTCAACTCATGCTGTAGAGGGATCTTGCAAAGGCATTGTAATCTATACTGGCGATCGAACCGTTAGTAATTTTTTGTTTTTATAATTTTATGATGATATAATAGATGTTACGCTCTTACTTTTCAGGTTATGGGTCGAATTGCTCATTTAGCTTCTGGTTTGGACACGGGCAAAACACCAATAGCACGTGAAATTGAACATTTTATCCATTTAATAACTGGTGTAGCCGTTTTTCTTGGTGTCACCTTCTTCATCATTGCTTTTATTCTGGGATATCACTGGTTAACTGCTGTTGTTTTTCTTATTGGTTCGTTTATTACATTCGGCCTATTAAATTCCAGAACAGATAATCCTTTTAAAAGTAAGTGCTACTTTTTATACATAGTCTTGAAGTGGTATTTGTTTAGGTATCATTGTGGCAAATGTTCCGGAAGGATTGATTGCTACCGTGACAGTTTGCTTAACGTTGACAGCGAAGCGTATGGCATCCAAGAATTGTTTGGTAAAAAATTTGGAAGCCGTAGAAACTCTTGGCTCTACTTCCACTATCTGTTCGGATAAGACTGGAACACTAACGCAAAATCGAATGACCGTTGCACATATGTGGTAAATTCAGTTAAAATTTGATCAAATTTTTTTTTTGAAAAACTTTTAGAAAATTATGAAACACTGAAAAAGGACAGTTCAGGTTGTTAGGAAAATTATTTCAATAGAAGAAAGTAATTTCTTTAGGTACGATATGGCGATAGAAGAATGTGATACCACAGAGAATCAATCAGGAGCACAGCAGGTTATGGCTGAAGGTGGTACCCTGGCATCTCTTACTCGGATTTGCGCCCTCTGTAATCGAGCTGAGTTTCGTCCTGGACAGGTCTGTCGCAATGATATTGCAAAATTTTTTTTTCAATATAAAAAAATTTCAATTCATGAGATTGTAATTTATTAATTTAAAGTTTCTATAGTTGTATTTTTTTCTTTCTACTATAAGTTTTAGGACGATGTCCCAATTCTTCGTCGTGAATGCACTGGTGATGCCTCTGAAATTGCTTTATTAAAGTATAGTGAATTGACCCTGGGTAATGTATCTGGTTATCGTGCGAAAAACCGAAAAGTAGCCGAAATTCCTTTTAATTCAACGAATAAATATCAGGTGATTCAGTAAAAAATGGCCGTGCAGTTTTTTCTTTTTTAAGTCAAAAATCAAAAATAGATAAAAGTCACTGGAAAAAAGCAAATGTTTCACATATTTTAGGTATCTATTCATGAAACCGATGATGGAGATAAATCATATCTGCTTGTAATGAAAGGAGCTCCAGAAAGGATTCTGGATCGTTGTTCAACCATTATGATAAAAGGAGAAATACATCCACTGGATGAAGATCGTCGAAAACGATTTGAGGAAGCATATTTGCAATTAGGTGGTATGGGTGAACGTGTGCTCGGATTTTGTGATTATCGGCTCGATATTGAAAAATACCGTAGAGGTTAAAGCAAACTTTCTTTTGTTTTTCCTATGAAAAATCTAATGTATAAAAATTCTATCATATGAAAACACGATTAATAGATTAATGCAAAAAACAATTTTAATTTATTTCAAAAAAACTGGAATTAGTCGGTCCACAGATATCTTTTGGAACTTTTTTAATCTATAATTCATAAAAAGCAGTTCTGGCTACAGGGCTAACTAAACAATTCAAAATAGTGTCTTTTAATTGAGCGTTATTTTTATTTTGAATTTGAATATTTTATGATCTTTTTATGTTAAATTTATAGGATATCAATTCGATGTAGAAGATGTGAACTTTCCGGTCGAGGGTTTATGCTTCATTGGCTTGGTATCGATGATTGACCCCCGCGAGCTGCTGTACCAGATGCTGTTGCTAAATGTCGATCCGCTGGTATCAAAGTTGTCATGGTTATCTTTTAAAGTTTTGAAATTTATCTATGATGGAAATCAATTACTAAAATTTTTTTAATTAAAAATCTTTAAGTCATTTTGAATTCATTGTAGAGGTCATCCAAATGATTGAAAATTAAAAAATAGAATTAGAAAATAAGATTAAAAATTTAAAAAGGAAGCAACAAAACTCTTTAGGTTTTGTCCTTTTTTCTAGTAACTTCTTATTCCATTTAAGTACTATTTATGTTGTCTTCACTGTAGTAATAATTTTAAGAAATAGAGAATGGGAGAATCTTTAAATCATTTGAAGTTCTAATATATTTTAGGTTACTGGAGACCATCCAATCACAGCTAAAGCCATTGCCAAAAGTGTCGGAATTATTTCGGAAGGATCGAAAACTGTCGAAGACATAGCAATTGAACGAAACTGTAGGGTGGAAGAAGTAAATCCGAATGAAGCAAACGCGGCAGTAATCCATGGATCAGATTTGCGTGAAATGACGGAGGAACAGCTTGCTGATATTATTGCTCATCATCGTGAGATTGTCTTTGCGCGTACATCGCCGCAGCAAAAGTTGATGATCGTAGAAGGATTTCAACGACAAGGACAAATTGTTGCTGTGACGGGTGATGGTGTTAACGATTCTCCTGCATTGAAACGTGCAGACATCGGTGTTGCTATGGGAATAGCTGGTTCTGATGTCTCCAAACAGGTGAAATCAGAATGAGTTAGCATAAAACTTGAGAATAAAGAATTTCCGTAAAGAAATTCACATAAATTTGAGTTATGATAAAAAATTTTTATTGAATAAATTAAAGGCAGCTGATATGATCCTTTTGGATGATAATTTTGCGTCAATTGTGGTTGGAGTCGAAGAAGGTCGATTGATTTTCGATAATCTGAAGAAGTCGATTGCCTATACGCTGACATCAAATATTCCGGAAATATCGCCTTTCCTCACTTATATTTTGTTTGGTATTCCGTTGCCTCTGGGAACGGTGACAATCTTATGCATTGATCTTGGAACGGATATGGTACCAGCTATATCGCTTGCTTATGAAGAAGCCGAGTCGGATATCATGAAGCGTCAGCCACGTGATCCAGTGCATGACAAACTTGTCAACGAACGGTAAGGAAGTAAATTTCAAGTGGACTTAAGATTATTAGATGTCTAAATTAAATTTTGAAGAAAGTTAGTAGCTTCAGTGAAGTAGCATTTATAACATATCGAGTTACGACTAACATTGTCATAGACTGATTTCGTTGGCATACGGACAAATCGGAATGATTCAAGCGTCAGCTGGTTTCTTTACGTATTTTTGGATTATGGCTGACAATGGATTCTGGCCAAGCCGTTTGTACCAATTGCGTGCTCAGTGGGACTCGCGTGCATTTAATTCTTTGGAAGATTCATATGGGCAGGAATGGGTAAAGATTTTTTGTAGTTCGTATTCGTATAATTACATCATCATTATCATTGGCTAAGATATCATACAGAGGATCAATAATACATCATCATGAAAAATCCTATATTAATTCAAAAATATTATTATTTTTCAGCAGAAATATGTAATACATTTGTAGACATACGCAAACCGTAAAATCTTGGAATACACATGCCAGACAGCATATTTTGTTTCTATTGTGGTGGTTCAATGGGCTGATTTGATTATTTCGAAAACAAGACGGAATTCTCTGGTTCAACAGGGAATGAGCAATTGGACATTGAACTTTGGCCTAGTCTTTGAAACTGCTCTTGCTGCGTTCATGTGTTATTGTCCAGGCTTGGACAAAGGCCTTCGTATGTATGGTCTTCGGTAAGTTTTTCCCTTGTCGGTAAATGTCCGAATACAATTTAGAATGTACTCGTTATTGATTTGAAGTGATTACTATATTTCAGATTTTCGTGGTGGTTCCCAGCATTGCCATTTTCGATCTTAATCTTTGTATACGATGAGGCTCGACGTTATTATATTCGACGATTTCCTGGTGGATGGGTTGAACGTGAAACGTACTATTAATTTTATAAAGGAAATACCTCAGTTTTACTAATTTTCAGAATTATGCTAAGCAGAGTAGATCGTTTCGTCAATCCATCATATTCCAATACAATTTTTTACTATAAATCTAGCACAAGGAAATGAATTTTCAGAAAAATTAATATCACTTTCCTATTTATTTTCATTGCGAATTAATTTGAAAATTAGTTATAAAATGGATCTCCAATTTTTCATTCTCTTCCCTTTTCAAAATATCGGATTGTATTAGACGTTCATATCGTACAGTTCTCTAATTTCGAATAAATTTGTAAATTTCTCTATTCCGTTAGACCTTTGAATTAATAAATATCATCTTAAATGTGATCCCTGCGGATAGATTTTTTTTATTTGAAATTTGTTTTAGTATTATTTCTCGTTTGAAAAAAAATCATCAGTTAGTTTTTATGATCAAACGAAGGATTGCTTGCATTATGTTTTTTATAAATTTTTTATCAACTCGCAGTTCTATGCTATATGTAGTGAAGTGAAATTATTTTTTGCGCTGCAACAAAGTATACAGAGTTGCAAATTCTTCATTTCCACTCAAGCTCCAAACATTGCCAATAACAAAGTCCAAAGGCACCATTTTCAAACTTGGGTAATTAAATCTTTAGTAGGATAAGTTATTCTAACACGACAACTAACTCAACGATTAAGATTTCGATTAGACAAATTAACAACGGAAACATTATAAAATACGAGATTCAATATACCTTCGATATTATCCATCCTACTGACCTGAGGAACTCCAGTTGACGAAAATAATAATATTAGGATCTTTCGCGACATTGCTAAATCATTTCTGAGGTCGTTCAGAATCACCGCCTTTATTTGAAGCGCATAAACATGATAACTAATGTGATTTAATCATCTTGACCTATTAATTAATATATCTCTAATACATTCACTTATGAATCCTTATATTTTCTTTTACCGCGGAATTTCCTCGCGTTTATCGAGACATGTAACACATTAGTTTCTTATTTTCTGATTTATCAATATTTTTTCATATTCATTAAATTTGTATTTTACGTCATTTTTTACTTCGAACTACTGCTTTCATCATAATTTGTTCTCATTAGTGTAAGTGGTAGATTCCCTGATTAACTTTCTGATAAAATTGATAAAGTTGGTAAAGTTTTCTTGCATCTTTCGTTTTTTTTTCGTTTTTTATAAAAAGAAGAAATGAATCAATTGAATGGTATATACTAAAAATATTAAATTCTATTACAATGAAACTTAATGTAAAGAAATAATAGTGTATGGTAAAATAAATGAAATAGCAATACTAAGTTGAAAATATTTCGTAGATGACAATGGAATCGACGAAGACGTTTAGAAATGACTGAAATTTATAAGAAAGTCAATAGTAGAGATGATGTATGTGTATGCTGCATAATGCGTGATTATCAGATAGCTGTATGAATTTTTTAACAACTTTTAATGACATTTTCATTATGGTATTTGTTACCACTAATGTCTGTTTTATTTTGATAGATTGTAGTAGCTGTTCAAAGGCAGACATCATCGACATAACAAGGATCTAATATTGAAGTTTAGAGGCTATATCTTCACGAATTTGACCTGGTCATCATCAGTAAACATTTCAATAGAAGATTAGTGAAAAAATCATTAGCTGCAAATGACACTGATATCCTGAATAAATCGCTAAAATTAGATGGTTGAAGTAGCTAGATGAAGATATAATAATATCTAATGTTATTATATTTATGATTAAATAATTTGAATTAGGAATAATCTATTGCAATTGTGATATGCAATATCGAAGTGGCATAAAATCATATTAGAATGATATGACATTAACATTATCTGTGGCAATCATTGCTATTTATCAATCGTGTTGATCGAGTATATCATTTATGCAATTTTTTTTTATTAAAATTGACACCACCATCTTTTAACAGAGTTTTAAATATGTGCATTCACCGAGACATAGAAAGAAAAATTGAAAATTGAATAAATTAAACGAAATAAAATTATTTCTGTTGCTTCTTGCTTTCCCGCAATTTGATAGGAATATTTGAATAATTAATTCCAGTAAAAATTTAATCATTTTGCTACGTGATTCTTCGTCCTGCCTAAAATCAATTTCAAATAACTTAAATTGGTAGCAAACTGCTCCAACTAACTTCTTCATTATTATTGGCTATTTCAGGCCATATGTATATTCAAAAATTATAGAATTCTCTGAATGCAAATATTGGAGATGTTCTAGGCAATAAAAACGTTAATAAATTTTATTTAAAATTTTATTGGATAAATTTATTTGGTAGATATATGCGGGAGAGCGATGCTTTTTCATTTCTTCCAATCAATAAAGGCTTCTTTCTTCTCCTGTAACAAATGGTACTTTTATTTAAATTACTAATATGTCATAACATGGTTGGATTTAATTCAATCATATCATTCTACTATAAATGGACAATAGTAGCTGTCATCTTTTTTTTTTGTTTTTTAGATTGAAATAGCAAATAAAAATAATCTCTGTATACACTGTTCAATATATATCCTGCTTCAATGGATTCAACGATGACTGATCGATGAATGACGCAAAAGTGAACTCGAGAAGGAATGAAGATTTCTAATAGACTGGAAATTCTGGATTATTTACTACTTTCTATAGAGTTATCCATTATTTAAAAAGAATAAAATTTAATGATACTGAATTTAAATGAGAAGTAATGATTTCATAATCAATCAATCAATTTATCTTTATCTGTTACTGTCAATAGAAGCTTATCATCTACACATCCTAAAATGTTTTGTAGTGTGGATATTCCAATCAAATTTTTTATACTTTTCATTGTATCTTTTTTTCAAATATATATATTTCTTGAATTTTTTATCCGTTATTTCTATTATCAAGAATAAGATATATAATAGGTATGAGAGGAATGTAAGTAATACAGATACAAGATGGAGAATTTTGACTTCAAATTAAATTTCATTTCTTCTTGATAGTTTTTTCCAAAAAAATATCAAATAATTAGCGATGTATAATAATTGGTATTCTCGAAGACTTAGAAATAATGACATTTTGTAAAATCTTGGTGGAAATCAAAAATTTGTCATTTTAAGCCGTTTCAAAAAGAAATGATAAAAAGATCAATGCCTTAACTCTCAGTTCTAAAAAGCTGAATTTTATCGAATTCAAATTTTTTAACTATAATTTTGTAGCCAAAATCTAAAATTTATTTATAAATTCGGTCTAAATTCATAAGTTTTGAAGCTTCTAATTAAAAATTAGGGCGAAATTATAGGCTACTATAATTATAATTTCACACTCCACACAGTCTCATGTATCATATTATAAATCTATTTAAGATGGACTTATTTCTAATAACAAGAGATATTAAAATTGAAAAATGAAGAATGGGTAGGATTAGGTTATATGTACATTTGTTTATAGTTTTCATCCTGATAGGATGCAAAACTTAAAAGTTTCAAAAAGGCCTACTTCTTTTAGACTGAATTTATTACTTTCCACATTCTTCAAATTGACACGAAAGTCGACAAAATTCTGATCCTTTTTTTTCAATTTACTGAATCTAAAATTTTCCTTTTACTGTATAAATAAATCAAATGATAATACTTATTAAGATGAATTACTTTCAAAACTGTTTCAAAGACGTCAGATCAAATTAGTTGAAGCTACTGATGTTTTATTTTACTAATATAATCAGCTAATATAAATATATTAAATTTCTTTGTTGAAATAGTAAAGTGATATGGAACCTGGTGTCCGTTCTTGATATTTTCTTTAAAGTTGGTTTCACACTGAAATATATGTTATTTTATTAATAACAAGGCTGCGTATTCGAATCAATATTGATGAACGATTTCAAATTTTATTTAGTTTTAAAAAAAGCCACATGGGAAAAGTATTCAACAACTCACAATTTGCCTCTTAGATCATTAACTGAAATAGTTAGTTCATTGATTTCAAAATCCTTCTGACGTACAATATAATTAATATCATAATGTTCACTTTCCAGTTGCAACAATCTTTTAATCATATTCTGCGCAATTTCTTCCAATTCTTCTGAACAAATTTCATCCATGGCGCATTTAAACTATCAGAGTCTTAAAGAAAGAGAAAATCGCGATATATCGAAAATGAAATGTTATCCTCCGATAATCAAGATTCACTAAACTTTTCATAGATACAAATTTACTTACTTTTAACTTCCGCAATTTTCGAAGATGATTACAGTTCGGCTGTAGAATAATTTTATGGATCATCTTAAGACTAGTTTGAAATATTGGCGAAAGCCTCCCTGCATATATCGCTAATAATTCATTTAATCGGTGTGCAAAAAAATAAAATGCAAAAAAACCACAGTGAAAAAGGAATAAATCAAGTACAACAGATGAAATAATTATGCTTTCACAAATTTATCTAATTTTAGTCATTTTTTCTGAATATTTATAGGAGCAGCAATAAGCCAATGTATTTCAATGACTAAATTTCTCTCTACATTTATTTGTCTACCTGAGTCAATAGTGCTTATTATTGTGTCATTTACCTATGTTTACCTAAATGACAAACATAATTTAGAACATTTGTGACAGACATTACTTATATTACACTCACTTACATGTTATTGTTTTTAATTATCCAATGGCTTATTCATTACAAAGTGACTGAATGATTTCTACAAACATATTAGAAATATGTTGATAGTATGTTTGGAAGTTCTTATTGTTCATTTATGACATGAATAGAAAAAGACACCGTGATTTATCAATTAACGAAATTTGTTTGTTATTAAATTTATGGATACATTCGTCGTTTCAAATGTTATATACTTAAAATAATTTAAATTTCAGTTAAAATCTGTACCGTAACCATTTAATATTTCTTTTTGTTTGTTTTGTAATGTCGGGAATTTAAATGATACGATAAAATGTGAATATAATTCACTCAGGATAGTCATAGATTACTCTATAGAACATGGTTTCCATTTTTCTCCACGCGATGATATGCAATATGATAAGCATTTGCATGCATGCATGCATGAATTTAATTGCATTTGAATTCTTAAGCAAAAATGAATTGCATTAAGAATTTCATGCAAAGTGAACTTAAAATAACAAACCATCAGGAATGTTATCCAGTTCAGGTAACGGCATGATACGTTCTCGTAGGACACGTTGTCTTTCCTGTTCTTTGAGCATCTGTTGCTGCTTTAGATCTTCTGCTGCTTTCATCATCAATAGTTTCTATAATATTCAATCTATTAACAAATTGAATTCGTCAACATACGATCTCTTAAATTTCCGAAAAATTTTCAATTTCAAATATATTAGTATCGCAAATGACCAACCCGAAGCTTTTTTTTTCTTTCTGGAGTGAGGAAACCCTTCTTGGCTTTCTTGGCCCGACTAGCTTCTTCTAAACGTTTACGTACTTCTGCTTTCTTACGTGCTTTCTCTTCCGCAGCTTTTTTCGCCTAAAATTTGATATAACTGCTTCAAGGAAATTCCAAAAGAAATTTCCTGTTAATATAATACAAATCAGATAAAAGGAATTGTAATTATATCAATTTTTTATGGGCAGGAGCTGTTATTTACTGCTTCAATATCATCGTCACTCTGAATGCTTGTCGCCATTTCAGGATAATTTTCTTTCTTTATTTGAATGCTTGTCGCCATTTCAGGATAATTTTCCCTTTTTAATTTTTTTTCTGTTTTCGAATTCCATCTTCCGATTTCTTCTTCCATTGTTGTTTCTAAATGCAATTAGTGTGCAAAAAAATGACCATATTTCAGCAGTTTTGGATTCATAAAAAATAAAAGTTCAAAGATTTATTGAAATTTATTGAAATTCTAAGACATTGAGAACTCGAAGCTTAGTTTAGTTAACTTGGTAATCTTTGAAATTTTGTAAAATATGGCAAATGAATAGGGAAAAGTAGTACGACAGTACTGTTAGTGGAAAATGTTAACTGAAAGAATGATTCAACTAGTCTTACATAATAATGTTTACGAAGCAATCAGACTAAAAATATATGCTTTCAAGATCTCTCTCATGTATTTTAGCATTTTGTATTGTATTAGGTTGACTAAAGTAAATGAAAACGGAATAAAAGAAGAAATATTAACGTATGAAGCAGCAATACACTATACTTTCATAGTCATTTCAAATGCTCGAGAACCGACAAGTTGTTCGTTTGTGCTAAAGTATATAGAGGAACTCTCGAAGAAATTTCATCGCAAATAATCACAAAATCATCACTGAAACAAAAACTGAAATGCAAATGACAGTAATTTGATAGTACTGTCATCGAGTGAGTCATATTTAGAGAATTCAAACAACAATAAACTTAACGATTTTTTCCATTGGAAACTATATGATACTCTGATAATTGAACAATATGGATTCTTCATATGCTGATGGCCTAAATTCATGATAATTAAAACTTATCATTCCTCATTTTAACTGTGTGATAGAACAAAAATTCCTCCTCACTATTCTGTTATCAAAAGTTATTTTCAAATTGTAGTTTCAATATTTGTAATTCTCTTGGAATATCATTTATTATCAGCTTTTATATGTCCCATTACGTCACATATTAATTTTATTCGAAAATGATCATGTGAAGAAATTAAAAAATTTTGGAACTTGGCGAATTTATTTTAAATAGTGAAGATTCGTGCAAAATGTACCTGAATAAATTCCACAGTTGAAAGAACGAAAATTAACGATTTAATAAAAATATAATTTCAGATAAGTACAGAAAGATTCATTAAGTATACATTTCAATTTCTATCTTTTCCCACTTATCATTTTTTAAGATTTAAAATCTTTAAAATTTTTTGGCTAATTCTGAAAATTTTTGAAAATTTCCTCTCTGCAATAAAGTTTGTGTAATAATCTGAGTGACCTTTTCCGAAAGAATGCATTTTCTTAAAAATTAAGCAAATTCTGAAATTCTCTAGTCTTCTGCTTTGTGGATTGACCTTCAAAGTTTTTAGAATTAGACTTGGTTTCTTGATTATGAGCTTGAGAAAGAATGGCCAGAAAGTGGGAATGGTCATTCTTAATGTGCATTACATTCATTCGTGATATGTGCAGCTTATATTAAATATTTTGGAGTTATCTATAAATCAAATCTGACATCTTTTGACATTTTCATGTCACTTTGATTCGTTTTCTGATTCTCTTAGGCAATAAAATGTTTAAATGAATAAGAAGAATGACTAATGGAGCTATAAGAGTTAGGCATGAATCATCGGATGTATAATCACATGAAACTTCAGAATTTCAGACGAGAAAATTATCATCATTAATCTGTACATATTTATAAGTTTCAGATGACAGAAAAGTTATAATCAGCATGTGCTGCAGAAGTTTTAATATACAAAGGAGCCGAACTTTGAATGGTTGAAATTTTGAAGTACTTAAGAAAGTTTAGAAATATTTTCGAAATATTTAATGTGCAGACGAATCCTATTTTAAATACTTATATTAAATATTTTCAGTTCAAAAGGTCTTGAGATTATATTCGAAAATATTTTGTAGTAATGGAATCAGTTGTGCTGCTTATCTTTACATTTTATTATATCAAGCTTGTCCTTTATCGGTCCTCAATTCTAAATGAAGAGTAGCAATTAAGTTATGCTTCAGGGTTATCTCTTCGTTTACTGATTATCTATTCCTACATCTTCTACGTATCATTCTTGTGCTGAAAAATATTAGTTTGGCTTAGTAACTGATATAGCTCCTTATGATTATTATATTTAGGGCTTGCATCAAATTTGTAGAGCTAAAATTTTTTGAGAAAATAATTTTTATAAATTCTCCTTTAACCTCACGAATGATTAATCCTTGATTAAGCCGAAAAGTGACTAAAAAAATAATAATTCATCTTCAGTCTAGTAAAAAAACCACGTGGCATATGCTAGATTCTCTTAATTCTTCAACTTTTTACTCACATTCTGCATGATTAATTATTATGCAAAAATGGCCCGATCAACAGTATTGATTCAGATGAGGATTAAAGCCCATGGAAATTATAAGTTTCATTTGAATAGAAATATGGGTGATTTATTATAATTTTAACTAAAATTTTGCTGTGCTTTAGCTCAAAAACTTCAGTGTTAGCCTAGACAAAAAGAAATAATGACGAAGAGAAGAATGAGGAAAAGAGCCAAGATGGCAAGATGCCATATTTTTCCTTCATATCTTAGAATTATATAAATCGAGCAAGCAATAATTAATTTTTCAGTCCCAGTAGTTTTTACTAATGAATTTATTCATGAAGCATCGGTAAAGCATCCATATTTGAATATATTTTGTGGAAGCCTAGAGTCTATCGATCATTCATACAGAAGCTTACTTTTAAATAATTTTTCTTCATGCAGTTTTTCAATTTTCCCTTAGTACGTTTATTGGCTTTTCATTTTTTTTCTCCCAATAAATTTATTTTTACATTAATTTAGTAAAATAAAGGGCCTAAATAATTTTAGCTTGCATAAGTTTAATTTAGAAATTAAAAATTTTTAGATGAACTATGAACTCAGAAAGGAAATGATACTTCATTGCCTGATGAATTTTTTTAATTTTAATTTTAATTTTTTCTTAATCACTTCAAAAAGTGTGTGGATTTTAATTTCAAACAATTTAATTTGGATAATAGTTTTATTCCCTTTGCAATTGACGCTGAAGAAATTTGGGAAATACTAACAAATGGGGGAGAGAACAAGAGCGAAAAAAAGAGAAGAAACTCGAAAAATATATTGGCCAGGAAGAAATACTGGCAGCAGATGTTCGCTTTTCGATATGGTCGGATATGTGAGTCATGTTCATTGCAGTGTCTCGATAAGCCAATTTGCTGGTCTAGTACGGAACTCATATGGTCACCACATGTGTCTCAACTATCAGAACGAAAGTCTAAAGCAGGCAAATTTTTTCGATTTAGGCATTATTGATTTCTGAGTGAAATCAATTCTTGATCATTCCACTGATAAGCTGCTGACAAAAATGAGTTTTGGAATCTAGAGAAGTTTTTTCCATATTACTTTTTCCATTACTTATTGTTCGAAGTAAAATCTGGGCTAGAGATTAATGACTCTTTGAATGACTCATTGATTTAATAAGATGAAGATATAAATTGCAAAAGAATTAGAAGTATTCAGAACTTGTCATTTATAAACGAAGGACAAGTACTTTTGTTTATATTGGATGAATTTTCGATTTTGCAGAAATTTAAAAGTAATCAATTTTTTACATTCTTTTGTTTCCTTCCTCATCGAAGTAAATTTGAGCAAGCAGCATTATCAGAATTTTGTAACGAATGCAGGGTTTGGAATTCTTAATTTTTCCTTTGGGTTCAAATTTGCTTATTTGGATATATGTTTCAAAGCAACAAAATTTACAGCTTTGATAAAAAAATTCTAAACAATGCTTACTATCTGAGTATATTCATAAGTTTAAAAGCGATAAATAGAGTTGATTACTTTATAGCTTTGCTTTTTGCTTTATCTATTAATGAGACTCAATTAAATTCTATTTTGATAGTCTGAAACATAAATGAAATCAAAAACTTATTCCTTTTTTACATACAGTAAACTATGTCAAAATGTCATAATATTAAGAAAAAATATTTCTTCACTACCGAACATTCCTTCTTTTCTTCCTTAACTGGTGCCAAGGAAATGAAATCATTTTCAAATGAATTATTAAAATTTATTGAAGTACTTAGAGCAAAGGAAAAGTAATGAATGAATTTGTAAAACGACTGAATTCAAAACAGCTTGTATCTCATATGCTATTGATAAGAAACCTCAAAAATAATTTTGTCATTATTCGTTTTTGACACATAATCGAAAGTATCTGAGAATAAATTCTCGATGAAATGTGAAATGAATTTTTATTATTACTAATAATTCGTATGCTTATAATTTATAACTTGGAATGAAAAGTAGATTACTGTATAAGACTGAGGAAAATGAGCTATAATAATCTCAAGTCATGCAGTTCCAGTTTATCATATGAGAATTTCAATAGCAGTCATTTCACAGAAGAACAACTGAATGAATGTTCATGCAAAAAATATCAAATGCCAATTCTGGATTTTTGTATTTCTAAATTTTTAAATCTGAATTTCTTCTTGAAATACCGCATTAATGATATTTAATTTATTGGGATGCAACGAGGCATATTAAAAATGAATAGCCAGAAGTTGAAAATGAAATTTTCAATAAAAATAAATAGTATGAATCATTTAATTTAAATTAAGGTTTGCTGATGGTAATGGAATAATTTTAAACAATTATTTATGTAAACCTATTCGTTTCTTGCAAATTTCTCGGAGAAAGTCAATTGGCCGAATAATTAAGCTCTATGTCAGTGCCCATTGTATTCACTAGGCCTCTTTAGAAAGCTAGCTAACGACACCCAGAATCGTTTAATAAACAGTGCATTCGCTGTGCAATACATTGATACTAGGCCTAGTTTAAATCGATTTTAAGAATGACGGGAGCGAAGCAGCACTCTGGTGTAATCATTGACCATCTCCTTCTGATTCATCCAGTCGGCCTTATAAATAGTGAAATGCTAAATTCAATTAAAAATGCTTTCTCAGGAAATAAAATAACATTTTATCATCATTTCCTACTTTATGTTTTTGCTCCTTCTTAGTTCTCAAAATTTTGTTTGTTATGATCCTTCTGGACACTTCTGAATAAGTATTCAAATAATTTTATATAAAATCGTTGCTATTATCAAGAAAGAATAAAATAAAATAATTTGAAAGAAGTAGGTAGTAGCCAAGCATTCTATTTTATTCCTTTTTTTTTGATTCAAATATTTCAAAGTCTTAACTATATTAGGACTTATAAACAAAGTTCGCCATGCTTCCCTTCGAAAATAAATAGTAATTCAAGCTATCTGCAGGGAATTTCTATGTGAATCTGATTCTTTATTAAACGGAATTTTTAATTTTTTTACATGCTATTCTGTCTATTTACTGACAATCGATTTTAATTCTCGGCAATTATTCGAAGAGTCTGTGAGAAAACTTTTACCTTTGTATAAATATTTTCTTTTGACTGATAGTAATAAATTTGTGCTCAAACTTTTCATTCAAAAATCAGTTAACTTGTATTTAATAAAAGCTTGCACTTAATAAAGCGAACAGTCCTTTAATTTAAAATTTTTGATTGTATTTTTGTGCTTAGTCATCGGAAATTCTCTACTCTAATTACCATCAAAATTCGTTTATCATTCTTAAAACAATCTATGTTCGATTTCTGAAACAATTAAATTAAATTTTCTAAATTTCTTGATAAAATAGAAGATCGTCGATAGATGGTCGTATTATGAGAAGTAAACAACTTTCCATGAAACATGAACTTAAATCAAAAACTATGTGTGAATATTGTTTTAATTCAGCTGAAGAAATTTCACGGTTTTTTTTATTTTTACTGATTTTGAGAAAAATAAAAAAGATTACATCGTTTTGTTTCATTTGATCTCCAACATTTTGATTTGATAAATTAGTGAGTTTAAATGGTTTGGTGAACCGTTTGCTAGACAAGAATGCGAAGACAAGAATGTGAATGGAAGATCGCAAAAGGTTATTAGAAGACTCCAACCTGCCAAATAAATACTTTGTGACTTTTTTATCTGATCAAAAATATTACTAATAGTAGAATTTATGGCAACTTAAATTCTTATCGAAATGACTTTAGAAATTTAAAAACAGATCGCCTTATAACAAATAGTACGTCGCTTGCAGATACTAATTTCTAAATTCTGTCATATGTGGAAAAACTTGTTTTCTTAGATAGCAATATTAATGTACAAATTTAATCTGTAGAGTACTGTTGTTTCAAAAGTTACTTTTTAAGTTAAGATTTTTATTTCTTTTTCTGTTTCAATAGAAGGAAAAGACTAAAGACATTTCAGAAATATTGAAATTTCCTCGATTTTCAGACTGCAAAAGGAAACATCTTACCATTTCTGCATAATTAACATCTGTTGTATAAATAAAGCGGACAAAAATGTTTATGAATGCTCTTTTTTTCTTTCTTGATTTTCTCGAAACATAAGTAATGTCTGAGCTACCTCTTTAAAATTGAATGTAAGAAAAACATTCAATTAATTTGCTGCAATTTTTCCAATATTAAAAATCTAAAACATCCAATACTTTGTAAGTGATGTATTTCATTCAATGATTTCAAAATCTAATTCGTCTCAATTATTAAGCATTTCGTTTCTTTCATTATTTTCAGAATCCTTCTCTGCAAAAAAAAGCATCAATCAGTTGTCTTTGAGAAGATTATTTATTCATTTTTTCAACTTTCATATTATATGACTTAAGCACTTATGTAATTTTACAATTTCATATTTTGAAATAAAATTTTCAATCAAATTAAGCATCAATTTTCGGAATCTTTTTTGATATTCTTTTCCTTTTTTCTTAAATGTATATATATTGATAATGAATAACAAAAGCAATGTGTGATATAAAAGCATTCGAAGACATAAAAACAATGAAATTTATTCATCATTCCGAGAAATTATTCGTTATTTTAATATAAGAAGGAGTTTTCTTTATCTCCTCGATCTAAATAGATGAGTGCAGAATGCTTGCACGAATTTAAAATTTTTGTGCTGCACTTTCTAATTGAATGATCAAAAACTGGTCAAGAATTTTTAAGCCTTGTCGAAAAAAATATTTTCATTTCACTTCTTTCCCATTCCTCTATTATTTTCGAGGATTCCCGGAAGTTGATATAGATAATAGATCCAAAATAAAGAACATGTGTCATTTTCCGCTCTCAAAATTAAATTTCACGAGAAAATATTTCTGATTACAGGTAAGCAAAATTGGCGTCAGAAATGAATACACCATGTTCAGATATATTCATTGAAACAACTGCAGTAAGTCAGAAAACTGCAAAAATCAAGCGATGGGTAAAAAATCGTCTCCAGGAGGTAAACTTACTGATTGGTGCTCATTAGTGAAATCATATATCTAAATACTATCCTAAGGAAAGAAAGAATTCGTTGTAGTAGTGCTAAGGAAGGAAAAGATATTATAAAGTAGCTGTGCAATAATGAATTTATGGAAAAAAAGAAGAAAAGGTTTGCTTTCATGGGTGAGAGGTGAGAGGTATGATTAACCTTGAAAATGTAGAAAGGAGTCACTACGCCTCTTTTCCGTCACTTATCATCCTCCTTCATCTAACTATTCCTTTATGAAATTTCAACTTCATCTTTGCAAGCAGTCGTTCCATTAGGATTTTAAAAGAATATGCTATGACTGTGTAAGGATAAAATAAGAGCTATTATACATATTAAATTATGTGGCAGAATATATATGTCTTAAAATTTTAAATAAGTCAATTCAATCAACTGAACAATTTTAACAGCTAAAAACTTAGTGGAAGTGAACGATAGTTTGCAATGTACTGTTCTCAACAAAAAATCATTTCATTTCTTTAACTTCTTTCTTGACTGTTTGATAAGTACTGCAAATGACTTCATTGAACAAATTATGCAAACTTTGATCTACTATCACTTAAACATGGAAAAAGAAATTTCTATAACTGATTAGAACTAATCACACATTCAGCATTGCTGTAAAGAATATTAATTTTATATGTTTACTGCGTTTAATAATATAGAACTTTGCGTTCACCTGTTTGCCGGTTGCCTAATTCAGCTAGGTGAAGTGTCGCCACTTCTCTTTTATTTCTTCATTACACGAGCAAATCCCTCGGAAGATGAACTTTTGCAAAATTGTGATTTTTTTTGATTACCTCACTTGTTCACCCAGCTATATTTAATTTATATAATCTCAAAGAAATGGAAATAAATTTTCAAAAAGAGATATCATACTATATTGTTTTGGTATGTACTCAAACACATGAAGTTTTAATAAACGAATCATTATCTATAGTCATAATATATAGAGAATTCTACTTTTATAGAATTAATTCAAAGCTGTAAAGTAGAAGAACTAGTTTTGTGGATGAGTGTCCGCTGAACTTTCCTCAAAATCTATATTTATATCTTGTCTCTTCCTTTTCCTGTATATCATCTACTTTCTATTTAATATTATTATCATTAATAAGTTCATTCATGCATCTTTTATTATTCCTTAAATCATTTAGTGCTGTAAGACAAGCTTCTGATAAAAATCACTTTATGACCTTTAATGGTGCCAAATTAAAATTCGAAGACTTTTAATGTAACATGTGCTTCCGCCAACAACATACTATCAGTGATTTGTTTGATTAATTTTTGTTGGAGTTAATATTGAAATAATTTAATCTGTTCCATGTTCGTCGATTAATTTTTATTCAGATGAGTTATTCTTTCTGAGGAATGTTATTTAACTTTGGTACATTTTGATTAATTATTTCGAAATTTATTAAAAAAGTTTTTAAACTTGTTACATCAGTTTGCTTACCAAATTTTGACTTTTAAGACTTTGAATTTAAGCTTTCTATTGTATCACCAAGTTATTTCTAATTTTTCAAGCAGAATTTCCTACAATGTTTTCTCAAACGGATGGCAAAAATTTCAAAGAGGGCTCGTCCTGTCATATACATTGTTTTCATGGTCCACTACCCAAATTCTAATACCATCCATCTTTGCTATTTCGTTCTATTTCATGGTTTTTGCGGTAAATTTCTATTCTTTCTTCTACAATTCTTAAAAATTACGATGAAATTTTGCTCCCCAAAGATTTTCAAAGTTAAATTTTCTCTGAAACAATTATGAAAATCTTCTAAGTTAAATTTAAATATTCATGAATTTTTAGAATGCAAAAAATATAGTGAAAGCATCAAATCTTCGATGAGAATATTTATCAATCTGTTCGATATTTTACCAAGATTGCTTAGCAGGAAATTATAGGTTCAATAGCAAAGTATGGTTGAATATCAATTCAATGAATACTTTTGTTTTATTCACTGCTATTATTTTTATCCATCGCTTATTGATTTTTTGTTAACGTATTCCTTCAAAACGACCGAACAACTGATAAGTTATCAGTTGATTATTTTCACGTTCTGACCGCTTATTCGACTGATTCATGACTTTCATTCCTGATGGAAATCCATTCTTGTGGAAAATTGACAATACGAACTTCTCCTATTTCATTTGTAACGATACATTGCAATCTATTCACAAATCATTCATATCAAATTTTTTTTTTTTTTCGCTATTGTATAACAGTAGTTTATAGAATATGTGGAAGTATGTGGTAATTCGATAATATTTGCATAAATATTGGGGTGGCTGACACTGATGTGTAATATTATATGGCAGATAGCTTTCGTTAAAGGTGTCAAAGTGGAAAATGGAAGATTCCCAAAATAGGATATAATGTGCATTGGATATGTTGATTTCACTGCTGATTCGATTCTCTCAAAATCTAAAGACAAAAAATTAAATTCATCCATCTCATTAATGTAACGGGTTTCTGGTACTCGATTGAAATATTTCCTTCGACATCACTTTGACACCTTTAACGAAAGCTATTTTTAGCAGCATTGCTACGTCACTGATCTCTTGAAAATTCTCCATTTTATGCTCATCGATAATAGTAAGTCGAGCAGGACCTACTTTTGTATTAGATCAGTTTTCTTGAAATTTCTTTATTTGCTTATTACTTGCCATAGCATTTTATCGGAGAATGTAAAAGGTGCTGCCAGAATTGAAAGGAAAGAAGAGATAAAGATGATTAAGCATTATTCTGAGATTCAAGAAATTTATAAAAGGGATTTCTAACAAAAAACATTTCGAGTAAATATTGATTTTTGTCGGACACATTGCTAGTATCTATTTAAGTATGATGTTCCCGTCGTGTTGATAAACGATATCAGTTTATGATTTTAATTGGCAGTATGTCTGAACTTCATCATCTTTTTCTTAGCTCATTCCAGTAACAAAAAAGCAGCTGAATAAGCAACATTATTTGAGCTTATCTGCCCGGCGCAACTGACTATAATGAAAATGGGAAAAGGTGGAATAAACGAACGATTGATTGATTTGTTGGAGCTCATCGACCTATTTCCCATGCCACATACACATATCATATTCTTTCTTTGTAACTAAGTCCTGTATTTTTTAACCTTGATTTGTCTCCAGTTATGGAATTCTCCCGCTTCACCAACAATTAATATAATTACTTTTAGTTTGCTGTCTATCGCATAAATTATCAATCCTAAAAAATTTTAAGAATGATCTTTGAGGATATTTCGATAATTTTGATAACAACAATGCCCTAATCAATTGTTCTATCATTGCGCGAATTTGCTGATCCAATAGTTAATGCGAATTACTTGATTACGTAATAAGAAATTAATTGCACTTTCTTGAAACTTTTCTTTTTATAAGTGATAAATTATATCGAAAGTGAATAATTTTTAGCAAACGCTCGATTAAAAATTATTAGTAAGAAATCTGTATGAAATGTTATCTTTTGAATTTGATAATCTACAAAAAGTAGTCCAAGGATAAGGGTCAATTTCTATGTGCACTCTGAACTTCAATGAGGGCTTTGTTCTCGCAATTCCTTTATTAAATTTTTCTTTGGCTGTTATGACAATGATGTAGTTAATTCATTAGTTAACTAATGAAAAATGTTCGATTCTGGTACTTCCACTGACATTACGTAGATGATCTTTTGAAATCCATCTGAAAATGATGACCTCGTTGGTTTCATTTAGAATCAGAAACAAATTTTTTTTCGAGAATTTCAGAAACAACTTTTCCAAGTGTTTTTTTCAGAAATTTTTGCGAAAGATTTCTTTTTTCAGATCAATCAATCGTAAAAAAGTATTCACAGAACTTGTCAGTTACTAGAATGAGACAAAGAATTATTTTCATCCAGCAATATCACAATAATATTATTTCAGTCTGGCAGTGAAGGGCTAATTTAAATGATTTGTGTAATTCTTCAGTCAATTTGGATAATCTTTTTCGATCGGGAAAATATCAATTTCATATCTTATCTTTATATTCTTTAAGTTTTCATCACTGTCTTGGTGATTGGAGAATATCATTTCCTCCATCACATCATAATGTTTAAGTATAAAATAGCATCCATATGCGTTATAAAATTTCCAAATTTTTTGGAATACGAAAAGCTAATTTTTTCTTTTTTATCAAACATTCGACTTGCAGTTATATGTGGTGGCAGGTGGCCTCACAGTTGATTTTCGTTTCTTTTCATCAAACAATCCGTAAATTAAAATTTATTTGTCAAAGATCGAGCAAATGAGGAAAAAAGACTTGTGGAATGTTTGGCTTTGTTACTTCCACCGCAACACCCATTTCTTGTCCTCTGTCGTCGGCAATCTTTGAAGATGAACCTGTGTTGAATTAATCGTAGTCGTCGATTAAAATCGTTGCTATTTTTGGTGTGATAGAGAAAAATCAGAAGAAAGGAAGGTTGCCAACGTTTTTCCACATTTACTTTCATCACTACGAAGCTAACTGGATGGCCTTTTTTTGTCACAGAAGTAATTGTCATCTGAGAATCAATCATTCAGTCGAGATTTCCTTCGATTTTTATTTAAAATAAGGAATGTGATGGTTGTACAGTTTCACAGGTTGAGCTGTTCCTATTTGAGATCTAAAGGCCGATTTGTTGAAGAGAACAAATAATATGGCATGTCATTTTAACATTTGGTTTGTTATAATCCCGTAGAATATTAAGTATTCGAAGCCAAGCTTTCTAATGAGTTTTTTTTTTTTTTTTGAAAGCCAAGAAAAAGTAATACAGATAAGAAATAAAGTATTTTTTTCCAAGCAATTTTGCCTAGCCAAGCTTTGGGCTGAAAATAGTTGAAGTTTTTCCTGATTTTATAACCTAAGAGCAATATATTTCCAGTACTGGAATAATATGAAATGTTGACGGATAGATCTATAACGAAAAAATCTAAATCATTGGGGAGTCCCAAAGCATTGTGATGAAATAATAGAAATTAGCAATATAAAACTCAATGATAAATCACTACAAGCAGTTAAATGTTCATTTGACAATTTTATTACAAGTCTATTCCATCGAACTAAGAGTCTAGTTATCAATTATCAACATTTCATATTATTCCAGCACTGGAAATAAATTGTACAGTTCAATCTGACAGGAAGTTACTTCCTTTTCAATGATGGTTTTTCTCGTAATTATTTTGATAAAATATTAAAATAATCACGACAAAAAGCATTTTCCCAATAGTGCATTCTTCTAATGTTTTATTTGTTACCACTTTTTTATATTTCTTCCTATCTCTAATTATATTATAAATTTTTGAAATTTAATTCTAAAATGTTTTACTTTCGTTGAAACCTTTACATTTATGGAATCTTCTGTGGAATTTATCGATGGATTGGCGAGTAGAAATAAGAATGTAAAGAGAATATTGTGTGTGGCAGGTTTTTAAATCATTTTCAATTATATTATTAATATTACTGCACATCCCATCATTTTTACATGTTTATAAACCTTCTATTTTAATAATAAACCTCCGTTGATTTGATATCCAGATTTTTTTAGGATGGCTTTTTTTTCTCCTATTTTAATGATACATTGGAATCGCTAAGTTAGTTGTTGATTTAGAATGCTTCGATAAAATGAATTCTAAATAAATAGCTTTATTATTGCTTGGAGATTCTTAAGATTGAATAATTCAAATCATTTGCCGTTTCATAGAGAGCAACAAATAAGATGTATTGCTTTCGAGTTAGAATTCTTTTGTTTAAAACAATTGAATTGTTCTAGTTTTTTTTTTTTTTTTTCTTTTTTTGAAGGTTTGACTTCACTGCAGATTTATTTTATGGACCGACGCTCTTTTCAGACTGTATTCTGATCAAACTGTTTGGTCCTACCTCTTGAACAGATATTGAATCTGACGGTGAATATTCAGTATTTTTCGATAAAAAAAAACGGGACTAGGCTTGATAGATCTATCCTTAGGGAGTATTATTTGACAAATGCTTTCCTCATCGATTCGCATAAGCAGACAGAAATGTATGGGCTCAAATAAATACGATGCAAGAAAGCGAATGAATTGAATCTCTTCGTTATAGGCAAGATTGATTTGCTGTATACTAACCACTAAATTTTATTTCGAATCATCTTCTAGCAGAATGATTGCCTCTTTCCTTTTGTCCAATTATTTTTCTTTTCGTCATTTATACTCTTTGTTTAATAATTGGATAACTGTTATTGACCTGATTAATTCATGTAATAAGAAGATAAACTTTCAGTATATCCATCCATTTACATTACTTCAATCTGATGGCTAAAAAGCATTTTTATTAGATTGATATTTTTTGATAAAGATAAGATAAGAACTATTAAATGCTTTACTTATTGTAAAGAATATTATTCTATGCTCATCAAAAAATTTACCTATTCGAAATGCCATCTATATTTTTTGTTGTCTATTATCAAAAAGAACTGATAAAAAATATGCGTAGGAAATTTTTAATCATATGAGCATCATTCTCTTATATATCTTTCTGCCTATTTACATACCTAATGTCTATTTTCGATTCTAATTTTAGTTGCGATTTATAGCCATATTCTGTACTTCATCTTTCAAATTCTTTAGTTATGGTTTGTTTTTCCTTATCTTCGAAAATTAGTTTCAATCCAGAAATTCAATTGCTTTTGCTCTGAAGGTCATCAATTTTTTTTTCCATAACAATCCAATTAATTTTCGGGATTTCTGATCTCGATGATAGGGGTGATTTTTCGGGATTTCTGATCTCGATCATTATGTGACCATTCTTTCCGAGAAGTCATTTTTTCAATTTTTTTAATGATTATTAATATTAATAGTGCTACTGCTTCAAGTAAACCATAAAAGCGATACGCTATTATCATACTTATATTATATGATGTATTGAAATATCAGGTATTTTAGTGATTAACTAATATATGTTGATATTTTACTGACTTATACATACATATATTGATATTTTCCTAACATTTTCCTTTTTTTGATAAAAGATTATCTCTCGAACTTTTTCAATAAACGAAGAATGACTAAATTACAGAAGTAGAAAAAAGTGCTGTCTCTTTTCTTGATTGAAAATACAAAGAGGAAAGATAAGGTAAAATGAAGACATTACGACCAATAAGACCAATATGACTCTTCCTCCAGTAAAGTTCCAAGTTTTTTGAAAAAACGAATCATTAAGTCACTGTCTTTCATTCAGTGTTTTCTTATTCGTCGTCTTATTTCTGCACACTGGATCAGCACAATATCTAAGATAATGAAAATTGAATCCTATAAGCATCTAAAGTTATATTTTTTGGCTTACATCAAAATAATTATTCCAGTTAGCCATGATATATTTAAGTGGTTTCTAATCAAAAAGTTTGTACGTCAAGGGAACTGCGTTGCGATCATTGATTTACGTCAATGTTCAAGATGTATCAAAAAACTATCGTTTCGAAAGTTACTTCCTGAACTCTTTTCAATTGTGATTTATAGCGCATATGCTGTGAGTAATAATTCACATGGAAATTAGTTATTCATATATTTAGGTTAATTCTTAAGGTAAGCAAGAAAATGACAACTCTTGACATATCTATTCCAGACAACGTATGACCTTACTGTTGCATCCTTAACAGAAGCTAAGAAGAATTTATCTAGAAGAAAACTGGAATCAGGATTGAGTTAGTGATCGAATTAATCGTGTTGGTCACATTTGTTTTCGATTTTTATCGATCTGTTTTTTAATATAGTTCTTTAATTTCTACAAATGTAATAAAAATTTGTAAAACACTTCCAAAAACAAAAATATGAATTAAAAATTTATTAGTGAAATGTCAGAAATTTCGATTACTTTTGGATCAACTATATGTCTTATACAAATTTAAAACAGTTTTTTATATCTTTCGATCATAATCGCTTTATGTTTCGATCTTGACCAACAGAATTACGATTTAAGATTTCGCGAAGTTAATTAACAATTTATTTTGTAATGATAATTTCTTGGCTTGCATTTTAGTTTGCAAAGAAATATATCTCTTTTATTTTCTTCTCATTAGAATATTTTTTCTATTCATTTTCGGTTAAATCATATGCAATTTTTTCATTAGAATCGAGGCCTGATCTGAACATATTTCTTTTTTTTTCAGAACGAGTTACGAAGTACTTCATTTCATCCATCTTTCTCAATTTCTATAAAATTTTTTTGATCTTCATAACAGTTTCTTTTCATGCAACATTTATTGTGGATTAAAAGGGAAAAATGAGAGATAAAAAAAAAATTGGGAATACAAAGATTTGAAAATGTGACATTTGTGAGATAAGAAAATTCGGAAACTGAAAATTCATGAATCCGTGGTTATTTTAATTAAAATGGCATCTGTTTGCTTCACACGTAAGATGTTAAATAGCTCGTAGCATAAAGATTATTTCTGGAAAATGTGAATAAGCAGAACAAAACTATAAAATAACAATAAGTAATAAATTCTATTGGCAATTTTGATATAAAAGATGATAACGAAATAATGTATTAAAAATACTCAAACTTAAGATTTCTTCATCTGATAATGCATCCTGTAGTTGGTCTATTTATGCGAACGGATTTGCTTAAATATCTTTTTGATATGATATGATCGTAGGATTAACGGTTTGATAAGTAATAGATTTAATTTTTGGAATATTTTATGTCGTCTGTTCTCTCTTCCTTTCCCAATGATATTAACAATGGATGAAAATCCTTTTGTAAAATGAAATAACAAATGAATATTGTTAATTGGAGTAGAGTGGAAAGCAGGTACAAAAGCAATCATATATTTTTCGCATTTTGATAAATAAGTGATTACTGCGATATTTGTTTTGTTTTGAAGCCAATGTCACCAAAATATTCGTTACTACAGCTGTCCTTTTGATTTCGTTCCATTTGAAATCCATTACTAATATGATTTTAGCCCGAAACATCTTTAATTTTTGCTTCCACCGGAATTGCTGGTAGAAATTAGAATCTTTTTTTGTCTTTTATCTTTTGCTTGCAGATCGTTATTTCAAAGGCACAACTTCAAGTTAGAGAAATATTGTAATCAGCTCAGATTTTTATTTTTATTATTACTTACAGTTAGCGTTTATTATTAAGCTTTCATTACATTCCTACGATAAAATATTTTCCTCATATTATTATCTTCAATAAAGCAAATTTTGATAAAATTTGTCGAAATACTTAATCTATCAAAGTTTTCAATATTTTCATGAAATTTGGTATTTAAATAAAGGAAATCCAATGAAAGAGAATTCTGGTCGCAAATGCAAACTTTTTAGCTTATTTCAATTTAATTAAACTTTCGGAAAATGATTAGATTTGAAGTAATTAGCAGTTACTTCCGTTTATGATGGACACAAATTTGGTCCCATTATGCTTTACATAATTATATTTAACTGGCATACAAGGCTATCTGTAATACACATCATCCCTTGCTCCCATTCTTCCATAAACATCAATACAATCCATCGGTCATTTTATGGATTTGTAGTTGGCTTCCGAGCGAAATAAAACTATTCTGATAGTGCTTCTGTAATTTCACATGATATGTTGAGAAACATATATATAGAAACACTTTTTAATTCTATTAAAGTTACTATTCATCTCAAATTTATGCGATTCTTTTTTAATCTGTTTAAGCAGAAAATTACTAAAAAGGAATAGTTATTCTTTGCCAATTGATGTGATGTGATGTGCTTCACAGCAAATGGATATGAGAGCAGGGAAGATGGTATTTTAAATATCATTTGATCGCTCCAATATATATTTCGATAGCTACCAAATTTCAACAAAATTTTGATTGTAATGGTTGACTATTTTGACAGGAAAGAGAATGACTATCATCAATTAAAGGTAAAGCCTCGTACCTCTTTGAACAATTTTCCATTACTGAAATTGCTGGCATGATTCCGAGCTTGAATAAGACAGTTCGAATTCTATCACTTCTTTTCTGTCACTTCTATTTAGCTCTAAAGTTTTTTGCAAATCAGTTGCTAGGTAATTTCTTCCCATCATGCAAAATGAACTGATTTGACTCAAGTGATTTGATTGTGCGCAATCGCGAAATGATCCACGTTAAATACCATCTCTCTAGTTAGCTCTTGCTGTCACCACTGGCTGTAATATTAATATCGTCTATGTAAGACGACTGTCAGCGTTATACAGCGATCTAGTGAGACGATTGCAGTCGTCTTCCTTCTTCGATTTTATGTTAACAAAATTTTATAAATTTGATCGCTCCAATATATATTTCGATGGCTACCAAAAAAATTTCGAGAAAACTATATAAAAAAGAGTACCAACACGGGTCTTTAGAAAATTTGAGGAAATCCACTTACTGTAACTTCTTTGATGTATTAACAATCACTGGCTATTAGCAAACGGTGGCAAAATTAGCTTCCTTCAAGGCGAAATTCGTCATCGCTTATAATATTCCTTCTTACCGTCCAAGGCATTATTTGTGGCATTCTTTTTGCTGCCAGCTTTAATCTGCAAAAAAAGCTTCTTGAGAAATTACTTATCTCATACTTCTATCTATCTACTTTTAGGCAACACTTTCTGCTGCATTTGCTGGGTACTTTTGCATGTTCCACAATATACTAAATTCGCTTAAGGAGAAAGTCTTTTCTCCACCTAATTTTATCATTTGGTCATTTTGAGTTATTTTTTGCTCTGTAAGGTCGATTATGACATGAAGTTAGAATTTATTTGATTAAATTTTTTGAATGAAATAAACCTAACAGTATATTTCAGTTGGAAGAACAAAATGAACGCTTACGCTTACAAAATTTGAAGTGTACTGCTCAATTGCAGGTGCTAAAATCGTGTGCCGATCGAGCAAAACATTGGCAAACACTGCTCTTTTCTCCAATTCTGTGACGGTATGGTTATTACTAAATATGTGTTATACTAAAAATTTGATTTTGAATAATGGAGTATGTGTTAAAATTTAATTTTGAATTTAATTTTTGAATAATAAATAAGAAATATTGAGCGAATTATTTTATAATTGCAAATAGATTGAAAATGATATTTCTTCTTTTGCGGAATAAGCATGTGCACGATAAACATATAGTGTTTTGGTATTATCTTTCTTTATTGCCATAAATAACGATGTCGCGATATAGGTAGGACGTTTGATTTTTAATAATTCTTAACAGATGCATTTTCAGGGAGCAGTGTCGTTGACGATGATGGACCGCACATCAGATGACAGCGGTTTAACATCTGACGATACATGGGAGAAAAAAATAGATCAGGTTATGATGACGCAATCAGCTTCTGCCATCGGTAAAAACAATTCATCGCGACATCCTAAAAAGCCTGGCTAGTTCTCTTATTATTTTGATAATCTTTCATGGCTATTTAGAAGTATTTTTTAGATTTAATTTTATTTTAATGACTTATTTTTTCGTCATCTTTGTCCAAAATTTCAGTTGATTTATCAAAAGTGTTTTTCTCATTACATCATTAACATATAATGGATATGCTTTCACGTGTATTGCATTGAGGAATCCTCAGCAATTCTTAGGTTGAAGGGTTGTTTTCGGCAGACATCATTCAACATCTGTTTTATTTGAATTAAAACTCAAAAATTATTTCTGGAAATATATTGAGATCTTTCTACTTTGAACTTATCCTCGTCGCAGCATTTTGAATGTCATGTAAATTTTATAAGAGATTTCGAAAGTAAAAATTTATTTTATTTCCATTTGATTTTACTCACAAAATTTTACTTCAACTCAGTTTTTAAATTAATTATTAAATCTGCAGAAAAAGGAAATTGAGTGCTTATAAAAGATATAAAAAATAGTGTTAAAAAATTGCCGTGTTCCCTTTATCAAACTTTGAGCTTATTAAGCTTTTTTGCTTCTTTTTACTATATAACAACATTCCTGTGAAATTTTAATGTGTATCTTCAGTTCGTATACATACTTTATCACAAGGAAAAAGGGAAAATCAAAGCGATGAAACATCATCAACTACAGATTCTTCACCGCATGAAGAAAAAGTAAAACCAATACCTACTCCGCGGAAAACAAAACCGTCGAGACCAACTGATTCTATTACCGTATGTCCTGGAACGTTTCACGAGTTTTAGAAATTTAATTATTTATTTTTTTTGACCTCTATTTTCTGGTAGTTAAAAAGTTCAAAGGGAAAAATTAACTGTGGTTTTTAAAAGGTTTATTGTATTGATCTTCAATTGTAAAAAAAAAAGGAAAAAATTGAGACATTGTTAAACATGAAGGAGAAAATATTGATTTACATAGTTCCAGAAGCGATTATAACAAAGATTTTTAAGTATTTTCTGGCAAACTTTTTGAAAAATGAAAATAAAAAAAAGAAGTTTCTCCGCTGTTATTATACATTAAGTTTACTAAAAATATTGAAGCAGTTTCGTTTTCATTCGTTTATCCTACATTTTTTTTATGAATTCACGTGCATCATTTTAAATGCTGCTATAACGAGAATAAATTGCAAAGCACTGGAATTAAGAAGTTTCATTTGACTTTGTTGAGATGATTTAAAACTGATATCAGAAATTAAATGCTACAGTAAATTTAAAGCTTCCCTTTGAGCATTCTTGTTTTGAAATCTCGAAAAGGTTTCTCCTTTTTTTCTCGGTTTTTTTCAAAGTTTCTCATTAGTGATCTAGTATATTTAAAGGTCTATTATGTCACAATTATCTAGTCTATCCATAGTAAAATAATTTATATCAAAATATTTAAATAGTAATATAACGCTTTTTCGATAATATTCTTTAATGATTAAATTGCACTAAAATAATATGATGTATTGTTTCTGGTGGCCCCGGTAATTTCCCAACATAAATTGGAAAACTGACTTGAAAATAGTCTTTGTTAATGGGCTGAATCGAGAACAAAAATTTATTTGTATAATAACTAGTTTCCAGCTTTTTCGCGCTGTTCGTTCTTACTCTGTGTTAAGTTCTGGAAGTGTATGTGATAATGTGCTCAGTGGTAGAGAGACAAATGAAATGTTCGATGCTCTTGTTTTCCACATTTTTAATTTATCATTGCCCGTTCGTTCATACCTCTTTTTCCATCCTCTTATGCACCATCATGGATCAGATATTCAATTATTTATCTATCCCTTTTCGAAATATTTCTATTCTTCCGTTATTATTAATTTATGAGAATATATTAGTATCCCGCATGTCATCGTACCATTCACTCTTTATCTTATATAATATTCCGACAGTCACTGGAAGTTATTTCTCAAGTAAACACTATGAAATTTCGCATATTCAGTTAATTAGGCAGGCGAAATGTTGCCTAATTAGGTCTAATCGCGAACTCTTCGTGGCATATTAGTCTTTTCTTATTTTAAAAATGGTCATTCTGATGACCAGCCCCATCCTTTAAAAATCACGAATACTTAAATTTTATATAGAAGGTAACTGGGAAGTCTAAGCTTTTTATTGTATTCTTTATTGTTGTTCCAGGAACGAGTGTTCTTACTTAAGAGTTTGCTTAAATTTTTTAAATATATTCTTAATTAAAGGTAAAATTGACTAAATAAAATTTATTTCATTTTCCATGACAAAAAAAAATTTCCAGAAAGCTCAGCGTCCTGCTGAGCTTTCTGGAAATTTTTTGATTAGATGAATAAACTTCGAAATGATGTTTGAATAAAATGATTGAAAACCTTTGCTATTTCGCAATTGCGATCAAGTTTCAGATTGAAAGGGATAGTTTGAATTCGTATGACGACGAAAATGATTACAGGGAAAATGATGAATTTTTCGACGAAATCGAATATTCGGAGTCTCCTGAAAAGTAGCTTTTCATTATTTTTGTCAGTTGTATTGAACTACTAATTTTTAAGGTCTCATACAAAATTATCTCTTCTTATCAGATTATTCACTACCATTTCGTATACAATAATGAAAATTACTTTTGAAAACCTATTAATGGACGTAAATAAAATATCGTATAGAGAAAACCAAAAAATGACTGCTAATGAAATAAGGTAAAAAGAAAATTGATTAGCAAGTGGTTGAGATGATAAATACGAAAGAAGCAAAAAGGAAGAATTCAAGCGTTCGTAATATTTTTGATGCAGCTTAAAGTTTTATGATTTAGATTAATAATTTTTGGTTTTAAAATTAGCATTCGAAGAATATATTTTTAATCGATGATTCATGATTCAAGTAATTTGAAGTTTGTGATTAACTCTCTTAACTTGAAATAATGCAAACTTGTTCCTTAAGATGAACTAAAAACACCTACGTATTTGACATTTGACTTAGTGCTTCCGTTCTTAATTTTTTTCTTTTTATTAGGAGAATGGATGCAAATGAAAAATGTTATGATGTTTTCTAAAGAATTCTTTCGATTTTTAGAAAATTTCTTCAAAACTTTTTTGGTATTTTAAAAAAGTTTGCAGTCGCAATTTGCTAATATTATTTTTCTGATTGTTCTTTACTGCGTCTTCCAATGATCTTGACATAGTTGAACTCTCGAAAAAGGGTCTACAGTGCTAGCTTGTTTCATTAATATTTTAAAATCATCCGTTAAATCATTTCATTTAAATCACCGAATGATTATGCTGACGTTGGATCGGCCTTTTTGATTTTAATAATTATCATACAGCGAAAATATTGTTGTATCATGCCGTATTAGATTTTAATTGAACATTTTGCATTCCAGAGTTGGTTTTTTTGTCAGCAATTTTTTTTTTTCTATCTTGAATTTTCAGAGAGGATGTTGCCGATTATGTAAATCTGAATGAACTTTTTCTGCTGAGATCAGATATCTACAATACAATGATACAGCATCCTCCTGCTTTACCATTACATAAGCCACCAAGTCAATGGGTAAGTATTGGATAATTATATCTGTTTTAGTCTCAGACACGGATTCTAGAACACACTGTGCAATTCTAATCATTTTTAAGAATCAAATCCAGTGTTTTTATATATACTTGATATAGTACTCCGAATATATTTCAGATATTTTGCAGGAGACCAAATTATATCAAATAGCAGAACGCTGCCTCAGTACAGTGATAAATGAAGAGTTAGCTCAGTGCAGTGGTATCTTTAGTAGAAATATGAGTGACAATGTAAGCTCATTTCTTTATTAGGAAATAATTCTTTATTTTTTTAAAGAAAAAGTAAAAAAGACAGCCTTTTCTAGACAAGTGATTTGTGTTCATCTCCTTCACGTGGATCCGGTGAAAGCTCAAGGTCATCAAATCAACATAAAAGTCGTATCGATTTCACAAGTATCAAAGAAGGAGATTATGCGGTACCACCAGATGCAAGTCAAGATGTCAGAGCAACTCTAATCAATTCAACTGAACCTGTAGGTTTTCTTGTTTTGCCACTTATTTATTATTTAGCAAGCAAATTGCTTTTTAAACAAAACTTTTTTCGTGAATATTTTAGTTTTGCTCTTGAATATTTCTGTTTAATTAGTTGTTATTTTAGCTAGAAAAATGTGGTTATTTGATACAGATGACTGATAACAGGCTCAAATCGCTGAAAAGACGTTATTTTGTGTTCAAAAATGATTTTCTTGCTTTATATAGAACGCAGGTTAGTTAATATCTGTCATTCAGCGCTATTATTTCATGTTAATTCCAGTTTTTTTCAATAATTCATTTCCCGTAATTTCTATCAAAAAATGACCTTTTTTTGAATTATAATCGAGTTAACAAAAAATCAGTAAATTTGTCCTTATCTTATTTTTTTTAATAGCCTGATTTTCATCAATGAATTTTCAGAAAAATTATTTAAAAAGCGAAGAACCACTTATTAGGATTGCAGTATCAGATATTCGTTCAGTGACAAAGCTAGTCAACAAAATGGGTTATGGTTTACAGGTTTTTCTTAAATTAAAGTTCTTTTTCTCAGCACTTTCAGTATTTTCTGTCATTAAGATAAAAGGTGTAAGTAGAGCAAAATATGCCAAACTTTTTTTTTTGTCTTTTTTTGAAAAAGAAATAAGATATTGTTTACGGAAGGGGAGTCTCATTTTACAGATAATAACAGCAAACAGCGAATACTGTTATGCAGCTGAATCAGATCGTGCTACTGATGAATGGATTGCTGTTCTTACACGTAGTTTACGTACTGCAACTATTTCTGAAGTTAGCCAGCGTGCAACTGGACTTAATGCTGATATTAATGGCTACGTTATAAAGGTAGTAAATATTTTGACATCAGTGATGAAACACTTTTAATTATGATTGGTAATTTTGTTCAGTAAGAAAATTGCTTGGATGAGATTAACAACATCTACATTTTGTTTTTATCAAATATGAACGGAGATGTTTTTCTCTAATTTTTTAATGGCTAAACGAAATCACTATAATATAAATTCCAGGTGAAATGTGGGAGTACAAGACGTTTTTTCGCATCCATAGTAAATAATAAGTTGCTGTTTTTCAAGAGTTCTGATGATCGAGTTAGTGTTCCGTATTATGATTTGCTTCAAAGTTTTTTCTTTGAATAATATAACATTGACTATTTATATTTAACGCAGTTTTGCTAAAAATTGTTAGTAGAACATGTTCATTTTTAGATTCCGTGTTCTCACATGTACCTGCAAGGTGCACGTATCTGTGAGAAAATAAAAACTGCTGCTGATGAATCAAGTGGAAGTTCTGATGAGCAAAATGAAAATAATATAAAAGAATTCGATCACACTATCTCAATCGAGGTCTTTCTTCACAGTCAACATTTTTAATTTGTTTTTTGGTTCAGTAAAATAACTTATGAAATCTTTGAAATTAATGCAAGATTCCTGCCATATGTTCATTTTGCATGTGCTTTTTTAAATCATAGCTTTAGATTGCAAATGTCGACCCAGTTTACATTGTTTTACGAAGTGCTGAAGAAAAGGATAAATGGATCTATTTTTTAAAAAAAGCCGCTAATAATGCAACATTTAGTGGAACTGCTTTTGAGATACTGGTACAAAGGATGATGATGCAAAATGTTGATGATGGTAAAGATATTTTTTGCTGAAACATTTTTATCTCTCTAGTTTACACAATATCTTTTTTCAGAATATTATCCAATTTATGAAGATTTTTTCAGTAGTGAAGATATCAATAAAAAATATTTTTCTGTTTTAGCTGACTAAACAGTTTGCTAATTTTCAGTCTATAATCAATCAGAAATATCAAATTTGTCTGTTATACTGCAAAAAGAATGAATATTTTTTTTTTATTCTTTAGGTTTTGCATAAGGATATGAAGTTTCAGTTTTTCTCAGTCTTTTTATTATTTTGCAAAACTTGAGTTTTTCATTGATAGCTTTCAAGTTGCAATAAGCAAAAGAGTTGAATATCAGCTAATAGATTTTATTTATTTTATCAAAAAAGTACCATTGCAACTTTTCGTTTTTATTTGTCTTTTTTTTTTTTTCTTTTGTAGAAAATCCATTGTGGAATGATGTACTTTTGACGACATGTGAAGAAAAGCCAAAGGAAACATTAACAACAGTGTTGGATGAAATGCTTAAAAAGAAAGCATTGGAACTTGGTCGAACATGCTTCATGTTCACTTCGGTACTAATGAGACCGACAGGGGTGCAGTATCACATTGATCTCGCGCAAAATATTCTTACTACAGCGATGTCAAATGATTTGCTTAAAAATGAGCTTTATGCTAATCTAATAAAACTTACGTCTGGTTTCATGGCTTATGGAATTCAGGTACATGTTGTTTTTTTTTCTTGTTGAACTGATTCGTTTTTGATCAGAAATAAAGAATTATTTTTTATTGGTATACGAAATTAGCAAAACACCACTTTAATATGTCATTCAAGAGAGATTTATTTCACTTATGTTATTAATTTGAAGTTGTCATTCACTGTTCAAATTGGAAATGAATTGATTTTGTTGTAGTTATTTTTAGGCTTGGAAATTGATGGCTTTAACGACACCATTTTTATACACCTCGGCAGTATTCGCTTTTGTGGTTGCTTCGTCGACACATCGAGAGATGGAGTGAAAAAAGGCTTGATTTTATATTTCTATGTTAAAAATCCCCATTGTTTCCCCTTCTTTAATCTTTATGAACAGTTTTACTTGTTGCTAAATTTTACTAAAAGTCAGAGTTGAAGTTATAATAGATGTGCAATTTCAAGAGTTATTTTTTTTGTTATTACACGTACTTTCTGAAGCATGACATTTTTATGATATTTAATTTATCAATCATTTTTTAAGATGTGATGAAGGTAATTTTGCATTGTATTGTTTACGTGCTTTCAATCGTTGTCTCAAAGCACGGGGACGAATAGAAAGACCAAGTAAACTTGAGGCGATTTCCATATTAACCAGGGATCCAACTTCAACTACTATGCCACATAGCATATCAGTGTTGCTACCGACTAATGAATACCAGGTAAGAAAAAAAATAGACATAAGTATTGTGCGGTGACTGTAAGTGCTGTCTCATTATGCGATGTTAAATATTTGTGTTGCACAATATCTTCTTAGTTTTCAAGAATCGATATTTTCTTATTTTTCTCTTTCGATTTCTTATTTCTCTTTATATTTTTGATCTTTAATGATGAAACATTCAAAGATTGCTAATATAAAGAGTTTTCAAGGTTATCGATTTTGATGGTTCAACACTTATTGGAGATTGTTTATCAACTTTATGTATGAAATGTGGTTTACGACCAGCGCTTTTAAGTGGTTACGCTTTGTACGTGGAGGATCCACTCGAAAGGAATTCTCATCTTCTTCTAAAAAATAAACAAAAGGTAAATTCGGATATATTATTACTTCTTGACTTCCTTGAAATCTTCGAAATAACTGAAAAAATTAGTGAAAAACTGGGTTATTTTTCAACTGTTTTCAGTTATGCGATTGTATATCACGTTGGGAACGTGAAATTATGGATAAAAAGTCTGGGCGTATCACTGAAGATGTTGCTCGAATAAAGATATCTGTTCGACAGAGACAATATTGGAGTCATTTGGTTTCTTCAGAAACAGCTATGGAACGCATATTTTTGGTGCATCGGATGGCTAAGGAAATTGTTGCTGGAAGAGTGCCGTTGAGCAGCGAATTAGCAGAGGAGTTAGCAGCTGTTTATGCACAGGTAAGTTATTATCTTTTTATGTAGATATATGATAATATTGTCATATTTGCTTTCCTATGGTTTTGCTTTTAATGGTAACGTATATTTCAGCTCAAATTTGGAAACATAGGAACGATATCTGATGAACAATTCCGTGAAATCATAACTTCTTATTATCCTTCAAAGTTGCTTGATGTTGGCTGTGAAAGATTATTAAAGTTAGATTGAACTAAATTTTTGATCTGTTTTGATTATTTTAAGTTTAGTTCCAAAAGTCATCTTTATTTTATAATGTTGGATTAGATTAAAGTAAAAATTTCGCGAATATTTTTGTTTGAAAGTTGTACAAGCATGATCTCAGACTAAATCTCGAAACAAATTGGTCGCAATTGCATGATATTTCGACAGCGGACTGCATTCGCATGATATTGGTTGTTTTACGGAAGTGGCGCTTTTTCGGATCATTTGTTATGGAAGCTCGAATGAAAATGCGTAACGATGAAAGTTTGTTCATTGCTCTCAATGATCAAGGCGTCCATTTGCTCACTTACCGTCAGCTTGTTAGTAGTTATTTCTGTGTTGCTAAAATCCAATAAATTATCAAATTATTGGTATTATGGTGTACAGACTACCTTTGTGTATGGTAATGTTTCTCGAAGGGAAAGGACTTGACGGCAACTGTAATTTTATATTTATTACATTAAAATAATATCACTCATTCGAAATATATTTGTCACATTTAATTTAATTTAATTATTATGTGCACAAATAATATTTTAGATTAATTTGCATTTATTTGTATAATTTACAGGATCTCATAAGAAGTATTCCTTACCATCGATTAGTCTCATTCGGTGGTTACCACAATGATTTTATGCTTACCATTGAAAGAGTACTTCCAGCTCAAGCCCATCCTGAAGAAACGACTCGAGAAAGATTGACTTTTTCAATGTCTTCAAAAAATATTGATCAGGTTATTATTGTTTAGTATTCACTTGAAATTCTAATTTATAAATTTTTTTAAACAAACTCAAAAAACGATTTATGCTCCTTTTTAAGGAGAATTTTTTACGAAAGTTGAAATCGCAAGACATCTGGTATTCCAAGATAATGGTAAAATTAAAGTAACATGTATCAAAATTTTCAGCTAACATGTCATTTGGCAGAATATATCCGATGTCAGAAGTTGATTTGGAAACTTTCGATCCCAAGTTCGTAATCATGTATACAGTTTTGAACACTGATCATAATTTTATCTTGTTTTTCGTGACCTTTTTTTAATATGCTCATTATTATTATTTGCGAGAGAAGTGCCCACTATTTCACTAACTGTTAATAAAGAGGATCTATGTCAGTATTATATTCCATTTCGTACATTCTTCGTTGTTCTTCATGGCATTAAATATTTTATTTTGCAATGTCTGGAAGTGATAATTCACTCGGTATATTAGCTGGAGATAAATAATTTACTGGGCTTCTATTTGGAAACAAAGTTTGGAGATTGTGCATTTTATTTAAAAACTGTCAGTCCATTAAAGTTTAAAAACTAACAAAAGAATCATATTAAAGGCGCTGTCGGCGACATTCGTGATCAATTTTTTCCTTAGAGGTTGTTGACTTGTTGAAACTTTGGACATCTTCTGCTTTGAAGGAAATATGTAATCGATTTGGGGCTCGTTATCGCAAGGATATAGTCTTCACAACTGTAAACTGGAATTAAATCCCGTTTTTTTTTTTGGTCATTTCTTCTCATTAACGAACATTCAAACACTTCCAAACAATTCCTGAAGTTTCATTAGCATAGCTTTGGTGAGAAAAATCCATTTTTTTGTCAAATATCATTGGTTATTCAAGTCGAGACTTCATTTTCTACAAAGCAAGAGACACAGGTAAGATGGGAGAAGAAAAACAAATAGGTATAGGAAGTATAAGAATGGTAATAATATGAATTGTAAGAAATTTCGAAAGACGGCTTATGAAGAGAAAATACCGGACAGGAATGCCGCATGTTAAAATATGAAGTAAAATGAAACATCGAAACAATGAATTTAATTGAAAGGCTGTAGGATCTAAATTTATGTATTTTTTCTCGGTGCTGGTAGCACATATTTTTTGTTTAAGCATTAAGTTATGAGCTTCGTTATTTGAATAACATTCTGAAAAAAATTTTTTAATTCTTTTTTACATTAGATCACTCAACACTAAATTCTACTTCTTTCTCATCTCGATCTGCTGTAAAAATCTAATGGAATTTGAAGAGTGTTTTTCAATCAATGTTAATTCGTAAGTTATTTCTAACAGTGACATGTAACACCTTCTGCTAATAATAGTATCATTTCTGACATCCAATATTTTAACTTTTAGTTCAATGTCTTAAGTCTTCTTCATCAAATCAAATGAGATATTTTATATAACAAAGTCTTTTTATTACAGACATGATGCTAATCACTGGAGAATCACGGGACTTATCATTAGGTTTGATCTTGATTTTTTCTATTTCACATAACTATGACTTGCAAAGTACGCAATTATTTCAAAACTTAATTGTTTTGAATCTCGAAAGAAGTATTTATTACTCATAAAAATAATTTTTCTTCACCTGGCACATTTTTAAACTATTTGATAGCCTTGAAATCGTTTTATCCAGTTCAGCATCTAAGAATAACATGTGACAATGCCGCCTAAGCGTGATCATCTGTTTGTAATTGCATTTGAAAAATTGATTAGTAATTTGATGAAATGTGCAAAGAAATGAAAAGAACATTTCAGGAACAAATCATTGAATAAATTGATCAGTGGAACCAAATTGTGAACCGAATCATCTTCCTAATCTTAGTCACAAGCTATTGACAAATTTATCAAGCGAAACACTATCGCCACTTATATATATCTCTATACTTAATCTACGAATTTTACAGTACCTCGCACAACCTTTCTAAATAGATAAACTTTTCCAAAAACAGCAGCAAAAAATGTGCAACCTATACTCTTAATTTTGTCCGTTCCTTGTATATCCAGAGTGGGTATTTCGCGGCTTCAGATATTTGAAATTCATTGAAATTACTGAAAGTGATCAATTGGCGGCTGCGCATTGTAAAAAGTAATAATCACGATAGGCTGTGTTATACGGTTTTGTGTTGGAAGATACTTGCAAAAGTATTGAAAGTGCCATTCCATGAATATCAAATTGAAAGTGCCATTCCATGAATATCAAATTGTAACAGTTAACAAGTTGATAGAAAAATGTAAAATGGAGTGAGTACTATGCGTGACATAAAATTTCAGGCATGCTTGTTTAGATTAAAATTTTGTGCACTTTGCATGCATTCATATAATTTATATGCAGTACATCCAATAGTTTATTATTATAAAAGAACTGTAGACTCTATATTAAAGGATTGTAGAGCAGTGGAAGGTTCAATTAATGAAGTAATGATGTATAATTAGTTAGGAATGAATTAATGAAGTAAAATATGAACTAATGAATGGAACGTGATTTCATAATATCTTTTGAATTTTACAGATATTTTAATAAAGAAATCGAACTCTATAGAGGAAGAATGTCGTTGTTGGATACAGTCGAACTACAAGGAATACGCAGTGTCGGAGTGGGACCTGAGAATGCTAATGTCATCGAATTTCTCTCACCGCTAACTATTATTTGTGGACCAAATGGTGCTGGAAAGACAACAATCATTGAAGCACTCAAATACGTCACAACTGGCGAATTACCGAAGGGAAGCTTCCAAACATTCATCCACGATATGCGAGTTTGTTTTCCACATCTTTTCTCAGCTTATCATTCCTTTTGTTCTTCATTTTAATTTTTTCCGTATTTATTTTAATTGTTAATAGATCATTTTATGCTCGATACTTATTTCTGAAGCTGATTAGTTTTTAGAAGAACAGTGGTACTGTTTAAATTGCTGTTTCACTTCAAATTTGTTGTGTTGCGACACTATGAAATTTTGAGAAATATTTTTATTCGCGTTTTAATTGAAGAATGATTTGCTGAAACCTGAAAATATGAAAAGACGTAATTCTATGGAAAAATGAAAATGGTGATGAATTACATCTTTTCCACAAATTTTAATAATTAATTGTCAGTATCAACTTGCAGTTAGCTGATAGATCTCGAGTGGATGCATCAGTGAAGCTCAAATTCAGAGATATCAGAGGCAGATCTTGTGTTGTCACTCGTCGTATAATGCAGTTTAAGGGTGCTAAAGTGAGTTATTACTCGCCCTCAGAAGTTTATTTTATATTTGTTCTGATCTATTTCTATCAGTGGAATATTTTTGCAGGGTAAAATAACAAATAAATCAGAAGAGAGTACCATTGCAATCGAGAAGAAGCCTGGTGAATGGAAAAGTTTGTCATCGAAAGTTGTTGACTACAAAAAAGAGGTATCATTTTGATTTTAATTTAGTATGCCTGCTTTTTAAATTCATTATTACACTTATTGCTTCACATTATAGTTCCAAATTCCCAGTTATTCCATATTTAAAGTTTCTGCAGATTTTAAACCTTCTTGGTTTACCTACAGCAATTTTGGAATATGTTATTTTCTGTCACCAAGAAGAATCATCGTGGTTCGTTCAAAATTCTTTTTTTTTTTGTTGATAAGTTCTTCATTTGTAATTTTTCATTATTGTGTGCAAATGATAGTGGAAAACTCGAACACTGGCTCTAAATAATTGATATATAATCTTACATAATTACACAAAGCTGACAGATTTTTGCAAAATTTTTTCGTTCTGTTTCATTTCCTTTTTGTCATTTCATTCCAGGCCACTTGATGAGCCGAAAAAATTGAAAGAACGTTTTGACGAGATTTTTCAAGTGACGGGTTATGTGAAAGCAATTGAAGTTTTGAAGAAAGAATTGAAAGAAAATGTTCTTTTTCTTAAATTTATTTTTATTAATTTTTCACCATTAAATTTCAATTTACTTCATCTTAACGGGAAAAAATATTTCAGCAGCAAGAATTGAAAGTCACTGAAGGTAGACTACCACTTCTTATTAGACAGCAAGAAGAAAAGATCGAGGTTTGTGTTTTTTTTCTGTTCCTTATATTTTTTTTTATTACTTCTGCACGAAATTTTACTTAATTTTTTGCTTAATTATCGAGCAGCTATTATTGGACATGTTCAGTTCATTTTAGCTGCATAATGAATACATCATTCTGAAAGAACAAATAGCAGAAAATGAGAAAGAAATTTTGTTAAAGCAAGCGATACTCAAGGAAAATATTGCCAAGAAAAGTATGAAAGTTGTAGAACTTGATGAAGCAGAAATGTTAAAGAAGAAGCATGGTAAATTTTATTCGATAATTAAATATTTGCACTTATCTGATTTTTGTTGAATTTTTAATTAAGATATGATGGAAGCAGAAAAGCAAGTACTTGTTGATCAAATTGAATGTTGCACAGTATTAGATTACGAAGGGGGAATTGAAAATTTAAAACGTGAAATTGAATCGGTATGTAACTAATTTTTTGTTTATTTTCTTTAAATTCCAGTACGAGCAAGTATTCACTAAATTCATTAATCAATATCAATTTTCACAAAATAAATTAGTTGATGTTGATTGTTAATTTCATTGGCTGTGATATTTGTAAGATCTTGATTTTAGCGAATGGCTTTAAAACCATCCATCTTCCACTTCGTGTAATTCTAAAATTTTTACTATAATGATGTTTTCATTGCAGATTACTCATTCTGATGAGTTTCAAAATATTGAGCGAAATCGAAAGCATATTAGTGCTGAGATTGACAGACTTAATGTGGAAATTGAGGAATATGTAGCAAAGAGAGTAACAGACTAATTGTACAGCTGAAAAGTATTCAAATGGTGAATTTTTCATAGATATTTAAATCAAAAATTATTTTTAAAGCTTCATATTCGATGGTTCTGAAATAATTTTATTTTTATATATTGTAGATGCGCGACAAAATGATTGCAGAAAGAGAACAATATGTGAAGGCTTACTGTTCACGATTTTATTTAAGTAGGAATTTTTGATAACTTATCAAATTTATTCTTGCTTTTCATTTTTTTATGCAATGGTTAGAATTCAGGAATAGTCTTCAGATAAACAAGCGGAAGCTCTCAAACAGTTGCATCATTTGATTGAAAAAAAGAAGATGTCCATAATTTTATGGTGATTTTTTTTTCTAATATTTACTTTTAAGTAGCTCATTTTTTCATAGTTTTCACTCTTTTTTTTTATCTCAATCATTTTAATGCAGATTGGAATGGAAGAAAAGCAGATGAGTTACCAGAGAGAAATTGATAGCATTTCGGAAATTTTAGCTCAAGTTATAGCGAAAACAGAATTGAGAAATAATGAATGTAAACGACTAGAAAACGATATTGCTGCAGCAAAGCATAATTTAACGGAAACGACAAATTCATGCGAGAAGTAAATGATTACATTTACCGCTTATGTTATTCGATGGCTAACTTGCTATAAGCCGAAGAAAGAAACTTTTTATGTTTTACAACCTATGTCTTATCGTAAAATATGAAATATTGGTCAGCGTCTAGAAGCATTTACTATCATACAATAGTTGCTACCAGTTACTACCAGTAATGACATAATACGACATAATAGTTTGAGATAGAAATAACGAACTGTTCAGGCTTGATAGTTTGCAAGATGAAATATCAGAACAGGAAAAACGATTAGGGGAATTACAGGAAAACAGTGAACAGGAAAAGAAAATTGAAGATTTAAAAAACGAAAGAGACGAAATTGTAAACAAAGTAAGTTGCCAACTTTAATTATTCTCTTTTTATGGTATCTATTATTGATTTCTCGGAAGGTCATAGTCTTATAGCGTTTTTAACTTCATTTCACTTTTATTATGCTTAAACTCAGAAAAGTGCTGGATTCAAATGCAAAAGTATTTTTTTAAAGATAAAATTTCTGAAGAAAGAATACTCTGTGAGAGAGAATGATGAAGAAATTGAAAATAAACTAAAAAAAAGAAGTGGTGAATTATTGAAATTCGAAAAAGAACTCTGCGTACTAAAGGATAAGCATCAGTTCGCCTTTTTGGAAATATTTAGCACTAAAGAACCTGATTTTCCTATGAGGTTAGTTTAATTTGTGTATAATTCTGAGCCCTCAGATACAGTACATTTGACAAAATTTGTGTGCGAGCAAGAGTGAAAAAATTTTCTTGATTTCTTGGTTTCGTAGTTGATATTATCATTTTACATTTACTAATGCTATGAGCTAATTTTAATTTTGGTTGTGCTGGTCAATAATATTAATTGGGCATTTGGTTGTTTCAAATTCCATTTTCAGTGAACATCTCAATATTTATTCTCGAAAAGTAGAACAGAATTTATCAACAGCTGAAGATGAATTTAAAATTCGTGAGAAGGAGGTATCTCGAGCTCAGTTTGCTGTATCGCAGGTTGGTCGAGAACTGGATCAATTGTCTGATCAGATCGCATTCTATAGACGAAAAATAACAAAGGTTATTTTTTTAAAGAAATGTGATATGCTTTTTTAAGGTATTAGTTTCAGCATATCCGCGTTTTAATTCTGGGAAAAACTGAAACGTAGAGAATTTGTGCTTTAATTTTGACGGTTTATTAGTTTTTTACAAATTTAAATAAGTTATTGAATATTGGTCTTCCATTATTTTCTGCTACTTGTAAAATTTGAAGGTCGCTACGCATGAAAATGAGGTGGAAACGCGCTTGAATGAAATCAGAACACTTCTTAGAAAATCCCAGCAAGATTCAGGGCGTATCGATGGCTGCAAGTTTTTATATGAACAGTGGGAGGAAGAAGTCGACGTAAGAAAATGTTGCCCGCTTTGTGAACAATCATACAACGATACAGAGAAGTCTGATGTTCTTAAAAAAAAGGTTCTAACAAAAGTTATATAATTTCTACTGAATTTAGAAATTTAACAAGAGATTGAACACATTTATAAATGCTTAAATATAATTCGTAAAATTGTTTCATTTACAAAAATGTTTTTGATATTGTAATAAATAATTTAAAATCAATATTTTCAGATAAAGCAGAGAAAGAAAGATTTCACTATAGATGCCGAAAAGTTGGTTCATAAAGTAAAGGATTATGAAGCGATGCAAAATGAACTTATGGAAATTGTACCTTATGTTAGGATGTTGAAACAATCAAATAACAAGAAAGAAGGATTGCAAGAAAATCTAAAGAAAGCAGAAGTATTGTTTGTATATATTCTTATTTAGACTTTTTTAAATAGCATCTTTTTTAATTTTTATCCGACTTTTCCACTTTTATTGATTTATCTTATTTAGGAAAAATTGCATGATGTGGAAGCAGAATTTGCGAAATCGAAATCTGAAAAAGATATCGTTTAGAGAAATTAAATGTGATTCGCGGTGTTCAGGTATTGCTATATTTCCATCCTTTTTTGCTTGATGAATTGATAAGAATCCGTTGGATTTGATTGAAATGAACATCATGTTGATGTGAGAAATATGCAAGACGAAGGTAACTTTTTGTGAGTTATGGGTGCATTTTTACATTTTGAAATATTTGTTTTTTTTGGTCAGTTTAAATTTGTTTCAGGTCGATGCTTCATTGATGGATAATATTTGGAAGTCATTATCAGATACAAAATGCGATATAAAATTGCTGAAAACGGAAATTGGCGATGCTGAATTTGCAAAACGATCATTGAGTGATATACGAATCGAAATAAGAGAGAATGAGGTTATTAAAATATCTATTTTACATAATTGATATATTATTTTCAATTTCTAATTGAAATCATTTTTGTATAACTTTCTTTTGAATTTAGATATGTGATTTCCAGGAACGGTTCACAAAATTGATTAATAAACTTGATGTGATTCAAATAGCAGCTTCTGAAAGAAACAAACTCGTTGAAAAGGTTATTTAATTCATTTAATTTTTGCTTTTTGAAATTAGATAATTTGAAATACAACAAAACTACATGTAGTAGAACATATTCACGCATTTTGTCTTAACAGTAAATTAGGTTTAAAATCATTGTTAATTGCTTTGGTTGTGAAAAGTTGCAAAATACTTGTTTTTAATAAACTCGTTCCAGTTAAATGCATCGAAGGAGCTTCGCATTGCTTTAAATGAAAAAGTAATGCAATTTGATTCAATAAAAACATTATTAAATGTGAAAGAAAAAGAACTTGAGGAAAGTAAACAAGATTTACAGAAGCTGAAGACAGAAAAACCGATTGTTGAAGCGAAGTTGGAGGTAGTATTGCAAATAATTTTATTTTTTCTAATTTAAATATTTGTAGATTAAAGACTAAAAAATGTTAAATTTTTAAAGATTGAATGCATATATGATATAACTTGTGCATAGTGAAGTGGAACTCCCAATAATGATTGCAAAGATGACCAAAAAAATTTGTACTTCCTTATTTTATCATTGTAGGTAATGAAAAAAGAGCGCTGTGTTATGCAAAGTGAAACAAAAAGTAAGGAAGAAGAATTGAGACGCTTATTACGAGATGCAGAAGATGCTGCAAGAGAATTAGGTATTTGTTGCTCATAAACGCAAAGTTCAAAAGTTTTATTGTTTTATTTTTATTTCTCCTGTCTGTCAGTTTAGATATCATTTTCGACATTTTCTAAAGTTTCAGAAGGGATAGATAAGAAACTGCAAAATGTTGCTGACAGTTCTGATGATTTGAAGAACCAAGAAACGGATTTGTCAAGAATAGAAACCAAAATTAGTGTAAGCAATGCTAGAATGCGCGACTTAGCCGAACAAATGAATTGTTTGAATTCAAAAGTATGCATTTTATATTTAAGGATACTAATTAGCTTAGAATTAATATTCAGTTTAAAATCGTCAGAAATATATGCGGTTTTTCTATTGGATTCAAAAATTTTTTTTTCCAAGTTAGAATACTGATTTTTCAGCATGACCGGAAACGCCGATTGGATGATCAACTTCGGAAATTGGAATTACGAGAAAGAATCGATAATTTAAATGAAAGCCTAAAAAAACAGAGAGGTACAGTACAGCGATCCCAGAATTGAAGAAAGAATTGAATTTACTTTCAAGCGAAGTTAATGATTTACAGTTGATGATCGAGAATAAAAGAGGTGCCGAATTAATAATGTAATTATGTTAAGGTAGTTAAGGAATGTTCAGTTTTTGAATGTTTGTTAATGTCTTTGATGGAGGATCGTTTTCTATCTTTATTCTACACTGATATTGGAAATTAATTGTATATTTCCGGTGAATAAACGAGCAAAAGAAACGGCTAGCAACTATGGAAAGAATACTGACATCATCTGAATATGCGCAATTCAAAGAAGAGTTTAAAAAAGAAATTGTGAAGAAATGTGTTATCAAAGGGGTTACAGAGGTCCTTCACTTTTTTGAGTATGAATTGTTGTCTTTGTTTTCATTTGACAAATGTAAATTGTTGTGGAACTATCCAATAAATTTATTTTGTAGGATTTAGCAAATTATATACGCGCAGTGGATGAGTCAGTTGTGAAATTCCACACTCAAAAAATGGAAGAAATAAATGAAGTGTTAAATTCTTTATGGGAACAAGTGTATCATGGCAATGATATCGAAACTATACAGATCAAGTAATAATTTAAAGTTTTCTAACATGTCTTAATTTTATGTAAAGTACCATTAATTTTTTAATCGATATAGAGACGAATGAGTTAGTTTAGATTCTCCATCTGACAAAGTTTTTCTTCGATATTTTAATGGTAAGCACCAAACCAACTGTTTGCACAATTCTCTTGCTACATTTTTTATTTCTTGTATTTAAAGGTCTGAAAACGCTGGCGAAAATGAAAAAAAGAAATCATATAATTACCGCGTAGTAATGCATATTGGTGGCACTGAAATTGATATGCCAGGAAGATGTAGCGCTGGCCAAAAAGTATGGCTTTGTTAGTTGATACTTGTTTATGTTTATATAACACAAATTATTTAAGAAGAAATTATGACTAGTTGCAAACTGCCGCTTAAATGATGAATAAATCACTTTTTTAATTTAAAATAAAACAAAAGTTGAATGAAATAATCAAAAATACAAAGCAAAATTATGGCTAATAGATATAATATTTGTTTAGATGCTGGCATCGATATTGATACGAATTGCGTTGTCAGACGTTTTCTGTGATAAATGTTCGATAATTGCACTTGATGAACCGACTACAAACCTAGATGTGTTGAAAGTAAGCTAATTTTTATCATCAAAAGATTAAAGAAAATTGATACACATTTACATTGCTTATTCTCTGAACATTTTAAGAAAACTGATGTATACATCTATCGGAAGAGTGGAACTTAAAATTTGTTGATGCATTGCATTACTATATATGTTTTGCTTTTATGCTTACGAATTGGATATATCTTGAATTATTATTTTTTAGTTTTGCATCACTTCTTATCTTTTTTTTTTCATTTTCGGGTAGAAAATTTGGGCGACATGTTGGCAGATATTATTTCGGCGCGATGTGCCAATAAGACTAAAATGTTCCAACTTATTGTGATAACGCATGACAACCGTTTTGTAGAACATCTTCGACAACTCTGTCGGCCAGAATGGATTTACTCAGTGTCGAAGGACGATGGAGGTTTGTTTTTAAAATTGGTATTACTAGCAAGTTTTGAATGAACATAGCACAACAAGATTTTCTATGTAAAAATAGATTTGCAGCGACAATATTGTTCATATTTCCAGTTTCCATTTCACAGTCATTCTAAAACTTTTAACTTGATTTTATTTTCTGTTTTTTACATATTCGTTATGGAACATATATATTACTATTTCATTATTAGTAACGGAGAAAATTTGATTTATGGTTTTTCTTTTTTTTTTTAATTTACAGGATTGTCACGAGTAAAACGTCACCGGAATCTGGAAGATGCAACTATGCGTGAAGAATGAACAGTGCTCGTAATGCTTGTATATATCTCAGATATCTTCATTAATTATTATTGTTGGATTTTTTTTTCGTAAAATTAATCCTTCGATTTTGTCACTTGAATAAAATATTATTCTATGTGTTATCTTCCGTTTTGTCTTATTGAACATGCTGATTTTTCAGTAATTATTGTCTCGTGAGTTTTCCGAATTTCTCTAAATTTGATTTTTTGAATTGAAAAATTCCTTATGCATTAAATTTAAATAAATTATTCGAACTGTCCAAAATTTTGTCTAAGCTTATGCTATTGCTCGAAAAATTTGTTGACCATTATACCTGTTCCATTAAAAGTTTTGTTCTCTAAGCATATTGTCATATTATTTATGATGTTGAAAAAAGTAGGATATGTTGAGGTAGTAAATATCGTTTTACAACTTATTCCATTAGGGATTCAGATTGAAATATCTAATCGTGGATGTTTAGTGCATCGAAAAATAATGTTTCCAAATTCTGATTTGAATTTATCCCGGATCAATTTGTCTCAACATGCAATTCGACCTGTTTTAAAACAAGAAGTGCCCAGATTTGATTGCAGTACTTCATCAGGTAATCCTACGTGTAATTTTAAATGAAAATTTAGATTATTCCGAAAATATCAATAGTTCTTAAAAACTTGGAAATAATAGAGGATGTCTGACAAAACAAATGAAGTTTGATGTTTCAAATGCGAAAAATCGGTTCCTTAGATACATTTGAATGCGTGTCTCGGATTTATGATTACCGTTTCTCTATACCCACTCTTAAACTTCGAAATATGTGTTATTGATTATTATCTACCAGGAAATGAATTCGATAAGTAAACCTTACTTCATTTTTCAAAAGATGTTAGAATATTTCACTCGTTGAGATTAAGTAAATACGATGAGAAAAATGAAGAAAGTTCATTATTTAATTCATTCATTGAATTATCTTTTTACCTGCTAAGAACAGCCATATGTGAACAAAATTTTTGAAATTTATTGAGATACAGACGGATGCCTTTAAAATTGTTGAGGTAAATTTAGTAGCTTTAGGCGCAGTTAACGTGTTGCCTACAGCAGATGAACAAATAGCAATTACTCCATTGATTGTTTCACACATTACATCAACTAACCTATTTGATTTGAGACCATTACTTCCTGTATCCAATCCAGTAGAACAGGTATATTTTGTTTTTTGAAATGTATTTCAAAAAGAAGTTTTTTTCTTTGTTCTTAAAACGAAGTTTATTTTTGATTTTTTATAATTGTAAGGAATATTTTTAGATACCAGATGTTCATTGTCGATTACGCCGAAATGCTGCTAGTTGTCCGAGACCTTTGTTTTCTAATTTGGGTAAGTAATGAGAGAATTTCAAAAAATTTTAAAGGCAATTTAAATTTCGTGTGATACATGTTCGTAATTAAGAGTTTAATAAAAAATTGTATATTGAATATGAAATTACTTAAAAAATACCAATGGTCATCAGCAAAAAAAAGTTGCAATTTGTAGGACCTTCAAGAAGTATGAACAATCGATCATTGCCTAGTTTGAGAGATGTCTCTCGTGTTATATCGAAACAGGTTATTTTTTTTTAACGTTAGTAACATAAAACTCTCTGAGTACTTTATGCATTTTGTTTCATTGCTTCTCCATGAACTTCTTAACTCTATAATTATTCAGCACTTTTATCATCTCAATCAATTAATTTACCAGAATTTTCATTCACGAGAAGTTGCGGTACCTGATGCTGCTGTTCGTTTGTCATTGTCTAATTGTGGGATATCTTCCGCAGAATCAATAAATATTAGCGATGAAGATTTGAAGTAACTGATTGATTACATTATCAAGTTCTAATCCGTGCTGTTTGATGGAATTCTCCATGATTTATGATTTGTGATGGAAAAACTAACTTGCAACTAACACTTTTAAGATTTTTCGAAGTTTTTTTTTTTTAGTTATGACAGTAATGAGGAAGAATACAGAAAACACAAAAACGGCAGCTGGAAGACGACGAAGAAACAGCAGAGGAAACGAAGGCGTGAACAATCTAGTAGTGGTGAAAGTGAATCAGAACAAGGTGGTCTTCACCATTCTTATTAAATTTTCTGTTAAGAGAAGTTTGAGGGAAGTCGATGAAGAACTTGGTTTATTATGCTGTAATAAATAGCTTAATATGCAAGATTATAAATTGGAGTAAGCAGGATAAAGGTATAGTTGTTTGTAATTTTGATATGTTGTAACTAAATTGTAGTATACTATAGCATATATATATATATATATATATATATAATAATTAACTGTTCAAAAAAAAATGAAAATTTTTATGTGCTTCAAAATTCTCTAGGTAAAGACGTCCCTCGCTGGCAGAAGTTGACAAAAGAAGACTTTGTTGACACAATATTAAGTGATACTGATGACGAAATTGATCAGGTTGAACAAACTGTCGCAGCTAGTGGAATATATTCACAGAGCATTATTGATGAAAAATTTTATTATATGGTGTGCGAGCTTAAGTATTTCCATAATTTTATTTAGAAACTTATATCTTTTACTTTAAAAATAATTGTATTTATAGACGTTTTGGATAGATTGCTTCTACCTTTTCGTTTACAGAACGATGTTGGTGATAGCTGTGCTACTGAAGAGTTGAGAAAGTTGCACGAAAAATTCAGAAGAGAGATATTAGGAAAAAAATTGCGAAGGAAAAGGAAAATCAACCAAAATCCAATCCCCCGGATATTCTTGCATTTCATGACAATTGCAAATGTATGATGCGTTTGTTATGTTATTCCGATTTATTGTTTAGTAAAAATTATAGGAAAGAAAGGCGATTTTTGAGTTGTTGTGACTCACTGATAGTAATGTTTATTTCGAAAATTTCCAGAGAAAGGGATATTAATAACATCACTTTTAGGTGGCCATCATTCGGTACAGAAACTGAATCAGAAAAGTTGTGATTCGGATGACTGCATTGATGACAGTGATGCGAGAAGTGGCAGCGTATCTGTTGATGAACAACCGACTGACAATAAAGACAAAATCATTCGTCTAAAGATGAGTGAATCTAAGAAACACAGCACTGTTGCGAAACGAGAGGTTGGTTTGAAGAATTTATGTTTTTTATTATTTTTATTTTTTTTTTATTTTTTTGTATGTTCATGACTTAAGAACAACAGTTCATTTCAGGTTATTCGAAAGCGTAACCATCCAGCTATTCTACACAGTGATGTCTGTTTCAACGAAGTTGGTCAAATGAATGATGGCCAGAATGTCGTTGTTCGTGGGCGGCAAAAAAATCCGGCTTGCGTCATAATAAATATGCTGGGGAGACTGTCATCGAGAAGTGCAATCTAAGTTCAAGGTTAACATTAAAATTCATTAATTAAGCCGTTTTATTGCTGTTTTTCTTTTTTTTTCTCTTTTGCATATAACGTATACAAAAGAAATTTAACTATTTATAGTAGAGGAAATAGATTTGATGTTGCTGAAATAAATTTAAAAGTAGCTCACAGTAATTACATATTTTTTAGCAATTCACATCGTTTATGGCACTATATACTTTATACGGAACCTAATCCAAATACCGTTGTTCGTCCGTTCGACAAAAATCAACTATCACGATAGAACTTATGAGCTGGAAGGCTTTTCTGTATTTTTTCATAAGTCGCTTCCATCAAATTTTCCCCAAACACCTTTATCAAAGTGGACAAGTGAATATAACATCAAATTTATGGAAGAGAATATACCAATGGTTGTTTTCATTCATGTATTTTAGTATTTGATTTTATCTTTAGTTTCTTTGCTTAAGTATTTTGAGATTTCCAAGTTAATGTTTATCTCTCACAATTTTGAGAAAAGTTTGAAATTCCTACCTTATTTGGATTGAAATTTCAATGATTTAAAGCGATTTAAACCTCTTTCAGCGAACTTATTTCCTAAAGCTTTACAGAATTTTACTATAGAAGATTTGGAATTATTCCACCATTATTTGTTAATCGATATTATGGAAATGTACGATTTGAAAAAATATCCTCTTGATAACATCAATGGTTGTCCTTACTATCACTGTATGCCGAGATTTATTTATAATCTTCCAAGTAATTGCTTCTTCCATTTCATCTCTTTTTTGTTGTTTCATTGGTTTTTTCACTATGATTCAAAGCTCATTCATTTGCAATTTACAATGCAATATCGCAATAATAGTTGTGGTGTAGTAGATGTTTTCAGACGGCAACAAAGAGATATTGCCAATGTCTGTTGTATTGATGTACTTGATTGAAAACTATCATCCTCTCGTAACAGAATCCGAAGCTCAAGTTCTCAAGCAGGATGCTGGTATTTTTCGCAAATTTGCAGAAAATGTCCGTGGTTCCTTAGTAATGAATGCAAATAAGGTAAATATCGTTAGAATTTATTGGATTTAAGCAAAATAATCGCAGATCATTTGTTTTAGTGCAGCGGTAAACATATTTTTATTCAAATAGATCTTATTTTGCGGGAAGGACATAAAATTTACTTTTGCTTAGGTTCATTTGTGTTCATTTGTCCGTTTTTCAGAGGCCATCAACAATACGGGTAGATCTCATTGACAGATCGGATTTTCTGCCCAATAATCCGGATGTTCTTTTTCCGTTGATTACTCATTTTGGTGTGAGGCCTTCTTCTCACACTTACAATTCAAATGCGGAGTGAGTGATTTTCTGCATAATTTGGTGCTATCAGTTTATTCACTCAAATTTAAGTTTTTTATGCCTTATCAGTACAGTTCTATATATAAGCCTTTACTACTTAAGATATCAGAAAATGTCAAAAGAATACCTGCGAATGCGCAAAATTCTTGCAATGAAGCCGCGTGTAAATGCGGAGGAAAGAGGAAAACTTGCGCAAAAAGCTTCACAGTTAAAAGCTCTGCGCAATGACAGGTGATAATTCCTTTTTTTCCTCTCCTTTTAAATATTTCCAATTCCAGTGCTGGTTTCAGGAATTGCAACTTTGAATTAATTCAAGAGAAAGAAAGGTAATCCTAGGAACAATTCCTGTTATTTTCATAGTTTTATTATTTGTATGCTTTAAAAGTATTTTGTCTTCCTTTTTTACTTTTTAGTCAGCTGAAGCGTGATTTTGTTATGTCAGTGTCATCTCGTGATTTCTATAGTACAGGATTATTTCCTGATATTGTACAGGTATGTTTGCGAGTATATTTAGTTACTATTTAAGTATAACATTCGTTAAAGTGGAAATGCGGTTTTAATATTTTCAGCATGGTTTACTGTTAATTCTTGGTTGTGCACATGTGCGTTTCCAGTGGTCTCTGCAAGTATACGAACAAGAACGCATTCATTATGTGTTCAAGGTTTTTCATCCTTTTTCGCTTTTGCCTAAATAACAAAAATAATTCTAGTTACACCATCTTTTTTTTTTTGTTATCACATTAATATCAGTAAAAAAAATCATCATTTAATTCATAAATTTTGTAGAATCGTTCACTTTTGGAGTTAGCATTGACTCATCCATCATATCGTACTAATTATGGTACTAACAGTGACCACGCACGTAATACTCTTAACAACTGTGGTGTACGATCTTCCAAACAACGAGTGCATGATCGTTTAGTACAACAGTTAAGTGCCAAGAAGCGAGGTATTTGCTTTTCATGATCGCTAAAAATACTTAAGTTACATTTACTGTTATATTGATAGTCTACAAATCGAATTAGTGCATTACACCGGATGGACTGAACTCAACCTAATTTTAGGATTTCATACCTTAATGGAAATCATGTCAAAATTGGGTTCGAAAAAAGCAGAACAATCGCCTTTAAATCACAACGAACGGCTCGAATTCTTAGGCGATGCTGTTATTGAATTTATTGCTACTATTCATTTGTTTTATATGTTTAGTGAACTTGACGAAGGCGGTTTGGCCACTTATCGTTCGACAATGGTTCAAAATAAAAATCTTGCTATGCTTGCTAAGGTTTTTTTGAATTTATGGAAATAATCACAGCATTAATGTTTCGATGATGTTGGGTAGATTGTTGTTGTCAAAAACGATATGTTTTGAGTTTCAACAAAAAAAAATTTTTTTTAGAAAATAGGTCTGGATGAGTTTATGCTGTATGCGCATGGACCTGATTTATGCCATGAATCTGATCTTAGACATGCGATGGCAAATGCTTTTGAAGCAATGATGGCTGCAATTTATTTGGATGCTGGGATCGATGAGTGTGATAGGTTCATCATTTTACTGTTGAGATCTTTTGTAGCTGTTAACAAAGTTTTTTGTTGCAATATCTTTTAAATTAATTTGTCCTTTCAAGGATTTTTGGTCACGCTATGTTTGCTGATTCGAAGGAATTACTTTCTGCTTGGTTTGATTTAGAAGACCACCCCCTAAAGGTAAACTAAATTCATTCTTTAATTTAGAAAAGTTCATCAAAACACTTTCTATTTTATTTTTCCTAAGAAAATTATTTTGAAAACCAATTATTCAGCTTCAATAGTTTTAAGTTTTCATGATGATATAAAAACCTTTTTGGGTTTTAAAGAAATCTGATCAGTTAAAAAAATTAAAAGCCATAACATTGATTCAAAAAATATTTTTCTTAAGTAAAAATAAAACAGAAAAAAAATATTTGTGAAGAAATTTTCTAAATATATATTTTAATTTTTTAGGATTCCGTTTTGTTAAATAAGCATTTTTTTTTCTTTTTGTCTTTTCTTTTTTTTGATGATTTTTATTAGTTTACTTATATTATCTGGAATATTCAAAAAGTCGAATTTAGCGAGATAATCCAAATGGAGATCGTCATTTGATAAATGATGTGCCGGCGCTTCAGTTGCTCACAGAATTGGAAAGGAACATTGGAGTTACTTTTAAACATATAAGAGTGCTTGCTAAAGCTTTTACTCGAAGAAATATTGGTTTCAACAATCTTACTTTGTAGGTATTTTATTTGATTTTTTATATTTTTTAAAATGATAAAATTACAGTTCCTAGAAACTTCGTACAAAGATTGGCTCAGTCTGAAAAAATAAGCACAAATTTTATGAGATTTTATTCCAGAGGTCATAACCAACGTTTGGAATTTCTTGGGGACACTGTTCTGCAGCTAATAACGACAGATTATCTTTATAAACACTTTCCATATCATCATGAAGGTCACTTGTCAATATTACGCACATGTTTGGTTAGTAACAGAGTAAGTTTCAAATAGTTTCGATGGATATATTTGCCTCTTTTTTTGGCAAAGAGAAGGGGAAATGAAATCTCTTGACTGAATATTTTCTGACTTATCAACTAAATCCATCTTTAACGATATCTTCTCATTTTAAAATCATGAATTTAATATGCCATCATTTATATAACGTACTTATGCTGCCAGATTCTGAGATACATTAAAAGTTTTTCATAACGATTCTGGGATATATTAACAATTTTTCTGAACTCGAACAATCTGGAAGCATAAATATTACAACTGATATATTGAAAAACCAGTACATTATGTGATCTAGCTTGCCACGAAGAGATTTTTAGACACAATCTGTGATTTGTGATGACATCGGAATGACAAAATATTTGGTTACACCAAAAGTTATGCAGAAAAGTGGGCTGCCAATATTGAGGGTAAAAGACAAAGCTGATCTTGTTGAAGGTATGCCTGAATATGTAACTTATACAGAAGTAAAAGCTTAATCGTGATGTTAATTGCTGGCAATTATTATGCAGTTCCCCGTGTTCATATAAATTTTTAAGGAACTGGATACAAAAATTCAAAAATTCTGTCTTCTGACATTAATGTTTGCTGACAGAACATACAGAGTTATTTGGTAAACTATGATTTACTGTATTCTTTCTTTTTAGCATTTCTTGGTGCTCTTTACGTTGATCGTGGGTTCGATTATTGCAAAGTTTTCTGTAGAATTTGCTTTTTCCCTCGTTTAAAAGTTCGTGCTTGATGCATTTTTTTATTAATTTCTGCTAGAAATTAACTGTATAATCATTTAGTTACTCATTTCACCAAATATTTTTCCTTTAATTGTTGAAACGATTTGCAAACAACATTATTCGGTCTTTCGCATTCACTTTACATTTGAAATGAAAAATAGAAGTTGATTAGTGATCCTTTTCAGTTTTTTATTATTGCGCAGCATTGGAACGATCCGAAATCACAACTGCAACAGTGTTGCTTAACGCTGCGGCAGATGGATGGTGGTGAGCCAGATATACCGGAATATAGAACAATAGCTGTCGAAGGTCCGACTAATACGAGAATATACAAGGTTGCTGTTTATTTCAGGTAATGTTGTACAATTTAGCTTCGTTTACAGATAATAATTTTATAAATATGATTTCTTAAGCACCATTTACAAATTATAATTTATAAATATGATTCTTACTATAAAACATTTTTTAGTTCTCCCATATCAGGAGATTTCTGATTATGTCTACTATTTACTGTCTTTCTTTGCTATTTAGAGCTATTTGATAATGTTACATAGTTTTTTGTTTGCATTTTATTTTCATTCAATCTTGCTAGTTTTTTAATTCCTTGATTCATGTTTTTTTCAGACATTTCAAATCTTTATTAATTGAGCTTAACATATTTATTTTATTGATCAAAATAGGAATTGTTATAATTAGTCTGTTTATGCTACTGCTTTTGCATCAGTCTAATAGTTTTATGTGAGCATGCATACTCTTGATATACATCTTTATTAATTGTATTTCAGAAAAAAAAGATTAGCGGTAGGGTGTGGACATACAATGCAGTTAGCTCAGATGCGTGCTGCGGAAAATGCTTTGATAAAAAGATCTGATCTCTTTCCAACATTGAAAAACACAGCAAAACGCGGTGCAATGCAAAACAGACGTGACAGCGATCTAATCACCAAAATGTTTTTTTTTTTTCTCTCTCTCTCTTCCTTTTTTCACGAAATTTGGTAAAATGTAAATTTGCTTATTATAAATTGCAAACCATTTTGCATCGAATTTCGACTTCAAACGTTTTGAATGTAAATTGAGACACGATGATTTGAAATGACATAATTTCTACTTTATAATTATTTTTGAAGGAAATGCATGTCAGCTGATCGAACAAAACAACGTACCGTGTTTGATTCAACTCATGCTTTGCAATCGGATGCTGGATCATTGCTCGTTGATGATATTCCAACTTCCAGGCCACGGATTATTTCATTACTTGACCTCAAGTTTGACGCTGATGGTTGTCTCATTTAGTTTCTTAGTCCAAACTTCTGAAATTTCAATACTTATTTATAATCTGTAAAAATTTGTTAATTCAAGTCATATTAATAGTCAATCTTAGCATTTCATCGATTTGAAGGAGCATTTTGTGTGACTTTTTTTATTAGAACTTTATTGGTCAGTCTTTCTTTCTCTTAAATGTTTCTTATTCTTTCTCTTAAATATTGCCTATTTCATAATAAAATTTAAAAAATTTCCGAGTTATGCGTTATTTCTTTTATATCGGAAATAGGTTATTTTATACCTTTTGCATATTTTTCAAAATGTTACTTATTTCATTCATCACTGCTGTATTCTTTTGTTATAGAATCGTGTTCATAGAAATCTATTACAGTTTATTTTAAAATAGTGGGAATACATCTTTATTGTTAATTTATATATTTATTTCTGATATTTTTAATTTGATATTTTTTGAGATTATGGATAGCAGTATTTTAGAAATATTATCAGACTTAAATCTTTGACAGTACTTTAAATCTGAATCGGATTTTGAGAGGAATGCCAATTAGAAAATTTGTTTTTGAGCAAAAATTTGTTGAACAAGAGAACATTATTACGAAGGAAGAATATACGAATGTAATGAAGTTACTTTGATATTGAATAACAGTAATTTCTTATTTTATTAAGATTGCGCTTTTTGTTTTCTTAAGACAATCTAAAGAAACTATTATATTGGTTCATGGTTATTCATGCGAGGTTCTGCTACTCATCAAGTAAGAATTAAATTTTTTTAATCTGAGGTAGGCAAATGTTTAGTATAATATTAATTAGTTGTTTTGATGACATTCAACTCCTGATAGCCAATTAGACGAAATGGAATATCTGTGATTATGTTATTGCAACTTAATGTTCCATCTTGGTTTCTAATAAAGTCGAATTAATCAGATTTTTATTTCAAAGATTTGGAAATGATCTTAAATGAAAATTTTGAAGCAGTGTTATTGTAAATTATGTTTAGTGACTTTTGCTGCTTTGTTTCAGTTCTGAATGTTGACATTTGAGGAATGTTTGCAAGAATTTCGGCTTCAAAATCGTATTCTTTATTTCATATTTATTTTTATTTAATTTCAAATCAATTTCATTGTTTTGTTTAACACTTGAGATTTTATCAACCGATTAATAAATTTTTCCGGTATCCATGTACCATTCTTGCTGTTTATAAATTTCACTGGAATAATTTCCATTTCAGGCTGTACAAAAAGCAAATTACGGAAACCTTTAGGAAGAGAACCGCTGCTTCTAACATTCGAGACGTTGATAGAACAGTTGGACCTTCGGCACTAAAAAAATTCATTGGTATTTGAGGTTTTTGTAAAATCCTTATTTAGAGAATAATATGTCTTTATAATTTGATCAGAGATTAAAATTCTTGCAAAATATTTTGCTAAAATGTTTTTAGGCATCTTACGATGTAAAATGGTCACTGGTTTCTTTGGATAAAATGCAGCATTCTCAAATGAACTACTTGGAACTAAGCCTTTTCAAAAAACATGTTAAGCACTTACAAGTCGATCAGCAGAAAAACATTTACGACGTCGTTGACAGGTATAATGATTGAAAGTTTGAGTTCATTTTTTTCAAATTTCAATAGAAAGAAAAAATTTTTATTCTTAATTAATTTCTACTATCCCTTTTATAATCTTTTCAAGGAAAATGAAGTTTCATCAAATGTTTGCACTATACTAAATTGCATGCACTGATAAATTAAATAAAGGAGAAAATAGATGCATTCTGAGTTTTTCCATTAAAAATCTTTTATCTTTTTTTATAATATTTTTTCTCACTGCATCCATAATTTTAATAATTTTTCCAGCATTGAGTGGAATTGCCTGGTGACGGAGGCACATCTTGATAAAGCGCTCCATGTGCTGAATGACCTCAAATGCGATGTTAAACAATTGGCTGATTCAGAAATTGCTATTCTTATAAGTGCCACTGGATGTCGATGTCAAATGTTATCCGCAGTGCAGAGAAACGAATATACTGATCGTTTACTTCTTACCCTTAAAACGAGAGGTTAATTTACCAGAAGTTTACTAGTTTTATCAATTTGAATTTTTGATTAGTATATTAAAATTTCAAACTTATAAGTTTTAAGAATTACTGAAATATTATGATTTTGCAATCTGACTCCAATCTTCTGAGTGTTTTTCAGCTAATACATGAATTGCATATGAATTTAAAATCAAAAGTTCGAAAGCGTCATTATTTGCTACTTTAAGATTTTTTCGAGGTTATCTGGGGAAACAGAGAAATTAATTTATTTGTAGGTGCTATGCTAGGCGTTACTGCACGAAATGCTTTGCTTGCTGCTCAGATTGATAACCAAGTAGATGTTGGTGTAATGGAAACACTAAAGCAGTTCGAATTAGATGGACTTGTTCCCAACGGCGAAACATATGGCCAGCTTTCTCGAATTTACGCGCGAAAGGGTAATTTAAAGGGAATCATGTGAGATTTTTTCTGCAAAATATATAATAAATGTAAATATACTATCGAAATACAATAATTTTACAACACGTATATATTTGTATTTATCTTTACTTTCAAGAAATTTTTGATTATTGACTACAGATAACCACTATTCGTTTTCTTTCATTGTTTAATAAGGTTCAGTTATCTACTGAATTGACTTCAACTAGCAGCATTTGTGAATTTTTGGGACTTTAAATCCTTACAATTTGAAATTTCTGTTATTCTACTAATATCAGTTAATCAGTAATAATAGCAGGTTCTCTGATGAAAATTTCCTCAATTTAATTCGTAAGAAACTTAATTATTTGCTTTTCTAATATCGACATTATTCAGTATTTTATAAATGCATTTTCATTTTAGTGAAATAGTCAATCATGTTAGAAATATTGGAATACAACTGCCTAATCAGATACTTGAATCTATGGTGTATGGTTTGGCGAGCTTGGGTCAGGATGAGAAAGTGAATTTAATTATTGAAGTAAGTGTTTTTCATGGCTCCATTTTCTAATATTTAATAGGATCGTTACCAATACTGTATTTTTCCTTTTTTTTAATACTATTTTCTGATTTTCAGTATGCTGCAAGTAATATAGCCATAGCAGATAACCTAAAGATGGCTTATGCATTGGCGAAAGCAGAACATTTTAATGATGAGAATATTCTAGAGGTTAAAAGTTACAAATTCTATTATATTTATTCTATTCATTTATGTGAAAGGATAATCCATGTTATGAGAGATTTTATTAATAGTGTATTAGTATATTTTCAGTTTCTGGATAAAATTGAAAATGCAGATACTTTCATAGAAAAGTATCAGATTTCAATATATGAATTATTATTCTCTCTTGCTAAAAAAGGAAACTTAGAAGCAATTATAAGGGTAGGTATGCTGTATTATATTTAAAACTTTTTAAATAAATGCTTTTTAACAATGTGAAGCATGAAACAGACATGCTTTTGTTTTTCAATGTCTGTTAAAATTTAGTAATTTCTAACGGTTTTATTTCTAGTTAAAAGGCATTCTTTCGTCTTTATCAAAAAATTTGGGCAGACACTGGGGACTTATAATTTACAGTAGAATCCGCAGATTCTTAAGTAAAAAGGAGGAGAATATTTCGGCTGCTGCATTATTGCTTGATCTTATACCAGACAATGAAAAGCGGTATGTTTATTTTATTTTTTCTTATTTTCACTAATTATTTCTTGAAAACATGTTAAGTTAATTGATGGCTTAATATTTTAGCTTAATATTTCTCAGCATGACATTTCATGCCCGATTTTACGATTTCAAGCAAATTTTATTGGATCTGACTATTATCTTCTAAAAAACTATATAAATAATTGCATATTTTATTATTCTGATATTAGATTAGTTCATTATCAAATTTTTAAAATTTTTGAATTGTCATTTTGGATATGAATAGCGAAGAATACACACATATAAGCTGCCGAGTGGTATTGTTTTTGCTTTCTCCTTGTTAAGTATCTTACCAAGTATTTTGTGTAATATCTTACTATGACATGTTTTATTCTTCAGTTTTACTTTTTCAGATCGAGATTGCAATCCATTCTAATTGGGCGATTCTCATCAGTTATTCAAAAGAAGCAGCTTGCAGAAGCTATAAGAATGTGCATAATTTTCCAGAAATGCAATATTTTGAAGTAAATGCTTTCTTTTTTCATCTAAAATTTCTTTGCTTAAATTTGTAAGCATTAATATAAAATTGTTGCAGGCATCCACTTCGTATATACATACACGATGTAGCTTTAAATAATCCCAAGAACTTCCTTAATCTCTTCTCAATCTACAAGCAAACAGATGATTTTGTGGAATTACAGAGTCGTCCTCATTTACAACTTCCAATCGCAGTACAACATTTTAGTGAGGTGAATTGCCTAAATTTGATTTAAACGTTTCTACTACTGAGGTATCATTGGTCCAGTGCTATTAAAGTAATTCAGTAGAATAAAATGCGATTAAGGTTTAAAAGTGTTTTATCTTATTGCGTCTTCAGCTAAACGAATGGTTCTGCATTAATATAGCTCAATATATGAAAATATAATGTAATTGGTGGTAAGGAACTTTTCTGATCATATAAGAAATTATTGAAATGATTATTAACGCTCAATAAATTGTATTATGTAAACCTTTTCACTTTTCTTTAGGAATACATTACTTGAAGTATTGGTTACCAGAAGTGATTCTTTTTGCTTTAATTTTTAGCTATTTAATAAATTGTTTCCTCTTTTTTTACATATTCCGTGACATATTTACTAAATTTTCTGGTACAAATTTTGATTTTTTTTTAGTTACTGAAAGCAGACACAGTAGAGAAGAAAGTTGAACATCTATCTGAGATCGCACGTACCCTTCGAAGCACTGGAATTGCATCTTGCGGTGACAAATACTTTGCAAATGTGAAAGATTTGTTTATTATTCCGCTTGTGAAAGGTAATGCATTATTTTTATTGATCGTTTGCTTTGACAATATTTTATCAATATTTGGATTCAAGCAACACTTCATAGCCTTCTTCCTCTTCCATAACAGATGCGTCAATTTATTCATGATACTGTCTACTTATTCATGATACTTATTAACCAGTCCGTTTGGAATCTTCTTGCTCAATAACCGAAATCCTTTGCAGAAACATATTTTAATAAATTGCTTTTAATGAATTACATTGATTACCAATTTGAGATATGAAGGCTCTGTCGCAGTTAATGAAGGAAGTTCAAAATGACAATTTGCTACAGTGTTTCATAGTTGATGTCCTCGTTACTCATTTACTGGCAACGAAACAAATGCATCAGCTGCAATTATTGTTGCAAGGGTAAGCTGTGCAGTTCGATTAGTATGTTATTCGCGGAATAATTATTTTATTTCGAAAGACCACTTATCATATTTCACTAGAATCGATTCTTTTTTTCATTCATTTTGAGGGCTTTGAAGAATTCTTCAGCAGGAGAGGCTTATCCATATCAAGAAGTGAGAAATCTCATTCTCAACACATCAGTTTACAACAAAAGTCTGATTCCAGCTTGCCATCTTTTGCGGTTGCTTTTTCCTTGTAAGCAAATTTTGTTATCGTATTATCTTTTCTGTCTTATCTATACTTCATCTATTTTTCAATTCTGTATTAAATTTCATTTAATAATAATTCTTTCGCTACAGGAAATTAAATTCTTTAAGTATCCGATACGAGCAGTAATCGTCAGTATGGAAAGGGAATGAAAATAATTAAAGCAGCAGTCGTTGCGGGTGATTTGAATAAAGTAAAAATGATGTGTGAATTATGGTCTGCTGATAAACGAATTGTTCTTCGGAAAATCGATAAGGAAAATCTTTTGCAACTCTCGACTGGAATGGTGAACTTTCAAAGAAGGAATTTGTAACTACATTATCAGAAAAAGTAAAGCTATATTCGTAATTGTAGCGTTAGCGCTTTCTTTCAATTATTTATTTGTAGAATGATTTAGTCTAAAGAATTAAATTTTGCAATTCAGAATGACTTTATTCGCTTTTGCACAGATTTTTTTAGAATAAATTCCAATAATACGTCGTAATACTGGATTTTTAGGAATCATTTCTGTGCACAAAAGTTCACGGAACTAAATATTGCACGGATGAGACAATAAACGTTTCAAGCAAGGCAATCTTTTCTGTTTGTTTACAATATCTTCAGGAACTCTTGAATTTTTCGCAGTTTTTTTTACATTTACTTAATTTGAAAATATTTTTATCGATTAATTTACTCATTTTAAACCAGTTTTTATATTTCATGTTTTTTTTCAATTTCTAGAATCATATAAATGCAAAAATTGGTATTAACAATTGTATAAAAAAAATGTGTAAACTTTTTGAATTGCAGATTGCAGCGAGTCATGGTGCCAAACAAAAACTTCCAGAAAATACAGAAAGCACGAGTCGAAAACGCATAGAATCCGAACTTCGGGATGCACTTGATTGTGGTGATTTGGAAAAGGCAAAAGAAATTTGGATTACTGGGTACTTTTCAATACTAAGGAAATTTCAAATTGGTGCAACTTGAATTTTGTAATTGTTTAGCATCGAATAGTTTGGAAATCTTAGATTTTTTGAAATAGTCATAATGCAGAGTTCAATTTAGTAAGAGTTTTATTGTTCTGGAATAAAATTTATTTATTTGCAGATCGAAACATATATCTCCATCCTTGGGGTTGTTGTTCGCTGAGAAACTATATTTTTTAGAAATGATGGATCAGTTCAAATCCGTTCTATTAAAACTCAATGAGCTTTATGATGATCTTTCTCATCATGTGCTTACTGCTGTTAGATTTTTTAGTGCAAAAGTTGACATTAGTAATTGTGAACTTATTAATTTTTTGAAATATTGCACAATTTAACATGAGTTATTTTTATTATTTATAAATTCTCAATTTTTCTAATCAAATAATTAATTGCTTTGAATAAAATATGTTATTATAAAACGGAACTGTTTGATATTACTTTCCTTGTCTCTTACAGTACGATTCGTCGGATGCATCAGATAGGCGAATAACATTTCTAAATGAAGTGAGCAAAACATTGCATCTTCATTTCAGTATTAAACAGGAGCTTTTATATAGCACAAGAATTAATGCATTTCATGAATTAATTGAGAAGTGAGTTTTTCGAAATTATTTTCTAGTTGCATAAGTTCAGTTTCTTCAAATAAAAATATTTACAAGCGTACCAAAACTGCTTTGTCTTTGTATAGAAGATTCGAATTCTAAGAGAACCACCAATATGGATAAATCTTGCAACAAATCAAATTTTTAAAGTTTTTTTTTTTGTTTTTTTGCAGAGGTAATCTAAGTCAAGCTTTCGATTTGTTGAAAATAATCAGTGTTCAAAAAAATTCAGTGTTCGGTCAATTCGATTTGATGGGTGCAGCAATCGAAAAAGATGATATAGTGGTCATTTCTGGAGGTTTTTTTTTTTTTTTTTGTAGTTGCTTATCACTCTTTTTTTTGTACTCTTCATCATACTCTTTTCTTTACATTTTAATAAAAATGAAAAGTAGTGTTCAACTATTAGAAATAAGTTCTCTGTTCTATGAAGTTAAGGAAATGATATTTTTTAGTTCTTGATTTGATTACGACTTATCATGGCAAAGAATCATCACTAGCTGATTTTTGTATTGCTCTATTGGAACGTTATAAAAAAGCTCATGCAATGCGATTGATACAGGTGGTGTCGTGAAAGATTATCTTTTGGAAACTTGGATAGAGATTTAATGTATAGCGAAGCTTTATTATGCCAGATTTTATTCGTTTACGATACACAAATTCGTTGAAGAATATCGATAATCGATAGTTTGAATTTTCCTTTAACTGTAAGGAATTATTTGAGCTTATTGAAATTGGAAGTGCCAAAGGAAGTGTCTGTGAATGCATGAATGGTACTAATGATGACCTCTGAACCGATAACTTTATCTTTTATATTGGTAGTTTACAATGCTTTGACAAAGCCCTATGATCTAAAGAATGATAGACCAAAATCTGGTTTAATATAGACAGTATTTTTTCGAACAATTATGTTAGACTGATCTTCAAAGATATAGATTTTTGTTAGGGAACATGAAAATAATTTCATGGTACAAATTGATCACACTGAGATATTTAATAATACAAATATCTTGATTATTTCCAATATATTTATATCATAAATATTTCGATTATTCCGACAAGTAGGCTTTATTTCAATACTTTCTTAAATGATAACGAAACATAAAAGATATTTCATTGTTTCATATCAAGAAATTTACTATCAAAAATAGCTATGAGCATATTTAATATTTTCCTAAATGAAAGTTACGGAAAAACATGCCTATATATTTTTTTTATATGAATTTAACTAAGTGCTTCAGTTTAATGTTTTTCTAGAGTAACAGCTTCCGAATTTCTGGAGCGAAACTTAATTATTACATTGACCGGGAAATCGGTTTGGATCGGGTACGCTTTTGAATTTTATAATATTTTTTTTCAAAATTAGATTTTGATTTTTTACAATAAATTTCGAACTTTTCTATTGCAAACTTCATTCCCAATAAAATAAATACTGCAGGTAGAAGTTATCTTTGATTTATTCGAACTTTGCACTGCAAAATGTATTCTAGAACAACGAGATTTGGAAAATGCTGTATCCAAAATTCTTACTTTCTATGGTAAATATATTTTTTAAGCAGTTGAAGGAAAATATTTATTATTCCTATATTTATCATTCAGGTATTTTTGGAATCCTTAAATAAGTCATATGTGTTTATATTGCAGCTAAGCAAAAAAACAATGCAATGATTAATTTAATTGACGAAAAATTAAAAAGTATTTCTGTACGACTGACTCCAGAAATGAATTCACTGCTATTGAAGTCGAAGAGACAGAATTTTGAGCTTGCTGTTGATGATAATGCATTGGTGCCATAATTTCATTTCTATTTGTGATTTTAAAATTGAAATAAAGTTTTTCAATTACTTTATCACCAATTAATTCCAAAGCAGACATCGATATGTTGGCGATAATTCTGTATGTTCCGACTTTATTAATATATTTCTAGATTATGCTGCTTTGTTAGTATGTAATTGTGTTCGAAATGGAAATTTCTGCTCTTAAGTTTTCAGTCTAATTTATTACATAGATTTTTTATTTATACTTTAGTCTGTAGTTTTTAGGCGCTTTTATTTTGCTGCTTCTATTTTGAATAGTTGTTTTTGCTTATTAATTCAAATGAATAAAAGATTATTTTGTTATATTTGGAAATGAAATAAAAGAAATGTTCTCATACATTTAGAAATAATTCATTTTTCTTACACTGTTCGCCGAGAATCATCTATTGGCTTACAGAAGGATGACTGTCAAAGTCTACATTTCGAGAAAGATATGTAAATTTTGAAAAGTTTATATTGGAGAACAATAAACAATATATGTTTCAAAATTTCCTAAATTCCTTTAGATTGCATTTGGAAGAAATAGTATCGAAGTTGCTATAATGGCGCGAAACTTGGTGAAGTTGAACTCAATTGTAAAACTTTGGCTTCCTTTTGAATGCTCAATTTCGACAGGCATTCATTGTGCTTCTACGATGCATTTAAAAAGAACAGTGGATTCTCAAGCATATCCTAGTAAAATCACTTATGTTCGATTAAGGAGACACAGATGGAATGTTGATGTGAGTGGTTTAAATTACAGTCTGTGTCACTATTGAAAGACTAAATGATGAATGAATAAGTTGTTGGATTAATGGTAAATTGCAAAAATTTTTTTGAGACTACTGAAAGAATCACGACCACACGAGTCTTAGAATTAGCACGCAGTTTTTAGTCACTTTTTTTTTGAAAAATATTCCAGTGTTTCATACCTATTTCAGAGTAAAAATAAATTTCAATCTCTTTTAGCCTATAATAAAGAATGCATTCAATGATATTATGAAGGGCAGTCATTCGTTTACCGTAGCTGAGACGCAAAGAGCCATAAAACATTTTAATGATTTGTAAGTTTTTTTCTCGTTTTTAATATTGTTTTCTTTTTGTGCAAGCCTTTCTTGACAATTGTTTTAGCATGACGAAAACAAAAGTGCCTGGACTATATGGCTGTTAAAATGGCATCAGTTGTAATAACTCATCTGGGGTGGGAAGAAGGCAAAAAAATTCTAGAAAAACATTATATGACTCACGGTGCGGAATTGCGATTCGGTTTGTTTTGTATTTTTGTATTTATGCTTTTTGTTTTTGTTTTTTTTCTTTTTTTTGTATTTGTTTTATCGCTGATAATTTTTGAAGTAATTATTACTGTAACATTTTGTTTACATTAATTAGTAATTTTATAGTTTAGCAGGAGAAGCTTCAGTGATGGATGAACAAGTGAAAGGAGCTATATGTCGAATCTTTGATAATATGTGTGGAGATGCGTATAAAATAGCTCGCCAGTTCTACTGTCATCTTATTGATTTAAGGTTTTGCAAAGTGAAGGATAGTATTTTCAGAATCTTTATACAAGATTTACTCAAGAAGTAAGTTTTGTTCTTGATTTTGGAGGAGCTGCATAGCTTGTATTGGTAATCGGATGATGTAATGTTAAATATAGAGGTTGCTCAAATATACATATTGAATTTTTAATAAAATGTTTGTAACTAATCCTTTCTTTGATTCATTCTTCCCGTGCTTTCAATCGCAGTGTTCATCCATCGATGAATCATTAATTCTTTTTGTTTTTGTTTCTATTTAGTTTCTTATTGGATATCTCCTAATCTTCGGTTATTATATTTCATAATCCGAACTTTTCCTTTTTCTTAACTCTATGGAATTTTTTTTTCGCTTATTTGCGCTTCCTTTTTCCTGGCTATTCATGAATAGAGTCTTTTTTAGCAATTTGCCATATCTGGTTCTCCACTTTTTTTGCATCTTTATCATTTATTAATACTTTTCCACCATTCAACCTGCTTAACTGTTCTACTAATGCACTTTCGGGATATTCTTAAAAGACATTCTTGTGAAATCTCTTCTATTAGCATTTTTATATGTAGAATTAGAACTACCATATCATAAAGATAACTTTTCCTTTTTCTTTTTTCAAATCCGAAAATGAAAGAAACTCATAGATATATGCATATATCTGCTACTTCTTAATTTAAAATATCCATAATTTATATTAACTTTAATTGAGATACATAATATACAATACAATGAGAAAATTACCTAAAGATAAGTATGAGGCAAAATAAAAAAACAACATTCTCATTCGAATTTCCATCGATATTTTTTTCAAAAAAAATTAGCTCATTAGCTCTTAGAAAAAAAAAATTAAACATTTCAGTAATTTTTTTAATTTAGATGAAATTTGCAATTTTGTTATTTTTAATTTGAAAAATATTTAATTTAAAAACTCTCGACAGATATCATAACAAAAAATATCGCTTTGTTTCTCCATATTTTCACCAGAATAAAAAGCGTTATTGTTTCAGATCGAGAAATACAAAGAACTAGGTCTCTCAACTCAAATTATGCCTTAAGTATCACTCATATTACTAATAAGATAAACAAATTATTTTATCCTCTTGTTACATTTTCCAATTTCTTCGAGTTGATAAGGGTACATATCTAAAGATAAGTATGAGGCAAAATAAAAAAACAACATTCTCATTCGAATTTATGCAATTTCCTTCAACACCTGTTTGAAAGTGCATTCCCGATTCTCCATTTCGTGATTTTTGAATTCTCGGGGCTTATTTTTCTTCAGTTATTGTGATAACTCATTTCTTCAATAATAAAATTTTGAGTGAAATGTGCAAATATTACAGAAATCAAATAAAACAAGCCATGGAGGAATTTGATTATTTTTCCAATTATGGAAAACATGGCTCATTATCGGGTACAGCATTTTTTATTTTGCGGGCAGCCTTCAAAAAAAATGATGAATTTTTCCAGAAAGGTTACACTTTTAATCTGATCTATAGAATTTTTCTCAATCTTGTTTTTTATGCCTTTAGCTTTCCTGATTTTAAATATGCTAAGCCTATGTTTCTTACTCATATTCAAATATCTAATAACTTGAAATTATCCATATGTATTTTAATCGAATACTTACATCCTCTATTTTATCATAAATTTTGTTTAAGCAGTAGAAATCATCAACAGAAGTATAGAAAGTCGTCTACAACAAATCTGTATTTTGGGTTGCGTATTTCTCATTGAAGAATTTCATATACAGTTTGTGGACTTCCTAAGGGTACTTTCTCAAGTTTTTCAAGTTTCATTTCTGTTCTTATCGAATCATTTATTTTTGGTCCGAGCTGACCTTCATAAAACCTTGTGGTTCTTGTGTAAGCAAAGTAGTCTGACTCTATTACTTTATTTTATCGATCGTTTCACTGTTCTTCAGAAACAGAACTACAGTATATCAACGGAAGACGTCGAATTTATATGTAGTCTAGCGTGCAAATGTAAAGTGGTTAGTGAAATGTCTATCATCTGATCCTTAAACTGTTTCCTTATTTTTTTCCTGCTCTATTATAAACTTCTTTATTTTTGATCAGAAAAAGTTTTTGAAAAAAATATTTTTGATTATTTTTGATCAGAGGAAGTAAAATAGATATTTGGAAATCAATCCTGAACAAGTGAAAAGGAATGAAAGTTAAAGAAATCTAAATTGAACCGTTTTGAATATATACAATTAGCATCAAATTCATGTTTGAAATTCTACCCCTTTTTTTTAGCCTGCTGTTTTGGAATCATTTATGAACACATATGAGTTATTTAAGCTCACTGATAAATCACGAGCTCGAATATATGGAAGTCTGATTGAAATCCATGGTATCTTTTTTTTATATAAAATTGTTTTTTTATCCAATAATTTTCTGAACTCTTTGTATACTATTTTCAGGTAAAGCCAACAATTTGATCGGCTTATTGAAAATATGGGAACGATTAGTTACGGAAAAGAATTTGAATAATTTCAGAGTTGTGATATTAAAACTTGGCCATTTCTACAAGTGTAATAATTTCTCAATTCCAACTGATATGCAGTATTACTTGAGACAGTATAGAGAATAATCAGCCAATAAATCGAAAATTGAAAATTGCTGTTATACATAGTTACTGAAAAAATTCAATGCGGGAAATTTTTATTGAATTGCTGAAGTGAATTTAGCAGAAGTAGGATGCTTTCAGCAACCATCTGCTCAAAACTGACAAACAGTGAATGTTGAAATGCATTCCTCTGTTGAGAAAGAAATTTTATCTTAGTTCTTTCTCTTCAGAATTGGAGGGGAGAATTCTCTTTATATGTTGTTGATTGGAGGTTGCTAACTAGAGATTGGTCGAAAAAAGAAAAGCATCGACAGCAAGATCAGCCGCAACAGCATCAATAGCAAGATGACTCTAGAGAAAAACTGGAGATTTTTGCATATCATCGGTCAACAAATTCGGCTAGGTCAACAATAGGTTTTGATTGATTTTATACAATATTACAACACAATTTCTCATTTATACAGTAGTTGTAGCGTCGTATCTTTCCTTTAGTTTCATCGTTCTCCTTTTCTTCACCATTTTCCGATTAACTACAGCTCCGAAATCCTTTCATGTCTTCTTGATTGGTTGACTTTACTTTGTTAACCGATGAATCGAGTGCTTTGACAGGAATAAACATCTTTATACTTTCAGCGTGCTTAAACTTTGATATCCCTTGCATAACATTATATTTCTTTTGTTTACAATACTTGCCGCATATAGAATTTACCGTGCAAATTACTTACAAATCAGAATGTTCGTACAGCTGCAGTCCGAGAGATATTTTCTCTCACCCGTTGCAAATATTCCACGGTACTCTCGACTGAGTCATTGTTGATGTGCTTCTGGGAGCATTAAAATCTCATACTCAAAACCATCGAGCATACTGCCATTTTTAGGTATAATTGCTTTTTCAAACCCCAGTGTTTGTGGTCCTTTGAGTCACAGGTCAGTACGTGAGATGTTTCTGATCTTGTCTGTAAGTACAACTTCGCCACAAATTATTGAAGTTGGCAGCAGTAAATTTACTATGCTTGGAAAAAGAGAAGCATCAACAGCAAGATCAGCCGCAACAGCATCAATAGCAAGATGACTCTTGTATTTCACTCCTCCCGATGTTCATATACACTTCTTTTTTGTGTAGACACTTCACAACGAGTATTTAATAACAAGAAAAGGAGCCGCTTGGATGACACTTATAACTTAATCATTCCATCGCATGACGCTAGAATCCAGAAATTTCATTAAGTTAGTGAGGATAAAAGTTATGTTAAAATTCACCGTTTTTGTGGAGAATTTGATTCCAATATCGGTTACTTGGATGAAAAAAAAGGAGGCATTGGGATGAAGATCCGTCAGTTTTCGTGCCAGCCTACCATTTCATTTCACTAAATTTTTTTATATCGTCTGCAAATTGTGAAACTGTAACTGAATCACTAAATATCCATCCCAACGAGTTTTTCCTTTCTTTTCCAAAGATATTTTGTAGCTATAGAATACTTGAATGAAGCTTTTAACTTGTTCCTCCAAAATAGTTTAAAGAATCTAGCTATAAGGCGAGAAATGTCAATTCTTAGGCGATAATGTGAATACTTCAACAACGTTTTTTGTTATTTCAAGCGCATGCTCAAACTGTTCGAAAGTGAAAGGTCACATATTGTTAATATTCAACTACCTAGCTTGCTGAGTAGAGTTTCATGCTTTTCAGAGTCAATTACTGGTTTTATTGTAAGAAAAAAAAAATTGGCTAATTATGCTTATTATTGCAGAACAAAACTGGTGATTGCATGTCTACTAACATGCTCATTCTATCGCACAATATCAATTGCATCTTAATGCATCTTATGTCTTCTATATCACTCTTTCCAATTTCAAATAATATTTCTCTCTTATTCAGTCCTGACATAACACTTACGCTTCCTCTGTCTACATATAATTACTAAAGTTTGCATTTGTATGCGTAACAACTGTAGAGTACTTCGTAGCGTATGCTAAATTTATTTCTCCAGTGTTCTATCTTAAATTCATACATGTTAACAGATAGGTTTCGTGAATAGGATTTTGGGATTATTTGCAATCAGCTTAGTCATGTTTTTGCAACAGCTATTATAAAAGTATATGAATGATCACATGAAGTAACGGGTTGTCAATCAACAAAGGTAAAAATTGTAGATAATTCGGAAGTTAACGTTAATGATCGACGACGTGGCGTTACTTTCTTTAAGCTAACTTGGTCACTTTAGATTGTTTCTGCATAGAAGTGTAAAAATTAAGATATTTTACTCTTCTCTCCAAAGATCCAGGAATCAGTGAGTTATTTTATGAATATGTAATTGTTTTTCGAATTTTATAAGATGAACAAGTAGATATTCCCAATATAATTATTAGATTAGGATTTCACGAGACATTATACACTGAAAATAAAATTTATCTTCCTAATATCATGTACAGAAACGGCAAGATATTTCCGTTCAAAACCAATTTCGACTAGCTGACAAATTTTAATTATGGCACCTGTAATGATTGTCGAAGATAATCATTCAGAAATCGAATAATCAAGATTTGTAGTGAGTGACCCTATCGCAAAATCCGCAGTAGTACAAATCGGTACAAAAAAGTAGTAGGTCATATAACTCGTGTGGATAAAATGTACTGATTGTCGAATTCTCGAAGATTGTTCGTTTGCATGAATAGAGGAATGCCTTTTACGGTGGGATTTGCTTTAGTGAATTTCTAATATCGCATATAAACTTGGCAATCAAAGACAAAGATAAAAATAATTCATCACACTAGACATCATAATATTCATTTGTATTCATGAGAATTCGTTTTCAGTATCCCGCTACATAAGATAAAATGTTTTCAGAGAAAGAAATGAGAGTGAATATTGCAATATTCATCTATGTTTATTATAAGTAATGAATTATTTAAAAAAAAAAAAAAGAGAAAAAAACTGGATGTTGAATATAAGGAAATAAAGCAAATAGCCATCAGCACTTATTCGATGGAGTTTATTATGATAAGTTACTCAATAAATTCGATACATTTGCAGGGAAAAAAGGATTAAAATTCTCTGAAGAACAAAAACAATGTATTATAGCAAGAGCAGTACTCAAAAATCCTCAGATTTTAATATTAAATGAGACAACTTCCACCCTTGGCTGTGAAAATGAGAATCTCGCGTAAAAAGCATTGAATGAATTAATGAAAAATAGAACGAACAACACCTTAATTATTTGAATATATTTATGCTAAAATTATTCCGGTTTTCTGTCAGCACCAGTATTACATTACATTTATTAATTCAGGCAGAAGAAAAAGGTTTTTCCATTTGCAGTATTTACGGATCATTCCATGAATGACATCTGCATGATTCATCTTTGATATATATGAAAAAAAGCGGAAGTTCATTTAAGTATTTGTTCGTTATAAAATGTGAATTTTAGAAGTAGAAGATTTAATACTTGATGGCTGCCTTCTCCATTTGTTTTATCTCATGTAATTTTTCTAACAAGATAGGATAAACGTAAATAATTCAAAAATTTGATCACTATCTTAAAGAAATATATTTGTTGGATTATGAATCATGAAGTTATGCTCTTGTTAAATGATACTATTGGATTGCACATATCTATTCCTGATAGAATCATTCATTTCCTGTTCATTTATTTTTTAGATAATCTATTAAATTCTAACTTATTGAGTTTTTCTGGGAGATTTTTTAGAGTTTTATATCTTGATGCAGTAATTGGAGACTTATCTTTCACTAGATTTTCAAATAGTTTTAGCACTTATCACACCTTTATAACGACATAAATGCCATACTTAAAGTCCGAAAATTATGATATTATATTTGAAATTTCAGTGCTTGCAAGCGTATTGGTTTGATATGTCACGATTATTTTTCAATTATATATTAACTTATGCGTCAGAAAGATTTGCATTCAAAATAGCGAATGATAGTGTTTTGCGCAAGTCACGAAGCAATAATAGCTATGCTTATTTTTTGATGCATAAATGGAGAAGATCGTAACAGTTGACAGATAAAATCGATTTATGTGAGTTGAATCACTCTATTTGATTATCGGAAAAAACGATATAATAATTGATAATGTCTACTAATCGTATTTGATGAATTATTCGATTTTATATAACATTCTGAATTAATCGGCTTTAGTATCAGCATATGCACGTTAATGAATTAACTCGATTGGCAAAGATTTTAAAGCGAATTTTCAATTTCTGTGTTTTTGTTCTGTTAGAAATGGAATCGCGCTCGCTCTCCTGTCATTGTATATTTGTTTTTCTTTCGGTTTTCAAATCTTTCTTTTCGAACTCTCACGATAATACCAGTATCATTTCCATCCCATTGATATAGCCGAATTTCAGTTCTGAGGATTTTTCATAGCAGTGGCTTACTTCCTTTTTATGGCACCAAATATTGTTGCTGCTATATACTTACAAATGAACTGTCCATTTAGGAAAGTTTTTGGAAATGTGTATTTTTCTGCTTACGAAGAAGAAGAAACTTGATGAGTCAATTTTATTTAAAAATGTGCTGTTCTTTTCAAACGCTTTTAAATTGAGACAACTGCATAAACATTAATATTTTATTTTTCAAAATAAGTCAATTGATAATCTTTGGGAGCAGTGCTTTTCAGCAGTAAAAATTTTTATTTTAACGATATACCATGAATTCATTAACTTTAATATTCATATAAAATTTTTTTAAGAATCTTTAAATAATTCGTTTTAATTTTAATTCTACGAAAACTGAGATTATCAGATGTGCACTTAATGCGCAATTAATTCTAGATTTCGCTATACGTTTCTCTAGTTCAATAGCACGATTACTTATTACAATAATATCTAATAAAGTTGGCAAACACTATTAACTTGAAATAGAAATAAGCTATGTTTTTTATTCTTCTTTTTAACATTCTTCTGACACTAATTTTTATCTTCTCAAGTAAAGACACTTTTGAAAGATCCATATAAATTCCTACATAATTCTTACGTAGTATTGGTTCGGTTGCTATTATGATAATAAATACAAAAATGTTTCAAAATGCGATAACATTTTTTTATTTATCAGTTATCAAACTGGAATCAAAGAAGGGGTTTTGCTTTTTATACTTCTATATACTCAGAAAGGTATCGTAGAACAATACGGTAAAAAAAATTATGCAGAAAATCAATAAGTATCATTTTCTTTAAATATTATTTTCTTGACTAATTTGAAGATTGTAAACATGGAATGTAAAGTCTTCAAATCAATTTATATTCAAATATATCCTGATACTGGATTTGATTGAAACTTACATACGTATTCATTTGGGAACTTACCGGAAGGTCAAGTTCAAGAATATAGAATGTACGAAATATTTATTTAGGACGAATTTATCGGTACATATTACCAAAAAGAATTTTGAATCAGAAGTCAATGATTCAAATTATCAACTGTTGCTGTAAATTTTTGTTATTCTGCGGAAACAACTGAAGTTAAAATTTTCTTATTGTGATGACATGTATGGAACGAATATATTATTAAACTATATTAAGGCAATGAATTTCAAAAGTTTAATAACAAATGTAAAAAATACAATTACATTTTCTTATTGACATTCAGATAATTTAATAAAAATATAAATGACTTGCAGAATTTTCAGATAATAATATTTTGTCGTAATATGTCGTCAATGCTTTTTTAGACGTACCATAAATCTGGATGTCTCGCAATTTTGCAAGCTTACTCTTACTGCAGCCAAAATTCATCTGAATCACCGACTATTTTATTAAATTGAATGAAAAACTTTTTACTTTTTTTGTTATTTTAAGCTTCGCACACAGATTTCAAAAATTTTTTATGTATATTATCGTTATATGCCTTTTAAAGTTAGTTAACATTTACCTATTCGTTCAAAATTTTTTCATTCAAAAAGAATAAAATAGATGAGAAATTCTTTTAGATGTATTGTAAATGTGGATGTGAGATTTTGGAAAATTTATACCTTGTTAGAAATATTCCAGTTATCAGATATGATAAACACTGGCGTTTCCTTGCTGAAATAATTTAAACACAATCACACGTATTTGGTTGGCATCTTATATATATGACAAGACTTGAAAATAAAATTGAAAAATTATTCATCAGTAACTGCATTTTGTAGCGCAGACTTTTTTGAGGAATTTAGGAATTAATTTTTTTTATTTTACTTATACAGCTGAAGATTCTATTAGACTTTGTCTGATATCTATTATATCTATTAAAAATTTTCACGGAAAATCTATTAAATTTTCAAATCTATTAAAATCTATTAAAAAAATCTATTAAATCTATTAAAAAAAATATTAAACATTAAAAAAATCTGTTAAATTTTCACGGAAAAAGAATTTTCTTTCTCCTCGTTGCATTCTCCCATTCCGTTGCATTTTCCCATTCATTTACGAAAAATTCCAATTAAATGCAATAAGATTTTTTAAATTCACTTTATCTGGACTCATGTTCAAGGATGTGGAAGTTACCCATGTTTCGAAATGTCTACAAATCACAGTCCTGCAAACTTTCACTTTGCTACAGTTATTATTTCATGGAATCTTATTTCTGTTCAACCATTACTACAATTATTATTATTGATGATGAAAAGCAAAAGTTATATCATTTCCGTGTATGATGAGTATGGTTAGCTATTTAAAATGAAGATAATTTTAGTTTCTTTGCATATCTTGAATTACAATTCAGAATAAATCAATCGAATATTTTGTTCTTTCGATATTTCAAAATAATTTTTTCTTTATGAATTTCTATGAAGAACAATTATTCTACACTTGTAAGAAGAATTTGCCTTGTTGTTAGTTGTCATGAGGAATCGGAAAGTATTTATTCAGTAGTTGGATTATCGAACTATACAATACCGTAGTAATGTGATATAAAGAAAAAAATGAAAAACTGGTTCTGTATGGCAAGGAAGACGAATAATTCTGAAAAAAAGAGGATCTTAAGAATATATGTTGCCCATACCTGGATAGGCTCACAATATTTTGCTTTTATCGAAGAGAAAATTGTATGGGAATTATTTTCTCAGAAGCAGTAGTTTCACAATTGTATGAAATTTAAAAGATTTCTCATTATTGTATGTGAGATTTTTGGAAAAGTTCATTACAAATTAGATTAGCTGATAGATGTAAGAACCTTTGCATAACGAAGAAATATATCATTTTTACAGTTTAAATATTAAACAACTAATTCATTAACGTGTAAGGTAATGTGTTTTTATTCCAAAAGTTAATTTTTTTTTATTACGAATTCTTGAACTGTTTACTTTATCTTTCTTTCTCTTTTTTGACAATACTTTTTCCAGCTTCATATATATATATATATATATATATTATATATCGAATATATATATATATATATATATACCATCATTTTTGGTATACATTATAACAGAGGGGAGCCAGTGCAACAAAATTTAGCGTCATATACAATCGTTCATGTAGCGGTAATATGCATATCTTATTACGAACAGATATAAAATAGTGAACCCTATTTTAAAAATATCTTACGATAGCAAAAGCCAGTGCTCTAAGTCGATTGTAATTTAGGTATGAGACAGAAATAGATTTTACTGTTTTTTTTAATTTAAAATCTCTGGAAATATTAATCCAATGCTATCTTGTGAAAATGAAGATTTCGTAAGAATTTTTTTAAAAATACGAATAAAATTTAAGAAATGCTAGGGAAATTTATGTGGCGAATTTTAATATCGCGAAACTCCCAAATTTATTAAAATAAATTTACCCAAATCAAATGGTAAATTATGTTAGCAGTATTATAAATCATTTAACTAAATTTGTGTTTTATACATTCATTTCTCATGCTTTATCCTTTATTGTTGTCTAATCCTATTCATATCTCATTTTTTAAAAGGACATTCTTTTTTAAACAAAGGGAAAAAATTCCTACACTATCTCCGATAAGGGAAAATTCCCACGTTAATGTTTCAATTTTCCTTTGTTACAATTTATATGCTGTAATTGAATTTCTATAGTTTAACACTTGTTCAAATTTTAAATGTAAACCACGTCTATTAAATATGTTTTTTGTGCTAACCAAATTTGCATTTATACCCGTGATTAAAATACAAAAAGGCATTCTAACAAAAAATTCTCTCCTTCAATCGAGTGGACAACACGCGCGACTCTATTTTATTCTTGCTGAACTTACTAAATAAAAATCTCCGACCACCCTTTCTCTCCACAACAATTTATGTGTTGATCTGCTAATGTCTGATTCGAATGATCATTATTTTGCTATTTACGTATTAATTTTTTGCTAGACAAACAATTATGATTCCTGTTATTTTTTATAATGCGAAATATTTACTATTAAACTATCACAAAATTAGCTGTGTCGCATCAAACCAACAAACATCGACTCAAACAAGCGATCGATCTTCCTGTTCAGACCTTCAGAACCCCCAAATACACATAAATCTCTTCCCAACATATATATATATTACTAGTAAAAATCTTGTTTATTTATAAGTGGTCAGAAAATTGAAAGAAATGAATTCAATGATCAAAACACAATGAACTTCCATAGCTTATATCGACGCAATTTATTATATTAGTATGTCGAATCTGAAAATTTGTTATGATCTGCTAAATCTTGTTCCAATATTTTATTTCACGCAAAAATAGGGTGATTTGCATCAATTTTTAAAATCTCGATGGTTTCAATGAATTATTTCTATTTTTTTTTTTTAGAATTTGACTTCGCTAACAGAACCTTTACCAAGCAAAGCTCGCAAACTCCCCGAATCAATAGTTATTTAAGATTGCTGTGCATCCAAAAACAATAATATCCCGCAGTCTCAACTAGAAAGATAATGTAATAATATTTAATAAACAAGCAGTCGGTATTCTACATCGAGTTTTTTTATTTTATCAATTAACTGGATATGTCAGAATTTGTTGTCATATCTCTTATCTGCATTTTCAAATGGATGCAATCAACATGTTTGAAGAATCCCACAATAAAATACTGCTTAGTGCACACTTTATGAGAATGTATCACAAGTACTGCCTGATGCAGACTTTATGAGAATATAGATACAGTGACGAAAAGTTTGATGCTATTTTTTGATTTTTAATAATCACCGCCTGGGTGAATGGAATGTTTAATTGTTAAAATAGTCACCAATAATAAAACCAATTAGTTCAAGATATTTTGAATAAAAAAATTAAATGAAGTCTGCCGAAATAATTATTTTGTAGAGTGACTGAGTTGGAGATTTATTGATGTTTGCAATGAAAATCTAAAAATAAAGGGTTGTCTCATCTCTATCACAGAATCTGTCCGAAATCTCATCGAAGATATAGTAGCAGTTTATCTTGAAAATAACTCTGCCGACGATCGACTTTTGCGTATAATACAAAATAAGGGTAATAACAATAAAATAGAACCTTTATTGACGACTAAAGATATATATTTTCAAAAAAAAATTTTTCATCTGGTATGATTTCTTTTTTTGGTCAAGTGCTTTTAAAAGCATGAAAGTGAGTGCTTAGTAGTTGTGATTGATATTTATAAAATAAAATTTTATTATTCCATGTCGAAATATAATTGAACAATACTTCCTTCGCCGATCTTCTTTAGCCATAACAAAAATTGAGAGTTCCTTCTGTCTTTCAATGGTAGCACCTTAAAACTTAGGTAATTAAATCTTTATTATGATAATTTCGATAACACTCAACGCAACAATTACAGTATCACTGATACAGTAAGATAGTTCTAATGAGATAACATGACTCAGGAGAAAAGGAATAACCAAAGATGCTCAAATTGTTAATTAAGATTCTTCGCATTATTCCGAAATCAGTTCTGAGGTCATCAGAATCACCTCCTTTGTTTGGGAGCATATAAACGTGATAACTAATATGATTTACAACATCTTGACTTACAATTTAATATATCTCTGACAAATTTACTTATAAATCTTTATATTTTCTTTTATCAGGGAACTTCTTCGCGATTTTAGCGACACTTTCAAACGATCCTGCAAGTCACACATATTTTTCTTTCTTTACAGTCATCTAGCATCAACAGCTACTATTTTTTAGAAGATCTAAAAAGAGCAATGTTTGATTTGTGCTTGTTTATCGAATGACATATTGGATTAACTAATTAGAAAGCTCTGACACTTTTATGATTAAATATATACAGTTGACTACTAGATGTTTACTGTTCTTTTATATTATTTTTATCATTATCAGTCTTGAATTCAAATTTTATGACGATCTTCTCAATCGGCCACTGCAATTCTTTGAATTTTAAATGATAATGAAATTGTAATGCCTGATTGAAATGCTCTTTTTCAAAGATAAAAGTCTTTCAAATTTGAAAAAATTTTCCAAAGATTTGTGTTTTAAAATTTCATAATGGTAAATCAGTTTTCGTAAGATAGCATCTTAAACAAAAGGAGAGAAAATAAGTATTTTGAGCTAGTGATGAGTCAGTTAAAAATTGAATTCTCGCCTAGTTTCTTCCTTACTTTTTTGTTTTATTGGTATTACTTGGTATTGGTGTTAAAGACAGCGCAAAAGAATTTACAAAACAGATCGATAGCAGACATTGCAGAATACTGAAACGTCTGGATATGTAACGCATTTTAATAAAACCTGTGTCATGCAGAATATAACGTCTCTGCCGTAGACATTCTGTTGCAAAGTGTCTGGCTTTATTATTGGTCTATTTTTGAGTTAATGACAAATCATAAAGTCTATTTTCAAGTTCAATATTTAGTGTAATATCATCCACGCTGCGGCGTTCATCTTATTTAAATGATATCTAATTTGGTTATTTTGGACAGATTCGAACATTAGTTTTTAGATTAATGCAGAAACAATCTACATATATGGACTTACTTCATTATTCCATTTTTAGAGAACATATTGGTATAAGAAAATTAATTAAAAGAATATTAATTTAAATGCAAGAAAATTGAGTATTGCTGTATTTCAACTGCTCAAATCATTCATCTTTTTTTACCTTCTCCAAACTAAAAAAATTAAAAAATTAATAAAAGTATAAAAATAAAAGTATATCAGTATAAAAAACTGATGTTAAAAAATTATCTGCTTCATGGAATTACCTATTTCATTTTCCCTCACTTGCTGATCTTCTGATCACGGATCTTAAATTAAAAATGAACTGTGAAGACACAGAAACTCAAATGTCCCATTTTGATCAAAAAATAATTGATATTACGAGTGAAATTTTTCGCAAAATTTATTTATATATCAAGTTTTTTTTAAATGAATAACTTTTTGCAAGCATCTATCCAGTCTAAAAATATTTTTTAGCTTATATTCATTTTATGATTTTTCAGGCAAGTCGAATCACTTATATCATACCTGGACCAAAACATACATTTTGAAAACTTTATATTTATATTACCCCGGGATTAATGTTTCATAACATATTCATCAGTGTGAAAGTTGTTTAAGCACGAAAATGATCATATGCATTAACTTATTATTCGCATTTTAGTTGCGTAATTTTTGTGCCATTGTTGATGTCACAACATTGCCCTCCTTTTTAAATATTTTACTGTATACTAATAAGATGTGACACAAAAACTTCAGCTGTATTGGAAGGACATTTGCATATTATGATATCACTTAGCATAAAGGAATTCGATAACGGCATGTCGAAATTTTTCCAAAAATCTTTTGCCTGGTCATGTTCATCCATAAATTATATGGTTATGTATTTCAACAGTCCTAACTATTCCTATCGGCAAACCAAAATAAGTTGTAATATAGAAATAGCATATAATTTGTAATATAGGTATAATAATCAAACTATTTGTTGTTATGACTCATCATCTAATATAACCGAATGTAAGAATGTCTAATGTAACGAATCATTTATTTATTTCTCCTCTCTTTTTCCTACTGTATTACATTGTGCATCGTGATTAACGTGAGTAAAGTTTATCGTAACCGATTTGGTTACACGATTAATGCTGTATCATAATTCTCACTTCTTCATAAGGGAAAGATACTTTCACAATAATAGCGCCACAGGTATTCAATGGAAGTTTTTTGAATCAAATTTTTATTTTTCAATAAACATAAATCAGTCCAACTTTAGTCTTTTAATCTTTTATCATTGTTGTATTATTCTCTTACTACATGAATGGACAATGTATATTATCGTCAGATTTGTCTATTGTTGTTAATCTAAAATTTACAGAAAGATTATTAGAAAATTTAATGCTAAATGATCCAAGACTTTTTGCTTCCTTACTTCTGAACATCAATAATGAAAACAAATTGATCAAATTGGCTTTAAAAAGTCTGTCTCCAAAAACGAAAAGTATAGGAAATCTGGCTTCTAGCTTGAAACTCCTTTTTTACTTTATAATTTGCATATTCATTTGGTGAGACAAAATTTCAAAAGCTTAATAGAAAATTTTCATGACGACGCTCTCATTTCTAGTATAAAAGAAGTTGTTTCTGCTCAATTGGATAATTTTTCCTTAATTGTACAAATTTGAGTGTCAAACTTGGCCATCGTAAGCATCTATTTATGGATATGCCTTTTTCAGAATATCGAATCTTAGCTACGAATTTGGTTCCCTGTCGCTGCAATTTTATGAAAATTTCAGATTTGAATATAAAGAAAAAAACAGAGTCATTTACCAAATGAAACAATGACGTCAGTGGTTTATTTTTATCTAAAGTTTTAGAATTAACTTCGACAAAACAGTTGGAAATTTTCAAAATTATGATGCGAAAAATTGGGATTCTAAATCCATTTTCGGCTATGCCATAATCATTGATTTTGAATTTGCGTTTTTTGGTCACTTAAGCTTAAAAATTTTCAAATTTTAGTATAAGTCATTAGTCATAAATATTACAATAGAAGTATTCAAAAAAATGAACAATCTTTTGCATCTATCGATTGACAAATAAAAAATTATCATTTTAAACAATTATTGAAGAAAAACATGCAATGGCAGTGTAATATTAAAATCTTAATGAAGTCAATTTTGCGAATTTCCAATTAATTTATTCTTTTTCAGTTCTATAATGGGAGATACGGTAAGCAAATTCTGTGATGAAACATCATTTATTGTTAATCTGTTTTTTAAATTGAAGTACCTTGGTTAACCTGCTGCCAGAAAAGTTATAAGTATAAGGATTTGAAAATGAAATAATCATATATAGGTATTATATGCTATCTGCAGACAATGGGAGATTTGGGTAGCAATGTATCGATGTACGACATATCAATGTATGGTACAGATAAAAAAAACTTAACTAGAAGGGAACGAATGAAACGACGTGCTAGAAAAATGATTAAAGCTGGTCTCAGAGAGGATGAGTGAGTGATATCCATTCCAATATGCAGAATCTAGAATAGAAGATTCTGGAGATATTTAGTAATAAAAAATGTTCTATCTAAAGTTACAATTAATGAGAAGTAACATTGAGTGATTTTTTCACTGTTCATCATTATCATTTGCATTTACTTTCTATAGGTCATCAAGTTTATCATCAGAATTCTTTGGCAAAGTCGAATTTCTTATAAAAGATTGCTTTCAGATGTTACTGCTGTTCTTTGGAAGGTTCACCCACAACAGCATGCATAATTATTGGAGCAGTAGTTTTCCTTATTATCCTTTGTTTAGTAGTATTTGCGTTAATGAGCGCTGGTGTCGATTTTGAAGCAACATTTGCGGAACCTGGCGTGCACATTTGAAACGAGCGACAAACCTACGGTGATTCAAACACATCTACTAAATATGCTTGTACCTTGTTTATGCTTAAAGAAGTAATGTTGTATTTATCCTAAAATTGTTCTGAATAGATTATAATGAACGAAACCTTTCGTATTTGTTATATTTTCTTCAATAATTCTTTCCTGAATTACGGTGAGATTCAAGATATTATATTCAAATCTCCTATTAGTCTTGCCTTCATCCCGATACTTAAAATATTTACACATTTGTTTCCTCTACACTTTCCAGCAACCAAGAATTCACATTCTTGATACACTTGAGGCCTTGAGTTTCGAATGCATTCCACAACATTCTCTGCGTCAATCAATTCCCACTTTCAACTTCCCTTTTAACGTCGAAAACTTCTACCCGTTACCCGTTCGTTCCTTAATAATGATCTGCGCAGGTTTTTTTTTTTCTCTCCGCTTCCGCCTCTCCCTCCCTTCTTCCCTCTCTTACCTTCCCACTGCTCTTCCTCCGGTCCAATAATCAATTAAACGAGACTGTCCTTTCATATTCCTCTTTTTGCCATTGCTTTAACTGTTTGCAACATAAATGAATATCTAGTAAACTAACCATCTTCACCTGATAAGTATATCACCGATAACATGGATACCTTGTTTCGAAAATTTCCTCTTGACTATCACTGCAGTCCATCTTGCGACATCTCGAAAGACATTTCTTTTTTTTTCATTACACAGTGTTGTATGCATGTTGTTACTCCAATAAACCAAAATTCTTTTCTTTTTCCTCAAAACAGTCTACATGTTTCAGCACTTCATGTTTCAGCATCCTCTCTAGACTTCATGTTTCAGCACCCTTTCTCTCACATTAATTTGTTCTAAGATGATTTTTTATATCATCAGGTATTTCACATCCTTTCATTGAATTTCTCGATACATTATTATTAAGAGATCGAACCGTTCCATCAACGAATGAATTGTCGACGAAAGTCGGAAGATATATTTAGTTGCATATAGATAGGAATGTTAAGAAGGTCAAATGGCGATGTGGCAAATATTGCAAACAAGGAAAAAATTATCGTATACAAAGAATTCATTATACTATTGCAAGATTTACGAGCAGCAAAAAATCAGTTGCCAGCGGATTACGAAAAACTGGAAAGGGATGAACAGGAACAAAAAAAACGCATTAAGGAATTGTCTTAATGCGAGAAACAGAAGCAAACAAAAAGTGATCTGATATGATTGGAGAAAACGGTCGCAAAAGAACTGCAAACATCGTACAACCTCTATAAAATGTTCGAGAAGATATTGGACAGAGGATTAAACGAGAACTTACAAGTAGTGAACCAAGTGAAAGAAGAAGAATATATATCGTTATTATCTCAGAAACAAAAGATTGCTTTCTTAGAAAAAAACTTAGATTAGCTAACGAAAGTGTACTTAGCTTGACAATGCTGATTTACATTACGAGTTACCAAAAATGGAAAAAATCTGATTTACGTTGCGAGTTACCAAAAATGGAAAAACGAATGTGTTCTGGTATGAATCGTGTAAAGGGTTTAGATATAGCGCTGAAAGAAGTAAAGTGCTATGCGATATTGGAAAAAATATCAGCATGAAGTTGAAAAATCAAAGAAGCTATGCATCAGAGGAATCTTCCAGACGAAGTGTTGCTGCTCTTGAGATTGTGAAACCAATTCATTTTAGACAGCATTATTCACCAGTGGGCACGACAATATCGATATTAACTTCGACAATGCAAATTTCAATAAGATGAGTAGAATCAACAAGTTAATGCCATGTCGGTGAATAATGCAGCTTGGAAAATTGGTGATAAAGTTATCTCTAATAAAATAAAGGCTGTTGAAATATCCACACATTTTCTCCACAAGGTAGAAAAATAATTCGATTATGTTTGAAAGACTTATGTGATGTATAAATGTTTCGCTTTGCCTTTCCTTGCAGTGTTTATCTATGTTCCTTTCTTGAATTTTCTATGCTAAACTTTGTAAAGTTTTAGCATTATTTTGATCATATCTCATCTATGATTCGATTCTATAAATAATTAGAAACATGATTTGATATTAATTAAGAAATCATTACATGGAAATATCAATTTTTAAAGATATCATATAGGTTGAATTGCTTTGGACTTATGTGATCTATTTGCTGATTAGACTTTCGATGATTCTTGATTGTTAGGCGAAGAAAAAGTAACAATTAACAAAACTGAATTTTTTGATTTAGTGGTGGATTTTTTTTCTTTTATATGATTAAGTTCTGTAGTGTCACGAACCGGATTTGCCACCATAATTAAAAGCGTACAATCGAAAGTAGGAAAAATGGCGAAACTTCTAGAAGAAGTTAGAGATATCCCCGGAACAACCAGATCAAGAGTTGTCACAAGAAGAAATATGTCGACGATGTATATTATAAAAAAAAAAAAAAAAAAAATTATCAAGGAAAGGAGTACTTGCCTTGAACTGTATATTAAAGCTCTGGAATCATCTAACAGAACATGACTAGAGTATATCACGACTTTATCGAGTCTGTCAAGAAGAAATGAAAAGAAGAGAAAATTGCACAGATAACCTACGGAGACAAAGGTATTTTTAATTTAATAAGTGATGGTAAAGATAGCTCTTCAGCGGCTAAGCCAAGAGTACGAAAGAGTAGAAAGCTGACTCGTCAACTTGAACCATCCCAATTAGCAACCTGCAGTCAACAACAACTAAACAAGGGAATTCTCTCTCCTACTGCATGCGGTTTTTTTCTAATTTAAATTAATCACGAATGACAAATAGTTCATGCTATATCATCCTTAAAAATCTCATACATCTGAATTTGCGCAGTAAATTTACTGATCTTGCCTCCATTTAATAATAAATGTTCAAGAATTTCAATACTCGATGTGATGCATGATTCTATCGATCTGAGATGCTACCATAGCCTCATCCAATTCCTTCAATTTCTCGATCATTTTCTTGGACAAGATAAACGAAAATGAAACAAACAAGATAAGCGTATAAAGTCTAATATATCTATATACTTCAGATTTTATACGTATCGAAATATATTTTGCAAATATGAACACTTTTATGAATGATTTCCCTTTTCACTTCAATTCAATTGCATGAATAGTAGTGCATTGAACATATCTCTATAGTCCAAAGGTACTGATTTTCATTTCTTTGTCTTTTCAAAACAGACTGTTACGATATGGAGGACTTTATCGATAGGAATAAGATCATAAATATTCTTTGTCCATCATGAAACTATCTCGACAACACGAGAAAGTTGGCACTTCTGAAGGACCATCATTATTCTTCCTATTATTACTACTAATATTATTTTCCTCGACCAAACGGTATTGTTGAGACAAAGCAATAAGTTGATTTTACATCGATGTGTTTTATAAAATCAGGATAAAATTATGTTCATTTAGATATTATGTGTGCGTGCGTAACTTATTGCTGATATTTTACCCTCTACTCCATCATCGCCAAATCCTCCTGGCACAAGGATTGCATGAGAGTTTTGTAGCTTTTCTTCTATGAATTTTTCATTAATAAGTTCTTTGCTTTCTCCCTTGAGTTAACCCAATTTATCTTTACTCTGACTTTGTGTTACTAATTGCACCATGATTTAATGCTTCGACCAGTGATTTATATGCGTCAGGAAATTCAGTGGTATATTTTCCTGCTATAAATATAATAACTTCCTGTGTTGAATTTCTCATAGAGAGTACTATTTGGTCCCATTCAGTTAAGCTTGGCTGCGGTTTACTCAAGTGAAAGTGTTCCAGAATTTGTGTACCAAGCCCACATTGATTATATAAAATTGGTAACTCGTATATATGGTTCACGTCAGGAGCAGGTATTACATTAGATAAAGAAACGTTACAAAGGTTGGCTATTTTCCTTTTTTGATTATCGGAAATTTTTTTCTCACTATGACATAGTATAATGTCTGGTTGTAACCCCTTAAAATTTAACTCTCGAACTGAATGCTGTGTGGTTTTGTCTTTAGTTCTTGTGCTGCAATTAGGTATGGTACTAAGGTTAGGTGAATAAGAATAACTCTTTGTTTACCAAGCTTGTAGCTGATTTGACGTATGGCTTCTAAAAACGGTTGGCTTTCAATGTCACCTACGGTTCCACGTATTTCACATACTATAAAATCTAAATCTTCCGTACCGCTAAAAATAAAAGATTTAATCAAATCTGTTATATGAGGAATAACTTTTTTATAACTTTCGGCACTACAAAATATTCATGTCCAGATTTTGTTGAATTTTGCTGGATTTAATACTTTGAAATTTAATATTCTTTATTATTTCGAATTGAAAAGTCATCGTGCCCTGAAATGCTTGCACATAACACTAACAGTAGACAGGAGAAACATGATAAGTAAGTTAATACAACGAAGTATAATGTATCTAATCCAGTACTGTTAATTGCTCGCAGTATGCTCAACTTTATCGTTTGATCAATTCTTATGACTGTGAAATTCTAAGCATTTCCTCAAATTGGTGACTATTACTTTTCTCTTATTTACAATTTTATTTATGAAGAAGTAATCATATCTTCTGCTAACTTAATCGACCTCTTCAAAGGAACTAGAGCTTAGGTGAGTAATCGATGCAGTGAGAATGCGATCGATCATAGTGCCGACACTTTTACAGTTAGTCAGTTTGTTTTTTCACTGTCAGCTTCCTTTCCTTCTCATTCGTGTTGACCTCCGTCTTCTAAGCGTTGTTGTAATTTCTCGAGAAAGAAAAACTGATGCAGGCTCATATTGTATCGGACGCTATTAATGAAAAGTGACAGGTGCGAAGGATAACAAACACTACGCTTTATCTTTGTTCATCTTTGAACTAATATTTCTTCTTTAAAACAAATGTCAAATAGAGTGTATGCATTCTTAGGCATCTCTTTCATTCATTTAATCTTTTCAGTTATCGTGATTTGATTTTCGTGCTGAGAGTTTCTTTTGTATATCTCTGTTTTTTATCCGAAGGGCAAAAAGTTTTTATGGTAGGGAAAGGAAGAAAGATATTCTGTGTTGTCAATTATTCCGAATTCTTCAGTTTCTAACTTTGAGATCGATAAACGAAATATCAGTTGAGACGTTTGCAATAACTCTTCCATTTCAGGATTGCATTGATTATTATTGAATTACCTACTAAGGGCGTGTTTTATGGCAGCGATAACTCAGCGAGATGCTCCCTACCACCAGGTAATTCTTCCATAGTGAATTTTCTTGTAAAGTCTTATCCAATGATATTCTTCCGTTGTTAGGGTATTGTTACGATTTCTTTCTTTTAGTTTTTTTTATTTCTATCTCTTTTTTCGATTTTTTTTTTATCATTACAGTTGATAGAAGAGCAGAGAGCATATTATTCTACGGGAATAACTGCTAAATTGGAACACCGTCGAAAACAACTTCTAAACCTTAAGCGACTTCTAATTGAAGAAGCTGATGTTCTCACCAAAGCTGTGTACAATGACCTTAGACGTGTGAGCCTTTAAAATATGATATAATCTATAAAAATTTTGTAGTTGGTTTAAATGAAAAATTCAATCTCGTACACTATTTTCCTTTCAAACGCTCGAATTTTTCTCATAACATTTTTTTTTTTATGAAGCTTTTTTTCTGGGAGATCAAACAGCCTCTTATTGTATGGAAGTATTGCTAAACTTATAGTAAAACTACAAGGTGGTTTTAGTCATAGATCGACATATGACGAAATCTGATCTGGAAAAAAGCAAAATTATTTTGAGGTACCAATAAGTGTTATGGTTGAAAGATTGAAAATTTCTCTGGATTATGCATAGAATTATCTAAACTGATTTCATGAATAATATGTTACCTTTTTATTGGTACTACGCAATCTATTATCCTTCAAATTTATATATTCTCTGATTTATTCAGCCTTTTCCAGTCCCCAAAATTAACACACAGCATAGAATTGAGTGCCGTTTTTGTTGAAATCGATTACATGCTCGATAATTTAGAACAGTGGAGTTCGCCTGAACCAGTAAGTTATTTTCAAATATTCAGATGATAAGATGTCGAAAAAGCATTGTAGTTATTATTCGCAGCTTTTTCTTTCATATCAATATGTTAGAGCATTGTAAAAATTTTCAGGTTAAGAAAACATTCGTTTCACTCCTGGACACAGTAGCTATTTTGAAGGAACCTTTTGGTGTGGTCCTTATCATTGCCCCATGGAATTATCCACTTTCTCTTGTTTTATTACCTCTCGTTGCAGCAATGGCTGCCGGTCAGTTATTGAATAATTGTCTTGGATATTGATTGTAAGTTTTCGTAGAACTTGAAGAGCATTATTTTCTCGTTTTGGAAAAATAATTATTTTCCCTATTTCGAAATGAGCAGATTAGAAGAGCTTTGTTTGATTCAGCGTATCTCTTTACATAATACATAGCCTATCTTCATTCTCGTTTAAAGATGTTTAATATGACCTTATTTTCAGAAATTGTAACACAATTTCTGGCAATATTTTTTTATTTATTTACATAAGTTTCAGGTAATACAGTTGTAGTAAAACCATCCGAACATGCATCTTTTACTTCTGCAGCTTTGCATGATCTTTTTTCACACTTTTTTGATTCGGTGAGTTTTTCAAATTCCAAAAGATTCCTGGACATAATGAAATAAGCAAGGAATAATAGTTTGATGAATATGAGATATTAATGTCATAATATTTTTCTTGAATTGCAGCGATTTTTGGCAGTTGTGAATGGTGGCATTTCTGAAACAACAGATCTTTTAAAGGAGAGGTTTGATCATATCTTTTACACTGGAAATCCACTTATTGCCAAGGTGATTATGGCAGCGGCCGCGCAGCACATTACACCAGTCACACTTGAACTAGGTGGAAAAAGGTTCATTTACTTCATACTTGGAAATAGTAAAAAATTCAAATGACTTCTTGCAGGGATGACTGATGATTTTGTGTAACATCATCTGTTTGACTAATCCAGATAGATTCGTTGTATTTTCCTCTTATTCGCTACATTTTCCTCTGCGGTTTCCAACTCTCTCATTTAATTTTATGACGAAAAGCAATTCGTCTGCACAAATATTTTTTGCTAGATGTGTTAATTTAGAATATTTCTGCTTTTAAATTATAACTTTAGAAGTAAACAATCGATTTGAGAAAACAGCTTTTCCGATCAAGTATTAAACTTTTATATGCCTTTGTAATAGATCTGATGGTACTACAATGATTTCTTTTGGAAAGTCGGAAGAACATTGAATAATTCTTTCATTTCTTCGGGATAGATCTGACTGAAATACTGCTCTTCAATTTATTTTAGTTTCTGACCGTGAAATACATTCACTTTCTTTTAGCACTCAATCTTATTTTTGTCTTTTTTAGCCCAGTAGTCGTGGAAAGTGATATAGATTTGGAAATAAGCTCTCGACGTATTGTCTGGGGAAAGTGGACTAACTGTGGACAAACCTGTATTGCACCGGATTATGTGCTCGTTACGGAAACATTAAAAACATCATTAGTAAATGAATTCATTCAACGACTGAAAGAATTTTACAGTTCGGAACCTGAAAAAAGCGAAGATTACAGTCGAATCATCAATGAGCAGCATTTTGAGTGTGTTATTGAAATCATCCTTGCTTCAAATTTTTACAGGATATTAATACAAAACCCTGTCGATTTTGCTTTGTATATTTTTGCTATACTCTTTGCTTTTTGCCTATATTTTTATTATTCAATTAGTTTTTTAGTAGATTATGCAGTTTGCTTTCACGTAGCAAAGGACAAATTTTGTATAAAGGTGGTGAACTCAATCGCAGTGACTTATTTATTCCTCCAATCATAATTGCTGTTTCCGCGGATGATGCACTTATGGAAGATGAGGTAAGCTTTTTTGAGTGTTTCAATTTCCGTATCATCAGAAACTAATCCATGTTTGTTTTTATTGATAAATTTTTGACAGAAATACATTAAGATATTTGGACCTATCTTGCCGATTATTACAACCAATACTTTCAATGAAGCAATCAGCTTTATTCGATCGAAAGAAAAACCACTTGCTATCTATCTTTTCACTAGATCTGAAAGGAAAGTGCGGCAACTATATACTGAAACATCAAGTGGTTCCGTGACGGTGAATGACGTTATATTTCAGTTTCTTAGTAAGTTTTGCTAATACATGTCGCTTAAGGAAGGTTTTTTGTGTTTTATTCATTCCGGAAGTTTGTTTAAGTCTTTTTTTCCATTCATGTATTTATAGTTGATACACTTCCATTTGGTGGTGTAGGCCAAAGCGGTATGGGCAGATATCGTGGAAAATTTGGTTTTGACACATTCAGTAATTCTAAAGCACTATTAATAAGGGATTTTTTTGGTGACGCTTTTTTTGCGTAAGTTTTTGCAATAAATTGCGTTTTATGAATTCCTCTTTTGCAATCAGTCTTCTTCGTTTGTAGCAATATGATGTTCTAAAATGTTCGTAAGAATTTCAAGATTAAGATAGTCTTAGGGACAGTTCCATGTTATTGCTGTAATTGTTATTGCTTGTTTTGCTAACAATTTAAGTCTTTAGTGAATAATTGTAGATATTATAAAAAAATTATAAATTAATTGTAGATATTATAAATATAATGCTTTATTTACTTTAGCATGCGATATCCGCCATTTACCGACAGAAAATTCAAACATCTGAAATTAATAATGGAACGAAGACGTTCATTACCCAGTTCACTTCCTAATTGGTTTATTCGTATTTTATTCCTTGTTGCTGGTGTTGTTTGTGGCGTTGTACTGCAGGTATAATCACTCGTTATAGATTTTTAAAAATCAGACGATGGTGTTAATCTTTGCTGCACTATGACCCTGATTTCTTATTGTTTAATGTTATCGTAATATAAACTTTCAACTTATTAGTTCCTCATATCTCCTCAGTTCCATTATCCAGAAGGTCAAGTTCCTTCAACTATGTCGCTTTAGGTTCCCTGCAACCATTAATTTTTCCAAAATTTTGTATGTTATATTAAAATTGGCCACGATCTGAGGCACTGTTTTATTTTCTAAATAATCAGCAAGTTTTTATTATATATTTTTGGATATTATTTTTTTTTCAGCGTTGTGGAATTTCTATTATGAACGATAAATCCTCCTAAATTGTTGTTATATAACCAATTTTGGCACCAATTCCAAGAAGTTTAGAGACTATCAAGTCAAATAGTTTTATTTTTATTCCAGAAGTTGGCAATTGCGTCTTCATCTTTTTTAAATAAATTGGGTTTTCTGAATGTGATATTTGTTTACGTAGTACTTCAAATATATTGCCATAGAAATAAAAATTTCATTTTTTTAAAATTTTTCATTCACTGAGTACTCTAAACGATATAAAAATTATTGCATTCGATCTTATGATTGACAGTGTATGTCACCTGACGGCAAGGAAGGAATGAGGAATTATTTGAAAAGAAGAGGGTCAATAGGATCGCGCGATAAATGATGTAAAAGACTGCGATATTGATATCAGTAGTCAGTGTGGTGTCATCCTCTCCGGTCAGCTTCTACTGCAATGCTTGCTTTGTCGTCTTCTCTATTTTCCCTCCATTGTAGGTATCATTGGTTACTCTGATGCCTCAAATATTGTTTATTCTGATTTGCATATTTCATGAAATCTTGTGGAAATGAATTTACAATAGCTTCCTTCTCATTTTATTTATATTTTTAGAAATCTCAAAAATTTAACGAATTGAAAAATTTATCATATTTCAAATTTTCGGAATTAATTTAATAGGATTATCCGTAAGTCTGAGACGTGCTATTTAGATAATCATTCAGATATTCAGATATTTATGAAAAGCTTCTCTGTTCCATTTTAAAGATTTCAAAGTTATTCAAATTACTTCACTATCGTTAGTAATGATATTAAAAGAAATGGGCATGTATGAAATTTTATATCTTGAGGATGGTCCATCATTCATTACCATCCATCGATTTGAAAGTATTGATAAATGCTGCTTTTAGCGCGGAAATTATTGTTTATTTGACCTTTTTAGTATAATTTTATGTTAGTCGTAGCTCGGCTTTGAATTCATTATTTCTTCTTATTTTATTTAATTATGATTTGTCACAGAGTTATGTGATGGCTAAAATATATCTAAGTCGATTCTTTTACCTCATCTTTTGTCTGCATACGCATATGTCAAGTTAATGTCGATATTTAGCATGGCAAGTATTGTTTGGTCATTTCCATTAAATCATAAAACTTTAGCACTGATAGGTAAACGCACTTTAGCACTTTAGTAGTGTTAAATGACGAAAATATATTCACTACATGGCTAATTGTAATTTATCGTAATAATTTTTTGCTATGTTGAATCTATGCTAGGGTTGCCTATCGGTAAAGTTATTCTTTCATAGTAGATTTGGGATTGAAATTCAAGCTCTCCTCCGAGTATTACCATTCGAACAAAACAAAGTATTTGCCAGTATTCGTATACAAAAGAAAGGTTATTTGATGCATTTGTTGTATGTAAATCATTCACAACAGCATTAACTGTTGGCGGTTTTGTAATATGTAATATGGATATAATTTGATTGATTGAGTATGATATGGTTGGGAGGTAATACGTAACTGGAATGAATATTTGGAATAGAATTAAGAAATGTTAAAGATCATGACTGGAATCATGCGAACTTTGCTATTATATCACTGAGAAATCTCTACTAGCTTATGCGTATCTGATAACAACTATTCGGCATTTCACAGCAAGATGAATTAAGGAAGTATCGTAACTTTTTAGCGGAGATGAACAGCAAGTTTTCTTCATAGTCGAAACCGTCAACTGACGAATGAATTATGCCTAATAAATGAATAATTCCACCTCATTGATATCTTATCCCTAATAGCACTTAGACAAAATTAGACAAAAGATTAATGAGTACAGTAAAAACGGCATGAGTGAGTTATAAAGTATAGGTCAATATTGATTTTTCTTTTTCTGTAGTCATATTGATTTTTCTTCTTTTTTAATTAGTCGACTGATCTAATTGGTGAAATTTCAAAAATAATGATAGTGTTTGGAACTTCATTAATTACACTTCAGTGATAATATTGTAATGATGTTCACTAGGGAGATGGAAGAAAAGTCGGACATTCTATAGTATTAACAATCCATAACTAATATTTTTCAGCAATTAGTTCTTTTTTTTCAGGTGTTCGCCTCTTTCAATTTGAGTTGTATTAATCTTAAGAAAAAAAATGAGAAATTAAGTGGAAAATATAGCAAAATGCTGCACTGTAACTTATGATATAGTTAATGCTTGAAATAGTTGTAGAAAGCTTATCATTTCGAAAAAGGTCATTGAAGTTCAAGCTGAAAAGGCGATCGGTTACAGCAGATAAATAAGTGCTAATTGTTTAAAACACTAAGAAGTTATAATGGAAGAAAAGACTTTATAAATTGTAAGCAAAAGGATAGGAAAACGAAAAAAGGGGGAAGATGACAAGCTATGATCGCGAAAGGGTTTGACATGGTTTGACATATTCCCTGATAGGATGACAAATTTTGCTTCGTTTTTTTTGAAAAAGGCGCCAAATATTTTTGCATTTCTTATCATATTACTGAATGAGTTATGCGAATGGCCTTCGTAATTTGATTTTCTGAATTTCTCAAGTCTCTAAAAGGATAGGAATTGCTTAACAATGATAATATAATCGATCAATGTATATTTCTTGTTGTCAAAGGGCTGATCATGAATTTCTAAAATTCCGGCTCGAAGATTGTGATGCATTATGCCAAACATTTCCTGATAATAATGGTAATAATAACTAGTAAAATAATTAATAATATCTTGTTTATTATTATATTATTTATTATTATTGTTATTATTATTATTGTTATTGTTATTATTATTACTATTATGATTATTGTTATTGTTATTAATTATTTTGCTGTTGTTATATTATTAATTAATTAAAACAATAATATTAACAAGATATTAAGATAACATTAATGGTACTTTATAAATACTCCATTTGAACTGCTATGAATTTCTCTGATTCGCCTTATTATTTTTTCAAATGTTTTTTTCTCGTTTTTGCTATGCTATATTTCAGTGAAGGATCTTGTGCTATACAATATATGGCTTTTAATTTTGCAGTTACAAAAGATTAGTTAAAAAATGGCTTTTGACAGTGAACAGAAGGACGGGAACAAGGTGAAGAGTAATGAATTATATTTCGAAATTTGGCTAGATCATGTATTTATTTGGGAATCTTTTATTTTTACATTTGGATAACCTTTTATCATTTTATCAATAATATACATTTTGTTTGTCTAGGTAAGCTTATCATTGAGTAGCTATTCAAAATTCCGAATTCTTTAACGAGTAATGAAATGAAATAGAATTTCATATACAAAATAATATTTTAGTTCATATCTTATTAATTTAGATAAGAAAAAAGACACAAACTTTTTTAAGAATAAAAAATATTTGAAGCCATAAATAATAAAAAACATTCGAGTTATTGCAGGAAAACATTCCATTGAATGATGATAAAGCAATATGGTGGCAAGTTTCACAAAGTATTATGCAGAAAATAAAACAAGAGATTACTCGGCAGGTGCTCGCTGAACTTACAATAAACAAGTCGGATGAAAGCGATGAAAACGACAGAAGAGAAGTGTGTGTTTTGGAATAATTTAACGAATTGCAGTATACAATCTACCTTTACAACATCGTTAATAATCTTTCTCTTCATGATTGTAATTTGCACATACAGTATCCATTCTTTTTAACATTCATTTGAAACCATATCACGATCAAATATTCAAGGAATTAATTTAATTTATTAAGTGCAATGATTTTATTTGATTCAAAATCTGCATATGATTTTTGTTAATGCAAGCACGAATTTGATTTCTCTCTACTTCCATTGATTCATATACGAGAATGAAATGGCATATCCACGAGAGAAGTATTTGGATTTGGCAGTTGAATCACTATTCAGAAGATCATAACATTTTTAGGACTCAGCATGTTTTTACATGTGATAATTCGAATGATTTTCCATTAAATTCTCTTCGTTTTTAGGATAATGAACGGCATCAAAATTCGAAGATTTATCAATCTTCCTTTCTATCCCAGCAAAGTGATTTTTCCGGGTAAGTATTTCGCTTTTCACTGCAAGGTATAAAGCAGACAATTTGTTTAATTTACTGTCTCGAATTAATTGTTTAGTTGGATCAAATTAGATAGACTTTCATGTATTGAAAAATTTGGTAAACAGCAAGCCTGTATATTTATCATCAGTGTATTAACGTATTATTTCCAATTTCGATTAACAAATTTGAAAATTTCATTGATCGATCATTCGTTTGAAAATTTTATGGAAATGTGAGATGATATAAGCAAGTCGCTAATGAAAATAATATTATGCATCTTGCTCCGAGCAGTTGGAAGTGTATCGTTGTAAGTTGCAATTTAGTTTTAGTACTAATTTTATATCATCTACATTTCAGCATAATACATATCATGTTCCAAATGAAAAATTTTTATGTCAGTGAAGTGAAAAATTTTTTTAAATCATCGTGTTCCCATAACGATGCAACAATACATTGGATGACTGTAAATAGAAAGACTATGGCAAATAGCTTGCTCTATAAAAATGCCATAATTGTGCTCCTCCAAGCATAAGTTCTTAATAAGGAATAATCAAACATTCCTGTATTATCTATCATCTATCAGTAAGTTGTTACAACGATACACTTCCAACTGCTCGGAGCAAGATGCATAATATTATTTTCATTAGCAAAAAATAATTGAATTGTTACAACTTACACGTTCTATTCATTTCTCATTCTAATTCAATATTATATCTTCATCAAATCTTTTTAGTGATTTTCGAAATAACGAAACAAGCATCAATGAATTTAAAGAAGAACTAACTAGAATAATCAATCGGACTGAATGTTGTATTGACAATGCATCGAGTAAGGATTTTTGTCTGATAGATGACGGATCTCCATCTCATATTCTAACGATAGTATCACAGTTTTGAAAAAAAAATTTTGCAAAGCAACATTTATAATTTTGGAAAATTTGAAATACTACTAATGAAATACTTTTTCAAATAAGCATCTTGACAGTTGATGTCAAAAATCATAGATGAGGAATCAGAGAAACTCTTTAACCTGGTGAAGATTGGATGTTCTCTGAAAATATGAATAAGTGGCTACGATATTTTTAAGCAGAATGAAAAAGGTATAGTGACACGGAAAATCCAAATTTAGCGGCAGAGAATTTTGCAGTTTACTATGAGAACTTAGTAAAAGAAAATTTTTGCTTTTTATTTTTCAAAAATAATTTCTAAAATCGTTACTCTACCTAAATATTCACAAATATTCACATAATAGTGGAATTATATGAAAATTTGCAAGAAATAAATAAAAACAGAAAATACGGTATGGATTTTTTCCGATTAGCAGAAAGCTTAGCAGTTTTTTCAAAATAATCTTTTATTGTATCATTTGATTCTTTACATTTCAGAAAATAAGAAGAGAACAGCAATAAATAAAGGTGATAACAACGAAAAAAAGAGTTGTGAAGATCTGGAAGAATTCATTACACCTCCACTTTGCACTATTCCAGGGATTGAATTTGAACATAAAGTAGAAGAATGTAGTCCAGAAACTTTATCTGTAAGTTAGATATATTCAATTTCAAGTCTTTTAAATGAGATTTGTTACCTCATCATCCATTTCAGAAACTTTACATTGCAGAAAATTATATTGCCAATGTGAATGAAGGATGATTATCTCACGAAATGCAGGCTCAAAACTGGTAGCAGGCTTAAAACTGGCATGTTTTAGAATGAAGCCGATTTTATGAGTAAATATTTATCGAATATCCTTGCGAATTAATATAGTTTCTTAATTGGAAATATTTGTATTATAATGCTCACTTAATATTTTTATAATTTTTTGTTAATGAAAATGGATAGAAATTTAGAAATGACCTGGCAAAACATCTTACTGGCTTTTCTATTCCCATGTTGAAATGTTACGTATACTGTATTAATATCAATTTTTAGACAGATTTTCGCTAAATTTGCCATGTAGTCTAACGTTTATTCTGAGAGCAATTTCATATTAGGCACAATTATATATTGGTATTTCCAAAGTAAAAGCAAAGAAAATACCAAATTCCACACAATTATGTATTATGTATTGGTATTTTTTCCAAAGAAAAGGCGAAGATCTTAGTTTTTCAACGGAAATGCGAAGATCAATTATGTATTGGTATTTTCCAAAGAAAAAGCGAAGATCTTCAAATCATGTTATTTCAAGTTGCGATAAAGCGGCTTTAGTAGGAGATGATCGCTCTTGAATGTTTAATTGTTGGCTCTTAAATGTTCATAATATTTTTTTTAGTGCTGGACTTCTTTGTTTGTTTCCTGCCTTTTAAATATAGCTTTATTCAACCTCAATTTGTAGAATAATTTGCATGTAAATTCTAAATTATTACTGTTTCTTACTGTTGATCATTAAGATATGTAGTGATAGAATTTCATTGGATGTATTCTTAAATTTCTTATCAATATTAATTTATATGTCTTCCAATAAATTCAAAGTGCTTGATTCAGTTTTATTAAAATTAAAAGTTGATTTTAATTTCAATATTTATGGATTTCATTTTCAAGCTTTAAATTGCAGTTATCCTTGACATGTGTTTCTATAAACAAGTCTAAAAATTGTCTATGTCTTCCAGTTTTGCATTTCGTTGCAGCTTATTCTCGAATGCTCCAGGTAAGCCGAAAGATACGTTAAGAAATTCGAAACACCGAATTTTATAATATTTAAATTTAATACTTAACGCTTGGAAAATCCACATACGAGGACATGCAAGATTTGTATTTTCTTCGCCATCGATGATATATTGATTTTGACAGGCTGAACGCTTATATTGATTAAAAGTATTTAAAGAAATATTGCGCCATTTTGTGGTGATTTAAAATGACAGAAATTGGTTACGTGTTTGCGGCATTAAAGTATTATAAAATATCATTTTTATTCTGATTGGTAATCTTCTAACTCTTTGATATAAGTTATTTGTAGTATACATGTTCGAAAAAAGGACACTTTCTGTTTGGAACTAAATTTCAATTGATTTAATATAACTTCAGAAATTCTCGACTTACATTAAGGTGTTTATTTAATTATTTTAAAGACTGAAGTATTAGCGAGAAATTTTTTTTTATCCGATGTGAACAAATTCAATCCGACATTATGCAGCTCATTAGATTGCTTGTGGTATAATCCTTATTGTCCAAAAAAATCTGAACAGCTCGCTTATGACTATATTTTTAGAATAACGATGATAGAAGAATGCGAATAATATCTTGACCGAATTAGCACTGAAATTTTTATTATGGAATTCACTTAAGGTATCACTTGCAATTATTTTTATCTGTATTTATTTATAGATTGAAAAAAGGCGGATTTTTATCGACGGAAAACTTCTAATAAACATTTTGAAGCATTGAGCCTTCAAAAAAAAAAAGGAAAAGCAAAAAGGAAGTTGTAAAAAAATCCGTGTCGTGGTTTGGAAAAAGACATCAACTGATTCCGGGAAATGCTGAACAAGCATTGAATTGTTGTTGTTGTTGGATGATTTCTTAAATTAGAAAAGAACCATAAAATTGATATTCTGGTTCTTTTCATCCAAAAATTACGTCTATATACTTTTGATTTTTCTTCTTCGTCTATTTGTCTTGAATTTCAAAACGATTTCACGAAGTTTGCCTATGTTTATTGCTTCTTATTCTTTCGTGGTTGGGATGAATATTTATTTTTATTTCAGTATAATTTTATGGAATTTTCAGTCTTTGTAAAATTTAAGCTTTAACACTAGCATTTAATTGCGAATATTTTGCATGTTTAAGGTAAAGTTTTATTTCATTGACTTTATTTTGTATTAAATTTATGAATTTTAAGCTTCTGATCTCAATAAAGGCGAGATTGATTTCTTTTCAGGACTACGTACTATACTGCGTTGCATAACACAACAAAGCAATGGTAGTAGAAGTCATTTCGAACTTTTTCAGCTTATCAATTACCTATTCCGCAATAACTCTGTGAGTTTCATTATGTCATATTGCAAAGCACCTAATATATTGATTATATTTTGGCTTCTCAATTTTTATCGATATCTTATGCGGAAAATGCTTTCTTTACTTTCTCCTTATATCTTGCGATATAATAAGGCATCTTGGTTGATGAGAGGCTGCTTAGATATTAAAAAGTGATATAGGAAATCGATAAATTATTGCAGATCATAGATGCAACACATTTGAGAAGACTTGAGAAAATACAAATTGTAAATAATGATGAATAGCTTAGTTATTTTCAGTATGATCAATAATAATTTATTTCGTTATTTGTTCTAAGATTTGAGAAAGAAAAACGTTTGCAGTTTTTTAATAAGGCCAAAGGTCAGCGACTTGTTTGCAAAATGGGAAAACAATTAAGATTGTCAAATTCCATTCATGTCGTCTCCATGTGCGTGTGTGAAGGAGAGTCAATTTACATTTACTTTTACTCATCTCATCATTGCTCTTAAAAAAAGGAAGGAGGACAGCGGACTATCAATTCAGTGGCATGCATCAAACTGAAACCGGATCTTCAATCCTGTCTTCTTGCATCATAGCGTTACATCATTTCCCGCATTCTTTTATATTTTATCCACTGCTGATTCAGTTTCAGCTGAAATCTAGCTGATGATTTCAATTCTAAAGTGCTGTAGATATTTTCATCAATCCAATTCTTTTTCAATTACTTGTGTTAAGACATAAACTATTATCAATTTCTTCATTTCGGATGTTGGATTTAAACAAAGATCTTAGATTTTAGAGATTCTTCCTAATAGCACTCTATTTTAGTTTGATTTATTTTATGCTATATATGAACATTTTTAAGTCTAAAAGGAAGATAGATTCAATCATCATTGACGAGATTTATATAAATCCTTTTAATAATATAAGATTATTTTGTTTCTACAACAACTGAAATAGTAATAAATAAAAATATGTGCTTTTTAAATTAATTATAATATGTATGCTTTAAATAGTTGCAAAACATAAAGCCATAAAGATGAATTTGAACGCACAGAAATAAGTGAATAATAAATTGAATTAAAATTCCAGTCCATTATCCTTTTGACATCTCAAAAGAGAATTTCATAATCAAGTTGTGATGTTTTACATTGAATTTCAAAAATCATTTTCTTTAACCAATGATATTAGTAAAATATTAATTTCCTTCATTGAAGAGTAAGAGGTAGAAATTGCATGGACTTCACATAACTTTACAATGTTACAAATTGCATTCTTAATTTTCATTTGGTTTATGTATTCTACATTATAGTATCATATTTCTATGTCTATTTCACTGTACTTTGAAGCTAACTAAGGCAGATCAAAATTCGATCTAAATTTTTCTGCCGGCTTGAGGATTAGAAATTCTTTGATTGTTTCAATTGGATATTTCATTTGAATAGTGTTTCACTAGAATATAATCATTTTATATAAAATTAATGCGAAATTATTTGTGGATATTTCAGCTATTTAGATTACTCAGAAAATGTTCTTACTTCTGAGTAATATAGTTAATTTACTAATTTAGTATCGTTATGACTAATTGATTCCGGTAAAATCAATATGCTGATTGATTTTACCTTTTTCATGCAATTAAAACATAATAGTTTATTAATGCTCAGAATACAAATATAATTATTAGCTTGGAATAGTGATCGATAAGAGCTAAAGGCTGCGAATTTCAACTGATCATTCTCAATTTATTTCTTTCTCCATTTTGAAATTCGCATAAAGTATTGTATCTTCTATTAAAATGTTAATTATGATGTAGCTGATGATTCTTTACTTTCAATAACATCTGCTTCATCTGCATCTGATGCAACTTACGATAGTGTCTTCGAATTAATTATAGCGATGATTCTGTCACACTTCGATAATTTTGCGGTACTACCATGCAATAGATGGCATAACTATGATGTAGCTAATGTCACAAATTTATAAAGGTCAGGAAAAGAGAAGAAACAATTCAAGAAGTTGGGAAATAAAAGAAACAATACAGAATATTAATTATAAAATTTTGCTACGAAGAAGTTTTCAGACAAATAATATTCTTGACACTTCAACTACTAAATTTGTCAGCAAAATTTCTTTTCTTGATTTTCTGTCTTGTATTCTACTCCGCATTTATTAACCTCTCACTGAAACATATGGCTATCCAATGTTGCCTACTCTCTTGGGTAAAAAATAAGTAAGAGATATGGAAGTTTAAAGAAATACTGAAAATATTTTTCATGAAGATCTCATTAGCGGAAAATGTAAGATGGAAGGAATTACTTACATTTCAAAGGAAGTTCATAAGTTGAAAATTATTCGCTTTTTTTTATAAGAGAGATGATAACGTAGCAGAATAATAATAAGGTCATAAAATATGAGACACATCTGATAAAAATTTTAAATTCTGCTAAAATAAATGAGTTATAAATATACTATTTTATTGCATTTTAATTGAAAGAGTTGGCAGTCTTAACTTATTTACGTGAAAGAATTCGAATACCAAATATTTTTTATAAATTGAGCATTTATTCCAATAAGTGAGAGACAAACTAAGAAACCCTACATGATTCATTTTAAAAAATAACTCATTCTGGATATGAACTCTTAATTTTAAAATCTAAAATTTAAAGCTTCCCAGAGATTGCAGTTTCCAAATGAAGCTAAGATTTCTGTTCAAATCATAATGAAATTGCTTTTATATGTGTTTCGAAGAAATCATGATATTTGTGATTAAATTATCCGGGAAATGTATTTGATTATATAGCGATCATTCAATTGTGAAATCTAACATATTCGATTCACTCAGATAATAAAAAGTGAGACCTTGATCTGCATCATCAGGAAGGGCTCAGTCGAATGTTTTCAATTTTTATGCTTTCCCATTTCTATTCTTAAAACAACAACTCTTCATGGCTGTCGCCAAATGCTCAAATTCTTGTTTAGATAGCAAAAATTTCAAACTTTATTCAGATAAGTCAGAGTCTGAAATTTAACTGCTGAAAAGTTTATGGATTGCCAACAATCGCTCTTGTCATTGCCTATCTATCAAGGGAGAGTAATTATATCTTTAAGTGAATGATAGCAAATTGCCAGCCTAATCTAGGACAGTACAAATAAAATCTTCCAGACAGTTGGTCCAGATTCCGACTTACAGCTTCTCGGATACATTGGGCATGTATTTCATCTTACACATTTTTTCATTGCTACATATAAAAATTCTTTTTGTATTATGCGAATGCTTAAAAAATTACTTCATCCGTATGCAGTGAGCTAGGATTGGAAATTCAGCATCTTGTAATCTTCTTCATAATATTGCTCTTTTATTTATTCATTCATATTCCAGAAGTATTTTTCAAACCATATTTTTCGATTTGTCCATACTACTGGCAAATAAAATGTAGTGATTCTTCCGGAATTTTGACCAAGTTTTCAATCTAATGAATTGAATATCTTAGATTTCATTATAGTTTAATAGGAATCCAAAAAAATTCAAGAAATTGTTTATTTTGATGACTGAGCAGGATTAAGTGGCTAGAATGTAAGGAGGGAAAGATCGAATCTTTCCATTCTTTTTTTTTTCTTTTGTAACAACATTGAGCATTAATGCAAAATTAAGATGGTGATAAATATGATGTGGTAATTACGGTCGAGAATTAGGCAGAACATCGAAAAATTTGGTATCCTGTACAAAAAACTTCGGTCGACATTCGGACATTAGAAATGTAAAGGATTAGCTAATATGGGAAAATCGATGCAAATTCTTAAATGATATAATTGCAGTTTCATTGAATGATTAATGCAGAAAACGGAACTGGCTTCAACCTCAGGTTCGATCCCGGTACCGGCAATATTTACACGAACAGATATACATCATTTTACTTCTTCAGTCTCATTTTCATTCATATTGAAACGACATCTCCTCATAACATTGCTGTTGATGCTCACAACGTTTCCCGCATATTCTGCTGTCATTAAATCAGGATGTCGAAAACATGGTTTGTTTGAATTTTTTTAATTTTTATAAAGAAGAGAAGTACAGTGAGAAATTACTTTTTTATGAGAAGTAATGACACTAAAAATGCGAACATGATTTATTAGAAGTATTGAGATTCACTTTTTGTTAATAAAGTAACATAATCATTTTGCTTATTTTCTGCATCTGTTTACTTTTGTTAGTAAAGCCAATATCAAATTCTGATTTCATTCTTCAAATCTTTAGGTACTCAATACGTTATCGATGAACCAGGATGTGATCTAGTAGCAGTGAATGTGAATATGTGCTCGGGTTATTGCATGTCTTTTTCATTCGTTAATCCGGAAGAAAATTCAATTACAGTACATGGAAGATGCTGCAGGATGGTTGATAACGAATGGGTTTGTTTGGCATATATTTGGATATGAAGCATTATGACTACTTCACAATGCATAATCAAGCAAAGATTATCACTAGACAGTGGATAGGAATTACATGTATCGCATTTGTAAAAATATATTTCATTCGTCATTTAATAAAACATTAATTTTTGTAAAATATATGAAGTTATAATTATGGGAAAGGTCACATGTTCAAACAATGTCGACTGGTGAATAATTGGCGGTCTTAATAATGATAAAATAATTTTAGAATGTTTTTAAATGATTTCTCACATTTCTGCCAATATTTTTTGCATTTCTTATTAATATATTTTTTTGTTTATAAAGCCAGTTTTCAATGGAACAAATTTTAGATATTAAATTCGGGTTACATTCATTTTTTATTTAGCTTTAAGTTGAAATATTTTCTTTTATTAAGTTCGAATGCTATGCATCCATTCAAAATATTTAGAATAAAGTTAATGAAATTTAAGCAGTACTAGATGATTATAATTTTAGCATGTTCCTAATCAGTTATTAAGATCAAATGAAACATTTAAAATGATATAGTTTATGGCTTAAATAGATAAATTTAATTATTGCAACTATTATACTATATCATTGATAACCTCGATGTTATTAAGATAACTAAACTGAGTTCATTCTTACTGTTTACGAATACTTTTTACGCTCCTCGCGAAATTGTATAATTTCTATTTTAATGGTCAAAAAGACCGTAGCTTCTTAAAGTCAAGCTTCTACTTTCTTTGAGATATTCATATAATATTTGATGAATGGTTTACAAAAAATAATTAAATATTTCTTTAGGTAAAAGCGAAAGTAGCATGTGAAAGTGGTGATCGAATCATGAGAATTCCTAGCGCAACTGAATGCAGATGTTTCGATTGCGCTTGAAGGTCAGTTAGTAAGCAGAATTAACGAAAGTTTCTCTTGAAATTAAAGAGAAATTGGAAATTTGGAAAAGAAACCAAATCTGTAATTTATTCCAACATCTATGTTCTATGACCCAACTTTACCAATATTCTGAAGTTGCTTTCAACAAATTTCAACTTACCGAGTTTCATAATGTGGATCAATGAAGTTGAAATTCTGTGCATTCACTCAAAATATTAAAACAAAGTTAATAAAACTTAAGTAACATTAGAACAACTTCAACATATTCTTCATAAATTAAGCTGGAAAATTTTTTCAAATGAAACATTTAAGATACTATAATGACACTCACATTTGAAAGCTCATGCTATCATCATTTTTCTCTTCATTATTCGAACTTTTTAAATAAAATTTTCATTACTATCAAAAATCCGATTTTAAAGAAATATGAGCAGATATAAAAATTGATTCAATTTTTCAATGAAATTGTAATAAAATTATCAGTAAATAAGTTCATTTTAGTGATTTCAAAAACTTCATTAAATTAGGTTTTCTTTTTGTAAGAAGAATCAGTAGAAGATAGCTGAACGATATTCAAAGCAAGGCTATTTTTATTGGTTCGTCTTTATCTAAATTCAATTTTCGGAAAATTTTTCGAAATTCACAATGTTTGTCTTCATTTTTTCTAGAGATTGGTAATGTTAAGCACTAGACTTTTTAAGTACTAAATTTTTCAAATTTTTTACTGATCTTATTTCGCTTCATAAAAATCATTCAAATAAAACAAGTTTCAAGGAAATTATATTTTGATAAAACAAAATCACGCTTTTTTAGCACTAAACTTTTTCAATGCTTGGTAGTAATGATCACATATTTCATTTGAATGATCTTTATAAAGCGAAATAAGACCAACAAATTTTCATTACAACTCATCGAGATTTAAAATTTTCATTCCGTTCAATGATGATGCCTTGAATATAGATGTCCGGGCACCTGAAAAATGCCGATTTATTTAAAAACAAAACATTCTTGTTATTAAGAGAAGAAAACATGCGTAATCGAAATTTTCAATTTTTTCAATCCTTCAATTATTATCAAACTTAAAATAAGTTTCAAAGAAATTATATTTTAGTAAAACAGTATCATGCTATAATTCCATTATGATTTGAAAATGAGCCTGATTCATGATTTAAGATATTATTAAATTAGTTTAACTATTTGTTATAGTGAACATGTGAACTATAAAAGCACCACTTTTAAACTATAATGAAAGTAGCAGCATGTTGCTTCTTTACCAAATAAAAAGATAAATGCGAATGCAAATTTCTTTAGAATTGAAAATTTCGAGAATTAAAAAAGTTAAAAATTTTCACGTTATACTTGTTGTTCTTAAAAAGAGTCGTAATTTTTATTTATTTCAAATGACTTTTTCCTGAAAATTTGCTTAAAATTGCGTCGTTTGTAAAAAGAAAATGGAAGAACAAAATATCGTATATTGTGTAGATCAAAGATTATTAATTTTGAAGTGAATGAAAACCATGTTAACAACATTGCTTGGAGGAGAATGCTATATTTTGAAATGTGAAACTCACTTTATATATCTGCTTTATTATTTTGATGGAGTTCCATCTTCATATGATATTCCTTTTTGCTAGCAAAACATCTCAGTTGGCCCTTGTTTGACTAATAATTAAGGAAGTTAATTTTGACAATGATAAATCGAAATCTAAATGATTATTATCATTGAATATTTAAACTTAATTCGGAGAACAAAAGTTGCCAAGAATTTTCATGATTCGTCAAGTGAAAAATGAGTAATGGCTGCTTCAACGAACAATTCTATTTTATAATAACAATGCTTCTGAAAAAAAACACTGAAGCTGAAATGAGTGAAATGGAATGAATTTATACTGGAGGATCAATATTAGAAAGAGAATAGACCAATAATTATTCTCTCCGCAGAAATGGCTCATAGAATTAATTCATAATGCTCATGATATGTCATTCTACGAAACTTCAAATATGCTTCTTCCAAGTGCGCTTTAACTGTCTAAGTATCATGATGGTTTCTGCAATTTCAATGTTTCTTTTTGTTTTCAATTTTTATGTGTATAAGAAATTAGTGTTACAAATGTGCAAGATTGACTTTTGCAATCTAATATTTTTCTCAATAGCGCAATGATCTTCGATGAAATGTTTAAATTTAAATGGATACATAAAAGTTGATCAATTTTAAAGCATATATTTTCAAAACTCATTTGTCATTGCAAAGCGCTGAATTATATTACAATGTAAAATCCAGTCACTAAGCCATTACTTTCATATCTGACAAGAATTTTTTTTTCAGTCTATCTCAGAGAATATGAATCTAACATTGCAAAATAAATTGAATCTGTTTCATTAAATCTACTAATGCGATAAAATGAAAGAAGCTTTTTGCCTTATTGCAGTAGTGTGATAAAAGGCCGCACAAATGATAACAGAGCGATTCACATCTAAAAATGTAGATTAAATATGGATGCGATATTTGATTGATACGCTGAATATCCTATTCTGATAACAAAACAAAAACGTGATTAACATTATTGTGTATAGACGATGAATAGAGAAGATTGATTAAGTCATATGGAAATTTTCAGAAATTATCAAATTTCTATGCATTAAAATTATTTTTTCTCTTACTCATTAGTTATGTCAATGTAATAAAAATCTAACATTATCAAGTGCAGAAATTTAGAGCAAAAATTGAGACAGCTATCAAAATTGAAGTAATTATTAATTTTTACACTAAATTTCTGCATTTCTATATTTATATATTTTCTACTTTATTAGATCATAGCTAAAAAATGTATATATTTGAATGTACGACAGTGCAGAGCTGATCTAGTCTCTTATAGAAATTGTTTTATTGAGACCTCCGTCAAAATAATTAAAATAGATAAATTCTTTTACAATGGAGAATAACCGGCACGAAATTTTAATCTCCCACATTAATCAATTGCAAATAATGAAACAGAAGTACTTTAGAATATTAACTGTTTATTATCTATCAATATATATCACATGCACCTTAATTATCTAAGGAATAAATGAGAGATGAAATTAATTCTATCCAATGTTAAATTCTTTGGCTGTCAATTTGTGTGATTAAGAAAAAGCAATCGTCATTTCACAGGTGTCATATTATTCCTCTTCTCAAAATAAAATTATTTCATTTTTCTAAAAATTGGTTAGAATTATAACCTCATCTTTGGACTTAGTAGAAAAACGATTCATAGAAAAAGGCTTGGTAGTCTGCCGAAATGCATCACAATGTCAGAATCAGAAAAACAAAAAGAAAAAGATCAATGATTGAATGATGCATTATTACTGTGATGTTGGCTACAAAATTCTGGATTTATTGCCATACTGTGACTTATTTGATGATCAGTCAACTGCTCTAAATTTTGAGTGTATTACAGGTGTAGCAATTATCAGTAAAATGGAAGACAAGCGCTTTCCCGGGTCTTATTCTTCACCGGAAATAATGTCAATGTTTGCAAACAAGAACTGTTAATTGTTGACTGTGTATTGTTTTTTTTGAACTTCATTTGCTCTCTCTTTTTCGCATATCAGCATAAACTTTGGTTTCCATGAATTTGTCTACAATTAATCCACTTATTATTCCAACAAACACAGAATAACAATCATCATGATTACCAAATTTACTTCCTCGAATTAAAAACATGATGAAGAAACATAAATAGTTGGGAAGCAGAATAGCGTCGTTATCATTTTTATTCGAGCTTTTTCAACAAAAATTTAATAAAATGATCCATGATGAGATCCATTTTTTTAAAGCTACAGAATAAATGCAAAGTTTTGGAATTTAAAACTATTTGGCGAACTGTTATTTAAAGTTTCATTCAAACAATAAATAAGTGAATCCATTCCTCATCAAAATGGATGAATATTTGACAAATAAAAACAGTTAAAAGTTACAGTCAAGTTCAACCAATATATCATTATTTGATATTATTACACATGATACTTCAAAAACAATAAGCAATATCGGCATCATTTTATCACCGTACTTTAATTCTTATCGTAATTTACAATTAACACCAGTGGATAACGGTAATAGTACAGAGCGCTGTATGGTACTGTGATGGTATTTCATTTTTTATAAGCATTACAAGCAATCTGAAAGAACAACTCCTCACAAAAAAATAAGCATATTAGAAGAATATAACGGAATTTATAAAAGGTGTGTTCTCTATGCTTCGCTAGAATCTTTAACTGAACAATGTTTATGTATATTATATTGTCTTTTTTTCAAGTGAAGAATAAATAATGCTAATTTTAAAAAAGCAAAATTTAGCATACATAAGCTTGTGATATTCGAAGACTGCTAGCCTGTGCATGCAGTTTTTGAATGCTGGAAATTAAATAATTTGATGAAGTATCTGTTAAACTTTCATAAAATTGACTTTTAATCATATTCTGCATATGTTTCTGAAAACGATCTTGACGCGATGCCAATACCTCGTTCAACTGATCAAGCTTATAGATCTATTTGCTTCCTAAAATTTCTTCAGTAATTTAAATTTTAATTTTGTGAAATAAATAAATAAATAAACACTGATTGATAGCGTGTTTAAAAATGCTTCGGAAAGATTTTACAATCTCTGCATAATATTTTTGGACCTTTGAAACGATAATAAAATTTCGAATTGGTTGTCCGACATTACTATACTTTTGCATAATAAAATATCTTGGCAGTGGAAAATTCAATAGCTTTAATAAATTCTGATGATGATTTTGAGCGCCTCACCAAATTATTTGCTTCAATTTTTTGATGTACATATTTTCCACAAATCTAAATTAATTATATGAAAATCCCTCCAAATGGTAAATTTTTAATAAATTCAGCAATCTAAATAAATATGAACAAAAATTTACCGCAATATCACTTTGCATCGTAATGTTTTCAACATTGCCAAGTTCGGAGCATCAGAAGTTATATAATCTGAAGCATCAGAAGTTGTATAATCTGCAAGCTCTATAAAATGATAATTTTTAAATTAAAAAAACTTTATTATCTCAAGTAGCGACCAGCAGCTCGACCAGCAGATTTTGAAATCATAAGTCAGATATTTTATCGCAAATTATAGATGAACTGAACGAAGAACAAAATCATAAGGATTTTTATGAAAAGGATTTAAAAAAATTTGACAACAGAAATATATCAATAAACTCGATTGATATTATTTCGAAATATTTGCGATATAACGAGCAGAAAATTGATTTCAACCAATTATATAATTTATTGAGGAAAGACTCTAGTCTTACGCGTTTTTTCTAAAAAAAAAAAAAAATAGGACAATGTAAATTGACTCGAATGAAACAACAATGATTTTGGAAAATTCCTCTATGTGATCTGCATTGGCCGCACCAACATTAAGAATATGTGATGTGGAAATCTTTGGGATCAAGAAGTTTCAGTGGAAGCTCGATTGGCCATCTTATTTCTGCACTTATTGATTGTTTTTGATAGCAGTTGTCACGAAAGTCGCGAAAATTTAAAATAAAATTTTTTTATTTTAATTGTAATAATTTCACATCTTGTTAACAAATGAATCATTTAACTAATTTACATTCCTTAGCTTTATTTCTTACGCGTTTTTCCTGTGTTATCTTGATTTAGCAAATTTCACATCCTGTTCTTTGTCTAAAAGGATCCAATTCACATGCTAATCTTCTTATCTAATCTTGCTATAATGCTTATAATATAAATGAATTTTTACAACTTCCGGTACGTCCTCCTAAAAATTTTGAATGTTTAATGTAATCACTCCCACTTTCAATCACATATAAACCCTATTGTATTAAATCTTGTCTTCCTTTTTTTCGAATAACCTGTTACAATCTGGTGCAAATACAACTCAACATAATTCAACTCCACACAATTCAACTCAACGCAACTCAACCAAGCCACTAACTCAGTTCAGTCAGCGGAGTTTAGGAAGCTAATCGCCTAGAAACACTGGTATATTGGATACTGATCGACATTACACTCCACAGATTCAAACAAATTCACGACAGCAATATATAATGAATTCCAGCAATTATTTTTCTAATTCAAAGCAGAATAAATATAAAGTAAAAAAAAAATTAATATACTAAAGAAAACTGCAATCAATAATTAGCATCAACTTACTGCTTGCAATCATCAAGCGGAGCTTCGTGCCTGAAAAAATTTTAGCACCACCAATAATAAAATTGGACGTCATCCAATGGAAAAAATGTCTAGTATATCATAAATGAAAACTTCAATTAATGACTTCTTTAATATTATCACTTTTGTTTTAAAATTCAAACGATGACGTTAATTCTGGAAATGACACTGCTACAGTTATTAATAACATTCAAATGATTTTGTATGCTCAATATAATTTTACAAAAACAAGAAAATCGCACCATTCATTTTAAGCACCATAACTAATTCTACACCTATTATTAAAATAAGATTTTAATTTTATATTTATTATTAGTTTCTCTAAAATAAGAAATTAACTAACATGAATACCTTTGCTGCCCACAAACGAGCTTTTGCACCCTTGATCCGCAGTTCTGTCTAAAAGTTCATATAGTTCATATAACATAGGAAATAAAAAGAGGAAATGCCACTAATAATAAAACCAAAATTTTTAACTCTGTAGAGATTCCAAAAATTTTTTAAATTTCTTAAAATCGTAAAATAAAAAGTTGGAATTTACTCGTTTTCGAGTATGATCGTAAATTTTGATGTAACAGACATCTTTATCCATTCGGGCTTGGATATGCTTTGCTGCACGCAAATGAATTATTTTTCCCAGAAAAGATTTCCTGTTATGAAATTATTTTTAAATAATGACCAAAGTTTCAAATTAACAAAAGTAATTTTTGTGCAATTAAAATTACCCTATATGCATATTATTATGGATACGGGTATGCTACTACGGACATATGAATATATATAAGCTTAAAAAAATTACCCAGTTTCGATACCTTCCAGGAAATATTTATAGATAATGAGATGTCCATTAGGATTTAAAACAACAACACGCTTCCTCCAACGCCATCCAAGTGCTGTAAAAGATTTTTTCTCGATGTGCCCGAAAAGTACATATGGCAACGAGAAAAACACTTCCTAAAAATATACGCATTTTGTTTTTGCAACTTGTTGAGATGAATAACCATGAATTAAATCAGTTTCTTAAACAAGTTATAGAACTAAACTAAACTTGATAGGAAAATACGCATTTGACAAAAAATAATTATTATGTTATAGATAAATAACTCATGAAATAATTATAGGAAGTATTGTAAATGGAGAATGAGAACAGAAGAGAAAAAAAGATAAATCATGAAGGCGATAACCTGATCCGGCAAAGTGATGTAATCATCGTTATGTCTAAAAAAGCACATACAAGTTAAGCAGAAAGCATTCCCAATCAACAACCAATATACACAAAATATAATGGCACAATAAACTGTCCATAAATCAGCGATCCTATTTACCAATAAAATATACAGATTTCTTGAACCAATAAAATATAAAGATTTCTTAAAAGCTATATTGTCATTTTTGATTGAAAAATAATCATTTTAATAACATTATAAGATGAAGAGGAAAACAGTGAATAGCTCTATAGTTATCCTATTTCACTGATCATCTAATGGGATATTATAAAATTCGCAGTCGCAAGTTAAGATAAATTAGTAGTGGAAAATGACATAAGAAACCAAATTAACAAAAATGATTTTTCAGATTATATTTCAGATTATCAAATGCTTACTGTACATAAGCTTTATAGGATGAGGAAATTTAAAAAACAGATAAAATAATCCCATAAAGTAACCCAAATATAACAGTAATGATACCTGTTAATGTTAAAACATATTAAAATAATATTCAAACAGCTGATCAAATAAGTGATCATTACTGATCTTTTTCCCGATGGTACCATCAGATTAAACATCACCAGAAAATTTCGACAGTGGTACCTAATTGATATGATTTTTTACGTAATAATGTTTCCTAGTCATAGCATCTAAGATATGCTTTGACAACTATCATCAATTATTAATAATTGGATGTGACATGAAAACAACAACGGTTCTGGATTGTAAATTTCATATAATTTGAAAATTTTGGCTGAAACGTATCTTTATTAATCAAAACGACTATTATGATGGATATACTTTTGCCAATATGAAAATAATTTTATACCTTTACAACTGAAATGTATGCTTCTGGATGAGATGGATTCTTAAAAAGCATTTTCTATAGCTGTTCAAGTACCTTTCGGGAAAAGAATTGAGGAGATGAGTAAAGAGCAAAAATTGGTTGAGATAGATTAATTAAATGAAGCGGATAAAGATGAAACTTCGTAGCTCAATTCGCTTAATTTTCAGTGCGCTGATTGTCCGACATGTACCCGATTGGTCAGGCTTGTATCATCTGTTGATCATTGCATGCAGCAAGAATTGCATTTCTCGATGCATATCAGCGATTTGCTGAGTATACCTTTTAAAATAGTTCTGAGAGATTAAAAATGATGAAGTGATAGCAAATTATCAAATGTAGCATAAATTTCTTTTGTATTATTTCCTTCAAAAATTCTTTTCTATCCTCACGTTATAATATATAATTTACTTTGTGTTTCACATATCACAAAACTTCGAAGATGGTTTATTGTTGTTGTAAACATTTCAGAATCAATCATAATTTCTTAGTGAAAAGAAAATTACGGTGAGTTATTGTCAGCTGATCACAATTAACTTCCTATCACGGTCACTATAATCATTAACTGCAGAGGTCTTATCCTTTTTGCAAAAACTTTTTGAATCATGGCTGCACCACACATTCGTAAGCAATTCCTGCACCAAAGACATCGTCGACTACGAGTTTATTCCGCTACTCTAAGGTCTATTTTGAAAGAATTACTCGAATTTGCTTCCTATATACCTTATTCTTATGAAGCAAAATAAACGAAAAATAAATTATGAGTGGTAAGTTATTGAAATTGGAGAAAACTACCAATTATAAATTATTGAGTGATAAATGCGTGTTAAAAAAAAACTCATAATTTATTCTCATAATTTATGATTTAAACTCATAATTTATGCTTGATGATGTGTCGTTGGAATTAATTCATAGATAAAGTGGCATTTATCTAACAGCTCAATATCTAACGGTATAATTTAGCCCTATTGTTAACTTTGCACCGATACTCAAACAATTGCGAGTTTTGTTTAAAGTTTTTTTTGAAATTCAACAATTATTAGAAAGAAATTTCCTTCCAGAAATTTATGATATTGTTGCAACATACGTTTGAAGAGCAGAAAGTGAATAATGTCAAGGAAGGAATGCATGCTTACAAGGAAGAAATGCATACTTGTAGAAAAAGTTATGCATGATTGGAAGGAAATACACAACAGTAAAGAACTGATTCTTATTAAATTATACCAGAACAGGAAGATACAATTTCTCCTACTTGCTTTTTTCTACTGCGCCTTTATCAGTTTCCGACTAATTAAGAAAGTAACTAATACCAAAAGAAGAATTAAGCCATTAGCAAGAATACCGATAGGTGACAATGATACTTTTTTATTCGACTCTGATTGAATCCCAATGAAATGTCGGAAAGTCACAATTCACTGCGAATTTTGTATCTGCTGCAAGTGGGAGGTTGTGATTTTCGACAGGATAGGTTATTTGAAATAAAGTGTGACTGCGATGGCAAACGAACCAGGTCACTTTATGCAATACCTTGTTGTCAAAAGAAGACACTAGGCTTTATTATTTTATATTTAATAGATAATTCATGGTCGTCCATACTGTATATCAGTGATACATATGATTTATTGCGCTGTAAAAGCTTGTTTGAACTTTGGTTACTCTATTCTCAGTTTCCGAAGTATTTTGGACATTATTTATAGCCAGCCAGCCGATAATTTATATTGAAACGGTAGCGGGAAGTGAAGTAAGTTACAAGGGTAATACGAGTAAGTAATCAGTTCACATGTAAATAAGGGTGTATAATTGATGAGAGAGCTAGCTAAATTCTCAAAATTCTAATTAATTGAATAAAGAGAGGATTTGTTGTTTGACATAAGTTCGTAGATATGCGATCACAATTAACAAAGGAAAGCTCATAAATTTTTCGGCAGGAATTTTGTCAGTTACACTATTTTTTAACTTCATAGCCACCTTAAGCAGTTGTTACATATAATTCGCCACTCAGCTAATAAACCGTGATATTGCTAAAAACATAAACGAATTGGAGTGAACAAAGAGATGATTCCTGATATACGTTAGATAAACTATAATGATCTTTCGCGGTTATAAACTTTTTATGAACTATAATGATAAACTCTAATAACAATAATGATATTAACTTTTTCTATATTTTTCTTGTTCAAAACTTTTATTTTTTAGTATATAAGATTTTTTAATTTTTCAGCTGAAATTGATTTTCAGTCCATCGAACAAACATTTTATGAATAGGGCAAGCAGCTGGAAATTTATTTGCAAAGGTTTACCTTTCCTGACTGTTGGTGGTGCTACTTTGTTGCTTGCATATAAAATACAGCAAATAAAATTCGAATTCGGACCATCCTGTGCACTTGCTGACGCTGAGGAAATTGTATGCTGTTATTCTGTTAAAGCTAGAAATTGAATGAGAAATCTCAGAGTTTGGATGAGAATTTTTGCTTTTAATATTCTTCTTTTCATGAAGAGAATATTACTTTATGCATGTGATTTGCAGTCTCCAGTCTACAGAAGCGTTTATTAAATACTTCAAAAGAAGGATGCATAACAAAACGAAATTCAGTTATTAAACATTTCTCGAGGAATGGTATTCTTTGGTTATACCATCTCTCGAATAATGTTGCCGAAGGGGAGCAGTCTAATCTGAGATATTAGACGTGATTTCGGTTTTCTGTTTTCAGATTTGTTCTTTACCCAGCCATTGAAAAAATAGATATCATCAGAAGAGAATATATAGCAAAATGAAAAAATGAAATTGACAAAGTCCATGTTTACTTTTTCAAATAATTTGCTGTTATTTAAAGCTAATTTTCGAAAACTGTTATGCATCAAATGCATTGCTTCATTGGCTTCACCAAAAAAAGAATAAGAATTCCTTTTGATGACATTAATGGTATTTAATTTAAACATGCATATTAAATCATTTAAGAATACATACATCTGTGGGTGTGACACAGAATATTTTATGTAATTTTAATGCTAAAGGCTTAATAGAAGTCTTCAGAAATAATCTTTCAGGGTCAGTTTCTCAACGCCAAAGGAATCGGATACCAACAAGAAAGTGTGGAAACGGTTTATCAAGTAATTAATTTTTTAGAAAAATTCATCACATTCTCTTTTTAAAAATTCTACATCAAGCTGTTCGTTAATGCTTTATATATTAAGGAGCTCGTTGAAAAAGAAAACAGTAACTGGGAAAATATTCGTGGACCACGTGATTCGGAAGACAACAAAGAATTTCTCCAATTAAAGTAAGTTATTTTTCACATGCATTTTGATTTTTAAATTTATTTCTACTCATTGTTTTTTTTTCTTTCATTGAAGTGCAGTTATGAGATAATAAAAAACTTGCAGGAAACGTCGAGAGGAAGATAGAGAAAGAGCCAGAAAGAAAAATAAAATAATAAAATAAGCTACTATTTAGATGTCAGACGAGCTTCCAGACGAAGACTTCCAGAGGTCAATTTATGTTTTTGAAAAATCAGTAAATCGGTTTGAATTTCGTAAAAATACATTCACTTTAAATTCATGATTTGTTTGATCGCATGGATTATAATTGACTGCAATATATCTCTTTATTCACTATTGAATGTCATTTATACAATTATTTCAATCATTTTCATGCGAAAAGCACTCCTTGCAAAAGTCTTATTCAATTTAAATTCACGTAACCTTCGGAATTTAATTTTGGAACTATGATCAGTAGTTAATAAGAGAATTCAATTGATTCACAACAGGATACAAACTTTTATATGTATTATTAAAATTTAATTTAAAAGATGAGATAGAAAAATATGATTTGCAATAATTGTTAAATACAGCCTTCGCTAATACCGATTTGCCTTCACTCTTCTTATAACCATAATCACATTAATCTTAAATATATTTCTTTGCAATTGAATTTGTTTACTTTGAAATCGCTGTTTTTGCAGCATATCAACAACTGATCATAGAGTAGGTTCGGCTGGTGATTTCAGCGAAGCTCCTCCACCTCCACCTGGTTTTCCAAATACGAGTAGGGAAGCTGTTCGGGGTAGTGAGCGAACGCCTGTAATTTCATCTCCTTCAGAATCCGACTTCCCACATGTTTTCCACAAACGGTATATTTTTTCTGAAATTTTCATAATTTCAGCAATTTCTTGTAACAGAATTATAGATTTGGCTTGAATTCGATGAGATGTTTTTTGATAAATTTCCTTTCAGAAAGAATAAACATTCAAATCATTGCCGATCCTACTATTGATCGTCAAACAAGTTTTCCGTCATCTTCCGCACCCACAAGTCAAAGTCAACTAACACAACCTGTGTTAGATCCAGCAAGTTCTTCTATATCTCCCATTGAGACTGCCGTGCCTAGTCAACCATTTTATGTACCTGCAGTTCCAGATTTCAATCAGGAAATTCTATATACAACAGCCGAATCTTCTCAATTGGGTAAGTTCAGTAAAATCTATCCAGTTGTTTATGGAAATAAGTTTGATAATTCATCAGCATTAATTTTATTACAGTTGTTTTATGTGGAAATTTATCTTAAATGTTACGAAACAATTGTACAAGAAGTATTGCCTAATATCCGCGCTTGAACTTATATTTTTTGAATAAAAGATCACTATTCACATTCGATTTCTGAACTACATGCCATAGAAAAAGAATTAAATTTTATTTATGTCATTTGATGTAATCAAGTTTGTGACATATCTCGAAATACTGTTTTAGTGACATCAAGTCCATTAGATCCTGATATTTCACTGGCGCAAGTCTTGGTCGCTAGTGCAAGTTGTTCGCATCCTGCTGATCCAGAAAATAAGGAAGACCTTGTCGATCGTGTTTTGCTAACTGAAATATTACAGTTAGGATTTGAAGAAGCTATTGCTGTGTTAGCTATATCAAAAACTAGAGGTATTTGGTTTCACTGTTCTTTGCTTATTAATAAATAATCAGTTTCACGTATTGAAATCCAAAAATATATGGCACAGACATATGATCTCTCAAGTATTTGCTTACACAGAAATTATATTTCAGTTGGCATTTCTTCCATTCGATATTATTTGAGCCGAATGGGAGTTTTATTTTTTTTTTTAAGACTTAAATTATATTCCCAGAAATTGGTGGCGCTGAAGCAGCCATAAATTGGATCTTAGAACATAGCAACGAAAGTGATTTTGAATCGGATGAAGAAAAATCCAATGGGCGGTTTGTTGTTAATTCTCTTTTTATTTTCTTTTATCTAATGCAGAAAGTGAATCAGTGGAAATCTGAATAGAAATATAAATAGAAACAATTTATTCCGTAATTGTATATCCGGCTAATCATTAAGATTTTTGTTCTATGCAGTGATGAGCTAAATATTGGTGATCCTTTATCTCTTTAGTATACGTAATATTATGTTACTGCTGAAGGTGTTTGAAAATATTTTATTCCAGGAACTCATTCTACAAGTGTCATAAACAGGCAGTATAAAATGGTGTTTGTTGTTAATATGAGCCTTAAAATGGGAGTGGGAAAGTTGGCTGCTCAGGTCGGTCATGCAACACTTAATGTTTATCGGCTTGCACAGAGAAGCGAAGATGTTAGTGATGATTTTTGTATAATATGCTTTTTAAATGAATTGTGTCAAAGGAAGTTTTGGAAATTGTCTATTACATTCTTTAGATTTATTATTCCTGTGACAATTTAAATTCGCTTCAGGGACAACATGCACTGGATGCCTGGAGGATGTCAGGGGAAATGAAAGTGGTTGGTTTAAAGGTCATAACACTGAAATGCTTCTCGATCTTTTCAAGCAAGCCAAAGACTCGGTAATTATAAGCTTTTTAGTATTCTAAATTTGTTGAGAACTTAGTGACTAAAGGATTTCAGTTGCTAAAATTCAAGACTATCAAACTTGTGACGGATAAGCAAAATATGCTTCGACTTTTAAAAATTGCCGCTTACGTAACGTAATTTATATTGCATGGTGCAGTTTTCAATAGATTTTGATACACATGATGCCTATTTCTTCAAACTGATGTTTGAGCTATATCTGCTTTGTTTAATTTATTTTACAAAGTCATTTTCAAACAGCCTAATGTATTTACTTCTCACAATTCTTTTAATTTGCCGCAAATTTAGATTTTTTTATTTTCAGGGTTTATTTGCTTACATTGTATCTGATGCTGGCCGTACACAGATTCCTGTTGGCTCACGAACTGTTCTTGGCATCTTTGGTCCAACTCATTTAGTTGATATAGTTACTGGCGAACTGAAACTTTTATGATTTCATCCATTATAATACAGATGCGTAGTTTGTTGCTTGTTTATTGTATGAACATTTAAAATATTTCAAAATTTTGTATTCGATTTTTTTTTAAACTGAAATTCAGCAAGCCTTCTTTAACTTTTTATGTATTTGCTCTGTTGTTGCTCTACTGTTTTTTTTATATATCGCCATTTAAGTCTATCATTGTAAAGTACCCGCGTGTTTTAGTGCAGAAGTATGAAAAGTATGAAAAGTTTTTTGGACATTGATATTATGCAACGAAAATTGAAAACATAAGTGCTAATAGAAAGTAGCGGGTATGGCATCAGTTCGTTATCGTAATTGCCTAAATATAAGAAATAAGGTCTTGCTTCAAATATTCCCCAATTTGATTTCGATCTAAAACAATAGCTTACATAATTGATTTCGAATTATTGATGATAAGTAATGCTTAGAATGTTAATCTTACTTATTTTTCAGAAGATCCATGCTTTAAAAAAATACGAAAAGAGTTTTCCATATTTTATTACGTGAAACATGTTTTATATGAGCTCCTTTACAAAATAATTGCTGATTCATCACTTTTTATAGGTTTTTTTTTGTCCAGTAGGTCCTTTATTATAAAATTCTGGTGTGTTGAAACATACATCACATATTAAAATGTGGAGACTTAATACGCTAACCACTCAGTTGAGATCCGAACCAAACAGTATGAGGGACAAAGATTTTTTGATATTAGACTTGATTGTTCATTTATTGGTTATTGTAACCAATGATTTGGTCTACAATTGTTGTTTCTGCCTACATTGTTTCCCTTCCAAGTTTGTTTCAATATATTAGTTTTTATTCTCGTTAAATTTAGAGATGTACGTTAACAGTTTCGATCTCTAATGGTTTCCAAAATTTGTTACTGCATATACATAATTTAAGCCTCTATGATGCAAGTGTTAGTGCATTCTGGAACAGAAACTCAAGTAAGGGTTTTCTGGGAACACTTATGTTGCATTATTGAGTTCGCAAGTATATTCAAGAAATCGTTCAAAAATAAGGTGATTGTAGGCTTACATATTTTCATAGCGAGAAATTTTTTTCTGCTTCTACATCAATTTATTTGATGAAGCATCGAAAAATGCTAAAATATTTATGAAATAAGTTCTATCTAAAATAATAGTTTTGTTCTGTTTTCAAAGATTTGCTCGGAATCCCATGTTTTTTTTTAATCTCCTTATTCTTATTATGCATCTTTTTCACAAAAAGTTATAGCAAATCTGCAAATGATTTTCTAAGGTGCTAAATACTATTTGCACAGAGTCGTCATAGTCATTATTTCTTATAATATTTGGTAATAAAGATGTCTTTAATATTTTAAACTCTCCGGTAAACATTGCGGAACATGAAGAAATGACAACACAAATTTTTACTGGAAATCCCGACGTTATTTTTAATAAAATAAGAAAAATGAACTTAATTTATGAAAGCAATAATGTACAGAAGACTGTGGCAGTGATTGCTGATCGGTAGATGCAAAAATGAATTAATCGAAACGGAATTATAAATGATGCAGAAGTTCAAGAAGATTGAAAAAAGTTCAAATATTACCAAGTAATCGAGGCTACATTTTCTTAGCAAATACCCAAGTGTCCTAACAGAATTTTCTCAAAAGCGTAGGTGTCTTCTTGATCTTCATTAATGACTGCAATTTTCGAATGATGCAAAACAGAATGTTTCAAAAGATAAAATAAAGAAAGAACTGATTGCTGATCCGTGGTATGTGCAAGAAAATCCCACTTAGCGAAATATTCGATGTTTGCACATGTACTACAATTGTACAAAAAAGAATTACTGTAAATAGCGTAGTGCAGCAAAAAAATAGTAGATGCAGAAATGCATTTCTTCCGCTAATTTCAAAAAAAGCAAAGCAGTGGAAAATTGCTGGCCCTTGTATTCAAAAATCTGGATGAATGCATAAGTTTTGGAACATTTTTTAACAATAAGTTCAAAGTACTTCTTTTAAAGAAGATAATTTTCTCTCGTAAAACAAAGAAAATTATCTTTTTAAGTTCGACAATCCGTAGCAGATGAAAGAAATGCTCAGTAAAAAGATAACATGAAAGAATTTGCCAGGGATAGGAAATGACGATACGAAATGCGAAAATTTTAAACGAGGATCTAAAAAATGAACCTGCTCTGGAAATACAATCGAATGGCCGACCATCCCACCTAGGTCCCAGATTTGTGTTGTCCCAGAAATCTATTACTAGTAAATTTATCGAAAAAAAAACTCTAAAATATGTTTCTGGAACTTCAACCACTACGAGAATTTGAAAAACATGCTGAAAATTAGCATCAAAACATCACTCCGCTAGGAGGCTCAAGTAATGTCATTCCTAAATAATCATTCTCTAGATCCTTCGGACAGTAGCGCACCTCTCTAGGACCACCTTACGTGAACCCGTTTACACTGGTGGATGAGCGGCCGTTCAATTTTCGCTTAAAAATTGACATGAAAAACTAGAAAAGAGAGAGAATAGGAAAGAGGAAATGAATACTAGTTTGTTAATTTGAAATTAGACAAAAAATGAAAACACTTTGTTGAAGTAAAAGGTATTTTTGAAAACGTGAAATTGAAAGACATATATATTGAAAGACAACCAATTAAAAGGAACATATAATAAGAATTTGCATATCTTGACTTTCTGTCCTAAATCTTAATTGATAAAAAAACAATTGAAAAACCAAAAAAAAATGTTAAGTGTTGTTTAAAACATCAGCAAAAACAAGCAAAACTAAAGTATAAAATAATTTCATTATCCATTCCAATACTAGAAATATACTCAGCATCTACTTCGCCAATGGTAAATGAAATGAAGACAAAAACAAACAGTGGCTCATGTTTTTGATATCAAAATAGCTTACATGAAAAATATTCGTCAGAAAGTGTTTTAAAACCAAAAATATATTCAGCACCTATTTCTATAGTAGTTTTGTTAACTTTTGCATATGCTAGTCAATGAAGTTTATAGCAAAAAAAATTTGCATAAAATTGTGCGGCAGAAACTGCATTTCTAATTCATATTGTACCTAACTCTCCATCTCCATACAAACTAAAATTATAAAACAAGCAACGAAACGCATCATATTTGAGGATTATGTTACAAACAGTAATGCAAACTGGAACACAATGTGCCTATGCGAATATCCCACCATCACCATGCTTAAAAAGCAATTTAGTAAAAACCAAGAGACCTATTGAAGTGCAAAGAATCTAATCTGTTAATAGCAAACATATTAAATTCATAATAGGTGAAAACACATCGTCAGGTAATGATCCGAAATCGCCACAGCACTCATGGATATATGTCGAAAATCATTCTTGCACTTATAGTTATATTGATATCAATACATCAAGCACTGATTTACCTATTTCTCGGCCTCGGCGATTAACAGGACCTAGAGGCACAAGATTACCACAAAGTTTGGGAAGAAGCCTGAAATCAAAGTTCAGATTTTTAACACATTGCTTAAATATTCTGAGAATAAGAAAGTTACTTCAAAATAGTGAAAGTACAACAGATTATAATTCTAAAAGCATGATATTATATTTCTTTCTTCATTTATTTGATCAAAAAAAAAATGAAACCGGTCCAGTAGTGATTAGAATATATCTGTTTCAAATTCTATAACTATCCAAAGAATGTCCAATATTAGTTGTAATCATAATTTTTTCAGTTAACTTTCGAAAAGAAAGCATCCGTACACAAAATGTCAGTGATAGAAATCAACAGGATCAGAACAAGCAAAAACATTCATCCTATTTAAAACTAATAGGAAATGCTGATTTTTAAATTTTAAAGCATTTGAATTCATCAATTTTTAATGAATAATTGCTTTCATTAAATATCAATTATATTTTCCAAAAAATAAGGCAAAGCAATATGGAGTACCTTTCAAAAGAGCAACTGGATCAAGACTGAAAATCTTCAGATTTCCGATCTTTACATTGCTCTATAGATCATACTTCTGCTACTGATAGGCCCGATTCACCGGTTTCCTGCCTTTATTCTCCTGAAAAATGTAACAATATGTAAATTTCCACTTCTAGCTGGCATTCAATATAAACTATTATACACCGCTTTTCAACGGGAAATCCATGCGAAGCACACACTGAACGAATGAGGCGTAACTGCGTATGTACATCACATGTATGTGATGTACTGTCTGAAAACTTTTCTAGCATTTATTTTCAAATTACAAAAAATGAAATTCTGCAATAAAAGCAAAAAGGTGACATTGACAGTAGTAATTGTTTTTGAACAATTTTACATCACTAGTCAGGAATGACATCTTTGTAATTATGGAAAAATGAAAAAATCAGTGACAACAGATTATCGATGGCTAAATAAACAACACTACTACCAATTAGCAAGAGGTCACAAAAAGTGCAAAAATGCTGGTAGATTATTAAAATAAGTACAAATTGCGATGAATTCAATAAACTGCTCTCCTTACAAATGCGCAAACAGACTGCAAGCAATTCATGAGATTCATAATAACGTGTACTTATGAATACACATTATTATGTATTCCAGTTATCTGCTTGCTTAAAAGTTGCGAAACTAATTTAATGTTAAACAGCAGTTAATAAAAATTATAACAGACTTGAGACATTCGATTGGAAGGATAAAATAAATGTTTGTTATTTCAGATAATTTATTCAGCTGGATCAGATAATATTCACAATTTCAAAGTCAATTTCTTACTAGTAGATGAATGAACAATTCTGGTAATATGTCGTGCAGAAATTAAACAATTAGATAAAAAATGCTCTGGCTTGAGTTTATTAGCTAATAAAAATGTACAGAATGAATGAATGAATGAATGGAATGAGTGAATGAATGAATGAATAAATGGAATGAATGAATGAATGAATGGAATGAATGAATGAATGAATGGAATGAATGAATGAATGGAATGAATGAATGAATGAATGGAATGAATGAATGAATGAATGGAATGAATGAATGAATGAATGAATGGAATGAATTAATGAACGGAATGAATGAATGGAATGAATGAATGAACGGAATGAATGAATGGAATGAATGAATGAACGGAATGAATGAATGGAATGAATGAATGAATGGAATGAATGAGTGAATGAATGAATGAACGGAATGAATGAATGAATGAACGGAATGAATGAATGAATGAACGGAATGAATGAATGAATGAATGAACGGAATGAATGAATGAATGAACGGAATGAATGGAATGAATGAATGAATGAATGGAATGAATGAATGAATGAAATGAATTAACGAATAGATGATATATAAATTGAATGAATATATGAATGAGGAAGGAAAGAAGAATGAAGACCATTGAATACGTACCGGTGAGTGAATGAGTGAATGAATGAATGAATGAATGGAATGAATGAATGAATGAATGGAATGAATGAATGGAATGAATGAATGGAATGAATGAATGGAATGAATGAATGGAATGAATGAATGGAATGAATGAATGGAATGAATGAATGGAATGAATGAATGGAATGAATGAATGAATGAACGGAATGAATGAATGGAATGAATGAATGAATGGAATGAATGAGTGAATGAATGAATGAATGAATGGAATGAATGAACGGAATGAATGAATGAATGAACGGAATGAATGAATGGAATGAATGAATGAATGGAATGAATGAGTGAATGAACGGAATGAATGAATGAATGAACGGAATGAATGAATGAATGAACGAAATGAATGAATGAATGAACGGAATGAATGAATGAATGGAATGAATGAATGAATGAATGGAATGAATGAATGAATGAAATAAATTAACGAATAGATGAATATATAAATTGAATGAATATATGAATGAGGAAGGAAAGAAGAATGAAGACCATTGAATACGTACCGGTGAGAGAGACTGAGCCGGGAGAAGGAAACAGGGAGAAGAAGGTGTCTACAGTGAAGACGATAACATTAAACATTCAGCAGACTATGCCGTCATCGGATTGTGTCCACCCGCCCCGCAGCACCATTCAACCTTCCTCGACGCGAAGTAATACTACTACTACTACTATGATTGATACGGCAGAGCCAATGCGTTCCATGCTGCTGGTGATGACGACAGCGACAGCGGCAGCGACAACAACAATGACAACAATAACAAAAGCACAAAAACAACAACAACAACAATAATAATAATAATAAACAACGATACGAGAATAGCGAGTGGGCGGGCACTATAAATCTTATCGCGAATTCCGGATGAAATTCGATTTGAATGCAAATAGACAGATGGCAGGGACCATCTCGATACTTAGTAATAAACAGCGAGTAATCAAGATATGATTCTCTCTCCTTCCCATCCCACTATCTCATAATAGTATTGTATCTTTCAGCATGGATCTTTTTAGAATTTTCCACAGATTTGTCGTTGTAAAAAAAGTTCGATTACATACAGGATAACGCGTGCTTTTCAAAGATCATTTCAAGTCACATGCCTGCATCCCAAAGTATCAAGATACGGCCGATATTTTAAATAACACGGAATATTTCTGTTTTCTTTTTTTTATTTTTTGAATGTCACATCAAATGCTTGTGCATGTTGCATGTCTGGCTTTCAATTTGTTTCATAAAATCGAATATTATCATTGGAGTATTGAAACTTAATTTATGGATTCTCTGGCGTTTGTGCAACTAACCCATAATGTAAAACATAGAGCTAGTATAATAAAAACTGTGCGGCTTTCATTAAGCAATGAGAGAATAAGCATTTCAAATGTTCATAACATTCAATAATTATGCTATCGTGAAGGTTGAGAATTCGGTTCACATCGCTATCCAGAATTCGTGATAGAGGAACATTCGGAATACCAAATATGACACAAAGAATGCGCAAAGGAAGATGATGGTAAAAATGGATATAGAGAATTACTGGACATAAGATAGTGAAGGATTACAACGATAGCGAAAAATATATCTAAGAAAATGAAACATTCAAAATTAATATTTGGCATACCTGCTCGTACATCTGGTAAATTGATTCAGGATATGTTATAACTCTCCCCAACTATTTATATTCCATCTCAACTTTAGCAGCAACTATTTAGCAAAAGACTTAAATTTTGTTTTGTTTTTTATATCAAATCAATTAAGAATGAAGGATGGCATACAAAAGTTCCGAGTCATCCATTTAGGACATTATAAAAGAGATAAGTTCCACATCAGAAATTTCGTAGCAAAAACTACTGTGATTCGATTTTTCATTACGCATTCGCATTTGTCTCCATCCAATGCGATGATGATTGGCGGGAAGGCTTGAGCAACTGATCACTTTCTTCCGATCAATTCATTTCCTTCCCATCGATTATAGGGAACATTGATAGTTCACATATGAGGAAGAGAGAGAATATGATGAAGGATCTGCATAATTAACGGAATAAACAAAGTGCAGAATGACCCTGAGGTTGCAGAAGAGCAGCGAACACCGCGTGGTGACAGTGCCAGTTGTCATTCTCATATACGATGATCCGTCCTTGTTTGCACTTCTCTCCTTGTCCTTTCTTCCTGTCTCTGGATGTCGTTCTAGACTTCGAACGATTCCAGGTACATCTGCAGCTCACTTAACATCTGATCTGCTACTCACCCTTACTCTGACCTCTGCTATTATAATAATAACGATAAGTGTCATCTCTAAAGGAATATGTTATATTGCTTCAAGTTCATTAAGATCGACATAAATAAGGGAGAGAGTGGGAACAAAATTGAGAAAATATTTGACTTAATTTAAGAATTGAAATCAAAAAATCCTGCATATTTCTGTTTCCTGTAATATCCTACAACTTTTCATTTTCATATTGTTTTTTTTCTCTCACTCTCACTGATTGTCTCAGACTAGAGGTAAATCATCGGTCAAATATTTCATTGCTTACAAGAAACAGGGAAGCAGTGAAAGTTGAGATAATCAAAGAGATAAATATCCGTAGATGGTGGGGTAAGAATTTGAGAGTAAGGATGTCTTTAATGACTTTCTTGGGTGGTACGTGATGGTGGTGTCATGTCTTGCCCTACTCTGAACATCCACTCGGAACATACTACGTTATCAAATTCATCGATATATGAGTGGCGAACATAGATCCGCATGTGGTGACACCTTGTATCCACTTCAGTTTTCCTCAACACTAATTTGCATGCAGAATCAAAGATATATAATGTATTGAATTATTGCTATGATATTCAAAAGATATATAATGTATTGAATTATTGCTATGATATGATATTAACAATAAGTAAATACCAAAAAATTAAAAAACATCCGATGAAGCCGAAAGGAACTTAAAATCCTTTTTAAAATTCAATATATCAGGAAAGTAATGATTGGAATATTTTATGAAATTTCTGATATTGAGTTTTGATATTTCAAACTGCTATGCCTTCTGCAATTTGCTCGCAGACAGATCTACTGTTTAAAAAAATGTATGATGTTTCGGTCGTTATAACTTTTTTAAACAGTATTATTCAGTGCGTTCTCTGAAATATAACATACAAAAAATTATAAATTTTGTTTCCATAAAAACAATTAATTATAGATTGTTTTTCAAAATTTTTCTATAAAAATATTTTCGAGATTTCAATTCAAGCGGCAGATGTAACATACATGAAATTGTAAATTTCAGACGAAAATTTTCACTATTTAACTTGCTTTTTTACTTTAAAAAAGAGAATGAATATGTTGTGATATCTTAAAATATTCATAACAATACTGATACATTTATTACTTTAAACATTCACTTGTTTCCATAAAAACAATTAATTACAGATTATTTTTCAAAATTTTTCTATAAAATATTTTCGAGATTTCGATCAAGCAAAGTTTTGGAAAAATGGATGAAATAAGAACTTTCAGGAAAAGTAAAATATCAAAAATCTGAGTAATGAACGAATGAAGGATAATTATACTTTTGCACTGGCATATGTCGGCATAAAGTTGCTTCACTGATTAATCATTCTTGCTGATCTAAGCTAAGCTCCGATTGTTGAGAGAGCCTTGCCAGCAACATTGATCAATATCTTTGTTCTACACTTATTTCCTTCCTTAATGATATGATGCTCCCTTCATTGTTTTTTTTGCTTCTAGTCTCTTTTAGTAAGACTACGTTCAGAAAAATTTCCTCAGAACCATTTCATGCTTCCAATCAAAAATCGTTCGAAGTGCCAACCAAGGTCCTTACTATGCACAACCGGAACAGATTGCTCTTAGTTTTGGAGGTAAAGCTATTAGCATTATCAGTTTTATAAGTCATCTACATAGAAGAAGACATTTAAGAAATGCAATAAATGATCAGATAAGGAAAATATGAAAAGAGACAAATTGGTAGAGCAAGAAAAAGTTGAATTCTGGTGATAAAAATTTCGTTGAGTTTATCATGCTTATTATATCATATGTGAATAATTTTAATAAAACATTTACATTTAGAATGACATTGAAAGAGTTTACTATATATTTTAAATATTTTTTTTAAAGTCTTATTTAATTATGCTTTTCAGATAATTTGTCTTCGATGTGGATAACTTGGCTTACTTACAACGATACATTTTCATCGGTTGTGGAGTATGGCATCGATGATTTACGATGGTCTGTTAAAGGCAGTTCTGTACTATTCATTGATGGTGGAAAACAAAGAAGCAGACGATACATACATAGGATTCTGCTCACCAACTTGAAACCTGGAACTATCTATCGTATGTTTAAAAAAAATTAAAACTAAATTCATGGTGCATTAATTGGATTCATTAATATTGACATCATGGGATATCTAAAAAACTGTTTGTAAATGCATCTCGATGCAAAATGGACCGATGACATTGCAAGTATCTTCTTACAAAGATTGCAAGTATTAGCTTGTGAACTGATAATGTTATGAGCTACTTATCTTGTTTTATTTCATAGTAAAAGTATTATCGTCTCTCAGTAACTTTTTCTAAACTCTTCCCAATGTCTTCAGAAGAAATGTTCAGAGTACCATGTTGGATCGGAATACGGCTGGAGTTCACTTTATCGATTCAGAGCAATGCGAGAATCCACAAACGATAAATATACATATGCAGTTTATGGAGATCTCGGTGTTGTAAATGCTCGATCACTTGGAAAGATACAGCAACAAGCACAGCGATCACTTATTGATGCTGTTTTACATATTGGTCAGCCATTTTTTTATATAAAAAAAAAAAATTATAAATTATGATAAGCAAAAGCCAAAGTTTGTGTTGTTTTGCTTTGTCTAAAATCTATCAAGAAACAGGAGAGACAATTTAAAAGAGATACGGTAACAAGCTCAAATACATTATCCTACTATTACAACTTGTCTGAGTAAGTCTAACATTTCTACAACAGCCTGTTTCAGTTGAGGTAGATAGTGGTCTTCTGTTTGATTTTGTCAATTAGGTCTTTACTTACTTTTTGTGACAAAAATTATTTTATCGGACTTCTTACTCTTTCTTGTTATGAGTATGTATAGAAATGAATAGATATGTAAACGAGAAATTAGCAAATCAACAAATAATAAGTAAGAAATACTGTGGTTATTCATACATTATTATTTAGGTGACATCGCGTACAACTTGGACACTGTAAGTTTTAACTTCCTTTTACATGCAACACTTGTATTTGATTTTTCATTAAATACGGGTCAAAAAATTTAAAAAGCATAAAAGATGAATATATGATGAGAATGCAGTGATAACCAAAACTATTAGCTTAATGTGGAATAGGATTATATTTAAGGATGAAGGAAAATATGGTGATCGATTCGGTAGACAGATTGAATCAGTGGCAGCTTATGTACCGTACATGATGGTTGTTGGTAATCATGAACAAGCTTATAACTTCTCTCATTATGTCAACCGATATACAATGCCGAATAGTGAACACAACTTTTTTTATAGGTGGTGGAAACTTTTCTTTTCTTTAGTGTATTAAACAAATTTAAACTATATTAACATCAGCGGAAGGTCAATTTATCAGTATTTCTGATTAGAATAGTTTGAAATAAAAACAAATTCGTTTCGGCCGCTTTTTCAGATTTGTTTATGAATTTTTTCTGTTCTGTTTTACTGATTCATTAATGGAGAGTTTATTATATACTATTCGAGAATTAGATATGTGTTATGTGTTAGGATTTGTGTAAATAAAATAATCAAATATGCAGCAAAAGAATGTTTGCATTTATTTACTTCAGTTAGTCAAATTACAAATAGCTTAATAATTTATTTGATTGCTGAAAGGCAGAGATTTTTAGTTGTCCAAAACTTAATATCAATAAATTTGATATTTATGAGCATTTTCTTGTATTTCTGTAGTTTTGATCTTGGTGCAGCTCATTTCATCGCCATATCAACTGAATTTTATTATTTCACTGAATATGGTTCTGCGCAAATAGCGAATCAGTGGAAATGGCTTATCGGAGATTTAGAGGTAGGTCTTAGTGATCCACATCATGTCGTCTATAATTTGGGTTGAAAACAGAATGCAGTAATTTTTTGAAAAATACGTTTATGCGAATTTTAAAAGTTATCGCCAGTTTAGAATTTTTAGCGCGCATCCATAAATCGCGATAAATATCCATGGATTATAACAATGGGACATCGACCGATGTACTGCTCGAATTACGATTCTGACGACTGCACCAAATACGAATCTTTGGTAATAAGCCATTTGGTCTGCAATTGCTAATTATGGGAAAATAGAAAATGAATATCTTGTAGATGCCGGTACTGATAATGATGAAAACAATAAATATCAGAAGACTAATACAGTTATTTATGTCTGTATTGAAAACTATAGAACTTCTGATCGATGTGAACATCGTTTTTTTACCAAGGTTTCAGACCAAAATTCAAGTTTAGATACGTTCGGGTGTACCAGGAACACATAATTTCGGACTTGAAAAATTGTTTTATACATATGGTGTTGATTTGGAAATTTGGGCGCATGAACATTCTTACGAACGTATGTGGCCACTGTACAATCGAACTGTAAGCATATGATTCCTTTCTTCAATATTTTCCAGACTTTTCTAAACTTTTGAGGTACAAGAAAATGTGCAAAGTGTGAAGTTCCACTTTTGAGTATCCGTTTATATTAATTCTTAAGTGAACTTTATTTCCCTGCGACAAACTTTTTCGTCTTTTTTCGCCACTTATAATAACCTAAAATATCGCTTGCATTTCCAAAATCCTGGCTCTAAATAAATAAATGAAATTTGTAAAATAAGCTTCAGAAAGAGTAACGCAGCTTTTCATTAAGCTCAGAATTCTATATATGAACTTTATTATACAGAGCTATCATTTGGTCTTAATTATATTTTTCAGTAATATACTGGATACTTAAGTTAAGTTTTGATAAAAATTATCTATATCTTGGTTTTGAATCTTTAAAAAATTATCTATATCTTGATTTTGAATCTTTAAAAAATTATCTATGTCTTGATTTTGAATCTTTAAAAAATTATCTATATCTTGATTTTGAATCTTTAACACTGCCTTTTTCTTTTTTATTCCAACAGGACTTCTTATCTCGATGATCGGACTGAATAGTTGTTTGAATTATTTGAATTTAGGTTTATAATGGTACCAAAGAACCATATATCGACCCACCAGCACCTGTGCATATTATTTCAGGATCTGCTGTAAGCATATTTATACTTAAGACTTTCAGATAGCTTTTATTTCTCATTCTAAAGAAGATAAATCTTAAAGAGAAAAAGAAAAGAATTCCTTTTCTTTTTAAACTTCATGATGATTGCAAGATTTAAATGAGTACATGGCGAGAGTATTTGAAACTAAACCAGTTTTTCTCGAATTGTAAACATTCTCTTTATCCCAAGCCTGGTGCTCGACTGACATTAATAGAGATGAATTTTAGGGATGCCAAGAATATACGGATTCATTTGTATCGCATCCTCCACCATGGAGTGCATTTCGTTCGTCCAACTATGGCTTTGGCCGAATGCATATATTTAATGGAACCCATCTCTACTTCGAACAAGTATCCGCATCGAAGGTTTTCAATTTCTCGAGTTGATTTCACATTATTTAAATAAAGTGTCACTTTCAATTTGCGCATGCTCCAGTCCATCCTATTTCTTTTCAGTATTAAAGATTGTCTTATATTTCTCTGATTCAGAATATACTGGAATTCCATTTATGACATTTTAAACAGGAATTAATGTTATTGCTAAGCATCTATTCTGATCTATGTGATTGTCCAATTCGGAAGGATCTTACCCTCTATGATGGACAGAAGCATTGCTACTGCAATTACAGAACAATAGAAGGTTATTGTAATAATTTTGCAGTAGCAATGCTTCTGTAATTACAGAACAATAGAAGGTTATTGTAATAATTTTGTTAAATCGTGATACCATTAAAAAGCGCATCAATTAATCATTACAGGATGAAGCGGAAGATAGTTTCTGGTTGATCAAGCACAAGCACGGTCCTTACACATCTGAGCACCACAAAAAACTGAAACAGTTCGGTATTTATGTATCCTAAAATATCACAGTTATCCATGAAATTATCCGATGGTAAAGTACCGGACTTCTACGATAAATGATTTTAGTAGTTTTCATAATTTGTATGCTAATCGAATTCCCATAGAAGTAAATAATTCATCGAGAAATTACCAATTTATAGTTATCAAATTTATAATTGAACTTCGAAAAGTTTTCGAGATAAGAAAGATTAAAATAAAGCCTTGAGAAAAACCAATAATTTTTCTTGAATTTGTATTAACTTATTTCGAATGTTTTCCAAATGATGTTCTAAGGAACGATTAATGGAGTAGCAAAATGTCTCTTCAAAGGCCTGAAAATAATTCAACTATTTTCAATATAAAATTCTCGTCCTTCACTTTGAAAAAGAATTTTATGCTACTATCTTGCACTAATTTTCTTGAAGACTCTAGATTTATTCCTTTGTCGAAATCTTTCAATGTAATAAGGCTGTATTCTAATATCTGACGAATTTAATACAGAATTATTGTGCCTCTGTAACTTCGTAAATAATTTTCCATCTAAAAATATTAATCATTTTCACACCCTTGCTTCAACAAAGTGAGATGACGGTTTAAAGTTCGAAATTTATTATACTGTGGAAATACATATATCTACTATCGAACAATTGCTTTTCTGAAATATAAGATACTTTTATAATCAAGAAAATACTTGATTGAGGAGCAGCAGAATGTAGGCCGAATGAAACAAAGCAAATTAGAATTCACAATTCTAATTTTTGGATGTCTTTAAGATTTAAAAAGTTTTTATGTACAACCACGACAATTAATTTTTTTGAAGACTTCCTGAAAATTTTCAAGGTTATAAATATTTCCATATTTCAATGATCATTCGAGATAGAATAAATGCTTCGATGAGCCAAACATAAATGAGATTTTATCGATCACAATAAACAACAATGCGCTTAGCATTGGATGTATTGTGAATTTGTCTATTTGTGTATTTATGTATGTGTGTTTGTATGTGCGTGTGTGTGTGTGTGTGTGTATGTATGTATGTATGTGTGTGTGCAAAAAATGTTAAATATGGCAATCTTAATATGCACGATCATTTCAAATTAATGTTTTCATATTTTGCTTCCTAAACCATTCCGCCAACGCCTTCAAATTCCTGTCTCGCCATAGCTGAAAGTTATACATTGATAATAGTATAGAATAGAACTGCACTAGTACTTTTCCTGATAATTTCGCTCTGCTTTAAACTAATCACTAATATAATTGTGAAATGAGATTGTTGCAAACCTTTGTAGTTCTACTATTCTCTAACTGTTGTCCAAATACATCCATCTTACTCGTGTCTTTTTTATACTTCTTGATAAAAGTTTCAAGCTGTAATAAAATAAGAATGCTTAAATTTCAGATGTTAGATATCAGAAAAGAAAAAAAGAAATTCCATTTTTGATTAAAAAGATAAACCTTCGAATGGAAAGGCCTTCCTGATAAAAAAGAAAGAATATAACTCAAGAAACAAGAAATATTCACCAACCTGAGCAATTTGTCTTTCATTTGATAGTGACGTTGAGCTCAATATAATTCTTCGTAAGAAACTTTGCTGATCTTTCATGCTGAAATCTTGGAAATCTTTGCAAATAGATAATTATAGCTTAGTTACTTTCTTCAAAAATATAAAATTCTGCTGAAAAATAAAGAATGGCAGTTAATTTAATAACTGCTATCAATGATTAATCATGTTCAAAAAACTAATTTATATTAGAAAAATGCATTTACTCTAGATAGAGTTGAGGCCAGTTGTCCTGGAAATAATCAAAAATGATCAAGCTACCGACATCTCCATTACCAATATATCCAAATGTTTTCGGCGTATCCTGTAGTCGAATCGATGAATCATTCAAATCAGAGGCTAGTTTTAGAAGCCTATAATTAACATTTCAAATTAACAATTAACTCAATCAGCAACTTTAATCTTTATAATTGAAAATATTAGAAATCAAAGATAATTGTTTATCTAGGTCTTCATCTGAGTTCAATTTTACTTTTTCTAAAGAGAAAGTCTTAAATGAAAAAAAATTGTACCCCAACATTCATCACTATGAAAGTTTTTAAATTTTAAGAATCATAATAAAAATAACGTTTTAAGAATGAATGAATCGCGTGAACATGTCAGAGCTGCAAGCAGGCGCTCTCGTTCTACTTGAACTCGCTCACGTTTGTAAAGTTGAAACACCTTATTCCATATTTTCTCCGCACCTATTCGTACACCTTCACAATAAACTTGGAATCGTATTGGTACTGGGACTCTAGAAATGAGAAATTGCCAGAAATCTGCTTAATTATTGGAATCCGAAATTGAAATGCTGGTTTCCGAATATCAATACTGAGGAGAATTGACTGCTTCATTTCCATGCTCGTTAACATTATCATGGCAGAACGCTAATGCTACTCTACCGAACAAATACATCCGACCAGAATTTAGATTTTTAACGGTTGTTTGGACGATAAATATTGGTGAGAATTTTTGTGAAGCGAACTAAACAAATACGTAGAAGAGATGAAATGAATGGAAGAGGTAAAAAGACAGACCCACGGTCTTAAATGCAGCCAAGCTTGGCCCAAAAATTAAATTGCAATTGGCTTAAATGGAATCTTTCTCTTGGCGACACAAAGGAAACAGACTTGCTGCATTCACTGCTTAGAGCATATTCATCTTGGCATTGATCCAAAAGCTTTTTTACAAATAGGTCATTTTTTCCGTACAATTTATACTCCTCATATGACACATTTGCCGAATGATCGCGTAGTTCAGCTCACTAGAAAAATATTGAAATTGTTATTTAGAAATTAAATTTTCAGGATGATTTATTTTATTAGTAAAAGCATTCAAAATTTTATGGTGGTTGAGAAAATGAAAAATTAAAAAATCATGAAAGAAATACTTTTCGAAGAAAAGCTCATCGTTTAGATAGGATATTTCCAAACTTTCCCAATCGATGCGATTATATAATGGTAGAAGCAGCGGCTCCATGTAATCCTTAATTGGGTAATGTTTAGATTGGGTAAATACTGTATCTCTTAAACAGTATTTAATATACGAATTCACGAAAAACCATATTCAGTTCTAAACTATAATGATCAAAAACAAGGCTAAATCTCAGAAATCATAAGAGATCTGGAAAAACTCCAAGAATAATGGCATCTTTCAGAGATGAATAAACATTAATTTTTTAGAATGAATGTGTCAAATTAACATACTCGAAGATATCGAGTCTCAGGTTCATCATCAAAATTTTGCAAAATGGTACCAATGCCATTTAAAGCCATTCGCCATGGAAGAAATTCTTCTTCCGATGATAAATATTGCGTTAAATTTAATGGAATTTCATAAGAAATATAGTTAGCTTCTGCAAGAGCAAAAGCATCGTCCACGATTCGGGCACGAGTACGAACATCAATTTTCTGAAATTCGAGAAATTATTTCGTAATTAGAATTTATTCCAAGAAAATATTTCAAAAAACTGTCCTCAAAAAAAAGCAGCATCATTAAGTTTAATTACTTTACTTTTAACTAATTTCTATATTTATATTAAAATAAAATTATCTGTCCTATACTATGAAGAAGTGATTATACCAATGAAGAGAAAATCTTTAAGTTGTTGTTGATGATATCGTCTTATTCTTTTTTGTCTATTACCTGATAAATTTCTACTCTACTTTGATAGCCAAAGAAATATTACCGTATGATCCTTCAGTAACTGATCAGTTATTTTTAGCCATAATTCCAGATTATAGTTGATACGGTAAAAACCTTTCGAACCAAAATTTAAAACCAGTAAGTCTTCTTCGCCTATATCCAAACTTTGAGCTAAACTTCAGAAATTTTAGGAAAAGCAAGAACTGACATGTAGATCCATAATTCTGAACCTATGTAACTATCACATTAAATAATGTTCCCTGATTCAGATATAAAAACTTAACTTAAAATTCAAGTTTCATTTTCAAGTTATAAACTTTCAGAAAAATATATGTCCAACATCCAGATCTATTGACCCAATGATTATGCGTAACTATATGTGAAAACAACTGTAGGTATTTTTAAAGCACGATGAGATAATATTTGCATTTGAAGCTTCAAAGAAAGTGAGAAAACAGGTATTTTCTTAACTTACGGAACTAAATAGAAACATAAACAGTTTAACTATTGAATAAATCAAACAGTAATTCAAAAAAAAGTTCTAGAAGCAAACTATATATGTATATAAGATGTATACGTAGTAAATATACTAAAATATATACCGTAGTAAGTATAATAATCTTATAAAATTGATATTTAGTGAATTTAATCTAATTTAAGATAAATCTGATGAAATAATTACACTCATGCAACCAAATCATTGGCATTTCTTCGCCGTTTACTGCATACCATATCGGTATATCATATTTATACCTGCAAAATATATAAAATTTAATATCATAATTAAAGACCAGGAGAATTTGAAATATTTTCATACTTATATTCCAAATTAAAAAAAGAGACTTCCAATTTACATTTTTAATAACTCACCAAAATCTAGCATTCCGAAATTTTTCACGTTCAAGAGCATTTTCATCCCATTTGAAACGCTTTTGTCGCAATTCCACCTTTTTATCATCAATCCGACGTACTTCAACCATTGGATAACCCATCTGTAAATAAATATATAATCCAACTATTAATATTTTACTTGTCACAAATTTAAACATTTGTTATTTCAGCATTATCAATTCAATGCTTCTAATAGTTAATTGAATCAAAGAATTTAATTATAAATAAGTATGGCTTGCTTATTTTATTCCTTCCATGCACCGGACCAAAAATAATATAGAATTCACATTTATTACAACCAAGAATACCTGTTGGGTCCATTTGGACGCAAAGTCTTGTATGTCAAGTTGATTGCCCTCCCACGAGAGTAGTGTATCTGGAATCGCTTCATTAAGAGCACTCCATAAATCATTATGATCTGCATTGCGGTACTTATGACTCTCCAAATAATTCTAAAAGTTAACAATGAAAATTTTTTTTTTCTGCAACGAATCAAACAAAAAAGAAAACCATAAATAACTAGCATCGCAGCATACAAATATTTGATTGTGGCAGTATCGACTAGATTTCAGAATTATTATCTTTGCTGGAAATCTTGTGAAGTGCTTAAAAAATGAGAAATTCTTGACTTCCCTTTTTGAATCGGAAAACTTATACATATTTCGAAGGACTGAACCACAAATCGAATTTGTATTTTCTTGGCCCAAACTCAGAACTCAGAAAATACTAGTTCCGTCACGATAACTGAATATTGTATCAGTCAACTAACATGTAATCCTTTCTTGAAATTTTCAGATCCCATAACGTGCTGGATCATAAATATTACTGCGGAACCCTGAAATCATGTCGAAAGCTTTATTCAACAACAGAGAAGTTGTAGAATGCTAGCAGAATAACATGGGATATTTGACATATATGTCCGAGCTAAATGAATTTGATAATAACTTGGAAGTTATTCAAATATTATGGAAGCGTAAGACAAAACCTTATCATATGTGATTACGTCGAATGCTTCGCTGACATCTTCAGCTTTATCAATTGGGAACGATAAGGGATGAGAAGTAGCCTGTCCATCACGCCGATATGCCTGATGCACGGCGTCTTGCAAAAAATAATCAGTCTTAAAATATTGAAACTTATTTAATGAAAATCTGAAAAGCAACGATATTTTAATACTAGGTGATTATCATTAAAAGTGATAAAAAGACAGTGATTATTAGTAATCTCAGTAAGTGAATGTAAATCGAATAAAATCCTTTAAACAATATGTAACAAAGTTTTATTGTTCAACAAAAGAGAACTTATAACAAAATAGTAGAATAATCCCATTTCCAAAAAAGGACGATATTTGCAAACCATGCGGAAATTGCCTTTACTGATTGCATCTGCGCCTAAATATTCCATATAGGTTGCAAAGCCTTCATTCAACCATAAATCATTCCACCACTTCATTGTCACCAAATTACAAACCACTACAATGGATAAAAATCCGTTGCACATGTAGTAAAGAATTATTCGCAGAACAATATGCTATGCTACATTATACCAAATTTGATTAAACACACAAAAAGACGACAGGACATTAAAAAATGTTTTGCAGATTTCATTCCGCAACTCATTTCTATTATATGGATTATTAACAAGTAATCGATAATATTATTACATTTAAAAAGTCTTTCATTAATCATTTCATCTTTTTATTGCCATGATAGCAGTCAAAGCTACTAAATTATCAATAGATTTCCCGTAGATATATTCAGTTGATTCGTTAACTTTGCAAAATAAAACAAACCTGATGAGCCAATTCATGAGCGACAACCAAAGCAACTCTGACTTTCTGAGACGGTGCATAGAGTTTTTGATCATAAAGCAGGTACTTCTCACGATAAGTTATCAAACCCCAGTTTTCCATTGCTCCAGCAGCAAAATCTGGTAAAGCCATCATATCTGTAAGAAAGCTTTTCTGCCATTTTTAATTAGTAAAGCTAAAACTCTCCTAATGATAAGAGATAAAAAGGAAGGGAAAATCCAAAGCTTCTAGGTCTAATCTTAGGTATCTTGATTTTTAGTCTGATTTTTTGAGCAAAAAACTCGTATTGAAAAAAGATTAAAAATATCAAGGGAAGAACATATTCAATTAGGTAAATGGAAAGTTTTATTAACATTGACATGAGAAAACACTCTGCAAAGAAGTTAATCACCTTGCTTTTTAAGTGGAAAAGAAATATCATAATAGTCTTCGTAAAATTCCAAGGCTGAAATCCCAGCTTTAAGAGCATAAGTTGTTTGATTTAGAGCTTCTTCGCGAGACCAAATCCGGAACTGAAAAAACATCGATCATTAATCGTCAAGTATAAGATCTCGAAGAAAAAATACTTCAATTCTCTTTTGAACATTGAATTAAAAGAATTTTGAAATAAACAGAAAAAATCAAATGCAAGATACATTGTGTTGGTGAAATCCATTCTAAATTTTTGTTTAAAAGAAATCAATAAACACATGATAATATCTGTTGATATGAACATGTATCACAATGGCAAAATAACATAGTAAATTAAAATAGAGATTTTATATACCCTTGTCCCCATATTCGTAGTCCCTTCAATATAGTCAAAATCAGTAATAGCCAGTGCCAATAAATAGGATGACATAGGTGGTGACTCGATGAATGAAGTAACTACCCAGTCCGGATTATCCCTTAAAAAAAACATATTTCATTCTTTTATTAGAATACAAATAACAATGACGCAGATATAAAAAAAAATTTTGCAGTTGAAAATTGAAAACGATTATCATAGCATACCTGTGCTGCGATTAAAACCTATTCAATCATTAGCTGATTGATAAGATATTGTTACTTTACGTAGAGAAATTGAAAATTCTTACTTTACGCTGGAAAGTTTGAAATTGGAAATTTTAAAGTAGGGTGAAAGATAATACTAAAATGAAATGATAGATAATACTCGCATAATAACTGACTTCCTAATCAACTATTTTCAAATAATGTTACATTTTGTTTTAATTTTGTCCTTTATTTCATCATATCACTACGTATCCAATTTGAAATCCTAAATCTCAGCCGGGTATCACAATTTTGGGTTATCAAAAAAGCAGTGAATTTCTTCCATTATTTTACTTATTATAGAATGACGAGCCGATTTTTTCTTAACCATTTTATAGCCATTTCCTTTTAGTTTGAGAAGCAATGAATCAGAAAGTATTGTGAGTAATGAAGCTGTCTTTTAGAAGTCGAAAAATTTGAATTATTTCCTTTTTAATAGTTGAGCACATATTCACATTATTATGCAAAACAAGATAAATCTGAGAAAAAGATTTTACGTTTTTTCAGCATTTTTGATTTCGATGCCATTAGACACAGCAGAAGTACCCATAGGATGAATAGTTTTGATCTTCCAAACTGCCTTAAATTCAGGTTCATCAAAACATGGAACCATACGACGAGCGTCTGTTGGCTCCATTTGCGTAACTGCCACAAATCTGAAGTTAAAATTTCTCGCTATAAATTGTCGGCATTCGCACACAGATCATAAAATTCAACCTTGTCATGTCTTGATCATTCTGATACCGGCTCAAATATAAACCAGCAAGTTTCATGTGAATTGGACCTGAATAGGTCATCTGAAATTGTAAATTTATATAAAAGAGGTAAATCTGTAGAATTTAGTAAGCCCAGAATTGAAGGTTCCAAATGATACCCGCAAATAATACTCTTCGCCCTTGTTCAATTTTCCATTCAGCAATAGTGTTACCATTTCTAGTGTTTCGTTTATAATAATCTCCTTCACCTGAATACAGTATCTTCTGAATACTCTAAATTGATATTACAATTATCGCTTAAATTTTAAAATAAAAGTAAGACTGCTGTCAAAATTGAAAACTTTTATAAATCTAAAAAAATTGCATCGAAAATAACTGCAACTTAAAACCTGAACATCGGCATCAATTGCAGTACTTCTAGACTGTTCTTCCGTAATCGCATTTTCTTGTTCTGGATCTTCGTAATTCATGTCAAGCGTTGTGGAACTTTCTGCCTCATATTCTGTTGTTTCTTTTTTAGGCTCCATTCCTTCCATTCCTTCCTCTTCAATGTTGTGGATTGAGATGATGAACTAAGCTACAACTTATTCCAACTTTCAGTTTTCCAAACTATTCATTTTTTTCAAATAATGCAGCAACAAAAATAAATTAACATGCTTGAAGTATACAGATAAAGAAATCAATAAAAGTATTCATCCTACAGAAATTGTTTCGGAAAGTGCATACAGTAGTGAAATATTCATCGAAAGTTGCGTTTTCCAGATTTCGCCGAGCTCTTGGAATCTGAAAATTTGAAAAAAATTTTCGCTTATTTGTATTCACTTGAATATACAATTACTGAAATGGAAAAAAAGACTCTCAAGAGAATAAGAAATAGAAAAATCAAATGGAAAAATTCAGTAGTAATTGGTGAAAAACGATTAGATTATCGTTATAAAATTATCAAAGCTTTTTGCCTCAATTTTTGTTGTTTCTGTTGTTTCCATTTCTTCTTTTTCTTCAATTTTTGTAGGCTGAGATGATGAACTAGGCTACAATTTATTTCAACTTTTAACCTTTCATACAATTTATTCTCTTTATGTAATGTAGTAATGTAAACAATTCGATTAGAACCAATAAAAACTTGGGAGAATGTAATAAATTTTTAAAATATAAGCTGAAATGGAATACACCTCAAATTTGCCATGTTTGAAAACAATTATTTCAAAATTAGAGTCGAAATTAAAAAGTTTAGCCATGAATATTTAAAAACATTTAAGAGGTAAAAAAATTTAGAAAAAACTTCATTCATACTTGAAAAAAAAAAAGTTACCTGCTTTGTTTGGATAACCCGATCCTGTAAAATCTTGATTTCGTCCAAGTTTTCGGGAAAATTTAACTTTAAAGAGTTGAGGACAATTTTATCGGTCTCTTCATCAACCCAAAATTTGATAATTAACGCAGCATCAAATGTCATATTCTTACTTGCTGGGATCTCCACATAACCAGGTAAATATATTTTGGTTGTCAAATTGTACCTGCAAAGTGATGAAATAATATTCTACAACTTTAATTTCAAAATACGTTGATTTATTTTTTTTGCCAAGTAAAATCTTTTGCCACTTGCTAAAGTTTTTTTCCTTCTTTCTTTAGTAGTTTAAATCAAATAAATTATCTAGAATAAACAAATTAAATTATCAAGATATATTTCATCTCGTATGAATTTAGCACAACGGCGTATCAAAATACGACGCTTTTATGATAGTCTATTGATTTCTTTTGCTTTCTCGATTATCATTAGAATTAGATTTGGTACTATTAACACCTTCGCTAATAAATATAAAATTTCATTTGAAAAACACAAACCATATGGGTATAAGATCTTTCGGTAGACGCAATTCAGCTGCAGTAGGGCCACTAATCTCTTCTTCTACGATAATTCATCTACTGATACATTTACTCTAAATATAAGAATCATATTTAAAGCACAAAAATTCATGGATTTTCTCATCAATTACTACTCTTTGTGCTACTGCATAATGCCTGAATCTTCTTTTCGTACAATAAAAATACTTGAATTTCAAAACAATAAAAAAAGTACGGATTATGCGAACAAAATTCTAATGAATGCATTGTTTTTATCGATTGGTTAATTTGAAAATCACACTTAGAATTGTAGCTAAGACATAACTTCAAATTGCTTGAAATATAATCAATTGATTTCTATTATTTGCTGTTTTAATTCGAGATTTCGACAAAAAATTTAATAATACTCACACTGCTTGATGGGTTTCGACGAAAGGTCTTATTTCAAGTGACCGATCATATCTTTCTTTTGTTACCCAGTAAGTTATAAATGATGATACACTACTGAAGCAACTGCGATTAGAAACAAAAAGTATGCTGTTTTCTTTGTACAGGTAACATTTTTCGATACGTTCTTCATCATCAGTCCTTTCCTTTCTATTGGCACAGCCGGATTTGAATCCTAAATATTTATCTTCACAAATTTTTCGAATTTCTCAGTTGAATAAAGAAGCAAAGTTTACCACTTTTTTTAAAAGAAAACTTTCCAATCTTGCTAATAATATGATATCGAATTTAATTGAAAATGATCAACAATGTTAGTTAGGCAATAAAATGAATGAATTTTTCCAAGTTTTAAGCTAATTTTCATGAGAAATTCAAAATTAAATACTGAACAAAGCACTTCATTCAACTGCTTCTATACAATATAACTCTTTGCTGAAAATGCGAAGCAAAGCGTAGTAAAGTAAGAAAGAAGTAATATATGATTGATTCAAATAGATTATTGCAGATATTTAAAAAAATTAAAATTTAGAACATCATAAAGAAAGGATTGCTACTGATAATTATTATTAACTAGAAATAAGAATAAATACTAGAAATAAGAATAAATAATTATCTGAACTCATTCTATGGCAAAAATCGTTTGATAAAAAATACTATTAATATCTAATCAAAAAATGGGATATTTCTCAATGAAAAATATTTTAAGACTTACTACTACTTTGTTATTGGTTTCGGCCATCACAATGAGGCCATGGTGATCGCTGAGGTCTACGTTCTCCAGTTTGCTATTTTTCCAACTTCTCAAATCCTGAAAAAATTCGCATATTGAGATCATTTCACCGATTTATTTACATGACGAAAAGGATCTTATGAAAGTACAAAGATTTATATTTAATATTGAAGAAAAAGAATTAAAAGCTTACTGGCATAGTAAAGGAATAAAAAAATGAAAAAATGAAATTAAGAAAAAATCGATTTGGACATAATTTAAAATCTCCGCAAATTTACGAAATGTTTCAAGAATAAAGCAAATACCATTTGGTAGAACTGAGATTGCACAACTTCTATGAGACATAGCAATCATAATATGAAACTATCTACAACTTTCGATGATTGCAACAGAAGCTTCCATGGCGATTTTATTGAAATTTTTGATTGCTACTAATGTTTTGTGCCTGATCTCAACAGAAGTTCGAAAATTCGTTAAAGGGAAAACAGATAGATTAAGTGATAATGAAAGCGTTAAAATGCTTAAACAGAAACAATTAAGAATTGCATACAATGTGATTTTCTACCTTCTTAAAATCTATCCCAGTTTGTCATTTATAAAATGAAAAAAAATTTTTTTTTTTTGTAAAATAATCTATGAAATTTGGGAAAGTTTCCTGAATCAGATGCTATTTAAACTTGAAAATCTGAAAAATTTCCATACTGTAACTATAATTATTTAAAGAAAAATTTGGTTGCACAGCATACTATGTAGTATGAAAGTCCAATCGTATTTCGATCACTAATATTATGTTATGAAAATTTTTATTATAACATTAGAAGGTGCAGTTTCATCTTCTATAACTAGCTGTAAAAAAATAATCAAATTTCATCATGAATTTGAAAGCTGTTGAATAGAAGAATTCGTTGCGGAATTCTTTCTACAACCAATTGTGAAATCACCTCAAATAATGCTAGTCTCGGACTATTCAGTAAGTTTATATAAACGAACAATTTTAGAAGATGAAGCATTGATGAATAAAAAGTAAGCGGAACAAGTATCAGAAAGATAGATGGATATTCAGTGAAATAATTCGTTGCTCAGCAGACCTGCATCCTTGTTTTGGAAAATCGTTAATGAAAATGAGTGAAAAATAGAAATAAAAAAGATTTATTGACAGTGCTTGATTAATTTATTTCAGTCGAACCTATAAATTTTCTAAAATGTAAAACAAGCTCTTAATATCTTTCCGTTGGAAATCTTAGTATCTTTCTTGTTATCGGAAGGTCAAACTTCAAAAGAATCGTCCAAATTTCAAACTATCTATAAAAAACTAATACAACGGATTGAATTCTAGCAAAGGTTAATTATTTCCAGGAGGGCAAATTGATAGTAAGAGATACTGTATTAGTTAGAAAGGGACAATCAATATAAAAAAAGATTTTTAATGTTAGATTATAGAATCTACATCCGAATCTTATACTGTACAACCTGGAATAAAAAACAAATACAGTGATAGTTTTGAGGGAAGAATATCCGATGAAAATAGTTTGATGAAAATAGTTGACCTATACATGCCTATGGTAAATATAGCTATATTGAAAGGAACTTTGTTATTTGTTTGCTTTATAAATTAATAATACTGAGGAAGGTAGAAAATAAGAAAAATAAGAGTGTTAAATATTATAATGCAGTAAATAGCATCTTCCAATATAAATATCATTTTCTAATGCCGATGAAACACTGAATAAGTATTGAAATGAAGGGAATAGACAGGAAAAATGAACATGAAGAGAAAATTTCACTAATTTTAAAATATTGTCATTGTAACTGCAAATGTCTTTAATTCATTTCTCTTACTTTCCTCGTTCAGTAATTATCAATGAAATAAATAAAATCGTATATACGTATTCAGAAACTTGATAAACTTGAAAAAAATCAAATAACTGATCTATGGTCAGAAACTCTTTGATCATTTGTTTGTATTTAATATAAAATTAAGTAAGTCTAAGAAGCAATACCCGAATGCAAAACCAACTTAAATCTAATTGTCCCAAATGTTTATCACTTCTTTAAAGTTAAAATAATATTCTCAAACAAGAATATCACAATAAATGAAATATTAAGTTGAAATTTTCTTCGTTGTAATACTGCTATTATTTTTACGTAAAAATATTACAAGGAATGAAATACCAAGATGGAAATCGTCGAAATCTAGAAATTTCTATCGAAGTGCAGTATTAGACTTTTGGATTTATGATATATCTTTTTTCCTCCTCATCCGTCTGAAATAAATCAAAAATTTGAATTTTATGAAATACCATTGTTTTTGCTAAATTTAGTGGCTGATATTTATTGTGGTTCTTGATTTTGTTTGGATTTGATTTTAAACATACGTGAAATAAAGAATGAATAATGAAATAAAAATTCTTAAGGGTACGAGAATTCAAAATCGAGAAGCGCGGAATACATGTAGAATTTTTGTGCTTTACGAAAACATAAATTCATTATTGCTGTGTATGGAGTGAGCATAAATAAACAATGAAAATATATATTAGTTTCGTTATTGCATTAAAAGATCAATCATTAGTCTGCTTGTCCTTTGATTTAGAACTATTACTTTGACATGAATAAAGTTTAACATGGAAATAATCGATGTTGAAAAATCATGTGATCATGATATTTCATTATTAAATTTTATGTTTACTGAAAGTTGATCACAACAATTACACGATTCAGTGTTTGGATTAAGAGGTGGCAAAACTGTTTAAAATTAATCATTTGATATATGCGATATGTATAACATTAACAGTTTGCTGGATACAACATATTGTACACATATCATTCTATTTATTCAAGTTATTATGCTTTTTACACGTTTCTTTTGAAACTTTATTGTTTAATTCAAATTTATTTGCTATAGTCGAAGCCTCATTAAGATATGCAGTTGTTTCCATGGCTGAAAAATTAGCTATCCTACAATCTTTTATAGACGTCTTGAGAAAATAAGATATTTAGGAGCAGAATTATTAATTCGATTCAAACAATTGCCTGTCAGGCATTTTTTCATTATCAATGAATCTAATCTGTCTTTTTTTGTATAACTTAAAAAATGTCTTTCTAGCTAAACTGTTAGGACAACATCAATCGTGAAGAAGTTCGTAGCAAGCGAACAGAAATAATATTACGCTTTTGCGTTGAAAAATCGAAACAGGTTATTCGAGAAAGGAATCACCAAGGAACGATAAGACCCTGTCTCGTCTTTTCCATTCCTTCCCATTTTACTTTCCTTTGACGAATACAACCTACATCGACTTTTATTACACTGCGCACAGACAAATTGCTATTCCTCAACCTTCCTATCAGTTCGATTTTAATCATTTCATTTCTAAAAATATTGCTTCACTGTTTTCAATCATTGCCATCAATACGATCATTATTATCAGTGATAAAATCTTTTTAGAATTTGTTTAACATTGATTAAATTGATAATGAGAGAGATTACGATGGGAGGAGATAAATGAACTGCAAATTAGCAATAAGAAGGAAAGTTTAGTAATAAAAATATCTGCCGTCGTTTTCTTGTTACTTAATTATCACTCATAATTAAAATAAATTTAACAGGTTGTTTTAAAATAACATTAATACAATCGTACAGCATATCGTGAACTTTTATAAGCCTGCATTAAATCTTCATTTTTTATACATCCTATCAGTAACTATTTAGGTAAACATTTCGATAAGTACATGCTGTAGATCAAGTGAAATGGGAAAATAAAGTAATGAACACTATGTAAAACAACACAAATACACAGAAGATAGGAAGGAAGTTCAACAGGTAAAGTGTACAAGCAATGACAAATAACTACGTTCTCCAATCATAAAAACAAGTTCACAGAAAAATGAATTAAAATGCCATCATTTCACAATTGATAACTGTTGACAGTATGGAAAAAAAGTAAGAAAAAACTAAAGAAACTTTCAGATGTGAACTATTAAAGCTTCCGGTTACGGTAGGAAATCCTATTTCTTCGTTCAACTTTTTTCAGCCTTCGAACGCTGAGATGAAACTAAAACATTTTCAAAAAAGCATTTGTTAATATCCGAAGAAATATTAGTCTTATTTAATCTCAACTCAATATAATTACTGAAATTAGTATCGATCAATCATCCCGCAATATAATGGGAATCATTAGATGAGTTTCAGGAAGAAAAAAAAGAAATGGAGTCCATTGTGCTTTCTGAATTCAGAAATCAACCAGTTGCTATTTCATTTTGGATCCCAAAACATATATATTGGATGGCTCTATTACATCAGTTAACTTCTCATCGTGATATATCACTGAAACACGAAAGAGAAATATATATCCTACAGTATATTCAATATGCCAATATATAAATTTTGCTGAGAATTTTGCTAAACATTGCTTTTCACTTCTTTCTTTTCCTTCGGTATTCGTTGCAAATGTATCATCAAATATGTTACCGTCCAAAATATTTGAAAAAATGATAATCGGTGTAAAAGTAGAAGAGGCAAGAAGAATAGGAGAGTGATATAAGCAAGTCAATTAAAAAAATAATTTTTTAAATTACAACAAATTAGCACGGAAAATGACGTAAGTTGTATTTACAATTTTATACGGCAACAGTGGAATGCTTAACCAGAATTGTGATTTTATGAGGCAATTATTGAAATTAACGAACTGAAAAAACTTTGAAGTCTGTTGACTTCTACAGATAATATGATTAGTTAGCATACACAAAAATTACAGATGGCAATATTCTAATTCAATGTTTATACTCTCGACCAAATATTTTGCAAGTCATCTTAGCAACTCAAAGATGAATCTCAAATTATTGCACTATTAAAAAATAAATCATTTCAATTGTTTATGTTAGGAAACATTTAAAAATTATTATCAAAAATGAAGACATCAAGAAATCGAGAATAAATTAAAATATAGTATCAGTATTTAATTTTTCTTAAACTCCAAAATATGAAATATTACGGAAAGAAACAAAATTTTTTTAGAAAAATTAATAAAAAAATTTGTTTATCGACATTAAATGATAGCCAGCCAAACAAATTTGTTTGAACGATCATCCTTATGATAATGGAAATGAATAATGATATGAACGTGAAGCCTGATTGTTGTTAAATTAAGTACAGAGATAAAAAATTGCTGAATCAACGAGTACTAAATAATGTCAGATAAACCGGATTTGAAGTAACTGCACTCTCATGGATTATTTCGAAGATTGTTGATCATCCATAATTCAATTGAAAAGGACTCTCTCTTCAAATGAATGATCAAAGTTATTTATAAAAATAGCTAATCGAAGAATAAACCCAATAAATTAATTAATAATTATGCTGGCAATATCCTCTAACATATTTACAATTTAAATATGGTACTATCTTTATCGAATTATAGATGTTTGGATACCCGAAAGATGCATTGAGATGGATTTAGGCTAAAATTATTCCCAAAAAAAAAATTTTTAAACTTGCTTCAGACAACTGGAAATATATCTGTAGTAATTTTAAAAATAAACAAAAAGGAATAAATTTTAATTTTCACTATAAATGAGCAATGGTCTCATCTGCAATCGTTTACTATTATTCGTTGATATCTGATATCCTCAAATACTAGTTTCCAATAAATTTTCAATTATAAAAATAAAAATCCGACGAAGCTGTCATTGAAATTTTAATTACACATACTATTTGCGGTATTTTGATGAAAGATTAATGAAACAAATTAGAGTTTGAAATATTTCAACGTCATTTATAGAAGAATAAACTCATAAAAAATTATAATAAAACAGTCTGAAAGTTCGATCTTTTCAGGACATAAGCGAACTGTTCTAAATAGCAGTGAAGTTCTATTGATAATATTCTTCTAGTTCTATGCTTCAATTTCGTGATCATTCTTGCTTCTTCCTACCTTTTCTCTCATTCATATTATTTTCCAGAACTTGAACATGCTAAAATTCCTACTTCACGTAACTGACTTTTTAATACTTCCAACCATTATTTGCGAAATTCGAAATAAAATAATACTTTTTTGCAGAATGAACAGAAATGAAGGAAACTTTTAATAGCGACTGCAGAGCTAAAACCTTTTAGAGTTTTGTAAATTTGAGTCTTCAGTAAGCAAATAGTGAGTGATTGATTATAAGAGGTTATAAAATTGAGAAGGATATGGAAAGGTCAAAATAATAGATGAGTAAAGAATGAAAAGCAATTGCCGCTGGAAGGAACACCGAAAAGGTTCAAGTATACTTTGTATGTAAATGACAATTTATTTCTACAATTAAACTTCAGCAGAAGAATCAGTAAATCAATTACATTTGAAAAAAAAGCTCTATTTAGTTTGTGTGATGAATTGCATACAAAAGAGGAATTGATGATGAGGTCATCTTGGGTCGCACATTATCCATTGCCCCAAAATTTAGACAATATTTGTTTGATACTACTCATTCCGATCGTCATCACCATCAACATCATCATCACTACTGTCACCACAATAATACACCAAAACTTTTTCATCAATCTACACCTTCCAGCTTGTTGTTGTAAAAAAGGGAAACACTCAGAACTCTTATTTTTGCTGCTAAATTTCTCCTGAGGTTTCACTTTTCGATGTTTCATTGCAATACAATGTACGAATCTGTTGCAACAAAAATTTTGGAAACAATTGTATTCATGTTTTGTAAACAGGATGGACTAAGTGTGATGCTTCTATGAAGATAGTCACCGAAAAGTGTCCCAGTATTGTATTCCATAGAAGCTAAGCTAGATTTTTGAATTAATTCAAATTGCATTAAAAAAAATATGATAAATAGCACTTAAAAAAATTAAAAAAAATTTCAATTAAAAAAAAAATTATGATAAGTGCTTTAAAGTCCAGTTTGATAAATCGATCGAAATTCAGAAGGGTCGAGAAACTCTTGAATAAATGAGTGCCGAAGTCCATTGGGATTTTTAAAATATTAATTAATAAAAATAATAAAATACTTAGTAGTTTCATTATTTCGTTCCTGCAGCATAAAAATAGTTTCCTGCAGTGAGAAATAAACTATTAATAGTTAGAAGTGTAAATCCATCGCGAGATTCAGAGGATTCAAAACGGGATAGATCATATTTTTTGCAATGTTTTTTATAAATGAATGGATATTTTTTTATTCGAATAATGTTGAGAAAAATTTTTATTCAGTTGCCGATTAAAATCTTATCTCTATCATTTTGACTAAATTAACACAAAAATGAAAACTCTTGTTCTTGAAGGATGTTTTATGATAACATAGAATTGTCAAGCTTCCGAAACTTTCTGATCTTAAAGAGCAATATGAAAAATGATGAAGTAGCAAGAAAATAAATCAGACTGACTGATTTGTTTGGATTCAAAGATTCATGCAATGCCAATAATTTCATATTCTTGAGTTTCAAGAAGACTAAATTTTGGTAGCATATTTTAATTCGTTCTCGATTTCTCGATTTCTACACATTCGAAAATAGTTTTCAACTTTTGTAAATACAAATTCACTGAAATAATTTATGACTTTTAGTAATGGAATGAAATTTGAAATTGAATGTGCTGGCCTTGATTCGTTTGTATAAGAAATAGTTTGCAAAGTAGCTGTGCGATCGAGAACCGTAAACATCGCACTAAAACATTACTTTTTATCTAGTTGTAATTTTTCACAAAACAAATTCGCTTATATCATTTATTGAGGCCAACAGATTTCTTGTATTACTTTCAAAGTTTTCTTCAGCTTATCCATTCCATAATAATCATCCTCATTGTAATCTTGCTTGTTATAATATAGATCAGTTCACGTGCGGTAATCTGAATGTTAAATATAGCTGCAGAATTATGTGCTGTGAATTTAAACCTTTTTATTTTTTATTTCATTCAAAACAGGATATATATAGTGCGTTAAAATGTAATGAGATAGATTACTACTTTGTAAAATGATGAAGCAGCTTGTAGTTGAAAAGCAATTCCATTGAAAGAGAAGTAATCAAATAATATAAAGTTTTGTTGAGAAAAAGCGAAAAAGAGAAATGAATAGGATTTCCTAATGAAAAAAAAAGAAAGTTGAGAACAACAATCATGCTATGGAAACAAAATTGCTAACGATAAAGTAAAACCTGATAATGGACAAACACAAAAGAGAATTTGAAAATGCTTCAATGGAAATGTCCTATTTCAATTTTAGAAATGAACAATATTAATTCCAACTCTGGTAGCAAAATTTACGAATAATTCTAAACAATATAAGCATCCAGGATTTAAAAAATTGAACAACGTTGAGTGTATACGAGATGAGTACCAACAAAAACGACAGCTGGTGCTTCATCTGTTCGTATCGTCGGTTTGTTATAATAATACAGGCATAATCGATCACTAGTTTTCAGCACTGATTCGGCATTGTCAATTCCAAATGCAGCAAAAATTGCAGATATCCACCATTTCGTCACTTTTGGACTTTTGAAGAAAATATTTTCCATCTGAAAAGAAATTCTCTTCGGTTTTAAGCTCATTATACTATCATTAGGATTTTTAAGCTAATATTAGGCAAATAGAATTTATATAAATTTGAGCTTAATATTATGTACTAACAGTGTAACAATCGTCATATATTTTTCACCGCCGAAAGCGCCTTCGTGAATCAATTTTGATACCAGCCCACTGAAACAAAATTCGTTAAACAGTGATGAGTTTCACCGCTTTTTTAATATCATGTTTTGTTTTTTCTTTTCTTTTTTGGAATTCAAATTAATTTTGTTTGTATAAAGAAATCTGAATAGCAGAAACAAGGAATAAACAAAGAATTCCGATAGAATGCATCATCTATAAAGGCGTATGCCAGTAGCATTAAATTCGGGAATTTTTGACATATGATTCTTTAGTCTTGCCACCCAGTTGAAAAGATCATAAGCAGCAAATGCACCGTCTATCAACTGACCAATATCCTTACCTGGATCTATTCTTCTCAAGTAACAATGACCTGAAAATCTGAAGTTCTGAGAAGTTATAAGACATTTTTTATAATTCATGAAATTAAAAAAAAATAACCTTCTCTAGTCCTCACCATAGTACCTTGCTCGCACGACGACCATTCACTCCACTGCAATTGAATTTTTAAATTCACAAACTTTTCTGCCAATTTAGCATCTTTCGAACGACCATGCAAATTCCAGTTGATCTCCTCATTCATATTGCTATCACTTATCACCTGAAATTTGGAATATCTAACAATCTCATTAAAGATAACTTCTCTATTTCCATGTTTAAAAACGTCTTAGGAATGAATCCGAATTTAGAAATTAATATTAAGTTAGATAATCGAAATGGCAATTCTTGTTTGGCATGCAAATGATTACATATTTCTTCTCTCATTTTCAGAGAAAATTGGTCATTTCTTTAAGTGATTCATAAATCATTCATTGACGAACAAGAAAATTACAAGAAGAAAATACCCAATCGAAACACAATGACCAGTTCATAGCGCACATCCCAAATACATCACGTATATACGTAGAAGGTATGTAACGAAATTTCAGTTTGAATCAGGAAAACCTAGCGATTCCGGACATTCACTTTCTGTCCAAAAAATTTAGCTCGTAACATTCACTTTTCAATCAGTTGAAAATACATTAAATTAAATAAAATGATGACAAATCAACAATCTTATTATTTTCTTATCAACGCGGTAAATTAATCAAACAATTCATAAATTTCAATATTTTTAAACTAGGTTATAGCCCCAAATGATATGATGAAGATAACAAAAATTATTTAAAAAAAGAATTTTGAAAACAGTTCGATATATCAGCATCTAATAACAAGGAAAAATATTTTCTCTCACATTATTTTTGATCCATCATTTGTTATTCAAGATCATGTGACGTTTATCAATCTGCTTAAATTTTGAGGAATTGTTTGAATTATTAATCCTTATCGATAAATCTTAAATTTATTTTTCTGATATGTCATATTTATACCTATTTCACAAACAGGAGAGCAATTAAATGTATAATAATGGATATCAAAATATAAAAACATAACATACCAATCTGAGAAATTTATTCTTCACCACCCTCTTAGAAATAAGATTTAATTACTTTAATAAACATCAATGATGAAAAGATATGATAAAGCAAGAGTGTTCAATACAAATTTTTTTCTCAGTTTGCACTAATATAAAAAAAAAAACTAATAAGAACCAATCTTTAAATTATGAAAATGAATAAAAGGACAAGCCAGACTGAGATAAATTTTCAAATCGTCTCCTAAAAAAAAAAAATATTTTATTCAAAGAAGTAAATGATGCGGGAAAAATTCCAATAAAAATAATTAAAGCCATTTTTAATTTATCTCTTTTATCAGAAACATCGTCAACTTTTTATAAAGAAAATTACTTACTTAAGATAAATGAAAAGAGGTTGCATGGCAATCAAATAATAAATGAAGTGTAGGACATTTCTCGAAGCAATATCCAAACAGCGATACAGACCTTCATTTTCAGACGTTGGCTGGAAAACCTCTTTAAATTTAAATAATTGAGAATCTTATCAGAGAAACAATTACTGAAAAAAATCCAAATTAATAGGAATATTAAAACTGATATATTTACATATAGTATATAACTGAATATGAAAGAAATTAAAAAATTAATAAAATATGAAACATACTACCTTAAAAAGCCTTTATTAGATTGATGCACTGCTACATCATATCATTTGTTATTCAGAAAAGATTGGGATCAGTCAAACATATTTGATTTAATTAGACAAGTATTATACTATCAAGTGAGATAGTAAAGAATTCTAGTATAACGCTATAATCATTAAAATTATAACCTAGAAAGTCGAAATTCTCGTGAAATAAAAATAAGTTAAGTTTATTCAACAAAATGAGAATAAAAAAAAGAAAATTGGAGTTTTAAAAAAAGCATCGAATTTTTTTCGAATGGATTAATATTGTAGCACTTCTTTGAAAGTCATAGAATCGTTAAAATAATATCACATGTGACTAGATAAAATCTTATTTCGAATATATTGTGAGATGAAGTTTAGTAAAGCCAATATGGTTACTAATAAAATATTATACTACTAATAAATATTATACTGTATAACGTATATGAAAATAATATTTTAGAACAGTATATTTTCATTCTCAAAATGATTAAGAAATAAACTATTTATAATTGTTGCAAATGAATAAAAATATAATGAAAATGAAATAATAAATGAATGTGACAAAAGTACCTGTAACAAAATTAACATTCCTCTTTGTATGAGCACGGTCTGTGATCGCAAATTTGTCCCAGCATCGAAACCACTAGGCATTGAACCAAAATCATGCCACCTATTATCACCATAATCAGCACTTAATGTCAGCAAATGTTGATTTCACTTGGGTGAATTTTTCAGATTCTGATATGCAATAGGAATAATTATTATTCTTAGTTCTAAATATTCATATACAAAGTGATTTGAAAATTCAACTAGTGTAACAATTTGATCTACTTACCGCTCTAAAACATTTAAATTCTTGTAAATTAAAAATAATGGCTCTCGATGGATAAATGAAAATGCGGTAAAAAATAAGAAAGAATAAGAAAAGTATTTGCATAAACGAAAAAAAAGTAAAGAGAATATATACACTAAATGAGACACATTTCATTCATGTTAGTCTTATAGACATTGTCCATTGCATCAAACACCGATAGATTCAGAATACTGACTGGTTTGTTTTAGCAAAATGTGAATTTACATAATGATTACTTAATTAAATAGAATTAGGTGAACGAATAAGTTGCATCATCAACTTATTGCACCGGCAGAAACAAAATGGTCTAATTTTACTGCTGTCTCAGTGACAATGAAGGACAAGGATCTGAGCATAGTTTCGCTAGTATAGAGAGATTTTTGCAACTCTGCGCAGGAGATAATATGCAAGAGTTAACTGTTCCACTCCAACAAATTACTTGCTGATAAATTCATCGGATTATAACTTTTGCTTTTTTTGGTAAAAAAAACCAACTTTCATTTCTTCTAGCGCATCTTCAACATCCTTTGCCGCCATAAACCACCAGTGTTTCATTAATCCATTAAAAGTAAATGCTCGACGACACATCACACACCGAAGGTCAATACGCTGACCGGGCCAAAAGTAAATTGGTTTGATCTATAAAAATTCATGATAAACTCATATTTCATGCGTCAGCATTGCTAAATTTTGCAGTAAGCCATATTTTTCTACCAATAAACGACTTATACTGAATTAACTAATATCATAATCATATTATATTTAATAATTGCAAAGCTACGATATCAAATCGAGAATAATTATGAATATTACTTTTCCTCGAAATGTCAGAATAATTTCTTTAAAAAAATTTAACACAAAACAACTTTTAATTTCTTATGAAATCGTTTAATAGTTTACCGTAACACTGGGTTTACCGTCACAGTTCGGTTCATAAAAAGAATCTGTAAATAATGATTTCAAATAGTGCTTCTTGCGAATATCTTCAATGAATTCACATTCCATCGGATTATCAATATGAGGTGCTAAATCTGGGATCACATTCTCTTCGTCGAGCTGCAGTTCTCATACATTTAAAATCGGATTTTTAAGATGTATGGTAGAATAATCATTAGTCATGAGACATACTTACGGAGATCATTTTGTGAATGAGCTCAGTCGAATAACGCATTACAGAACACAAAATTAAAATACTTAATTGCCAGTCTCCTTCACTCTCATCCTTGACATTATAACTGAACTTAGCCTGAATTTTCATCAACTTTATGTAGTAGTTAAACTTACAAAACTTTCTACACTAAATACAATGAATAGAACAGCCTTAACTGAATACATCACTTCCACTTTCTGAACAACCTCCTTATAAAGAAATGATTTTGAACAAAAGAAAATCCTTCAACTACTAAAATTATGCAAATTATGTAAACGAATGCAGATTTAATTCAAAAGTATTTATTTAATTCAAAAATACTCATTTTTTTAAATTGTCAAGAAATATTTCAGCAGAGATGCATGCATTTTCTATGCTTTTGATTTAGGATTCCAACAATGGAGGAAAAAAATCCATGGGACTGTTTTTTATTTGCAATCAGCAATGTTACAAAGAAATGAAACAAACGAAGTTAATGAATCAAACTTCCGTTGATATGAAACGCTTCATAATTTACTTATCGTGGAATAGTTGAAACTATTTTTTATATATTATCTGATTTCCATCAAGAAAACATATAATTTTAAAATGAATCTAATCACTGAATAATGTGTTTCGGATATGTTAAATGTGCTGGAATATCAGCAAACTTTGGAAATTGATTCCCGTCTGGCCGAATAAGCTAAAATTAAAAAAAGAAAAAGATTATAATGATGGATTCAACATCAATCAATAAATATAAGGTTACAGAATAAACTGTTTCATGACTTCATTCTAATCGCAAAAAAAATAAATGTTCTATTTAGAAAAATAGAGCTTTTCGTAACTAATATCAGCAAATTTTTTGAAAATTCAGGAAAACTAGCTTTTAAATACAAACCCGAAATTATAATAAATTAAGTAAAATAAATAAATAAAAAATTAATAGATACAAATTCGACCCCAATATATTCATGATGAAATTTCAAGAATCAAATAACTAGCCATTCTCTGTGTGCCTGCTTTGTCAATAACAGCTAGCCTGATAACACCGCCGGAAGAACCATCACGGATTGTTGCCAAAGCTACTGCATTAAGTACTATTTCTTTGCATTTTACAGCAGTCATTCCTGGCTGCAAATGTTTTATTATGAATTTATGTTTTCTTTTCTTATATATTTTTCTTGGCGCTGTCTTTGAATTGTAACGATAGACGAGTAAACAAAAAAAAAAAAAATAACTCTCTATATAACTGCTTCATAGAAAAATATTTATATATTTACCTTCCACTGACTATCGAGAAAGCCTTGAACGAATGTACTACCACTACCACTTGCTGCACATCGCTGTCGAGTTACGTAACCGCCTAGTGGAATTGCATACAACTAAAACACGGATTTTTTGAAGTAACGAAAAGATAATTAGTTTCGATAAAAAATATTAAAAATAGTTAAAAACGAAAAAATTAGTTTTCAGTTATTAGCAACTGACCTGGCCACCCTCAACATCATCATAGCCAGCAACAAGAACAGATGCTGATAGAGAGTCACGATATTTATATAGAAAATTTCGAAAGATTTGAGCAGTACGCCCAACACTAACGTCTTGTTCTTCCATCCATTCTATCAAAAAAAGAAAAAATAAGCTGCTGAAAGTGCAAACTTAAGAAAAAGAATGTCAAAGCAGAATTATTAAAAACAAAGTGGATTAAAACTTACGAATAAACTTCAATATAATACTTCACAATATCAGAAATAGCTTGTGTATCTGCAGCAGAGCCAGAGCGACAAACAACCATTCGATCCGTTACAGGTGTAATTTTGTCTGTAGCACGCGATGATATATAACTCCTAAAAACAATACATCTCTTACTTTGAAAATAAGTTCATTAAGAAAAAAGCTAAATTAGAATTATACAGCTCAAATGAACTACTAATTAGCATCAAATAATGCCACAATATGATAACACAAATCAAGGAAACATTTGTTTACCATTATGCCAAATGAATCAAACCTTAAAATAATGCAACGATTATATCACAAATTAAAAAAAAGTATTAAATGATTACGAGAATACTCAAACAAACTATAAGGGATAAGATTCTAATGATATTTAAAATACAATACAGTGATCTATTTTCGAAATCAAATGATGTTATAAATGATATGAAAGAAAAAAATAAAAAAATGGAAACTGGATAGAGGGGAGAAATTTAATATTTAAGCTTTTGCTCTTTTTTCTTTTTTAATTTTTACGGTATCTGCCGGGTCAGTTTATAAATATGTAATTTCATAAAATTTTAAAATCATGAGAATACTATGTTATTAAAAATAAAATGCTAATATTAATGCGTGGATTAAATGAATTCATTTCAAAATAAAGAAATTAATACCCAGAACTTGTCCTCGAATCTGTCCCGACCACAACTCCACCATGGAATTCCATTGCAATCAGAGTTGTCTGAAAATAAGAATATTTATCTCTTTTAGAAGTTATTGCAAACACTTTGCTCAAAAAAATCTAATAATAATAATAATAATAATAACAATAATAATAATAAGACTAATAGCCTACTATATCATATTTCAAACATCGTTAGAACTATATTTCTTATAATTTAATTGACTTCGTCATCACATTATTAGAATTTACAATATTACTAAGTTAATGATAGCCGTCGCATTATCGAAAGAATGGAATGGAATAAAAAGAGAAATAAAGAAATATATAATACCCCCATATTAACATTTTCACTTGTGAAGTATCGCGGTTGTCCATTTTGAGCCATTGTCCTTCCTCCTAGCAGTGTGAATTTAATTTCTATAACGGGGACAAATTATAATCTTTAGAAAGAGATGATAGCATATCATTACAGTCCAAGAGTTGGATACAGCGATCGTAAGTTAATATAACCACCACCTATTAATCTTTCGCCACCTTCCTCCTTCAATACCTATTCCATCCAGGTCAATACTTTTACCAATTCGCAATACGATTATAAACCTTGCGCCCACGCAACACATTATAAACCTTGCAGCCCACGTGACAATGTTTCATGTGAGTGTTGTCCGGAACGGTGGACGGGAAAGGACAAAGGTGACGGACATCGATGACTTGATGTGAAGGAACCTTGGATGCGTTTAAATAAACGTGAAATAAATACAGTTATATCTAGAATATATATACATACATAGACAGATCTGGAAGAAGTATAAATAAACTTGAAATGGATAAAAACAGGCTCGAATAGATGAAGAGAAACTTCGTCATGAAGTTTTCTATTTCCACGGAGAAAATTAAAAATTTTTGTTGATTGGAAATTTCTATGGAGCATGGAAATCTCCCATCCATATCAAAAACTGAGCTTATCATTGGAACATTCAGATGTATAAATGAATACACATTTACAGCATCTTAAATATTTCCTTTTTCTTCTTACTGAATCAACATGAATTCGTTCAACACTATATAAATTTTTAGGACTGATTAATTGGTTGTATTTTGTGTATTATGTGAATCTGATTATTTGATAATAAAGTATATCTTATATTAAAAGATTTTATTTTCAGATGATTTTTCAATTACTTTCACATACCGCATCTGTTGTAATTGGAGCACTCTATCCGGCTTTCAAAACTTTCAAAGTCATTCGTGAAGGCGATTTTTTACAAATGGTTATATTTTTCTTATTTCTCATATTTCCTTTCCAGTAATAATTGTTTGATGAAAGCCTCCAGTTAGGAACAACCAAATTGTTTCAGAAACGATGGTTGAAATACTGGACAGTTTACGCAGGTTTTTTAGCAGCCGATACTATTGGTGATATACTTCTTTTGCCGTACATTGTGCCGGGTTATTTGCTGATAAAGCTGAGTTTTCTTCTTTGGACAGCATCAGCATGGACCGATGGTGCCTCAGTCGTTCATCAGAAAGTAAAGCGTAATTTTGAAGTAGTCCATTAACAGTTAAATAAAATCAGGATTTTCAAAAGACCATGCATTTGTATGCTCATTAAAAAACATTAAAAATGTATAAGAAAAAAAATTCCGAAGTAGAAGTTATAAGGGTAGGAAAGAAATGAAGAAGAAAGAATATTAATCTTGATTATATTTTAATGTATTTTATATTTCTCTTTATGAACTATTTTAGTTAATCGCTCCGCTACTAACAATATACGAACAGGACATCGATGAGATGTTAGACAATATAGGACATTCTATACAGCGACAAGTCTCAAGATTAGGAAATGGAGCACTAGATAAGTCAATATTTAATAAAATCTTTAGATTAACAACTCTTTAAATATATTTTTATAATGCTTTAAAGAGAAGATTAAAAACTATTGTAGAGCACGCCTCGGATTGTTGTCACTTGCAACAACAGTTAGTTCTATTGATCAATCACTTCCCACCAATCGATACGTCCCAGTAATAGTTGGTCAGTTTTGTGGTTTCATTAATTTTTCAAAGAATCCTTTAAACAAGCATTTTTTTTTCGATTTTAAGCATGTATTGTATTTTAACTAAAATCCCGATTTTTTTAATTATAGAGTTTCCAGTTAAAGAATTATTTTCATCGCATTATAATTCTTTTGCCCATATGTAATCTTTATTTAATTGTCTTCAGCAGTAGAAGAACAAGCAGAAGAGGATATTATCCGGCTGGTTGACGAAGATACGGATATCAAGAGAGAGTTGGAAGAAAGTGGAAGTAATACGTCTACACATATTAAGTTTTTTTTTTTGAAAATTCAGTTAAAAGGCATGATATAAATGTTGTTATTTTATAATAGTTTGAAAGTTTATCAAGTTGTTTTAGCATCAAATCGTTTGAAAAAAAACTGCGCAAATTCTGATGATGTCAATATTATTGAGAAAAGACGAAAACGATTGCATAGAAATAGGAAGATAGAAGGTAGTTTTTACTTTGCACTTTTCCATGCATTATTAATACATTTGTCACTATATAATTTCAAATTTTTTCAAGTTCCACATTATTTATGAACCAGCTTCGAAGCACTATGAGGAATTCAATTTTTTGAATGTTTTTTTATTTTTTTTAAGTATTTTTTTGCAACATTCAAGATAACTATGTCTTCATACTGATATTCCACTCTTTATCATACTTAAAAGATCTGATATACTTGTGTATTTTGTTTAGTTGCTTTTGTTTTTTAGAAGACCCAAAGGATCGATTGCATCGCACAAGACGCGTTACAGCAAATCGCAGTATCTCTCGTGGACGATAAACTTGATCACTTCTATTTTTATAAGTTTTATAAAATTTTTTTTTGAAATGGTGTTACATTTATCCCTTTTTTTGAGAATTTTTTAATACTTTGGCAAAAGGTGTCATGTGTACGAACACGTTCATTAATTACATCCTAAATTTTCAATTGATTTTGTAATCTTTTTCCGTGTCTTTCCACATTGCATTATCGTTTTTGCATTTATCGATTTTTTTTGTTGTTTCTGATTCAATTTTTCAGTTTTTTTGATCCAATTTTTTCTTTTATTAGAATATTAAATTTGCTGCTTACAACAAAGCGCATTTTTTTACAAATACAATATGTAAAATAGAGATTCTAAGTAGTTTGATTTCTACTCTAGATATTGAATCTTTAAGAGTGAGTTGATTTATTTCTTATTATTAAGTAGTTCCGTTTGAAGGATAAAACTGATATTTTTTCGTAAAGTTTCGGACGGAAATTCTAGAAAAGAGGAGAATCCCTAACTGTAATGTTAATTTAAAATTTAAAACAGAATGAAATATTAATTCTTTCCGAGTTCCGAAATGTACAACAGGGTAATTTAGCTCCATCTTTTCCTCCCCTCTTTGAATTTGGAGGGCCGCTCGTAAATTTTAGATTTCCTTTCAAAAAGCAGCAAATTTGATCAATATTTATGCTCAACAGAACATATGTTTTAATGATACTGAAACAACGGAAGTAAAAATTAATCATAATCAATTTGGCTCTAAAATTTAGGTTCATTTCTTTTTCATCTTCCGGTCGGCATAACAAATCTACAACAATATGATGTATTTCCATATGGTAACTTTTCACCGCATTTGCTTTTAATATTGTAAATGTCGAAACTTTATCCTTTTCGTCATGAATATTATTCAGATAATGAATACAGCTGAAATTCAGAAAATTATTTTTACCAAAGAAAAAGATTTTTTAATAGAAATTTAGACGATTCCTAGTTTTGTTAAGTTTCAGGAGCATGATTTCGACTTTAAATTGGGTCTTTTCGCTAACTAGTTATCGTTGAGAAGGAATAACTATATCATTGCGTGTTAGCGTTTAGAAAGATGGTATTCATACTTGATATGTGTAATTGTGCTCTTTATGCGACATATTTGAATAATTTCGAGAATTACGCACCAAAAATCCGGATAGGTTTTTAATTAAAAATTTGTTATAGAGATATTACTCTATAGCACAAATTATAGTAAAGTTTTGCAGGATCTGTCTGACTGATGATCCTTTATTCTCTCTCAGGCGATCATCAATTCGTCCATTTGGCAAAATACGATTTTCTATTTCTTGATGCTACTTGCTGAATGGCTTAATTTTCTTTGTTCATTGTGCTGTCGTGTTTCGTAGTATTTGTTTCTGAAAATTTCCCAGTTTTAAAATTTAAAAGCAACATTTTCAATATTCAGAGATTCATGTAACTCCATTTAATTCAAGGAAATTTTACTTAAATAATAATTTGGCAAATTTGAGTGAGGGCTAAACCTACACATTGCATGGAACTATTATCTACTGATTTGCTAAAGAATATGCTTTTATTTTTATCATTCTCGAATGAAATCCTATTCTCGATATCAAAGTTTTTGCTATCAGTAATATCAGTTAATTAGATTATACTGAGGACTAGTTTTGCCAGGCTTTATCAGTTTTAAATGATGAATAATGTGATTTCTTCAACTACTAATCATACTGATTTCGGTTCCCTCCATATTACAATCCACGACGTAATAATGAGTTGAGTTTTAAACAGTTTCTAAATTTGAATGAAAATTGAAATTCCAAAAATTTAATAAGATAAGTGGGACTTTCATACAAAGAGGATTTCAGTAATTTCCAATACCTTATTAATTTCGAGTTTGCAGCCGGTTTATCACAGACTTCCAAGTTTCAGTATGTTACTTTGATACCTTGATTACTTCATGTATATGAAGTATTGTATTCCGCCTATTGGTTTCATTCATAAGCCAGCCAGTAATGTCGTAATGATAGTAATACTCCAAGATTCACACGATCTGCTACACTCTGCGGTGTTACTTGTGGTAATAAGCAGTTCATTTATGGTGATAAAATTTCTACGACAAAGGCATTTTATTGTAAGGAGCGATGTTAATTCATCGAAATCTCTGAAATGTTAAAAATCGCTTATAATTGTTAAATCAGAGACGCGATTTTTAACACTTCAGAGATTTCGGTGAATTAATATCGCTCCTTACAATTTTAGATTTTTGACATTTCTGATTAAGTTATAAGGCAATGCATAAATATCCAATTGCTGTAAACGAAAAAAATATTTGTCGCAGAAAAAAAAAAACAAAATCGGAAGTCCTTAGTTACCTGATTTGTAGTAACTTTAAGAAAGCAACACTTTACAATGTGAAAGAATTTCATTAATATTGAATATATCGCAATAAAAATTCAAAATGATTTTGATGATCTTGGGGAGGCGAATGGATGGAAAACCTTGAACGGATCTCTTGGAAAGTATGGACTATTGCCATTCTTTTAATATTATCATTTTTCTCCAAAATTTAATTTTCGTATTTTGCAGATGAGATAAAATTCATCAATTAACTGTTGAGATGTATTGGATATTCTTATTCTTATTCGTTTGACACGTTATAATAAATAGTTAAGATTTCTCAAAATCTAATTTATCTTTCTAGAATTGCCGTAAATGACTGAGCAATGATCCTGGACCCCATTACTTTTCAAACTACATTATAATGTTGAATGGCATCTTCATTCTACTCAGTAGAGTAGATATATTTTGCATTTGTATTTATTAAATAAGGCAATGTTAGTATCCAGTTCCTATAAACAAAAATGTTTACTGTAGAAAGCAAATTTCTAATTTAACACTTTTAAAAACTTTTAACGGTTTATTCTACCAGCAAACATATCAATGACAATATATCAGTTAATTTAATATCTATCTGAATGTTCTCTGGAAAGGATTCGGACAATATCTCTGTCTCGACAGGGATTTAAACTTCATTTTTATCTTTCCAGTGAATAGTGCCAGTCACCCATTTCTAGAATGAAAACTATAAATTTAAAAAAAAAAATGGCATAATGGAAATATGGCACTAAACAAAAAAGAAACAATCATTTTTAACATCCTTTTAATTCCATTTAACACTGAGTGATTAAGGTTGGAAAAGAGATTCGGATGATTAAGGATGGAAGACCGGCCATTAGTTAGAGAAGATACTAGCAAAATTGTTATAACACAATAAAAAGTAATTATACACAATCGGGCAGCTTATCTTATAGCTGCTATCACTAGCAAGTCGTTACCTGACAAGTTATCTAAGATCGAACTGAATTGCTAGTCGAAAACAAAACATATCACGGCCCAGCAGAAATTTATTAGAATGATCTATACATACATGCACATATATTTACTATTACTTTGCTAAATTACGCAAATTTTTTGCTTCTCATCTCCTTCTCCTCCCTCTCTCTCTTTATCACACTGGTTATCGCCAACAAAACCGTCTTTTTTTTTTCAAGATTAAATTCAATTGCTATCATCTAATCTCAGGATTCAATCTGGATTTAAAATTTGACAATCGGAATTTTTTCCGGTATCATGCACTTTGCCAAAACTCGAAATCCGTTGAAGACGAAAAATAACTGAAGCTTGAATAAATTATAATCATCCAGAATAAATTATAATGTATTATTTTTGTTCAATTAAAGTAAAAAGTAAGATAATCACTAATAAATTTGTTGTGAAAATCATTGTCTCAGATAATAACAACATATGACAAAAAAAATATTTGTAGTCCTATTTCAAGAGAAGACTATCACTTACAAATGTTCCAGATTTTCTATATTAGTTATACTTTTATTTTGTGAATAAGATATCTTCTATAAGAGCCTACTTGGCAATCATTTATGCGACTATTCTCGAATGCAGTTAATCCATTTCAGCATAAACTGTTATTAGCATTCATCATCAGTGTTAATGAAGACAGAAATTAATCATGCTTGATATCTTTTATCATTTTTCAAAATAAAACTTTTTAAGCATTCATTCTCTTATAGAGAATGCATTTTATATGTACGTCTTCTCAGTTCATCCGAATATCTCTATCGAATTATAATATAAACGATGTGATTATAGAAAGATCAAACATGCAAAAAATTATACGTCATGTAGTCACATGGAAACAAGATAAGACTGATACTATTGGATAAATTAGTATAGAAAATAAGTCAGTAATATATCAGTAAAACAATATCAGCTACATCATTACTACTGACAGTATCGACTACTGTGACATTAACACGATTACTGTGACATTAACACGATATTCAAATTTCCCGAAATAGAATGATCAAAACAATGCGATAATGAATGCATCTATGAGGAATTTAAGAAGCATTTTTCTCTTTGCATTTAGGTGTGATATACAATGCTATATTGATCCACTTTTTTATCAATCTGATTAATATGTCAGCAGAGTCTTCAATATTCGTATTGATAAATCAGGCAAGCTTTCTCCTTTAATTTTCAATTTAATTTAAGAATTTTCATTTTTTAGGAAAAACTTTTCCTATCAAAACGAATGACACCAATGGCTACTATTATACAAAGGATGTTATTAGCAACGACGAATTGCAAAAAATATTTTTCTTTTTATATTATCCCTACAATTTTTGTTTTAAGAATAGAGAAATAACCATTTTAATATTTATCATTTGCTTACTGAGTGACACCTTATAAATTCTTACTGACTATTTTTTGAAATGACCTGGGAAATTTTATTTTCATCTGTAATTTTTTTTGTAATCTTAGCATTGATAATGATGTACTTCATTATGCAGGAGCATATTCCGCAAATGTTGTTTTGTTCTTGATGAAAATTTATTTCTTGATATTATCAAAAGTCCGTTCTCTGTCACTTTTGCTTTTTTCATTTCATGCTTCTTTCATTAAATATTCATGGATTAAAATATATGGTTTAGTATCCTTGATATGATCGTTATACCAAGGTACGTTTCATCAACAAATTAATATCATTTGAGTACGTCTGATAATCAATAGCCTCAAAAGCAATTTCCATCCCGTTGTACTATTCAGTTATAAATTCCTCACTTTGACAGAATGACATCTCAGTAAACAATAAATACATCGAATTTTGCAATGATTTTAAGAATCACATAAAAACAAAAAATAAAAGTCATACTCAATTTAAAATTTATCCATACTTTTCTGCGATATATTTAGGACAAATAGAAAAGCAGCGCCTGCTAATTTACAATTGATAAGTTTACTTTATTGCTGAAGTGAGATGTGAAAATATCTGGAAGAGTAAAACGTTAGAAAGTCAAAGAAAGTTTTCTAACTTTTCATTAAAATCATGCCAATTATTTTTTACTCAGTTTAAAATAAAAAAAATTTTATCACTTGAAAAGAATATAAATGAGATAAAAAATGCAACATTTAATTCTTTTTCAGTCTGAGTATGGCAAAGTACAAATTCTTTTTTTGTTTTTATTCTTCAAAAATATGAAGCAAATAAGAAAGGCTAACAAAAAGTATCACGAAAAAATCGGTCGAATCCTGTTTTGCTACCGAAATAATTTTGAATATAATATTCAATGCTGGGATTCTGAAGCATCATCGTTTAAGAATACAAAGATTTTGATGTCCTTAAAATTCATGATGTCTATACTAAAAGGTTTGAATTAGCAATTTTGATTTTCATGAATTATAAAATTTTTCCTTTTCATTCTCTTTCGTTGTTTCATGATATACTTTTGTCAATAAAATGATCTGCAACGGATGAAATACATTATTCATTAGAATTAGATTTGTTGTGCCATTTCTACAATTAATATTAGTATGAATATAGTGACAGATTAATTGCGACAGTATATCATTATTACTAACATTATTATTATTATTATTACTACTATCAGTATAATATATGAATTGTATCAAAATACTTGCAAATGAATAAATACTCATTACTAATTTGAAAGTTTTAAAGTTACATATTTAAAACCTTCGATATATTGCAGTATAAAGTGGATACATAGCAACTTGAATTAGAAAATGAAATGCGACAGTTGCGACTTCCACTCATTTATTTATTTATTTTTTGTAAAATATTGTCAATAGGATTTTCCATTGCATTCTTGTTTATCCTCGTCATCTAATGTTTCATATTTTTTTGCATCTTTTTTATTCATTCTTCATATTTCGCTTTATTGTAATAAAATTGTTTTATTGGTGCTTACATCGATCTGAGGAGATAAGAGCAAATGAAGCAGATTCTGAATACACAAAATCGAGGCATAGAAATTACGTAGATCAGAATTTCTGTGTTCATAAAATTAATTAATTCACAAAGTATGACATCAGTGTTTAACGAGACTTTTCGATTTGTAAACACTGGAAAAGTGATAGAAGAGAGAAAATCACAACTATTAACAAATATAATTGCCAGTATATTCTTGTTAACCCCATCACTCCTACTTTGTTTGGGATGATAATCACTGTCAAGTATTGTGGAATATTTATTGCTTACTATGTTCCAGAAGACTTTCCTATGAAATTTATAAATTTGCATTTTATTAAATAGTTCATTAAGAGAAGAAAAGAGTTCATGAAGTTTGGTTAGAGGGGAAAAAATGTTCTTTTTGAAAATGGAACTCTTAACTTGATGACTGTCAGTTCCTAAACGCAGAATATTTGAAAAAAAAAAAACCAAATTCATGTCCTAGATATTAATCTCCTTTAGACAATTTTTCTTTCTTATTACTTTCTTTCCCCAATTATTTGTATTTTTCAGATTTCTTTTAAAATATGATCTCAATTAGTATTTTATTTGCTTTTTTCGGGTTCATTAATAATGTCCATTAATCTATCGGCATCACTATCTTAATTATGCTTTTGATAGGAATACGTCATAAGCAACCTTATTCTATACTACTTTTCATAGTCATCTCTTCAATCCAAGCGGTTACCTTGCTAATTCCGAAAATTGAGCAATCTTCCAGCTTCGATTAGAAAAATCTTTTTATACATCTTTCTACTTTTTTCAACTACTTTTTTAAAGTGAAAATGTGATATCTTTAGTGACTGTTATTCTTTAATTTTGATTTAAACCTTCTATTTCTTTCTTACTTTATTACGACAGCTTTTCTATAATTTTAGTTCAGTGGTACCTTTCCTTTACATGCTATACAGCCTATAGCGCAATATTTATTTCGGCATCACTGTATTGGATTATATCACTAAGAACTTTTCATGAGCTACGATAATGGGTTCACAAGTCCGCAGGAACGCATTGCAAATTACTAGTTTTGAAAACATTCAAATTATTTATTTCTTTTTCCTCAAATTGCACTGCACTTGAAAATTTAATCTTTAAAGCAAAGTCAAGTCTTAATTTTTCAGCTTCATGACAATTCGGCTTTTGATTTAAGCACAAAATATTAATCAAATTATAAATTAACAGCGTTGTTACAACTTTTGGATAAGTGAACCGAAAGAGATGCCTTTATGTCTGTAATACTTATTTTTTGGTTTTTCTGTGTAGGTGAATATATTTAACAAACACTGTTTAACAAAATATAGATATTAAAAATAGTGAGGAATATTCCCTCGAATATTTTACCCAGTATTAAATAGAAGCATGACAATTTCAACCAGAACAACAGTATACTCTTGCATACTGTTGTTCTGATTTATGACAACTCACTGATCAATTTCATGACTGAAAGATGTGTGAACCAAATTCATTTTTGGTAACTTGCAGAGTTAAAGAAAGCTAAATCTTCTCTTCTTTACATTTACGTGTCACATTTCATCAATTTTATGTTTAATTCTGCTAAAAAACTTAATCAGTCTCCACTGCTTATTCGATAACGGAATTTTGCTACCACATTAATTTCAGTTATACCTGCACTAAGATTACCATAACATAGATGTTATACTCTCTACATATAACGGGGATCAAATCTAAAATTTATTATATAATAAAAATCACAACAAAAATTTAGTAAATAAACGCAATTTTCTATTTATTCTGCAGAGTTTTGATACATTGTATTGGTCGTATCTAAAATCTGAAGACCAGTTAAACTTTGGTGTCTAACAATTATTTCTTATCCAGTGTGCTTTCCCTATACGGAATACCATATTGTCTCAATATCGGGAATTTTCTCTTTAACCAATGAATATATGCCATATCTTGTCGTTCTTCTGGTTTCCTGACTTTTTCATTGAACTCGATTGTGTAATAGATATAATGCCAAACTGAATGTATTTAATATTTAATTTTAATGAGCAAAATTAATTTGTAAAGAAAAAGAAAAATAAGATCCGATGGTAAAATTTTGAACGAAAAAAAGCATAATTTCTCCGAGGCTAGAGAGATATACATCTGTAGCGAACATACGTATTAGCAAGTAAAAAAAAAAAGTAGTATGAAGAGTAGGTGCAAAATTTTCACCTGCAAAACCAACAAAACTATAAAAGGAATAACGTTTCCATTTTCTCGCGAAAAATGATTTCCTTGAATTCATTGTTTCTCCTTCAGAAAAAATCATTTTAAAGGACTTTCAGAATTCGATTGAAACTAATACAAAGTATAATACAAAACATTTCACAAATCATATAATACGAAGAATAACAGTACATAAAAACAGAGCACATCAAATGTTCATTTTTCTGTTTATAAATGTTCCCATATCACAGTTTCGATACGGCGGACAAGTGACCATTTTACAAACTTCATGTACTTTTGCAATCATTTAATCGGCCAGATCACTAAAGAATGGGAATGACAGGTCAATAATATATACTTTAATCAGCTAAATCTAAAAGATTAGTCAGAAGACGAAGGCACAGACTTATATCTGCAATGGAAATATAGTCTTGACAGATAATCTCGTCATCATAACATCATTAGAAATACCATAAATACTTCCAATCCATTTTTAAATTATTAGAAACAGAAAGCAGTGATCATTAATGGAACAAATTCCTTTTAATTACGATATTTCTCAATTATATCGATTATTATTTTAGAAGAAGAGATCTTTTATTTTGAATCTGAAAGAATGAAAAGTATACGATACTGCTGCCGATGGATCTTAACTCGCTCTGACATATATAATATCAAGATATCAATTCTCTATCAATTAACAGCCGTCAGTATATCCCAATTATATTAGCTGCTCCACAGTTAGAACTAACTCCTCCGTATATCAACAGAGAAAGAAAAACGACAGGTATATTTGGGTAATTTTGGATATGCGCAGCTCTTCGATGTTTATCGCAGAATGGAAGAAGATAACAAGAAACTTCATGCCTTACTTAATTAATCTTGATTCTTTCATCAGAAAAGCAAATGGAATACGAAGACAGAATAATAAATTACTAGCAGTTTAATCAACAATTAACAAAAAATGAATATCAGATCTAAAACAAAAAAAAAAGCAAACACACAAATCCCCACTTTCCCTTCCTCCGATTTGATAATCACAGCCGTTGCTTCATCAGTAGTGTCACCATGAAAATAGAGATGGTTCAATTGATCATGATTGGCTACGAAATTCCACTGAATAATTGAAATTTGCTGTTCAAAAAGAATTCAAGTTGAAATTCTTAGTTGACATGATACAATGAAATCTGTACAGCATTTTTTTCTGATAAAAGTTCTAACTTATCTCTGATCTATTTATGAAAAACAACCTAATATTACATTCCACCACTTACTTCAAATTTCCCTATTTCAAAGATCTCGAAACCTTATTCCTAAACAATAGTTAGTAAATTCTTCCAAGTACATATTCCTTTCTTGATAGAAAAGATAATCCGAAGAACTATCGCTTCCTTCATATATCTTGCATAACACTGCCGTCATCAGTCTTTTTCAGTTATACTTCATAGGTTGAATATCTTAGTCGGCAGATTCTCAAAACTTTCACCGAAACATACAAAAATATGTTTCAATATGTCACGACAATGCTTAGTAGTAATATTATCAATAATAGGTAATAATGGAAAAGAGGAAATGATAAAACATACATATTCGTTATATCTATGTGTTATCAACGAATTATTAATTAGGCTAGGTTTTGATGATAAAAACAATATTCCATTTTTGGGATATTCCATGAAAGCATATATTTGCTAAAGATTGATAATTTAAACAGTGGCATCATTTTAATGTCCAATTTACTGATACAATAATGGCTTATCTATTCGATATTGCAAAATATGAAGGAGCTATTTCTATTTAAATGTTCCATGAAATTCTCTTAAACTTTTTTTTTTTTTAAGTTACGTGGACTTGTTATGTATGAACATGTCCCCATGAAATGTTTTGTAATCCTTTCTTATCCATCCAGTTTCTCAGCTTTATATTAGTTTATAGGAAACAAAAGCAAAAAACTTTTTGAAATTTTTCTGATTCGAACTCCCGCATAGTGGTAAGTAATGCTGTTTCGATTCCATCTGTAACATAAATATTTGAATTTCTTCTTATTTAAGAATATGTCCTACATATTAACTAATGAAATATTGATTTGTCCAATATTACAGAGTGAAGTATCTATTCTTATCACTTTTGAATTCAGAAAAATGTTTATTGCATACATTTTAATGATAAGAGTGTCTATCATTTATACAATCGTTAAAAGGAAAATTCTCATCAATGCTAATGGTTTGTTAATTATTACAGGTGCTTTATCAAGTATGACTCTTCTTCACTTTCACTTCGTTGAGAATTTTCGCTTAAATCAGAATTTTGGAATTCTGAAGTATCTTTTTTTAGCTTGTTTCTTCGCAATTAAAATTTGATAGAATTGATCAAGCTAATAAATAAGATTTCATTAATAAACTTTAAAGTGAAAAATCCCATTTTAATCACTTTTTTAATAAACATTCTGAAATCCAATTCTGTTATAAGTCATAAATTCGATCAATTAACAGATGAATAAGTGAACTATAAGCAGCATTAATAGAAACGAGAGGCTATTATCTGATCTCTTAAGGTTTTTGAATGACAAGTTCAAGTCAAATGATAATATTTACTACTATTACTATACTGCAAGCTTCTAAATATCTATACAGATCTGAAGAAAATTCTTTATTTAGAGCAACACATTTTTATCAGTTCATCCTCTTTTCTTCGAATATAGAAAATGGTAGAAATGAGGTCATCAAAAAAAAAAAATGATAAGATTGCTGTCGCTCAATGTTACTTTGATATATCTAGTAAATGCGATTGATAATTATCAATGTAGTCATTTTAAAAGCGATACATCGAAGATGTTTCGCATTAGAAGGCAGTAATAAAGGAAGAATCATAAAATGTTTTGAGATGCAATTTATGCTGATCGCTTAAAAGATGCATCATATTATTCTTACTGTATCGTTTTATATTGTTGTCGATATATATATATATCGTATGTATGTATGTATGTATGCATGTATGTATGTATATGTGTGTGTGTGCGTGTGTATGTGTGTGCGTGTGTGTGTGTGTGTGTATGTGTGTGCGTGTGTGTGTGTGTGTGTGTGAAGAATCGTTTTCCATCATTACCAAATATTTCAAGCTTCTTCAGAAACTCACTGTATGACTCTTCCTCCTGATCCTCCTGAGTTTAAAATTTTATGATATTTAACTAATAGAGAAAAATTCACAATTAGTCTATAAAGAAAGAAACGAATGAGAATCACAGAATAATAGCAATACTCATCTAAATATATTACCTTTTGTATGCTTCTTCTATGACAGAATCTTACAGTTTCATTGCTTGGCTTCTAACTTTTAAATAATATTTGGGATAAATCATCCTAACTGTCACTGTATTCATCACATCTAAAATATGTTTTACGGCTTTTGTAGTTGAAAATGAACAAAAATATTAGCATAGCTCGCTGCTTGAGCAAACTGATTTTCATATACACCATATATGTCATATACATGTCTGCTTGTCCTGTATATTTTATATTTCAATTTTCTATTCTTCTACTCCACTCAACTTCACCACTAATTTCAGGCAACTAATTCTCTACATATCCATTCATACTATTCCCATGACGTTGCAATCAGTTATTCGTCAACTAATCAAACACCGCAACGTTAGTGACATTCTGCTTCAATTTGTTTTATTTAGTACGGCTATAGATTAGATGAGGAATACGTACCCTCACTTTCTGAATTAAAATAAAATCTTCGTAGGATCAATCATCGAAATGAATTGTTCTGCTAACAGATGATTTTGACTTAAAAAAAAAAGATTTTTTTTCTGAATCGTTTATACTATTCACATATTACAATTACTCTGTTAACATATACTTTTTTACTAATTATAAATTTTATTTTAAAATAATTAGCAGTAGTTATTTGTGTTTATTTTATAATAAAAGCCTACAGAAACTCGATTTCTATTACAAGGTCAGATGACGAGGCCTATAAGAATGCTTTAATAGCACTAATGTGAACTTTGACTTTTGTATGCTTTTTACTGTTTGAGACCAATAGTGATTTTACTATGCTGATAAGTAGTAAACATACGCCATTCATTTGCATATTTAAAAAGGCAAGAAAGCTATGCGTTGATGGGCAACGTTTCAAACCGTGTTGTCGTCTGAAGTTAAACGGTTTGAATGTTGTCCAACATTGCTACGCTGTTTCTTTTTATCTCATCTTTTCGCTGTATCTTTTCATCTTACCTTTTCCGAATCGTTCATTTAGTCAATTTTTTAGGCCAGTAGTAAAGCACTAATTATATCACTTCGCTTACACAACATTATGGATTATGAATAATTCAATGCTGAAAACAATTCAAAAATAAGCTTTTCAAAATTCTAAAATCAATCTTGTTGCATTTCTGCATTGATGACGAAAAGTTACCGTGAATCATGCATTTTTGATTTATTCATATTTTAGACTATGAGATTTAAGAGTTAAGATCTCAATCTAGAAATCGAATTAATCAATTAGGCTTTTTTATAATTAATGCTTCTTTCTTCTTTACTGTATTTCTTTTGGATTTTTCTTAAATATTATAAACGCTTCATGCCACAAATTTTAAAGACAATTCTATATTCTCATCATCAGTATGATTTGACATGAGAAGTTTACTTTTAAAACAATAACTCATGAAATCTTCCAGATTCTGAAAATTATTTTAAAAATCACATGAAGCATTATTTCTTTCCATTCATTGTTTTTCTTGACACTTCATTCTTTGAAGTATGTGGTAACATATTTGCTATGAATATCACCATTGTGATTTGATTTAGATCGTACAGAGTTATCATCCTTCAAAAGTACTGGGGAATGATATGATTGATGACGTCCTCGTTTGCCACCGCCGAAACATTTGTTTATCATACGAGCTGGGAAATAACAACATAGGCATGGTACCATTAGTGACATAAATGCCAACAATAGCCAACGTTTCACACGTTTCAATGGTGATATATGTCTTGGTCCAAATGAAAACACATTCTGCAATTGATATTGATATTAAATAATTCAGTATTGAGTAATGAGATTGATTTCAACCAATCAGTGAATACTATAATATTTATCTGAAAGAATGATATTTATCAGCAAATGTTTAAAATAAATTTTTGCGATATAATTTTCTTCAAATTTTAAAATGTTTTTCGGAAATTTTCGAAATTAAACAAACAATTTCATTTGTATCTACATGATACTAGTCTTTAATTTTAGACAAAATTAAAATTAATTTTTTTTTTAAAGCTAACATAGCCTTGTCCAAAACGACTAATATTGGCAGGCATATCATCATCACTTCTATAGCAATGATATACAGCACCTTCAGCTATCGGATAGCACGTCAAAAAACGAATTGTACGTTCGACAGGATCGGGAGCTTCTCTGAACATATTCATCTGCCATTTTTTGATAAGCATTTCTCAGCTGTTCTGGGTAAATTATAATCAAGTAATATATGTTGGGTGAAGTTGGAAATTTATTGAAAGCCTTAAAAACCAAACGGATTTATTACTTGCATGAACCAGAAATGTTTTCATTACTAGCGAACCATTCATCGCAATAGAAGCATCGTAGTTGCGTTTTCGATCCTTCTTTTCTTTTTGGCAATATTATATGATCATTGTTTTCATAAACAGAGAAGTTATTCATTTCTTTCAGAAAACTCCTCATTTCCATCGCATCTGTTGGATGTGAAATGCGATCTGCAAAGTGGTAATGGGAAAAAGCAGACACTGGATATTCAGTATAATGATAGATTCAGAAATTTTAATTAGGATCGTAAGATCACCTGATGTACGTGAGGTGCATTGATTATATATGAAGATTTTTTTTTTAGTTTGTAATTTATTCACAGGTATCAAAACAGTCTGCTTCTTTTGATGACCCTGAAAAGTATATAATTATAAATTGGAATCAAATTATTTTATATTCGTTAGAAATAACTTCCCATAATTCCGCTAACAATCTTTCATAATTGTAGATATTTGTGAACTACTGCTTGCATTTTTATGGCTTAGAAGCTGAGATCTATACATTCCAGCTTGGATTAATCACAATCTGCGAACAATAATTAATGTAAACTAATGACTTTCTACTAAAGGAGAAAATATAAAACTCATCAATTATTGACAAATAAAATTTTGCAACGGATTATTCTAGATATTTCCTTATATGCAAAAAAAGTATAATGCAAAAATACATAGACATAGATGGATGGACTGATTGGACAATGAATTTTCGTTTTTCTTTATTAATACAACAAGCTGGAAATAAATCGAAACGTCTTAGTAACAGTTTCTTCAAAATTTGTAAATTTTGGAAGCAATCGTAAAATGACTAAGCTTTTGTTATTATTATTATTAATGATTATTAATTATTATTATTACCATGTTTTTGGTACTATTATTTAATCTCAAATATCGTTGAAAGCAGCGGATTTTGTTGATAAGTCTTAAATTCACCCACAGATATAGCGATGATATCTTAATAATTATGATATAGAAGCTGAATTAAAATACTGAAATTATCAAATATACTAAATAGATAATTAGATCTTGTTATGAAGAGATTAAAACAATAATCTCTTTCTCGGAGTTCCCTTGAATCAAATTAATGCCGTTGAAGACGTAGAGATCCATTTATTCGTCTAATTGATATATGGATATATATTATTTCCTTTATCGCAGATGAGAAATTAATTGAATGGAAGATTAACTTGCTTCGTGATAATTTATGTGTTATACTGTTGTATTCTAAAGAATACATAAAACTGTAAATAATTCTTTTTATGAAAAAGTAAGCATTCGAAGATCTTTCAATCAAATGTATTATCATGTTTGTTTATGGACTTGTTAGGATTTTAGCAAGTCTGTTTAACCATGAGATTCAAAAATGTGGGATTAAAAAATCAATTCTTCTCGGACCGAATCAAATAAGGGAAAAAAGTGGAAACAAAAATAAGAGATATAAATGAATTATGGAAAAGCCAGTTTTAATATAAATCCTGTTAGAAATTTCCGGGATGATTGAAAAAGTTTTATTTCCATTATCCCATTTCTATATACTTGTAATAAAGATTAAAAATTAATTGCGTTGTGCTTTTCATTTGCAGCACTATTAAATGTCGTTAATGTTTAACCAGGCTTTGAAACCGCATTATTCTTTCCAGTGTACCGTGATTTATGCTGCAAAAAAAAAAAACATTATTTTTGATTTTGCATTAATTGATCATTAAAATTCAATAGAAATATTAATAGTTAAATGAAAAATTGAAAAAAAAGACGAAAAGATAATGCTCAAAGCTCAAGGAAACTCTTAGAAAAATGAACTTTAGAAGTTTCTCAACGCGTAATATTGCGGTATCTAAAATTTATGCATGAAATTTACGACATAATCATGGATTTCACAAAACGATGAATATACATGTTATATTTACTTGTTGCTGCTTCTATTACGCATGCATGAGACGTTTATAATCACAGAATTTAATTTTAATCAAAAATTCGTGAACAAAAATAGAACTAATGGAAACTGAATATTTTGTTTTTCAATGTGACTTTTGAAGCAGTAAATTTGCAGAATTCAAAAAAAAATGTTTTTGAATTCTCGAAGAAATATGTATTTGAGGGATTATTAAAAATGCCTATAGCAAAGAAAATGCTTCGATACATTAGTAAATTTAAATCTTAAACATTAAGCAATTTCATTTAAGTTTTATGAAAAACAAGTATAATAAAAATTTCATGTTCATCAAACTGCGTTATCGGAACAGGAATACGTCTATGTTATCATAAGGTACCGTGATAACATTTACGTCATCTCATGTCACCTCATGATAATATAAGGTAACGTGATGATATATACATGTCAGAATGGAAACAATAGTGATTTAATGCAATAATATGGATAAAAGCCGCAAGAATATAGAAATAAAATGTGCTATTTAAATAGATTCTGCATGCGAGCAAAACTGGAAATGTCGTACTGTTTTCTTTTTTTTAATATATCCTTCAGAAGTTCAAATATATTCCATAAACATCTCATTGTGCGTGATTAAAAGCATATTTTATAAAAAAAAAATATAAATCACTTATATCATTATACGGTGATAATTGAGATATCTATATATATATATATTATTCTTTTGATAATAATTAATATATAGAAATAACAGCTTGGATGAATTTGTATCTATGATCTTACGCTCATATTTGCAATATTATAATAACAGATCGTACTAGATCAGATCGGATAAGATTAGAACTGGATCGTAATCGGAGATTAGTGTATTACATTATTCAGCAAGTTAAATTTTATAAAGTTACTTAGAAAAAACAGAATCAGTGGGAATTAGTGAATCGATAAAGGTATAGTAATGATTTTGATAGGAGACTTTTCTCCTTATAAGTTGCAGTCTGTGTAGTCTTGCCTGCAATTGCAATACATCATATCCATCCTTTCCCTACGTATCTTACATTATCATAGCGATTTCATCCTTTTCTTAAAATAAAAAAAAGAAAGAAAGAGAATTTTCATCTAAAAGTGTCGGAAAGGAACAGCAAGAAGTATATGAATGTGGAAATTTCTCCGCACACTATGTCGATCGAATAATGATAATGTGTACAAGTCAAAAATCATCGATTACCTTCGCATCTAATCATTCGGATCTAATCGTTCTGCTCGTGTGACCATTCTAATCTATAGATGCAATTATGGTAAATAATGTTTTATTTGCCATATGGATAAAATATGTTGTATGGCGGTCGTCGTCTGTAACGATGATGAAGAAAGTGAAGTGAACCAATAGTTGCTTAGGCAAGTCAAAATTCTATGTTACTCTTCGCTTCGATAATCTGAAATCTCAATTGCTTCAATATTACCAGATAATGTGTAACAATGATCAAATTAAGCTTAATTCTCAAAGTAAGTGAATTAAAAACGCGGAAATAGCAATAAGTCTCGAAGAAGGCATAAATAGCATACTTAATAACTAATTTGATTGATTAGAGAATTCCGTATTATGCATGTATATATTCGAAAGATAAAAGCAAATATTATCGATAATTAAGTTCGAATAATTAATCAGTTTATTAATCAATTATTTCAGTATAATGCATTTTTTCTATGTTAGTAGAGCAGCTATATTTCAAATATAATTGCCTTTATCAATACTAATTGTTTTTGTTCTAAGTTTCAAATCATTTTGTTTATTTCATTTCATTGGAAACGGTAGTAATCTTTTTGGCTTGCAAAAAATTGACAGAATCGATCATTTGTGCTACTGTTGTTTTTGCACAAAATGATAAGTTATTCAATGTACTTTTTCTAGATGATTTTGATGCCACTGCAATTCGTTGGTTAGAAATTAATATTTTTGATAAAATATTAAAGGCTACTGAAAAGCAAAGAAATGAAAGTGAAGAATGATCGTGAGAAGTGAGGAAAGAGATACTATCTTGATATTATATCTGTCTATGAAAAAACTGATAATAGCAAAAATAACATGATCTATTACTTTTTATTCAATAACATTTTGTAAGCATTGCATCAAATGATTTCCTTACTATTTCATTTACTTATCTGTTGTTAATGATTGATTACTTGTTTCCTTGTCCAATTAATTTTTTCAGTATATTCTTTTCTTCGTAATATTTTCTACGCAATTCATACCAAAACTTTATTGAACATTAAAACCTCAACAGATTATAAAATTTGAATATTACAGGAAATATTTCTATCTATTCAATTTTGGGCTATAAATATTATTGACAAAAAAAAAACTACTTTCGATAAGAATGCATAATTCTGGTGAAATTTGAATTTTGAGATAATGACAATATTAATATAACATTTTCATTTTTCAAGATAATTCGATAATCGATAGATTTAAATGAGAACGAGAAATTTATCGAAATTTAATATATTATCAAAATTATCAACAAATAAGCTAATAATATTTCAACAGTGTTCTGAGATCAGCTTGTTGTAAATCGTCGTAAAAATCACATGTGATAGATGTGCGTGTAATACTTGTGTTTTGCAACAAATTGCGATTCCAGTTATAGTTCAAAATTATTCCTTTATACGTCCAATTATCGTTAATTTTCTGCCACACAATCAAGCAAATTATAAATGAATAAAAAAAACTCATATTCAGAACTTATCTTTTTAAATTTCAATTGTCTTCACTAAGTCAAGTTCCCAACAAATTAATGGTCAGAAGAGTTTTGTTCTATTCATTCACAAAAGATGAAGTCAAAGCAAAAAATTTGGGAATAAACTTTTAGATGAATTATCGGATCTGCGTGGATTTCCATAATACTTTTTCTCCAGAATACTTCTTTAGCAAGCAGAATTCCAAAATGAATATATCAAAATAAAGAAAACAATACGGCAACTAAATTGCTGTAAATATAGAAGGGATAAAGTATCCTGTAATTGATGACCATGAAAACATATTGACTTTGACTGATGAAGCCCAGTAAGCATACAGAAGAAACTTCTACGAAAGCATTTCTTTAGGATTGCGATTATGTAGAAGCCAGTACCACGAAAATATGCCAGAAATTGTCATTCTTTATAATCCCAATATCATATAAAAAATATGTTTCAAAAATTGCTTTGTTGAAATTGGAAAAAAAAATAATCTTTAAAATATGCTTTTATAACTTGGCGAAATTCAAATTATTAAGTGGAATATTCACAAGGAAAAAATTCTTTCCGATAAAAAACATTTTTTCAAATCGAAATTATTGGTTAAAAATATCTTGCAAAAAGTTTTTAAAGATCCGTAAGATATCCATTGAGAAATAAGATAGTGGATGTACTTATATGTATTATGCCTTCCAATATAACTATCGGATATGTGGTTAAAAAAAAGAACAACCAACGGTAGACTAATGATTTTGTCAAGTTCCATAATCGATAACGTCTAAAAAAAGTGAGCTTTCAATAATTAATCATACTTTTACTGGCAATCATGAATTATCATAAATCAGCATCTCCCTAATCGATTATTTCGTTTAGCACTTATACAATTTAAGAAAGATTCAGCAATCATCAGAAATCCTTCAAAAGAAAGTTCTTCGCTTCTTCCCGAATAAGTATTTTTAAATTAATCCTTGTCAAAATCATTAAGGAAACGTATATATGTTACGGTGAATGCTTCATCCAAACAAGATGCTTGACCAACTATTCAAGAATTAGCAGGACAATAAAATAAGATAGGAAACAGAAATTTATTTTCAAAACACACATCCCAGAGATTTCTCATTAATCTATAATGTATCGGTTGAATGTATGATATGAAATCTCTCATCGAGTATTTGATTTTTTTGCTTTACTTTGCAAATTTCAAAAATTCCAAAGTTGTAAGAATGAAACATTAGATTCTGCGTAGTCTATTATTGTGCTTTATGAAGTAAATTTGCTTTATAAACATCATTTGTGATTAAAAAATGTCAAGAAGAATAAGTCAAAGTAAATTAAAGCATAGAATGAAAGTGAAAATAAAGTGATGTCGAGAAAGAGGAATCAAGAATGGATATAAGTAAGAATGAAGAAACAAATATTCATGGCAGAATAGCGAATATTTACTTTCAACTTTTTGCTTCTTTTCATTTCATAAAGTAACGTAAATGTTTTTTTGTCGTAAGGATGTGTAAAATATAGTTTAACGATTATGTCTTAGTGACATTCAAAACAGTAAACAATGACTGCCAAAAACCAAACAGTAAGTTCTGTTCGTGTAGTGATTTTAATTTTGATAATCAAATTATGCAAATTCTAATAGATTCTTTTCTGACATCCTAAATATTTTCTCTAGAATGTCATAAACCTAAAATATGAGTAAATGATATAGTTTTGCTTTTGATTCATTCCTATGTTTTATTTGTCATTAGATAATGTTATAAAGTACCTGAATGGAACACGATTTTTGTCTGAACCTTAACAAGAAACTTTTACAATTCATATTTGAGAAAGTCTGTTTGTAAACAATAAATTGTTTAATTATTATTTGAATTATTCTAAGTTGTCAAAGTATATTAGACGACTAAAGATATTTATGGATTATATGCGATATTTGTGTTATATATATATATATATATATATATATAGTTTTGGATAAAAACAAACTTGCTAGATTTTCTAAATTTATTTAAAATTTACTTTCTTATCGAAGAGCAAAATGTTAGAGCAAAATGGTAACTCAGAGGGATTTCAGAATTTCAGTCTCGCCGATTTGGATTTATTAGATTTAGATACATGAATGCATAATTCATCGTGAAAGGTGCATTCACATATCAGTTGATTTATTTTGCTACTGATACTAGAACTTATTTTTTTTAAGTCAAAGATTTCTTTCATTGTTTAGAAAAAAAAGACAATAATTCTCTCATCTGCATCGAAAGCATGGTACAGTTCAGCATTAATTCAAAATTAATTATTCATTGCAGAAGCAAGTATATAAACAATCTTCATCATCGTATCATTCATTATTCATTGACCATATCTACTACATTTTCCTCTCCAATAGTTCTCCTCTCAATAGCTTCATTACCATACCGAAATATTTTTGAAACAAAATTTTATAACAATTATGAAACTGAGACTCTAAAATGCAATTCGATACTTCATCTAAAATTGAAGTATGACAATAAAAAAAAAAATAACGATTTCAATTCAGAACAAAGTAAAACTATGCATTAAGGATAAATTTGTATTCGAAAAATGAAATTCCATCTAATCATAAAGGGCAATATAAGCAATCTAATTTCCATTTATTATTGTGTTATATGAAGTTACATTGAAAAGGGAAGTTTGAAAACGAAAGTCAACAATATAAATAAAAGATGGCAGGCAAGTAATATCTTAAACGACTGAAAGAGAAAGACATGAATAAATACTTCTTAAAAAAATGCGTTATGTATCATACACTGAATAAATATAAATCCATAAAACCAGATAAATCTAAAATCATTGATAATTTTTGATCGACTTCTAATTATCAGCACTCACTTGCAAAATCAAGGTGAAATGTATTGATTTTATTCGTGCGATTTCATATTAATCCATGAAGTTTAATGGCCGAGGTATTTTTCAAAGAATGGTGATAAAACAATTACATAACAGAAAAGAAAAAATTCAACAGTAACAATAAGCGATAAGAAAAAGAATTATAACTGTCATGCTTAAAGTAAGTGATAATCAAGGAACTTTAATAGAGCGAATATGCCTCACAACTTTTCATATGAAAAGAGCTGCAAAAGCGTTTATGCACACTACATTCGTCTTGCTATGATATGACAAATAACAAATTCTGAGAGCACTTGAAAGTTTCCTTATTGAAATCATAAACCTAATTCAAAAATTCCCTAATTAGCATCCTCACTCACATTCTTTGCTGCTATTTCATTTTTATAAGATTATGTTTGTAGAATAGAATATCGAAAAAATGAAGCAATCTAAACTTGACTTACATAAAGAAAATGTTACTTATTTAGATAATTTTAAAAAAAGCATTTTTTTCAAATATTTTATACTAAATTAATCAATATTTATTAAAATTGCAGAAGCAGATCATCCAAGAATATACTGGAAGATAATAAGATGAAATAGAAATACTGACTGATCCAAATAGTTATGAAATAATCTTTACTGAATTACACAATCAGAAGGAAGATGCCATTCTCGTATATTTAATCAAATTACATATATGATTGATTACTTTTGAAATTAAGCAAATGTAAAAGAGTGCAGAAAAGAATATTTAGATAGTATCGTAGCACGGAATAAGTTCGATGAAATAATGTATCTAATATTTATAGAGTAATAGAGTAATGCATATTTTAAATTTTTGAAAGCCAATAAAATATGAACCATACATATATTTGCAAAGTGAAAAAGTGAGCTAACTAGAAGTAGTGAACAATAAATAACGAGGCATTATTATTGAACTGAATAGTTCATTCATTCAACTATTTTTCGTATCTTCCATAATACGAATTGATTTTTGATTTTGAGAGTCTCTGCAAAAATATTTTTGGTTGAAAAGCATTTCAATTCACGCAGCTATGCTCATACTGCTACGACTCAACTAACGGTTGAACTATTTTCATCTTCCTGATTATCATTTTCATATGACAGTAAACAATTTTACAAATCATTCTTTTTGACACTAAAAAACAGAGAGGATCATATTATAAACCATGAGCAGAATTTAGATTAACATCTTTTGCACGGGAATTATTGATTGCGTTGATGAGTAAGGGTAAATGAGTAATGGTCTTTAAAGAGTTACTTTTAAAGATAAATTATTCACTGAAGTAACGGAAAAAAAAGAAGAAAAAAATAAACCGGTCAATGGCTGAATGCCTTCGACCAAATTCTCCCAAGTATCCATCAGATGCCAAAACTCGAACAAACAAAATCGTATTAATGATGAAGAAAAATCCTCCACCAATAAAAGCAATTCCCATGTAAAATATATGAAAACGATGGCAATTTATCCATGCCCAATTAATCTGCCATATTTGTACAGCAAATCGAAATAAGATAAATCTATAAGTAATAATTATGTTAGCCGGCATTATGTTAATCGGAGAGCTTCCAAAATGTTACAAATTCAGAAATATGCTAATTTAGGAATAAATTAATTCATAATATTAACAAAATTTAATCAAATATCCAACTTTTAAAACAAAAATCTATTTTAGATTGATCAATTCAAAACAAAAAAAGTGGTAATTCCATATAACTTACGTAATAATGTTTGTAAATTGAATTACTCGAAAAAGCCTTTGTTTCAAAATGTTATAGCCAGTGATTTGCATTATCGAACGAAGATGCAAAAAGATACTAAAACATATTAAAATCTTCAATACACTAACAGATTCAGTAAATTGATTTTATGTTTCCATTTTCGTTTATAACTTCAGTGAGAAATTTTTATATAATAAAATTTTCACCTATTAACTTCCATTAGAAGAGCCCAGTAAGCGTAAGGGATGAATTTACGAGAAAGAACAGCTGCGGAAAAAACAAATGCGCTTGCAACGTGATGAAATAGTAATTCGATGGTCCATCTCGAGATTTCATGTCTTAACATATCCATTGCATCACAGATAAAATATGCTGCAACACTACTTATCAATTCAGAGAATAATAATGATAATTATTAATTGAATCCATAGTGTTGTATCATAACGAAAGGATTAATCATCATAGGAATAAAATAAATTGATGAAATTCTATTTCGCAAATTTCTTTCGGTACGATTACATTTCATTAATTAGTAGGAACGGATTGCAGTAAATCTTTCTAATTAATGGACAAATGAATTCAAAAATGTCATCAATTCATGACAATAGTCGAGCAGCACCCAACCTATAGATAAAATTGGAAGTTGTACAGCCCATGGATTATACCAGTGAATCGTATCTTTCAGCATTACTTGTCGATGAGTTATGGAAAATACAAATGACGACAAGCCGCTAATGCTCGAATGTATGAAACATAGTGTTAAATTATGCAATCGATACTGTCTGCAAAATCACAAAAACTCAATCTAATGAGTGCAATTGTAAACTCTGACTTCTATTTTTCTGATAATCATTTTCCAACAATTTTTAGCTGATAACATTCCTACAAAATCTCCCACTAATCCGAAATTCGATTGTTTAAAAACTTAATAAATAACGTGTAAAGAAGAATATAAATCAAGACTAACTGAAGTTCATTATAGATGATCAGTGATCAAAATATATATGATCAATGCTAAGTGATTTACTGCTTAATCTCTCAGATGAAATTTTGTAATATTCTGAATAAAAATAATGGCACAAACCTGAAACCACTGTAATTTTTCCATGCATATGTACGAATGCAATAGCTAACAATTTGAAACAGAAGGAAGTAAGAAGTGAAGGGTATTCGAAAGGCAGGTTTCCATAGGTCTTTAAATGGTGGTAATCGAAATTCTGCACCTTCATATCTGTCAATTGGTTGGACCATTGAACTTCTTGAATCTGACTAGCAGCAAATCTGCAAAATCATATCTTTTGGTTAATTATATTTCATTCATTGTCAATATGTGAACTGTAATATGTGAATGTAATGTAGATTGCATTATTTGTGCTATTTGTGCAAACGGAATCTGCATAAATGCAAATTTGCTGAAATAAATAATTTCGTCTAATATTAGCATATATTAAAGAAGGCATTCGTTTCTTAGAAAGTTAAACATATAAAAGGTGTTGTTCTGTTTGTGTAAAAAAAGGGATACGATATTACAACAGAATGAGCCAAGTTTGAGAGACAATGTCTGATGATAATCAAATGCGTAATGATAATGCATCTTAGATGCTCGTCATATCTAAGGTATATTTTTATATTTTAAAAATATCACAAAGAATTTTATATATGGTTTCTAAATAATAAATTGTTATGATTTAATAGAGGTAGAATCATTGAACTTTCTATAACTAAAACCGTGTAATACAAATAAATATTTGATGAGAATATATAAATATTTGTATAGTAATATCGAGTTGTGATTTTGGTGATGTATTAAAAATTTTTAATCTTCAATTCTTATTTATGCTCAACATAATGCACAAATTTTTCATCAAAAGATTGAGCGAAAGAAATATACGGATATATATATATACTGTCACAGTACATTATAACAATCTGTAGTAAAAGCAAACAGATGATAAATATAATAGAGGCTTATCATAGTCATTCTAATTTTATATTTGAATTTAATAAATGGATAATTTAAATACATGAATATCTGATCAAAAAATCAGAAGTGCAAATAAATTTTATTTTAAATTAAAATAAAGAAAGGAGCTAAATAAAAATGAGTAATCAAAAGGTGAGTGACATGGCATGTTAATAATTTACATTAATAAAGTCAACATATTAGGTTTAATCGAAATATCAAGTGAATGAGTTAGATATGCAAATCGATAATACAGATGTAACATCTTGTATCTGCAAATATCACTACCATATCAGAAATTTAGGAATACTATCACTAGTAGTGAAACTAGTAGTTATCATAAAATTATTTCAAAAATTTCGAGAATCGAATAATAGATAATTCAACGAAAAATAAACGATTTTGGATCAGGGGAATGAAAATGCAGCAGCATACTATTTGAATAACAGAAAGAATATACAGCGAGCGCATAAATCGAGTAGTAAACAAATTGATTTTATATATGAATGAGCCTTGAGGAAAGGATGGAAAATAAGCGCAATGAATTGGACATATCCATAATACCATTGTGACAAATTTGATTAATACTGGTTGTTCGCTTCAACGGCAAGCGACAAAAAGGTGAGAAAACGATCCTAAGTATTCATAAAGAGTAAATACATACTTTACATTGGATAGAATATCTTCAGGAAGAATTGTTATGCAGAAGAAGAATATCACATTGTTCCTTTTTACAGGTAGAAAAACAGTGTGTCGAAAGTTATTCCAATATTTTTATTTAGTAGAATTTCATATAGTTTTAACGAATATTAGATACTGCAAATTTCAAAAAATATTTTTCGATAAGAATCAAAATTGCAATTGTTGATTAAGTGCTAAGATTAAAATCTGATTTTTATGAGCTTTACAGATGAAAGAATTACTAATCGTTACAACAGAGTATCCGTCCAGGATTTTCAATGAACGAAGAATGGCTAGACGACATATTAATATATTTATGTATCGTTTTAATTAAGAAAGAAAAAAATAAGACAGTTTCTCGAAGAAGAAGCAGCTATTCAAAGTTATTCAATCTCAGCGTTCTTTATTGAAAATATAATTGATCAATCTAACTAAAAGCTGCAAATTTGATTCAATCAAGTCATCTATATTTAAAACTGGTGATACATTGATTCGCCTTATATTTATTCTTAAATCAAATAGAAATTTATATTCTAAATTATGAAATATTGCGTTTCTCAAGCAAAGAAAATCAAAATAAAACCTGATTTTGCTTCTTTCTTAAAATTATTAATAAGAAATGGTTAAGAAGGAAATAGTAAATAAATATCAGAATGAATTAAAATGTTTCAAGATTATCAATTAAATTATAGAATGCTGTGAAATGAATCTGCATTTGGTTTTCTGTTGTAATCAGAAAAGAAAAATATTCGTTTATCATTTCTTAATTCAACATTTTCGTTAGAATCTTAGGAGGAAGAAAAAGAGAAAAAGAAAGTAAGGAGTAGAAGGAGTAAGTCGAATTCTAAGCTAAGCGCAGAATCACGAAACGTACGTTAAGCTAAAGCCAATATAGTCAACATATCATTGTTATCAATTAACAAATATATATATATAGCTATTTTTGTTTGAGTGAGAAAAAAATTGCTCTAATTCCTAAATTTAAAATTTCTGCAAGATGAAAGCAGTGTTTCAAGCAGAATTATCAAAGATATCACCGAATTTTGTTACCGCTGCAGGATTTGAACAATTTTTTAGCAGTGAATAATTAAAATGCAATCAAAGAAGCATTTAATCAAATACTATATTTTTTGGAAGACCGTTGGCACATAGCCAAGAAATACCAAGAAGAGTTAGAAGAATAAAAGAATTTTGATAGAATATGAAAACATATTAAATTGAACAATTAGCGAATGAATATGAAATTTCTTTTCACAGAAAGAAATTAAAATGATAAGCGTCACAGCTACTAATAATTACAGATAAATTGATAACAAAAATAGAAGAAGAATGGAGAGAGAGAAGAAAGGACGAATGTAGTGAACATCCAATTTTGAATTCATTTTCGCATGTTGTACTTTCAAATTTTCAACATGTAATTTCTCGTTGAAATGAAAACATTGGACGATCGATCAATCAATACTCTAATTTTATTATGCATAGTGTAAGATGGTGATAGGCTGCTAACAGGTACTAGAATTAAATAATACAAATTCAATTCAGAGTACGAAGAATACAGAATGATGCATTATCGATTTTGAGATCATTTTGCCACCGATCCTAAAATACCAGCAAGAATAGCAAAATGTTGATCTTAGTTTCGTGAAGAAATTGTTCGCACTATTTTATTTTCCTCTTTTTTTTCCCTTCTTCTTAATTTCTTTCTGCCAGCTGCTTTACTTCTAACACTAACTACATCCTTAGAGAGACGACAGTAGACAGTGGAAGATAATTTTTTTTTAGATATGGTCTTTTGAAAGTTTCATACGATTTCTTTAACTTCTATGTTTTAAGCCAGTATACGATCGTTCATTCTAATCATTCTTTTTAACGAATGACGCAGTTGAGCATAAGAAAAGTTAGAATCCTGACATCTTGAATCGTTCTTATCATTCTACTATTTTTGATTAGAAAAATTTTATGATTTAATGATATTAATCAATTCATTCTCTTCATTATAATAAAACAAATCAGTATGTGCGACGATAAACTTTTAAAACATAGCAAATATGCTGAATTCATATATTTTAGATTGAATCTACTGCTTCCTTCCTTTTATTACGCTTTCCCTTATCTTCCAAATGAAAAAAAAGAGCTTATTGTTTTGAAAATCTATACTGAATCCAGATTGCTTAAACGATTCCTTTTATTTTATAGGCAGTATTGCAATTTTTCTATAATGCTCATAAAGTACAAGTGTAATGCATAAAGTAAAAAAAAATCAATCGATAAGACTTTCATCGTAGTAAATGAATTTACATCTTATGACCAAACCAATGCATCATGTCAAATGCAACGGCATAGAGGATTTGCATATATTTCGATGAATTTGAGTTTTGATTTGCTGTTAATCCAGCAAGCATCATTAACTGATTAAGAAGTTCGTTCAGCTCTTGTTTTTTCTATCATATTGAATTTTGAGAATTTAAAAAAGAGAAAATTGTACTTACCTATTATCTGTACAGGAGGGACAAATAGAAAGGCTAAATGTAAATATCTGATTGGACAAGAATCTTGTTAAGAAAAGTAAAGAGATAAGGAAAAAAAAAATTGGTTATATTTCAGGCTGTGAATGAATTTAAGAGTTTCAAAATTGCTTGTTGCTATAGTATGAAAAATCAATACATTGCTCTTTAAAATTAAGTTATCAAGTTAATTTGATTTCTAGGAAACGTCTGTGCACAATCATTACTATCCTTGCTGCTGATTTGTGGATTTTTCTATAAAAATAATTCATTCCAAGAAAACTCAATGGTTATTTTACTAAGCAATTAATTCAATTTTGCCCAAGCAATCAAATGGAACTAATAAACATTGAGATTGCTCATCGGAAGATTGAACAAAATCACTCATTTAATCTTTGTGAATAGCGATTCAAGCATCATATCATACAAAGCCATTATTTTCTCTTTGTCTGATATCACATATAACTTATGCAATTAAATCAAATCAAATGACGAAATTTTGTCTTGAAATATGATATGAATAAAGTGTAATTCTAACTTTATTATTTTATCACAATAGCTTTTGCCTTTTTCTACATATTCTGTGCAGTAAATGTGTAGCATTTTTGTTTGTACAAAACATTTACATAACCAGAATTTCCATTGAAATGATAATGCTAATAAGCCCACATCATTTTATTATTATTATTAATGTATATGCTGTCAACAATATTTATTAGGTTGGATTCTTTAAAGTCCTAGAACTATAGAAAAGAGACTTGTTATGACAGATAAATGTACTGCTTTCATACACTGCTAGCATTTAACCATTGTTAGTATCAAGAAACGAAAATAAGAAAAAAATGTAAATAAGTCACAGTAAGTTCTGCCTGAAAAAAACATTGATTTTCTTGTCGCTCGTTGAAATGAAATCAAAACTCAAATGGATTGAAGTGAATGCAACGAAGAAATACCATTCGATTTTCTTTCTACAATTTCTTTTCAAAGAATTGATAAACCAATACTTATAAATGTATAAGTTAACAAAATGAAAAATCCAAAAATGAAAATTTGGAATATTTTCAAATTTGTTCTGTCTTTTATTAAAAATGTCCAAAAAATAGTATATAATGGATTATTAACGCAAAAAAAAATCATTCATTTCACTATAATTTTCTGAAAATTACATTAATTAACACAATCAATTTATGAAGCCGTAGCCAATGAGGCATAAGTTTAATCAATGGCTTAACTAATGCTCATATGAGGCACTTAAATCACTTATCATTTTTAAATAATAATGTGTAGACATATCAATCGAATCAAAAAAAAAAACGAAATTCAAAAATTTGACGAAATAGAAAAAAATTTTATGGAATGGGAATAAATATCTTTCCCGTCTTTCTACGAACCTTTAAATATAATGAAGTACTTGCACATGCACATGCACAATGCAAACTGCTCACAGCGCGATTATGCAATTTAATAAACTTGTCATCTTAAAGCATTTAGTCTAACATACAATATGCTGTCTCCTTATGATAAAATTATTTCATATCTAATGCCGTCTATAGAATAGAATGATTTATTTATAATAAATTAGTAACATTTCTAATTACTAATTGATAATTAAATGCACCTTATCCATTTAAACTTATAAACTTCTTGTCATTTTCAATATTGGGAACACTTTTTTTTATCATGCAAAATGAAGTGCTGAAATTGCAAAAAATTGCAAGCAAAATCAATCAAAAGATATTTCTGGTATAATTTCTATGATTGTATGCTTGCAAAAGTTTAGAGATTAAAACTCTCTTTCACAATCCAGAAAGAATGAGTTTCTGGTGCATTTTCAGTTAAACCTTCTAATCTGTTTGATTCTTCCACTTTTTTGAACAAAGGCTTTCTTAAAGACATCTTCAGCTCACTCACTTTTCAGATATTATAACAATAAAAATTTTCGAAAATTGGAAGTTTCTCATATTTTTTCCTGCTCTTTATATTGTTATAAAAATTCTGAAATGAATCACAAAATTATAGAAAGCACTCTTGAAATGAATTCACCAACCATTATTCTTCAATACATTTATTTAGAGATATGTCTTGCCTCGATTTTGTTGCTTCTTATTATATCTTATTTACGGATGTTTAGGCGTACCAATTAATTTGATTAACTGAGCCAAAAATGATAATTGATGCGTCTCTTGATAATTGACACGATAATTTGATTTTTGCAAATGGAAAATTAAAAAAATATTTGGATAATTAATTTTCGAATCCTTTAATTTGTAACATCCAACAAATAATCTTCGTTTAAAAAGTATAATAAAATATTAATGAAACAGAAGGAAAAATAACAAACAAATTACAGTCAAAGAAATCTCAGGAAAAGATGAAAATAATGATTGATTTATCAGCGATATTCGTTGTGATATAGTTATAAACAGATTGTCATTTTATGCTCATTCATTTAATGCTCAATCAATATAATGAGATATTTTAACTGTCATCGATTAGCTTTTGTAGTGAACTTGAAGCAATATTTTTTAAAGTGTAAAATTTTTGAATCCAACAGATTCGAGATATTCTTCTTTTTTAATTATCGATAACTTCCAAAGTGCGATACATATTCTGGATAAGGAAAATGGAGAGAAGACTGGGGAGATGCCTTTAAAATGCCGTCATATACTTAACAAGGCATTTACAGTTATGTAAGAAAATATTGCCAAAGTCATGACAATGTGAACAAAGTTTTAAAGAAAATAAATCTTTGCAACTGTTGGTAACGATGTCCCATGTACAGCCCAGTATATCATCTACTGGAGCATGCAACTGCATTTGTTCCCGAACTTTCTCCTGAAATTGACGTCGTTCAAGTGCACCATTCTTTCTTGTTGCATCTATTTTATTTGCATTCCAGAAATGTCCATTAGTAATTAGTGTCATTGCACTAATTCCAGAATTTCGTAATTGAGTATCAAAAAGATTAAGCGATGTTTCAGCTTTGCCCAATGGTATCGGCAACGTAAACGGTGCTGAAGCGCCTATGAAAGAAGGAATAGAAGATAATTCAGTGGTGTTGATTCGTTGAATCATTTCCCAATTGTCGTGATGATGATGACCGACGTATGGTGGCAGAGATGAGCTTAGGCTTACATATGAAACTGTTGTACGAGGTCCGAAATCAAAATCTTGTGAAACTGAGTAATCAGATGTGAAAGATAATGAAATCGGAGTTACAGGTGTTATTAAAGTTATAGTAGGTTCAGAATCTATTGATGGAATACTTGTAGTAGCAGAGGATGGACTAGTTTCGGTAACAGGAGGATAGTTGCGAACTTCAATTGTTGTACGCTTCATTTTTCTTCGAATTTTGAGCTCTTCATCAATCACATTGCTATTCAATTCACTTTCTTCCTTATCTTTCTCACTGTCATTTTTATCCTCCTCAAATATTTTAGTATTATTCGATGGCATACTCTTTCCATTTTGTCGCTCTTCTAAAATAATTTCCACAAACTATCTCAGAAATGAGTCAAGAAATGAATTTCAAATTTTGCTTAATTTAATTTAAGATTTACACACACGAAATTAGGTCCATTCTTTGATGCTCAGATATTCTGTAAATCACTGGTTGAATAATGATATTGGAGATGATAAAAAAATTAAAAATAGTATAGTTAAGTGCATTAAACTGCATAGGTGAAAAATCTTAATAACAATTGCAAGATAATATGGATTGAATGGTAATCATGAAATGATAATACAGGAATAAAATAAAGAAAAAGTACCATTGTTTGGCAAAACAGGAAATGCAGTATTTTGAAGGGTGCTACTGTTTGCCGGAGGAATCATTTGTGTATCATTGCTAGCATCCATTTGAGCAAATGTCATAGTCGAGAATGTAATAAGTGGCTCTGTGACACTATCTTTGTCCGTTGTAGATTCTTCTTCTGAATGAGTGATGAAAAAAATGATAATACAATTACAATTCTATTTGTGCATGTTAGATCCATTTTTGTTCGATGAATTCCATACCAAAAATTCGCTTATCTTTTGGAACATCGCAAATATAAGATGAATTCGTCCTATTTTCTTTCATTCGAATTGATTATTTCAAATTAAGACTATAGAAGTTTAGAAATTTCTATATAAATAAGAAACAAACTGTCAGTGCTCAGCCAAAGTGAAGAATTTAGTTAGTATGGCAATTTTGATTTTGTTTTCAGCAAATTAAAAATCGAAATTTATGATATTATTAGGGAAAAGGAAATATTAAGATTATTTGCTAAAATAACTTTGAAAATTCAAAAAAAAATGTCGTTGCTTTATGAAAATTTCTATCCAAAAAGCTTTTCAGTATTTCGAGTAATTTATGTTTTTGTACAAAGTAACTATTAAAGAAGAGCAAACCTTTCTCTTCTTGATCATGTTCAATTCTGCGATTTCGTTCCTTCAATGAATGGTTTTCGTTGTTTTGTTCGAGCGGCTGTTGCATGCGATTATTGAAACGATGTGAAGTGGATGATGTTTTTTGGCCCATTGAGGGAAAATGTATCTCAGGTGCTAGGCTTTTTTCATCATAGTCATTTGTACTTCGAGCAGTAATAATCAGCCATAATTGTGAAATAATGAAAGCGTCATTTATTCGCATCATCAAATAATATCGCTTATTTTAGTCTGAATTTAACAAAACCAAATTGTCAACATTTGATATAATGCATTTCACAAATTCGACGAATGATTAATAAGAATATTATATCATAGCATTTATTTTCCAGTTAAATATAACTGAGAAGGAAAATGAATATCTCATTACAAATTCAGAAGCACAGGTAGCGAGCAAATTTTGAAAGACTAAAATTAAATTATTGTCAAAATATTTATTACTGACTGATTGCTTTTTAGCTTTTTCATAGCATATTTTTGTTTGGAATCATTAGATGATAAACTGTAGAGCTTTGAAGATATTTAAGAAAGGAAAAAAGGATTTTTTAGAAATTAAAGCATGTAAGATAGGGAACTGCTCTGATACAATCGATGATTTAATTGAAGAATTCATTGATCGGTAAAATAAAAAAGGACAAATCACTACAGAACACATGAATAAGGATTATCCTGAGAAGCTGAGATGCAAATACATTAAAATAAAAAAATCATTTGCCGTAGTGAAAATAAAATAAGTATTTCCTTTCAACTGAAATCAAATTATGAGAAATTGAGCAGAAAAAAGAAGACACATAAATCTTTATAACTTTATGACGAAACCCTTGCAATATTTTCAATTTTTCATTGAAATTCAAAAAGAAATTAGTAATGAATGCGTCACTTTGTTGACTTTTGCGGTCTTTAAAACCACATTAGTGAAGCAATCCGGATTTACAGCAATAACCATCAATTTGATATCTTTCATTTTCTCCATATCATTTTTGCGTCTTCGTGTTTTCCATCATTTTTCACTTCCTTCGAATGTCTGCATTATTAACAACGGTCAACATTTCCTTCCTTTACTTCCTTATCAAATTATATTATTCGTATTGATAAATAAGTTTCTCGATAAGTCCAACTTTTGAGATCACTCATTTTTACATCTACAAGCAGCATATTACCAATCTGAATCCATCGTTTTAGTTCTGTTATATTTTCATTATTATTTTCAGCACAACTAGCAAGCTGTAAATCGATTTATAGCCAGAAGATTATGGAAGAAATTGAGGCTGTAATAGATGCGCAAAGATTTGTTATTGCAGTAATATTCATTGCAACGATACCTGATTGATGCTTCTGGATAAGTTTTGAATCAATGTGTTTTTTTAAGACAAAAAAATTATTATTATTGATATTTACATTGGTAATTTAAAGAGGAATTTCCCATCGCAATCATTCTAAATAATAAGTATTGAAAATGCAGCAAATTTCTTTCAGCAACTAAAACTTTTCATAATAAAAATTCAAAAAACATCGTTAAAGTTATACCGAAAATTTAATTTCCAGCTAAAAATTACTTGTATCCATCTGGAGACTGATATTGATACTCTGGTAGATTCGCTGGGTTCGTGATTTCCAAATAAATTATATGGCGATAATTTGCTATTCGAACCGCTGACTGATTATTGAAAACATTTTTTGAATTTTAAATTCTGCAACACTAACTCTTTGTACAACTCACATTTATCAAGCAGTCTATAAATTGCGAGATTGTGTAGAAGAAATTTGCAGGAGGAAAATGCTCTTTTGGTTTGTTTAAAATTATAAATATTCAGAAATGCTGGTTAAAAAAAAATTTTGAATAAGAATTCAGTTTTTGGAGTGGGCTAATCAATATTGAGTTAAGGAAAATTTTGAACTAAGTTTGAGTTACTTTCGATAATGTCAAGATAACGGGACGAACCATTTTGGGATTTCATCCTTTAACGAATTCCGTAACCACAAATTCGAAACATATGTACTGGATAATTCTATCGTTATTATAATAGATATGTTCTATCAAGCATTAACTATGGTCATATATGCTAGTTCATTACAATTCTGCATTCATAATACATGAAGTTTACATTTGGTAATTATGAATCTGTCTGGTAATGGCTAGTAATCACCGATATAAGTCAGTAAGTAAATAAATATATGAAACATGAACTGTTGGATAGCTTTAATGATACTTCGCCACAATGAAGTAATAGTATGAAATGAAATGAAATTTAAGATGTATTGATCAACGTGTTCAATATAGCTGATAAGGGAAAATAAGGAGAAATGAATGGACTGAACAAATAAACAATGAATTGTTATGAGTGATTGCGATAAACAATGCACAACAAGTTTTCTATTGCAGATAGAAGCTTTACTGATCAACCGCTTAATATCACTTTATGCAACAATGGGAATTGATAATGGAAATATTATTCAACATTGTGCGAAAATATTCATATTACGTATGTATATCCGTTCCATAATATATTCATATCCATTCTATCCACCAGCATAATATTCATACTACATATATTCATTCCATTCAACATCATTTTAATTTTTCCTTAAAATTTAATATTCAAAAAAATGATGATTCAGTAAATTTCTTTCTTTCAGCTGCATGAAAAATCTATTACAGTTAATACTGCAGAAGAAGATAGCTCAGATTTTGCAATATTTTGGTTGAGAATATTGTAAAGATGTCAACGAAAGCTATTTATAGATTATAGATTATACTTACATCTCTCTCTTATTTTTGAAATAAAAAAACATTATACAAAAAACAGGAATTATTAACAGCATGTTAATTCTTGCATCTCAAATCAATTGATTTTTTTTCTTCTGCATTAAAGTATCAATAAATACTAGCAATAATTAACCTTGCTAATTAAAATACACAATCATAAAGTAATACATTGGCAAATTGCATGGTTAAAAAATTTGATTTGGATATTAGACCATAAACGGTGATATCCGTTGGCATCTATACTTTATCTTCATTATTATCGCCTAACCGTCGATAACAATGAAGATAAAGATATAAAATTCCCAAGAATTATTTATACAATTAAACCCTAAATAAATTAAAGTTACGATGTAAAACTAAATTACGATATAGAAAGACGAATAACACAACTGGATTATAGAACACGTTTTCATCTTAATTGGAACAACAATTACTTAAACATTCCCATTATTAGCGTCAATTTTCATTGTTCTATTCATCAATGAGCTTCCACTTGCAAAGTTTCCATTTCCTTATAAAATCGAATCACTTGCTAGTTTCGAAGTTCACCTTTTATTACATTTCATCTCAACCAAAACTCTTACTGTTTAATGTTTAAAAGATCAGCGATCAATATTCTGTAATATTTGGCTTCAAAAAAATGCAGAAGATATGAAGCCAGAAAACGAATGTTTTCAAGAATTCCAATTGAACTGATTTTTATGTTATATGGATTAATATCTATTCAATCTTCAATTGTAAAAATTTTTATATGACAAGGAATGACTTCGGAAACTATTACTGGAACTAGAAATATGCAATGAGGTAGACAAGGGAAATAAAGGAGCAATCAAGAATTCATTTAAGTTAATTATCATCAATTAATGCTTAATCCATAAACTAATAGTATTTAAATAGATAAGTGATTAAAAAAAATTGGTCAGTAAAACCACAGTTATGGAACTGTTTTCCTAATCATTAGAATAGATTAAAGATAAAAACGGCACTATGCTCAGAAAATAAATTGATGAATTACAATAATCTGAAGGATGAATTATAAAATATTGTGATGAAAAATTAGCTTTTTATTATCAATGTCTATTGCAAACAATTCCGAACCTGTTACTAACTTTCAATGAAAACAATAATTTGATATCAAAGTAAACAATGAAATGAAAAGCAGTCGCAAAAAAGTCTTATTTTCTCAGTAAAATGAAAGACATAAAATCTAACAGTTCCTGAACTATGAAATATATTATTAGATTCATTATAAAAAATGATAGTAATAAAAAACTAGTTCAGCAAATTTCAATGTTAAATGGACTTGCGAACGGTATATTCAGCGCGTCTATTTCAATTATGCCAACGTTATTGTGAAGAAAAGTAGCGGCGCACTAGATGCAGCAATTTGCCATGTCACTTTTTTTCCACCGATAATTTAAAATTGTTCGGTTTAATTCACCTTCATCCCAACAAAAATATGAGATTAGATTGAAATATTCGACAACTGAATCATGACAATCATCTTTAGCGAACATTCCTGATCATATTCCCAGTAAATCTTTTCTTTTTAAACTCCTACCTTATTTTTAGCCTGAAATATTAAGCATCTTATTCTCTTGTCTTTACTACACGACTTTTTTTATACTAAAATTTATCGAAAAAATAATTATACTACTTCCATGAATCATCAGAAGGACTGGTAACAGTAACGTGTAACATATGTTACCAAATGCGGCAAACTCTTGATACCAAGGTATTATTACAACAGAGGCTGTTTTTTTTTTTGTGTAAATACATGAATTCCATAACAAGGAATTCCATAGAGATTCGATCAATAAAAATCAAGCTTAATTAATATTCATTTCGAAACACTTGAAATTGACACTTGAAAAACAAATAATAAATTGCCATAAAAATTGTTCCCTTAAATTCAATCCTCATTAGATTTCAGAATCTCATTCATAAGAAAGTTTGTTAATCATAATGACCTCAAAAACGTCTATTTTAATTCCCAATGAATTTTATATATCGTTCAGAAGTTAATATTAATATAAAATATACATTGAACAATTAATATAGAGACAGTTATGTATGCTACAGATTACATATGATCTTGAGTGAAAAAAAAAAGCATGCAATGCAGTTCTGCAACAAAATCAAAAACGATCGAATGTTTTCAAGCAGAAAAAAAATAAAATGCTGTACGACAAATGAAGATTAAAAATATTCATCCCTTTAAAGTTTATACAGATAATGTTTTATTTGGTTAAAACTTGTATCATCCGAATTTTATAATAATTAAAAAACTCAAAAATGAAAGTATTCAAAAGTTTACTGCTTAATTTTTCTTTACCGGTTTCATCCTAGTCAATCGTGAGTACTGAAATCCAGAATAGATCGTTGTTGCGACAGTAGCAAAACTAAAAAGTAGTTTGCCGTCTAATGAAAGTGAGAAGTAAATAGGAAAAATAACCACGGAAATTTAAATTTATTTTTGGAAATATTCTTTCTTACTTTTGTTTTTTAGTCACTTTTTTTCTTTAGTTTTGCTTTTAGTTAGTACATAATAGACTCGACTTACTAGATATAGGTTAAAAAAGGATTCATAAAGCTTAATACAGGAGTTGTCAGGCTTCCAGCGATTGCACACATCTGAAGTGCCGTATTCACCTAAAGTTATTTTAATCTAAAATTGCGATGTCATAATTGGGAACGAATCTTTCAACTGTTATGTGAAGGAAATTGAATTTCCAAATAATAAATCTAGACTATTTTTGAAAATAAAAATAACAGATAAAAACTGTTTTTAACAGTCATGAGAAATGTTACTTTGCAAATTCATTCTGTATTCATCTACAGTTGAGCATTCATATTAACAGACTAATAGAAACAGATTATATAAAAACTGTTTTTGCATGATCAATTAAATTAAAGCATTAAAAACAAAATCTCCAAATTTTCATTCCGTAAAATGTATCCAACAAAATGGAACTACTGAAATCATGAAATAAAAACACAACGAATTAACTGATCAAAAATAGAAAAAAAAGGAGAAAAAAAATGGATCGGTTAAATTTATTGAATGAAAACTTAGGAATTTTATTCTTCATGTTTTAATTTAATTGGTAATGCAAAAATTCATATAAGCTGTTTTTATTTGTCTGTTAATGTGAGTCTTCAACTGTAGATGGTTTTTACGTAATTTTTCTCAAAAAAGAGCAAATAAATAACTAAATAAACAAAAGGAAAAGCAGAAATACAAACTTTGCTGACAAATGTTGGTATGATCTGAAGTGGTGAAACAGATGGATTAAAATATCGGATCAATGTTACAGGTTTTTCCATTGTTTTGTATCTAGTTATGGCTCCACAACAATAAGAGCAACATCTCGTAAGATTACCAGAATAGTAAGAGGCACTAAAATTCGAAAATGTTGTAAATGCAACAGTTTAAAATGAAAAATTAAAAAAACTGAGAAAAGAGCTAATTTTTAAAAAATCAAGCTAAAAATTACTCGGCATAAGTTTAACATAAGTGAGAATAACAAAAGGGTTGTGACAAACAATTTGTCAGCAACAGGATCAATTATACTACCAACCAGTGAACTTTGATTCCGAACATTTCGAGCAATATAGCCATCCAACTGAAATGAAGTATACAACTAACGAATATTACATATTTTATACAAATTTTATGAAAAATTAACTTCATAAAATAATTTATTTTTCGCCTTCAGTACGACGAATTTCTTAATTCTCTGAAGGAAATATACAACAATTGACAAAATAGTGAGAAGATGATTAGATGAACAGTATGAGTATTGCTCTTAATAATAATTAATCAGTTCAATACTTTGCTTTTTGCTGATAATGAATGATTTAATAAGACTACAAAATGAAAGGAAATTTTCACCAAGTTGTTTAAGTTTACAGTGAAAAAAAAGTAAGTGAGTTAAGATATGCGAAATTTAAAATCTGAAACTTCATATTTTTTAAAAAAGAAATAGAAAAAGCAACGAAAATATTTAACAAAATGATATTTAAACAAACCCAGTCTGTTATTCCACTAACAGCAAATAAGGCCAGTGCAGTTATGTATGATTCTTCTATTATTAAATATCCAACTATCGGTGTTAATCCAATTCTGAAATTATTTCCAGGAAATTTAATACAGCAAACTCTATCACTCATTATAACTTACTTCAGTTTGTGAAATAAGTCTTGTTTAGTATCTATGGATGAAATAAACACCGCAAAGAAATTAAAAATTGTAATTAGGAAAAGTGTATAACAGATTATTTATACGAATGAATCGTGTTTTAAATCTGGATATAGTAAGTTAATGTTTCGTATGAATAAACAACTATCTTTAACATTCTAGACATAATGATGAGATCAACATGTACAAATTATAAAATAAAGAAAGAAACCTGCAAATGCATAAGGCATTCGGTATAGTTGCAATCTTGTTCCCAATCTCATTTTGATTCTCGTCTAATCTTCCTTTCACCTTCTCAATATGTTGAGAAGTGCAGATTCTAATTCCGCTGGAAATAATGTGTGAATATTTTCACTGAAATCTGACAACTTCTTTTATAATAAATTTACAAATATAAAACAAAAAATTTACAAATGTAAAACAAATTTTCCTATTCAATCAAGATATTTTTTCTAGTGAAATAATTTTATGTATTAATCCTGCTAAACTATTAATTTACATTTTGAATAAAGTAGTTATAAGTTAAAATATAATATGCTATAAAATGTATGAAATTATCAATGCTTCTAAGAAGTTCAATATAGTTAAGAGGGTGTTTAACAGGATCGTAAAAAAAAGTGCATAAGTAGAACTACTATTGAAATACAGTTGTTAAGTTTTACCGATTTAAGTTCAAAAATCGTGAAGAAGAAGAAGCAACAGAAGACTGGAAAATTACATCGGGATATACCACTAGAGGTAGTGCTTTTCTACATATCAGCATGTAATTAGGCCATATTTTCCGAAACATTAGATTTTCAAAGAGCTACTGGATGCGTATTACAGACACCTACCAACCAGCAAGAGTCGAACAGCACTGTAAATCTGATAGCAACTTATTGTAAACTTATCGCCTCCACAAATTGTGATCAGAAGTCACCGGAAAAGCAAAGTTAATCACAAATCTTGAAGCTACACTCGCAAGTTATTTAAATCAAATAGAAATATACTTCCCACATAAAGGATCATGAATGGAATAACATTCAGCTAATGTGATAAATATCTACCTGACCTTATCAGATCTGTGCTCACTGGTACCGAAAAAGTGCTTCCTTTTTAGTAAGTCATTTGTTTTAGCATATTAGAGAAAATATGTGTTTAAGGAGATATAGAGGGATGGGGTGAATTATATACAGGTGATAAGTGACAATACGGGAAAGGGAGAGGTTTTGACGGGATCAGGGAATCAAGGTTCCGGTACTGTCATATATGCGGTAAGTGAACGTTAAAGAGATTAGGACTTGTGTCAAGAATAAAGGAAAGTGAAAATATGGAACTGATTGATGGGTATGAGAGTTGGTGAGATAATAATAATTAGCCTATATATTGTTCATGTGCTATTTTTTTTTTTTTTTTTGTCTACTGAATCATAAAGCTGTTGTATGTAGAAATTAGAATCTTACAGTTGGATGTCTGTAGACAGATGTTTCTCACAAAATTTTCTAATATTTGCCTAGTCTGCAGCTAGTTTGTCGTGATTTATATAAATAACTGATAATTATATCACATAACTGACCATGTATGTGGTCAGTTATTTTTTATCTATCAAGTTACTTTTATTCTTAAAAGCAATTATTAAAGCTTCGCGTAATCCAATATTTGAAAGAAATAGGCAAGGAAAAAAGATATATAAATTTTCATGGAGAAACAGTTAGCAAAATAAACAATCGTCACTTTTAATAAGTTTTGGAGATGCGGAAATTGAAGCATTTTTTCAAATATTGATGCTGTAAGAGGTTTAGTCATATAAATACAAATTTATATAGAATACAACAGCTAACTTCTATGCAAACAAAAATAAGTGGATACCTGTACTAACTGCATCATCCCTAAGTTTCAGAATTAATATACTAAAGAATTGATAATATTTTTGTGAGTAAATCTGAATTTAATTAACATTGTGAATTTAGCTTTCGTGTATACGATGTTATTTTCTAATATCGAGATTAGAAATTGATTACGATAAGTAGAAGAGATTTTATGCTGTTGATAACTAACTTAACTTTGGATGTGATATTATCTATTATAAATGGATGTTCATTTTTTTCATAATTTTCCAAATTCTATAAGGCTCGAAAAGTGTGAAAGTCAAAAACTTTTTTAAAAAGTTAAAATTTATCTTATAGATAGCTAAAGATTACGTTCACTTCTGGTTACAATAATTTAACTATATGCTTGGTCCGGAATGAATGGTTGATTTGATTCACATACTTTCAGTTTTTTTTTTTCGAGAGAGTTTAAAATTTCCTATTAATCAATATTTCATGTCTTGCTATAGTCATTAGAATTGAAATTAATCAGACCTAATTTTTTGAAAGAATCAAATTCATACTCTGCTTTTTCGCAGTAAATGAATAATAATATACTGAAAATTTGCAGGCGATATATTATAAATGAGCTTTAACAAATATGTTTTATTGTGCCAAATACAGTTTCTCAGTGTCATATTATAATTTTTGACAATAAAATGTTATGAATGCAATTCATAATAGTCTTGCTCATCGCTTTTAATATTCCGTTTTTTTGAAGAAAAAGCAGTCAGAAGGTAATAAAATGGATGAATAAAATTTTGGAGCTGTTTATTAATTCCGAAAAAAGATTTTTTAATTATGGAAGAAAAAGAAGAAGGACTGGGACAGTTTGCAGAAGACGCAAAAACTCGTATCTTAGTAGCTTCACGAGAATGCGATTTGTAAGAGCGTTAATTTCGTACACTTCTGTTCAGCATTATAACTGCTACAATCATGGCAGAAGAAAACTATAGTGATAAGTCATGGGAAAGAATGCATTCTACGGAGGAAAGAATCGGAGAATAAAGTACTGATTTAGGTTAAAATTATCCATTTTCCAATATCCGATATTTATCCTTTGCAATAAAAATGATGTCTTATGCTGACGTAATTAGAATCAATCAAAGAGAGAAATGTTTGATTGCTCTAATCTAAAATGTAAGCTTGGTAAAATAAATCTAATTATGCAAAGTATCGCTTTGTAAAATTGGATTACTTGTTTGACGAACAATTATATGAAGAAATATTAATGAATGGTTGTTTTAACTTGGTGATTTTTAGAAGGATATAGCTACTGTAGAAAAGCGGTTTTGTCAGGATAAAACTGTCGGGAAAAGCGATTCTCTTTTTTCCTTTCTGCTAAAATTGAATAAAACTGTTTTTTAATGATACGAAAAACAAATTCACCTAACTCCAAGTGAAATTTTAATTGAAATTAATGTAAAAATGCAAAGAGCCAAAAGGCAATGCAATCAATCAATTTTTCAGCTAATCGAGAAATTAGATTACTGGTTGCGATTTTCATATTTTATTAATAAGGGAATAGCAAGCAACTATAAAAGAATTCTTCATTTTCTTTTTTCCTCGAGAGTAATCGAAAATTTCAACTTTATCAAGCAAAGTGAAGTCAAGTCATTTTGAGTGGAATGCTTACATTTGGACAAAATACACATGTAAAGAAAAAAGTGACATCATTAGGACATCATAGGAATTTGTCTACAAATCACTGATAATAATTCATATATTATAATTTTCAATTTAATAAATGAATTTCTTATAGAATAAATATTTCTTCATTTAGCATTATTCATCAAAGAAAAATACACATATATTTGTGAAGATACAAGCAAACACTTTTGTTACCTAATTTGAATTAAAATTTTTAATCCATATTACGTACCAATTGGTTGCACAGTGTGGTATAAAATAATAAACATTTGCGCGCATGTGATGAATTGAATTCATTTGATGATTGGAACGATTGATCCGAGATGGGTTCATGTTATGTATAAGTGAAACTTCAAATATTAGTCATAGAACGGCTGATTGTCAGTTTTTTGACGTTAGAATTTATCAAATCCAATAAAATCGAATATCTTTTATTGTTTTTTATATTATTCCAATTTTCAACACATGATACTGATAAAATGCCAAAAATTTTTCAAATTTATCAGACTGATGGAATTTCAGTTTTGATTATGGAATGACAGAAAGTAGTATAATATCTGGATCACAAATTTTTCTCCGATTCTTTCTCGAAAAACCTGTCTTATTATCTGTCTGTCCAATTAAAATTTCAATTACAAAGGCTGTCCGTTAATTGATTTTCATTGTTATCATTATTGGACGTTGTTGTAATCGTCATGATTGTGTAGAAAAGAAATTCATCATCCCGTTTTGAAATATAAATGGATGAATGAATAAATAAAATCACAATATTTTCCACATCGTATATTCTGTTTTATTTTACAAAATGCAAGAAGCGAAAATCGTGATAGCTATTGCATCTTCTTGCAGTGCACTTGCAATCATTGCGTGCTTACTAATGATGCCTTTCTTATATACAGTAATGAGAAAAATAAACAATGAAGTGTTGGATGAAGTACAGGTATGTGTTTAATTACAGATCCTTTAAATTTTTCGAAAAATAACTTAATTTTGAAATCAAAGAATCGAAAAATTCTTGTGAATTCTCTAATTTGTAAGAAACTTGTTTTTTATTTTCAAGACCAATTTATATTCAATTTATTTGGGAGATGATGTTCATCGTCTGAGGAAAAATATCGCAAATCAACAAGGAATAAACGTGTGACATCATTCCATGCTTCTTCGTGCCGAATTTTAAATCTTATAATCTGGAAGTAACTTCCAACATGATTGCTACATCCTGAAAATTATGGAAGGAAATATTTGTAGATTAATTCTTTTATTTTTTAATATTGAATGGAATATCTTATAAAAAACAAATATAAAAAAGTTAATCGAATAGTGAAAAGTCATAAAAACAAAAAAAATTTTGTTGAATAACTGACTGATAACTTTTCGTTTTATCTATTCCAATAAATGAAATTTGTGATAATTATCGGGACGTTTTTATACCGAATTTACCGAACTTGAAATAATTAATCATATATTGAATTTATAATATTGTCAGAAATTTCAAACAGCTTTCAGCGAAATTCCAGTGATATGCGATGAATTTTTTAAATAATAGAAGCTATTTAGATTCTTGTTTTTTAGTAACATAGTTTACTTTCAATAACTTTCAAGATGAATCACAATTCGATCTGATAAATGATACACAATCGCATATTTTATTGACATAATATAAAGAATATCTCATTGATGATATTGATTTAATCATTGTTGCTTAATATTTTTTATCAGAATCAATTGTTTTAACTAAATCAATGCCTTCCACTTAAATTAATCAATTCGATTTCATAAGTACAGATAATATCCAATCTCGACTTTATGAAATTTTTTAAAATTCATTGACAAAGAAGAATAAAGATAAAGATTGCACATTTTAATTATTTTAATTTAATTAGGGTCTTATCACAAATATTCTATTTTATAATAATACATTTTCATCATATATCGTTCTATAGAGTGAAATAAATTAAAAAAGTCTTCTCATTAATTATTGTTTATTTAAATACTTTAATTGAAAAAAGACAAATACTTGCACGAAACTTACAGTATGTCTATATCTGAGTTACCTGTATTACAAAATATTAAATGACTCTTTAACATACAGATATTTCGTGTTGAAACCGATTCAGCTTGGTCTGAAATGATGGATATACAAGTTGGCCTCAATCCGCCGAGTCGAAGACGAGATGATCCTTTCAGCAGTATATTTCGACGAAAACGTCAAAATTTCTCCAACTTGCCATCTTATTGTCTATGTGAAGCACCGCGTCCAGTCTGCTCCCAAGGTCCACCAGGTCCTTCTGGTCCACCTGGTCAAAATGGACGTATGTCTTTTGTTCTTTGGATATTATTTTAAATATTTTGTATTTATCAAACGGAAATTCAAATTTTCCTTAAGCCGAATTCAGCAATCACTTTTTCAGAGTCAGGTCCACCTGGATTACCAGGAAACGACAATACGGAAATCTATCCATCAGTTACTTGTCCGCCGCAGGATGTGTCTTGCATTAAATGTCCAATTGGTCCTCCTGGTCTACCTGGACCAGATGGACCGGAAGGTTTTACTGGCCCAGATGGAAATCCAGGACAGCCAGGACTTTCAGGTAGCATTGCTTTGCCAGGACTACCAGGACCACGTGGCAATGCTGGTCTACCAGGACCACCTGGCATTGTTGGTCTACCTGGTCCACCAGGTCGAGATGGGTCAAATGGAAAAGGAAGACCAGGACCAAAAGGAATGCCGGGCTTTCCAGGATTTGTTGGACAACCTGGAGCTGATGGACAGATGGGAAACAATGGAATACCAGGTCCAGCAGGACCACCAGGATACAGTGGAATGCCAGGGCAGTTAGGAATTGAGGGACTTTCAGGAGTATCTGGTGGACCAGGTATCCCTGGAAGTAGCGCTGCTTATTGTCCCTGCCCACCACGATCTATTTATTACTATAGTCGATTTTTGCGATGATTTATTTGTTTGATATTTATGATTAAACTCAAAATAAGTTTGATCTATTTCAGATTTTAGAATTTTAAATGGACAAGTTGAGAAAAAAAGTTCTTTTAAATAAAGGGTAAATCTCAAAAAATAATATAAGTTATGAAAAAAATTAGCAATTAAAAAATTAGATGATAGCTGAAAGCTGAAAGACGCAAAATATTGCTCATTATCAAAAGTTTATGCATAGAATTGTATTAGTGGAAAATATTCTTTCAAATATCAGCTTTCGGTATACGATTATTTGCTTTATGAATAAATTCAACAGAAAGCGTAGTTTTGACAATGAATATTCGAGATGAATGCAACAAAAGACAATATCATTTTTCTGAAACGATATTTGTCTTAAAAACAAAATGCCATTGAAGCAATAAGAAGAGATAAAGACATTGAAGAAAAGCTTTCGCTAGAAGTTAAAAATCCTTTAGCAAGAATATCTCCTCTAGCTGATCATTGAAATTAAATAAAACAGCTTTGAATCAATTAATTTCTTGAAAATAGAATAATTCATTATTTCCACTTTTTCAATAATGCTGTTTAAATGTATCTCGCATTATTCTATTTGGACTTCGAGCATTTTTTTCTTCATGTAATTTCCATCATGCAGCTGGCGACATTCAATTTCCATGCTATTACCCGATGATGTTGATAATCGTAAATCGTCGATCTGTCGCATGCTCAAACGCTGAATGCATCATTTGAAACTCAATTAAATCTTTTTAAACTTGCAGAAATTTGCGTCAGTTTTCTGCTAATCTAGTGAGTGGTTAAAAATTATAATTAATTTTGCAATTTGCATCAAATAAGTTAATTGCAAACAGATCGCTAGTTTTTTTCCTCATATCTTTCTGTGGCGCTAAAATGATTAAATTATTTTATTGTAAAGTTAAAATTTCAAATTGCTTACCAAAAGAGTGTCACGTATTTTTGAGCAGGCATGAGAGAATGTTTTATAATAACAGATCAGAGAACATTTTAAAGTCCTGAAAAAGTGGAATATCCAATTTTGAGTTTCCATTTTTGTGCAGTCTTCTAGCATAGAAACAAGGCTTTTTTATATTAGTAAATGTAACTTTTAATTAACTAACTAATCAGTTATTCAAACTATTGAGATTACTTTTTTAGTTTAAATAAGTGGAGCCACATCCGCTCTCACATTCTCTTACGTTTGTGTCTCGAGAAATGAAATGTACTAAGTGACTATTTATTATAAGCTTTTATTTTTATACTACTGAGAGAATTCATTTTCAATTAATCGAAAATACCAACATATTGCTATCTCAGGATGAAAATGTAAGAAAAACTCATAACGATAATCTTTGGTTAGACAAACATAACTGCAAATTCCCAAACTGATGATAACACTTATCTATGGCATTTATTATATCTGTATTTATATTTCTCGAATAGGCTCAATTCCATATCCTAAAAACTTCTTCGCAGTATTTCTTTTAATTAACAGACCTACTCTGAGAATGATTGTTCAGAAGAAATGTAACTGCTAAATTCATTGACCAGGAGAGCTACATTTTATAAAGTGAATTTTTATATTCTAGCAGAAGTTATTTTATCATCCATTTGATGGCATCTATCAAGCATTTAACAGTTACTAATTCAATTAGATATATTTCTGTTCTGATATCTAATTAAAATCATATTATGATGCATTCAAAAATCTAGAAATATAAATTGAATTCTGCATTAAATTTTGTAATGTTCTACAATTACTTCTATCCTTCATTTCTGAAGAACTTACAAAAATTTTAGTCAGAATTGGATTTGTTCTGAAGTGCATAAATTATTTGAAAAAAAAAGTTTTGGGGGAAAGTGGACTGATAACAATAATGATGGAAATTATAATGACAATGTTGAAAGTTGCGGAAGTAACATTTAAAAAAATCCATTATTTAACTAATTTATTTGTGAAGTAAAAAAAAACTTTAAAAATTTTCCATGAAGTGAGTCGTACGTGATAAGCTCTAGTAAATTGAAAGTTCTGATAGAATGTTTCAATTTTGGATTTAAGAATTATTGGATTTTAGAACGAAGCATCGGAAAGCGTCGTGAAGAAAGAAAGGGTAGAAAGCTCATGGGATCAAAAGTTCAAAAGTTCATAAGCTCCAAAAATTATGAAACTCGCTCCGCCATTAAGACGAAAGAGAGAATTGCTTGCAGACCAGAAATTGAATCGATAAATATAAAGCAAGATTAATTTTCAACCTGCAATGAATTTTGATTTGATTTCTATTGTTATCGCCCTTGAATGTGCATTGTTCGTTGCAAGCTGAAGTGAAAAATTGTGTACAACAAAGGTAGCAAGAATTTATATAAAGAATGAATTGATCATCTTTTGTTCACTAACTTATAATGAATCAAACTTTTTTTTCTTGAGATAATCTATTCTGAAATAGAGGAAGGACCCAATCGTGAAATTTGAACTTTAAAATAAACATCTCTTTCAACCAGTGCATTAAAATTATCCCTTTTTTTAACTTCTCATGAAACTTTCTAATTTCCTTATCCTCTTCCTGTTAAAAAAGTCTTGGTAACAAGTTTGATTACGAATTATTAATATCAGAAGCTATTACCTTAAGCAATATCAGTCAACTTAACTTATTTAATTAAATCAAAAATTCTCACTTTTATCGACATTTGGGGATGCTTCTTTTAGACAATCAAGTTGTTTCTCAAGCTCTGTAATAGAAAGAAATTGGAAATAATTTCTAAAAATTTGAATTCACAGTGTTTTATGCTCTCTAAATTACAAAATTTAACCATAAGAATGATTAAATTTAAATAATTTATGATAGTCTTTATTATACCAAAGTTAAATAAAATAAAAAAACGTATAATGCATTAACAACAATAGCTTTAGTTTAATTTTGAATCAATGTTGATCTATTACCTTCAGAGAAATCGACGCAGTGCAAACGATAAAAAGTTGTGTAATGATAAAAACGGTATTGATCATCTGGGCTACACTTTTGGCTGCACAAGGCCGCTGATTCAAGTTTTCACATATCTAGAAAACACTAAGTCGAATAAAATGCACAAAATTTACCGTAGTTAGTAAATCTAATAATTCTTATTAAAATAGATTTAAAATTGATCTGAACTTCATTATAATCCAGATTTTGATCAGTTTAAATCTCTTATCAATCTGTCTTTTATAAACTAACACCCGTTAGGCAAAACTAGCTTTTTCAAAATTTCCAAATTGAAAAGTAAAGGAACGTTTGAATTTCAGGATTGGTTTCAAGCATTCATTCAAGCATCTACTTGCTTCTTCACCATTCGTCTCCACAGCTGAATAATAATTTTTTGATTTAATATTACAGAAAAAAATTTAAATATTGTTTGTAATTTTTATCAAAAATCTATTGATATTTTTTTATCTTCAGAAATTAAAAATAATATAAATAAATGATTCAGTACGGAATTAAAAAAAAATAGCAATTAAAGATTGTTAAATTATGATTCTTGTGTGTGAAATTAGTTGGATAATTTTGAAGCATAATTTAGAAATTCGAATCCAAAATGTTTGAGATTAGTAGTAAAACCTAAAATGAAATACGCATGAAATACGCAAAAAACAAATCTTTTTAATAGAATTAAAAAGTACATGAAGAGTGGATAACAACGTCAAAAACCATAACTGTGATAATGAGATTGTAACTGAACGTCAGCATGGAAATGGCAACGATTAAACTTGCATTGATGTGATAATAAATTTAGGTCATCCTAATGACATTGTTATGAGGTCAGCATTAGATGTCTGCATTGCAAATAACAGGAATTATTCTTATCAATTAATCAACTGATTAACCAGCTAAAGCGAACAAATTATCATTCAGTAATTAAACAATATTTCAATTATTCCTTGCTAAATGATTATTGAAAATTTTCAATGTATTTTCGATCATTTATGAAGTCAATTTTTAGAAAATCTTCAGTCCTTTCATAAATGATTATAATGTTTAACTTTAGGATTGCCTGAGAAATTCTTGAATTGTATCGCAAGCTCGACAAAGTATTACTAACTGGACACTTTTGGTAATTGAGATGAAATGAATTGAATTAATTCATTGCTTAGTTTAAATACCGATATCTAATGTTCGTTTTTATTTTGTAAATGTTTTGCACCAAAGATTTGATATAAAAAATTAAATTTTTTTCTATTTTTCAATCAAATCAAAATATTATAGGAATACTTGGTGCTTTGAAAACACTAAGTTCGCATTTCAGATTTGATCCATTGCTAATCGTATGATTTTATCTCATTGTCTTTCTCATATCATCTGTTGTTAAGAAGGAAACAAAAGAAATTTTTTAAAGATCTGAGTAATACGATCAGTGCTATCTATTGTTCATAAGAAAAATTCATTATTCATAAAATCCATATTATATGAAACGAAGTTTGAACTTTCTGACAAAAAGTTTTGACGAGTACTCCTCCTCAGTTTGCTTTGAATTAGATATGGAAATAATAATGTTTGAGATTGTTATGTATTGCTTGAATTCTCATTTTTGTATTTCATACATACTAAATCAGTTTTTATTAGAGTGCTAGTTGACCTTTTCAACAAAAAATCTTATTATATTTCTGAAATTCAAGTTTCTCTTACTTACTTTTATGCACATCGCACTTCACCTTGCTTCATATATGTAATGTATCATCATTACTTAAAACCAAATAATAATAAAATTTGAGGTGACCCGAGTATAATTAATAATTTAGTTGTATCAGTATTATATTAAATTGTAAATATCTTAAATAAATTTTAAAATTGTATCGATTTAGACGTATTTTAACTGTGCAAGGAAAGTGGAACGAATATGAGACATATATAGCAGAAACATAGATGTAATAATCTTATGTGTCATCTTTTATAGAAATCATGTGATTTTTTCTCAAATATTTTTTAATATTGAATAAATTGTCAGAGCATTATTAATCTTTTCTTGTATTTTTCATATAACAAAAAAAATTTAAAAACTGAGCTACAAGAGGTATATCGTTTGCAATGAAGGCATTTGTGAAATGAATGGAAAAGATGGAAAAATTGTAAAATTTTCGAATCAAAAAAGCATTAAATTAAACATGCCCTGAACTTCGGGATTGCCAAAAATGGCGATGCTTAGCTCAATTGTAATGTGAATAGGCAAACAACCTTTTTTGAAAGAAGAATAAAAAGACAAACAAACAAGTATTTTGTGTAGGAAATAGCTGTTCAAAATTTTATCCAACAGCATTTCAATTTATTTTATTTCTTTAAATTTCAATGCTATTATCTCTTCTTATTATTTTGAAACTGAATTGATTAAAGTATAATTTCAATGAACATTTTTTCTATTTGTGTACTGGAATTGAAAATCATCTCATTTCTGGTCTTTCAATCTGTACATCATTTATTTAAATTAAAAGTAAAGAAAGGTTTGATGTATTTCTATCTATCTTTATATGCATAAAACTGCATATGTGTAGTGTGCAAATAATTCTATAATAAATTAATTTGATAAATCTATTACGGAATTAATCATTCTAGTTCATACGAAATGTCAAACGAAGCAAATTGTCAACGATATTTCGCTATAAGTAAAAAAATGCCCAAAGGTTAGTGTAATCTGAAAAGATTTTTTGGGGAATTTGTTACTTTATGTTTTTCGAATACAAAGTTATGAAAGCTATTGTAGTTTGATACCTACTTGTACAAATCCCAAAAAAAAAATGATAAATAAAACCAAAAAAAGTAAAAAAATGCTTCAGATGTGAAGCGTCATTGCGGAATTTGTCGACAGCATGGAATGCTTGTAGAAACTCGTGGCCATCACTGCAATCGGAAGAATTGCAATTGCTCGAGAGTGAGAAATACAGTCGAATATTTCTTTGAACTTATGCGCTCAAATATTAGTTAGACTGCTAAAATTTCGATCCAATTGCTCGTCCATTCTATCTTTCTCTTATAAACAAATAAACAAAGAATTTATATATTTGCTGAAAATGAATTGAAACAACATTATAACTTAAACTGTTTCTATTTAAAATGTGATTAATTTTAATTTACGAAACATAGCAATTATCCTTTCACGTATTGCAGTGTTTGCTGATACGTCAACGTCGACAAATTATGAGCACACAGATTCGCATACGTCGTGCGCAAGACAAAATATTCCAACGTACTTCGAAGCTCACTGAAGCAACTATTATACCGCAGAATTGTTTTGATAAAAATAATATTGCGGTAAGCTTATTTTAATTTTGATTAAATAATATAAGTGGAAAAACCATCTAATAGATTAACTAAAATTAGTTTACTTTTACATAGGTTGAAAAATCGAAAATCCGTCTTCTGCAATATCTTTTTCGTATTACTACTATTCACTTGTTTCTTATATTACGATATCAATGAATGAGTCCAATGAATGATTCTTCCTCTTTCAATTCCTTTTGTAGTCAGTCAAATTTTTGATGGGCCTTTTTTAAGTTGTGAAGAGATTCTACCGGCATTTAATACAGAAGGTTTTCGACTCAAATGTAAAAAATTATGGCAATGATGAAAAAAATCCTTGATTATATAATTTATTAATTCATTAGTGTTTAGAAATGTCATCTTAGAAATGCAAGTGAAACAAATGCGACAACTCAAAATCAATGCTACATTTGTCAAAAATGCAAAAATCATGGTATTTTGGTTTGGAAAAAGGCATGGTGTTTGCTGATCTGATAAAGCTTTAAAATTTTCATGAGTATTTAAATAAATCAAAATTAAAGTTATATTTCACATTTTTTTAAATTCTTCCACAAGCAATAAATGTTCTGAATAAAATGGTTGATTTAGGAACATAAACGACATTGCTTATATGCGAACTGCATTGTGTAATCAATGTAAATTGATTGAAAAAAGGCGAAAATTAGACCAAATTTTGAAAGCCTCAAAATTTAAATCTAATAGAAATAAAAAGGAACAGCAAATTCGTAAGTGATACTTTTATTTATTTCATTTCACATTTTACAGTATCATGAAGATTAATTTAATCACCGATGTTCCAAAGAATTAGCGTAGCTGTAGATAACATCCACTCCATTGTTTTGCGAAAAACAAATCTTTAGTAGTATGGATATCTGAAACTTAGTCGCTATCTTTGATTTTATAAATTTTGGGTAATTTTCTTAAGATATACCAATATCAATCAATTCATTGGACAATTCAAATACGTTATCAATACTTACCAATCTTAACGAACAGCTAGTAGGACAAACTTATGAGCAAAAAAATGCTGAAAGACCGATTCCTCAGTCGAAGTCATCATCTTATGCGGTGAGCGAAGTTATTAGTTATTCCCGATTCTCGATGAGATGTTTCAATATATTCTCTTTTAGATGACGGAATTGATAAAGAAATCTAGATTTGAATAAATCCATACAATTTAGAATCACAAATGTATTCATTGTTTCATCTTTTCAATAGTCTTCATATCAAACTCTGTTTATCATTTAATCGACATGCATCCAATGACTAACTAGCTGAGTAGTTGTTTAAAATTTTTGACTTTCAAGAGCAAATTATGAAAACTAAAGAATTCCAGAACTCGAAAACTATCTCAAATAGAAGAACATTTGGTTAATCAATAATTGATATTTAGTTGCTGACTCAATCTTCGTCTCAAACGAATATATCAATCGTAACTTTTGATGAATCTAAAGAACCTGATGCAATATTACCAACTGCTCTCGTATATCCATACCACTGAGGCCGCAGACTTTTCATTATCTATCGTACTATAAACACGCCAGCTGATGCGCTTCTGAATATTCTTGCGATGATTCAATTTTCACTTGGCATTTTATGATCTTTTAATTTAGCATTTATTAAATATTTGTGTCGAAAAGAATCAAAACAGATACTGATCAGTAAATGATAAAGAACTCATTATAAAAAATTATCTCTGAAATAAAGGACACATCATCTTATATGTCAGTTGTTCAATATTTAAACTGTAAAAATGATATATTTCTTCGTTATGCAAAGGTTCTTACATCTATCAGCTAATCTAATTTGTAATGAACTTTTCCAAAAATCTCACATACAATAATGAGAAATCTTTTAAATTTCATACAATTGTGAAACTACTGCTTCTGAGAAAATAATTCCCATACAATTTTCTCTTCGATAAAAGCAAAATATTGTGAGCCTATCCAGGTATGGGCAACATATATTCTTAAGATCCTCTTTTTTTTCAGAATTATTCGTCTTCCTTGCCATACAGAACCAGTTTTTCATTTTTTCTTTATATCACATTACTACGGTATTGTATAGTTCGATAATCCAACTACTGAATAAATACTTTCCGATTCCTCATGACAACTAACAACAAGGCAAATTCTTCCTACAATTTAAAAGTAATACTGAAATTAAATTATGCAAAATTTAGTTTAATTTGTACTCTTGGGATTTTGTTTCCCCACAGTATAAAGTCTAGGCTCATTTTTTGACAAACAAAGAATGAAAAAGTTTTATTTATTTGTAAGCCTTAATATTATGAACAGATAGCAACAAAGCTTTATTCGGTCTTTTTCAAATTTTCGAACATAACTAAAAAGAAATCATTTTTCAATTGGTGTCAAAATCTTTCGCCATGTGAAGATTCATTGCAGTTTGAAATTATGTTCCCTAAAATAAATGTCCATTACGATCTGGTAATTTTCGTAGCTTTTATCGACAAGATTATATAGATTGATATTTTAATTTTCTATCAAAAGATTATTGTAAAACTGTGAGGACTTTTTCAATTGAATTGATGAGTGGATAGTTTATGAAAATGAATAATTTCAGAAGTAATTTAAATGTATTTAAAATATTAAAATTTTTCTTTTGAAATCAGCGCTGAATCTAAACCAATGAGCGGTTGTTTCCTGTCTTATACTGGTTTGTTTTAAATCTGCAAGCTTAATCATTTATATGATTTATTTTCAATCGATTTCAGCGCAAGATTCAAATCATCTCAATTTTAATTGTTAATTTTTCAATTTTATATAAGCTCATTTTCTACTCAATTACCTCTATCATTCAGTTATGGATAGTTGTACAAGCCAGTAAATATAAACTTTATTTCAGCTTATTGCTTTTGCATTATATTTCTAAAATTTTTAAAGTCGAATTTTATTTATCTGATTAAATGGAAATTGTATTTTTGTTTTCATTTAATGAAAATTTACATACTTTACTGCACTCAGTTTCGATGAAGCGCAAAAAATTTCATATCTTTTTCATAACCAGCAAGTAACTGATAATATGTATTCACTGAAATCAAAATCAAAATTCAAGATTGATCAATTTTGGAAAATATAGATTTATGACAAGTGCATGAAATAGATCAGTACAGTGATGGAGCGACATCTAAGCAAACAGATGAAGAAATTGACCGGAAAATTTTTGGAGAAAAGTGAATTTGGAAGAATAACATCAGCCGCATCTCAAGTAATAATATCCTTCCTTCTTCCAATTAATTATCTATCTATCTATCTATCACATCATCTATCCAGCAGCTAGTTCATCTTAACACTCTCTTAAAATGAAATATCCATTTATATCAAAAAAAAAGGCTACGCTTCCACTCTTCCCTGCTAAATAACTTCATGATATCTTCATGTCTTAGAATAGTTCTTAAAATGATTTACATTTGCTTACTATGACTAATCTTTAATATTAACGATGATATGATTAATACTAAAAATGATTATTTTGTAGTTGCATAATGAAAGATATGTGAATAACAAAAAGGATGATTACGATGAAGCTGCAAACTACTTCATAGATGAAGAGAAAATAGGTAAGAAAAAACGAAGCCATCGACGGATATTGTCGAAACTTCGGAATATTGGCTGGCAGATGAAATTACGTAGTCGACGTGAACAATCAGTATCATCACAATCAACAGAACATGATTTTGAAACAAATGAAGGTAGTGAATCGGAGAGTACTAAAAGTGAACAAATTGAAAATCAATTTATGGAAGCACCATTGCAAAGCACCGATACAGTTCCATCGGATCAAGAGCTGGTTAGTTTTGTTTGTGCTTTACTTGACGTTTTATTCTCACGGTTGCTAACTAAGTTTGCAAAACTGATTTTATTTCTTTTGCTTTTTAAGAAATACATGAAACTGTGATGAATTGTTTAATAAGACTATGCATCGAGCAATTATAGGTCAACAAACGCTGTACTGAAATAAATCAAGAAAATGAAATTAGTAGTTAAACATTTAATCACTTGAATGTTTAGTGCTAATTCCACTTTTCTTATTTTTTTAAACTTATTCCGAACTTTTGCATTTTGATTTTTATCATTTGTTAACATTTTCCTAATATATTTCGAAATTTTTTTTCTAGAAATCTGAAATAATAATCAGCTCAATGGATAATTCACTTTGCAATATTGCATCACATTTACATCGGACTGTTGATACTAATAAGATAAACCAAGAAATTATTGCATCACAAGATGATAAGGAATACGAAGATCCTGACATGGCGCAGTCGTTTATTGTAAGCTTCAATTTTTATTCAACTGAAATACTATATTTCGTCGTTTTTTTTTATTCTTCTAATTTTTCAAAATAAACTGGTCGTCTTTTTATCACAACAAAGAAATGTTGTTAATTCTAAGGACTGAAAAAAAAGATGCAAGTTTTATTTCAGATACGGCTACATATATTTGAGGGTCGTGAGTTCCATGGAAATGGTTTGAATCCTTTGCTGCATGTGATATTGGATAGACAATGCCATTCGAGTTTATCACAGCATGATATGAATTCACCACGTTGGGATGAATCTTTGTCTTTTACGATTCGAAAATCATTTCAGCATATGATGCGAACGTGCTTGGAATTTCGAGTTCGTATTAGTTTTTTCTTTTTTTTTCTGTATTCCGAGTTTTTGTTTTCTCAAGAGTGTTTGATAAACCTCCCCTGAAAATGATTGATGGTCTATTTACGCTGCATTCCCTTTGCACAACCTTGATAAGACATTATTAATCCAGAAATCTGAAATAGGTGTATAATACTGAACAATTTGCGAGTGACACTTTGATCGGAGGATTTCAATGCAATCTAGGATTTATTTACAAATCAAAACAACATTTGCTGCGAGAAAAATGGCTTATTCTCAGAACTGATTATCAGGAAGTTGCTGCAATGGGAGAGACTGATCGACTGGCTTCTTCAGATATCCGTGGCTTTCTTAAGGTTCTAATTTTCAATTTGGTTTTTTATTTTTGAAAATTAATGAGAAATATTGTAGGAAAATGTAAGAAAAAATCATGTTTAATTCATTACCAGCTTCTATTATGAATCCCTTGATCGACAACTAATTCAATTTCGCTATTTTAAAAACATTGTAAAGATGTTGATATTGATAACAAATTTCATGATTTTTCATTTTGTTTAAAATCTCTTCATTATTTCCAATACTTTTCTCAATATCAATATTCATCTCGTTTTTAAAAGGTATCAATGAATGTACGTCGAAGTCTTGATCCGACACCAGCACCATCATTACGTAGCACAGTGATACATGATGATGAAGACATTTTGTTTTCCAGTTCATTAATGCAATACACTATGCTGGTAAATTATCTGAAAAAATCATGGAAGATATTAAACGTAAAAAACAATGTAACTTAACATGACAAAAATATTTTGGAGCGATATGCAATGTTTGTTTTCTTCAAAGACATTTATAATTAAATATAAAGAGTTTTATAACAGTCGAGCATGATAATTCATTTTCAGATAAGGATCTTCCAGTTATGTCAAATAGCTGATTATCTGCGAACACACAATGATGATGTTGCAAAGCTCGCTGTTCAAGTACAGGTATCAAGAGTCTAGTTTTTTTTTTCAGCAAAAGCAATCTGTACTTTGAATTAAAAAAAATATGAACAAAATTTTTTAGATTGGAAAAGAACGCGAGATGACACATGTTCTGCCAGCTCTATATGAAGTTATTGATTTTAACGAGGAAATCATGCTTCCTGTGGTTTGGCCAACAATTATCAGACATGTTCGTTAGTTTTTTAATTAAATGAAGAAGTATCAGAAATGAAATATTAAGAGATATCGTGGAAAAAATCCTTGAGATCTTATAAAATGCGAATATTGTTATCCACTTATGCTCAAGATCATTGCAAATATTTCTTTTGTCACAGTAAAGAGTCTATTTTAGATATCATTTCGTATTATTCTCATTTATCAAACAAAAATTCGCAAAAAGAACATGGAAAAAATATTGGCTACCGCACACTTGAACTTGTCTGACATTTGTCAGTCAGGATATATGAATATGATGCCAAGTGATTCCGTAAACAATGAAAACGCAGGGTTGATTTCTATATTGAAGAATGTTGAATATATCATAATTAATGAATAGAAATAAACTAAATAATATTTTACAGCTTCCTGCCAATATTTGGCCCGTCATATATAAGCTTTTATGCGTCAAATGAATATGGAGTGGCGAAGAAAGTGGAGAAAGCTGTACGAGAAGGAAGACGATCCGGCGATTGGTATTAATTCACTTATATTGATAGACTTTTTGTTTCCAAAATAGAATAGCAAATTACAGTTTCGTTGCTCGTGCACTCATCGAAGTGATATGTTTGGAGGAAAATTGTGGCGGGCGAAGCTATCATGATTCAGTTACGCCTGATATTGTGCTATCTCTAAAGCCACAACTGCGTACATCAGAATACGTATTACTGTCTACATTTTTTGCTGTAAATATGATTCATCCTAATCTCAAGTAAGTTTGTTTGACGAATTTTTCCTTTGATTTTACTCAATATGAATTTGCATTGATGGAAATCTTTGATTTCTGCTTCAACAGATCGAAAAACGTGCATTTTTCGTTGAGCATAGGGGAATACGGTAATCGAGCTTACGAAAAGGTACCAAAATGTACGGCACGAACACTTCCGGTACTCTTTTTTGCTATTACTTATATTTTTAAATTTGTATTGCTATGGCATAGCGAAGATTATGAATATTCTGATGCTTCGAAAAACATTTGAAACTGAATATATGGAAGAACTTTAAACTAGCTAAAAGTCGAGACTCACTGTTGACCTAACTATTTTTAAGGTTATGCCAGCCTTCGCGGAGAAATACTATACGATGCCATGGGGAAATCATAAGCCTGTTTGTGAAATTCCTTGCGCATGGGAAGATGTTTCATTCCGGATGAGACATTCCAATTTTTTGCAAAAGGTTCTTGCTTTTTTTTTTGTTTTATTATCACCTATTATTTATTTACCTACTGATATTATGCACTTGTCGCTGAGTCTTAAGCTTATTCAAACTTTGACAGGTTTCTTTATGTTTAGATAGCTAAGATGCTGCTACACTCTTCCAGTCAGGCAAAATTGAAATCTGATGGTAAAATAGAAGCATCTTCAATCATCGTCGATGCTATTGAACAAGCTTGCGATTATTTTGTCAAATTGAACAAATGGTTTATTTCTTCAATTCACTTTCAATTCATTTCTATTTGGTAATGAAATTACTACCAATATTTAGATGCTAGGGATAAATTTATGTTTTCAGTATTGAGCGAGACTGGAAATCACCACTGTCATCATCGCTTGATCGGCAGCGTCGTCTTATCATTATTTCATCCATTGTGAAAATAATCGAAGATTTCACTGCATTGAAATATGATAAAAATGATGTGTTTCAAGTGAACGAAGTTAGTATAGATTCGTCTTTATCGCAATCAAATAGTCAAATTTCATGATTAAATTGCATTTTGGGTTTTACTGTTTTCTACATTACATTTGTTATATTTGTAATATCTATCTTAATCGAATGACATATTAATGTTAATCAGTTTTATTTATTTTCCAGATTGCTTTGAATCAGTTGCAGCAGACTGCTGAATTATTAATGAAAATTTCAAATGAACCAGAAATGTCAATACCCGATGCAGTACTTTCGATGTGCGATGGTGATAAATTGCTCGCATTCGCACGAATTCCTGTAAACGAAGTAGTTTTTATTTTATTGAAATTGGATTTATTTCATTCCTGAGTATTAAAGCAAAAAATTTAATCCAATGAGATTGTATTTCAACTAATATTTGGTGAAACTTTTCGAGAACGAAAGAGAGGAAGATAAAATAAAGCAGGTAGTAGTGGAAACCATTGTCTACGGATTTAGATTTTCAAAGTCTTATTTATTACATTCGCCAAATTATCCTTGAAGCTAAAGAATAAGTCGAAGGTTTTAGATATATTATCATAACGAAGAGTGCTATCGAGGAATGTACTGTGGACGTCTGCGAGCAATAACATTAAAATGGCCAAGCTATGACGAGAAGAGGGAGAAGAAAGACCAAATACCAGCTATCGTTCACCTTCGCCTTTGGTTTGGAAAAGTAATGGATCGTAGCAATTGGGATGAAACTATCAAACCTGGAGTCGTACAATATTTTGCAGAAGTTTTCGAAAATCAGCGAAGGCACTTAGCTGATCAGTGGATTGAAACTGATGGGAAAAAGTCCATTTTATAGAAGTTTACTGAAAATTGGACACAAACACACTGCGGAATTGCTGAAATGCTGAAGGAAAATTTTTTTGCCAGTAATAAAATTTAACAGAATGATTTCAGCGGTGAACCCTACGCTCGATCGGATGAAACCGGAATTATTCGAATGTCCGAAGACGATGTAAAAGTATCTCATGGATGGTCTTATAAGGTTAAATTTTGAAAATCTTGTCAAAATCGTATTTATTACTGAATTTGAGTAAAATTTAATATTAGTGCATCATTAATAATTTAAGGGAGCCTGGAAAATAATGTTTTGCCATGACATGTGGGTTGGACCTGATGCTGGCCATTCTCAATACGAAGATGAAATTTTTGAAGTTCAGAAAAAGCAAGAAGATATTTGGACTGATTTGTATTATACAAATGCATCTGGCAACCCTATTGATAATGCTCGTGATCAAAATGCTCCGCCAGGTGAGAATTTTTCTTTATAACTTCAAAATATTTATTTATTCAGCACACAATTCCATTCAGTTTGATAGAACTGAGGCAGATATTTACACTTATATTGCGTTGAACTTTAAATTTGAAAAAAAGAAAAATCTTGTATCAAATATCTGAGAAACTATGGAGCTAAATACAATTTGAGGATGGCAATGGGTTGGCGATTGGACAATCGATCTGTTCCGTGCAGGCGATGTCGAAGGATGGTCTTATTTTTCAAATGCAGCTAATTTTGTCAATGATGATGCCATTATTGATTACAGAGAACGGTTAGTGATTTCGCTTTTTGCAATATTGTAAATTTGCACTGGAAATTTTCATAATTTAGAGCATGTGATCCTACTTCTGTTTGTTAGATGAGCAAATAATACTACAAAAACTATGTTGCATCTGCAGTTTGAATCTAGAAGGAATTTTGTTAGGTCAGTCTAATTAAGCTTCGTTTCAACATTTTGGTTTTAATTAAGTGATGATCGAGATAACTTAATACGAATTAAACCTACCTAATGAATCTTTCAGAGAAGGACATAAATTTCGTCGGAGACGCTGGAGACGTATGAGGATGCTTGGAACAGGCACAAAGGATGTTTTTGAAAATATCGATGCTTTACGGCGAAGCATTGATCCTGAGCTTTGGGAGGTTATGCTTTTTTTATTTCTTTTTTCTTTCAGTTCATTTACCAATTACATCGTTGTTGTTTCCTTTGTAGTATGCAAGCGATTTTCATGAACCAGTCCATGTACAAAAGATGCCTGGTGACAAATACCGGCGCCGGCGATATGTTCGTGAAATGGTCTTCTCGGCTAATCTTAGCCAGAGGTTTATATTTGTTAAGATTACATCAAAAATTGTTTGCTGTTTTATATAATATTAGTAATGGAGTCAGTAATTTGTAGGAGAAGATTGGCTCTTCATTTGGCTGAAGATGTTTCAGTTTCACCTCGAATTTATGAAGTAAGATTCTCGAAATTACCAGGATTTTGTTTAAAAAAAAGAAAAATATTCGTCTGAAATATTCATTTTTTATGCCAGTAAACTTCATCTTTAAGGTTTATGATCATGTAACACGTTGGCAAATGCGTGCATCAATTTTATGGGCTAGAGATTTACTAATGACAAATCATCATGGATCAAAAGCATTTGTTCGAGTTGTATTTCTGAATCGTTGTCAGGAAACGGGAATCGTTGAAAATACTGTTTATCCTATCTGGAATGAAACACTTATTTTTAAGCGAGTATGTTTTTCATAGGAAAAAGAAGAAGTCTTTATAATAAGGCTTAGCATTAAGGAAAAACTCAGAAAATGAATCCATTATTTAAAAGATAACTCAACTATGAATTAGGTATGTTTTTATATCTTTTACAACTCACGTTGTTCTTTTCTAGTTAATAATATGTGGTGGGATGGTGTCCGTCCATAGAGATCCACCTGCAGTGATGGTGGAAGTATGCTCAGAAGATTTCAATTCTTCTGAAATATTCCTTGGGCGTTTTATGACAACTCCGTCAGTTAGATCACTTGCAACTGATTGTCGTGGAACACCTACTTGGTTTCCGTTATCATTCCGCAATGATAGACAAAAGTATGTTGGAACAGGAGTATTAATCTTTTTAATAAATCGCAATTTTCCAGATTTGTCTTTACTAAGTTAAATAAATCTATTTTGGGCAACAATCATTTTCAGGGGCGCTTTATTAGCATTATTTGAACTATTTTTGTATGAAGGTCAGGCTATACACATTGCACCACTGAAGCCACCACGTAAAAAACGAAGTACTCGTTATTCAGTGGCACGAAGTGTCTGTCCGGTTATCAAGCAATACACAGTACAAATTTTGTGTTGGGGTGTTCGGGATTTACCTCGATATAAAGTAAATTTTAAGATTGCAGAACAATGAGTTGAAAAGTGCAGTCCTAAAGAACATACTAGTGGGTGCTCTGAAAGAATTTTTTATCTGATGAATGCAAATATTATCCTATTGTTTATCGATCTTACAAACTTTAATCGACGAATGAAATTATGTAGCATATTGTAGCATTCAAAGCACCGCATCTTTACATTAAATGCCGTTTCCATTCAGACAATTAATTCATCTCTTCCTGTAGAGTAGTTACTGACATTGATCTTTTGTTGATTATTTAAAATATATGTCATGTTGAATTTTTAAGATAACTAGCAAGATCGATTTTCTACTTATCATTTTGCTTAATGTCTTTTGCAGTTATCATCTGTGCGTAACCCATTTGTGGAAATTCGAATTGGTGATAAAATCGCCCGAAGTGATGTGATCGAAGATGCGAGATATAATCCGAATTTCAAATGGCCATTAATAATTTTGAATAAAGTTCAACTTCCTGTTCATTTTTATTATGCGCCACCACTAATTTTCAGTTTGTATGACAGGCGTTCGTTTGGGCGTGAACCACACATCGGCATTTGCATTGTTCAAGATTTTGCCAAATATATTAAGAAGTTACCGAAGGTTCATGTTTTTATGGACAGTATATATTTTGTTACTGTTTCCAAAATAAAGATTTATGTATACCCGTTAGTCGATATCTTTATTATTTTTTCAAAAAAAACCAGGAAGAAAAATTGATGTAATGATGACCAATCGCTACGGTTATTAATAATAAACATCTGAATGGATTAAAAATTATCAGATATGATTGCCAATAATTTGATGACTGCGGAAAATTTGATGTGCACTTACATTTTTTGTGATGTTTCAGCGTGCAGGGCGGAATAATTCCAGTTGGCAGAAATATGATGAGATATTGTCTTTCGAGGAAGCTTATGAAGAAAGAATGGTGATGATAGATTCCAAAGAATATTTTTTTGATAATTGCTTAATCGACTGGTGGAGCAAATACTACAGTTCAATTGGTGAAAATGAAAAAGCACCAGGATATGCTGAGTACTTTATTAGTTTCAAATTGACAACTTCGTTAAGTATAGCTCTGATATAAAGAATGAAAAACATATATTTATTGCACTTTTAGATCTTTCTTCTTTCAGTTCTGGAATCGAAACGTTACGGGTGTTTACATGTGCTCTTGAAGATGTGAGTGAGTATCGTGGGTTTTCTGACTTTCTTGATACATTTATATTTCGAAAGATGACCAAAGAAAATGTCGAATCACCAGAGTTAAGAATGCCATGCGGTGAACTCAAAGCCCGAATTTTTATCCAACAAGAGGACAAAAAATCGAATGGTTCATTCTCATTCTTCTGCTATTCATATTTAGAATTTTAATTTCTTTCTTCTAATTAATGGATATCGTTCCAATTATCATTATGTTTAGAAGATTTTGCCTTACCTATCATGGAATTTACTGGAGTGAGCAAATGTACGGTTCGGGTATACATCATTAGAGCTTTCGATTTGGTTAGTAGACGAAAGGATGGCACCTGTGATGCTTATATTAGTTTGAAGTCAATTTTGCTTCTATTTTTTTAATTTTGGGCTAAGGAAAGTTCAGTTTCTTAGAAGAAAAATATTGAATTGGTAATTTGGAACTCTAAAAAAAAACTGAAAATTATTATTTATAACGAATTCTTTTTGAACAAAAAATTTAAGTGGCAGTAGTGATTCGTCAGATTGATTAATCTCAGATTGATGATTATTTTAAGAATTGTTAATTTTTAATTTTTCTAAACTTCTTTAAAAGAACTGTTGCATCTTCTATGAAGCATAAAGTAGTTAAGAAAATATGTTTTTGAAAGATGTTGTAGATGTGGAACAAAAAAGAAAAAAAATTTACGAAAAGATTACCGACCAGGCTCATTGAATCCATTATTTGGCCAAATAATTGAAATGGAAGTGGAGATACCAATGGATAAAAATCTCGTAGTATCAGTTTTGGATCGCCATCGTATCTTTTCTGGTATATGAATATTTTTTAGCAGAATTAATTCTAATCACTTCTCTGAAAATTTCTCAAGCGTGGATGAAAGAACTTAGATAAAGAGATATCAAGCAAAAGATGAAAGCATTCTAAAAAATTAAGAAGTCAAACTTTAAGCAAAATAAATTTAGGAATCGTTTTTAAATCAGGAAACCATGTTGCCATCAAAATTTTTTGCAGACAATGAAATCGGACATACAGTAATTGATTTAGAAAATCGTCTTTTGACACAGTTCCGAGCTACCGTTGGCTTATCGCAGCAATATACAATACAAGGACCACTTGTTTGGCGCGATCAGCTTACACCTCTTAACATATTAAAACGGCAAGTTATAATACATATATTCAACTTTTACAGAACTATTGTATCTCTAAGTCCATAATTCCATAAATATTTTTGAATGATAAGCGAGAGCTCACTATTCCAGCAACTTATAATAACCATTACGTACTGCCATTTTAATTATTTAACTTAAATATCTGAACCAATTTCCTAATACACTTTTTATCTCTTTTCCTGCCATTCCTAAAATTATTTTCTTAGGCCGTTTTTATTGAAATAAATTTTTTATAAAGAGTAGATAAAAGCCTTATTAGTAAAGACTTTTTATTTTCTCTTTTGCATTAACTGATATTCAGGCATTGCATAAAATGAATTATCCTGTACCAGAGGTAATAATGAAAGAAAAAGATGTTGGGATTGCGATTGCCGAGTCGCGGTGTGGTTTAGCGAAATTGAGAAAGGTCCTCCAAATCATGCGGAAATTTTAGGTCGACCGTTACACGAGTCGCGCTTTATATTTTGACAAAAGTTTGTTTTTTTTAACGGAAAAAAATCGTTGACTTCCAAGTTCAAATGCTATCATAAACTGGGTTAGACAAACGAAAACCAATTGAATATTAGATAAATCTGGTAAATTTTAGATGAATCTGGTACCAGAACATGTGGAAACTCGACCGCTCTACAACGCTATCAGTCCGGAATGTGTGTGTGGTAAACTGGAAATGTTTGTCGATTTATTCCCACATGCACTGGGCTCAGTACCTCCCCCTTGAATATATCCTTCGCCAACTCTCACAAATTTCAGCTACGTGTGGCAGTTTGGAGTGTTCGTAATGTAATTCTTACCAAGAAAACAATGGGAAAACCGTATTTAATAACACTCCTTTTTTCAGACTGATTTATAATAGGGTCTGTAAACGTCCTTATAATATTGTATTTTCAGGCAGCAGATATTTATTTGAAGGTTTTTTTGAATGGAAGTGAAAAAGAAGAGAAAACTGATGTTCATTACCAAAGTCTTGATGGATATGGCTCATTCAACTGGCGTTTTCTGTTTGATTTCAACTTCGATATTTGGGAGAAGAAAAATCGTGATGTACACGAAGAAACGTCTCTCTTTGGGTTTTTTTTTCTTTATCTTTGGCTATTACGTTTTAATTAAATGTCATTTTTGATTAAAGCTATCCTGAACTTATTTTACATTTAAAATCTCAGCAAGATGTCGTCATTATTGGTAGATCCAATACTGTTCGTTCAAATCTGGGATAAACAAATTTCGAAAAGATGATTATATTGGGCAACTTGCCTTGGATTTGCTTTCTTTCGACGGTATTGATGCTTTTGCATTTGTTAAGGTCAAGATGAATTTAAAAGATGATACAATCTTTGAATATACTTAGATATACTTAGTGTACTGAAGTGTGAAATGAAATTGAACATTCCAAACTACAGAAATTCTTTAAATATAGAAATAAGAAAATGGTTGTATATTCTTGAAGAAGTTAAGAAACTCAGAAAAATACGAAAAAATCTTGAGAATGATTCATTTCTCCTTATAGTGAATTTTTAAATGCTGAAGCAGAATCGGAATGGATAGGAAAATAAGAATGGAATATTTATTTCTGTCGTCCTACAAGTATACTCGATAAGTAGATGTAATTTAGAAGCACAAATTGATGCCGACGAAATGTACAATATTGATTATTCTCGCGGAAATCGCAACCGATGCGCTGTTTCAAGTGCTGTTCTTATTTCTGTACTATCAAAGGATTGGAGAGAAAAAAAAACATCCCATTACCACAAGCACCGGTATCTCTACTTGTTCTCGTATCTTTTCGATGTATGTTACGAATTTTCCCAAAAAAGCACACCAGATATGTTGTTGACAATTTTTCGATTTAAATTGCAGCCATATATACCAGGAAGAGTTGGTCAATTTTCATTATTTCAACAGCGTACAACATATGGCTGGTGGCCGTGTGTAGCACTTCTTTATCTGACGAACAGGTTTTTGCTTTTTCTTTACTCGTTCATCCTAGACAAAATGATTATCCATGTATTAAAAGATGTTTCTGCTATTTCCAACATATTTGCAGAAATTAGATTTTGATGCGAAGAAAAAAAAAGATATGACTTCACTGCTCAACAGCCATTATATGAATTAGAACTACATTGTTAACAGCCAAAGAAGCAAAATTTGATCCTGTAGGGAAAAAGCGAAAAAAACCAAACCACGTAAATTCTTGTCAACATTTATAATGCTTCTTGTATTTTTCATTTTTCATGACACTCTCTATAAACGAATTTCCATAGAAATATCGTATGAAATAGCATTGATTTTTGAATTATGTTAATTACAAATCTCTAGGAAATGCTGCAGTATTTAGCATATCAAGAAAGAATATGCCAAAATACATAGAAATCCACTACCTCATACTTATTATTTTTCTCTTAAATTCCAGTTTCACTAGATGAAATTAGATTGAATTTCATGGATGCTTATTTTCAGTCACCCTATCTTCCGCATCCAAACCGTTCTCGCTTGGATCAATTTTGGTGTCTTTCACGAGCAAAGGCATGTTGTTCCTTGTGCTGGATGAATTGGGGTAAACAGTCCTTACCATATCCTTAGCTCTTCTAATTCTTTTGGTCCTTATCGTCTTCATCTGTTTACAAATTACCTGATATTGTTGTTATGAAATTATTTAATGCTCATATTTAATGATGAATTTTCTGTTCTGCCCAAATGAATACTAAAAGCAGTCTATCTCGATAAATTCTAAAGTGTGTAAATTCTACCGGAGTTGCTCGAAATGTTTGACTAATTCATTCTTAATTTACCCAAGAACTTAGAAAAACGCCAGTGTCAGAAGTAGATACTTTCTTCTGCCTTTAACTACTTATTAAATCTCTTGGTATTTGTGATTAAGGCAATTTAAGAACATGTGAATTGTAGTGTTACGAGAAACGTGATGTTTGAATATCAATTTTTTCCAAGGCTATGCAAGAAGTATAACTGTAATTACTGACATTCAAGGATAGTCTACTGAGACCTATATAAACCTTGCAGTGAAAAAATATTTCTTGTTAAAAGCATAACGAAACCCATCAGTTATCATGTCATAAAGATCTTTGGTACCATAATGAAACCAAAGTTGTTTGTTGTTTTTTTTTACTTTTTATTGTTATTTCTGTCTGGACTGTTCATTGTATGGATAAAATGTTACTATTTTGCAGAACTTGACCCTGATTCCCGTAACAATCTGAAAGTACAAAGGATGGATGATGTTCAAAGATCTGTAAGATAACCAAGCTACAAGCTGTCCCGAAAAATCAATACTCATCACATAGGGAGGTCTAGAAATCCCCAGCAATGCCTCGACCTCACTCCACAGACCCGCCAAATAGCTATGCACGATGAAATGACGCCCAACGGCCGAGAAACTGTAACAGCGTCATAGCAAAAGGCATTCTTAGTGGCATAATGAAAATCATAATTCCGCCATTATAGAATTGTAACGGAGGGCAGTAAATTGCTTTTTTTTTAAATTATTTCCATTCAGTAAAGCTTCACTCTTCCAAGAAAGCGCACAACATTTCGAAAAGTTTTTAACATAATTAAGAGTATGTGTGTTTTCCAAAAGTACCAATGAATTTTAATCTTTACTGATCAAATTTTTATTAAAATTAAAACAATCATTCCAGCAATCATTCTGGATAGTTTTTTTTCCAGTCGCTACAACGACAGGCAATGCCAGAAAATCACGGTGGCCATCCTCATTGGTGCTTGTGAGGTAAATTTTCCATAAAATATGGATTACTCACACTGAATAGAAATTGAAGATGATTTTTTAGCATTTAATTTCAGGCTATGAATTAGCATTTTCATTTACTAGAATATTTCTGCTTGAAAATTCAGTAGTTAAATGGCAAAATACACCCACTATTTTTTTTAAGCACTAATTAAATTTATGACATAAAACATAATAGCAGGAAATACGCCAAATTTAAATACTTCATCTCATCAGAACTGATGTATGACCGAAAAGAGTATTATTCACTTCCTGCTTGTTGATTTAGTGGGAACATGAACTGGATGCCGCATAATATTGAGACATTTTGTATCTCTTGATATATGACAGTGATTGATTTTTCGGATAAATGCAGATAAATAATTCCTGGCTTGAGTAATAATGATAAATAAATCAGACACGCTGGTACATAAATATATGTATGATTTATTTATCATTATCGCGGTGATTGTTTAAGTTAATTGTCAAGCAGCAAAATGAATCTTCATTTCTAAGGTTACATCTTGCGAGGATTTTTGGCTGCTAATTTTAGTAAGCCTAGAAATAAAGCCTTCTACCCGGTTCGTCAAACACTGTAAGGCCTTATATTAACTGATGCGATAAAGAGTTTATCAGAATTATTATCAAACAGAAAGAATAACATATTGTATCAATGATTACTAAACAGTGTCATCCCTCTTCACTTTTCTTTTATGCGCTTCATTGCTTTTTTGCTCAGTTTCTCTCTTTTATTTCCTTTCGTCTTTTCCGCGCTCCCTTCACTCTCCTTTTTTTCATTTCCTTCGTTCTTTTTTTCGTCGAAACTACCCTCTTTCTCATTTCCTTTATTATCATCAATGTCATCTTTCTTGTTCTTTTTTCTTCTCTCTTCATTATCTCCTTCATTGCTCTTATTCTGTCGTGACAATAAAGCGGAATCTGCATTACCATCCATCATCTTCGTAGATCCCGTATTCTGAGTGTGATTTTCGCGGAGAGTCTGAGCTTCGCCTGGCATATTGTCCGGGAGTTTCTTTCCCCGAGTCTCCGGCACTAGGAAAAAATAAAGCAAGAAATCGGCTGTACTTGTTAGGAACATCAGAAAGAATGGAGCGGGCGGCCAGTGTTTGCTCTATAATTATTCATTCATTTTTCATTCACTTAAATATAACTATTAATTAATTATTTACTAAGAAAAGCCTCAATGTCAGATATGGACGTATTTCTAGAGAAGCATCTTTCTCCGCGCCGATACTTACCGGAGAGATAGCAAATACTTATTCTTTGACATTTTACAAGAATAACTACGAGTCTCGGGCAATGCACTAACCGGGATAAACACAAGCGGGCTGACAATAGTGCCCAATCTATTGAATGTTTGAATGAAAGCAATGCCTGCACTACGTACTGGTGTCGGGAATAGCTCGGTTGGTTGTACGGCGTCCAAAACAAATAATTCCGTGCACATTGCGGCTGCCAAAAGGGAGGCATATCGTGTGAACGTAATAATCGCATGAATCAATGCTTCACCTGAATTTTTTTATCAACACTTCACAATGTTACATATTCATTTACTATTTTTGGGGCTAGCCAGTGAAATTACTTCATATTCTGAGAGTCCAGAAGTTGGCCCATTATTTCTATCCATTAGTTTGTTGTCAATATTCCCGACTGCTAAGCAATGAATGCCTAGTCCGACTTAGCGTGAAATTCAATAGACACTAGTTCTGGTAGCTTTAGAGGGTTTTTCTCTCACATGCAAAAATTTACCTGTGCCACTTGCTTTTACAACTTCTTTATATGTATTAATTCTTGGCCCTGAAAAAATGATATAATTATTTTTTCGAACAGTTTTTTGATCTTTTTTTAATTGCTTTTCTTAACATACAGTAATTTATAATGAATTATCATCAGTTCATTATTGCTGCAGATATTAAATGATTCAAACAAGCAAACAACTTTTATCGTGTTGACATGCATGACTCCACACACGTCAACCAACCATCGATTACGTCAATCGCGCGAAGTATTCCATGATAATATCAATTGCCGTGTAGAAGTATTATTGGTGTAGCATTTAGAATTTTGCTGTAACTTATTTCCTATGATTTAAAAAATTAGCTTACATGTAAATATATAAATGACAAAAATGATTCCCATAATGGCAGCAATAAATCCAACAGCAATCAGATGGAGTAAACGTCGGCCAACTCTTTGAATTGAAAATTCAAGTCCCGCAGCCAATATATTAATGGCCCACCTTGCAGCGCCAAGAATAATGACATTAATATAAACTGTACCCGCCAATGCATCCATGTTGTACGCTATACCGTAACTGATGAAACTTGTTGAGAATCTGTAAGTATCAGTAATTTCAAAGCTTAATTAAATTGGAAAAATTTCGCATTGATATAACCAGATATTCTACATGCAAATATGCTATCAAAAACACACAAACTAGTAGCAAACACTATTGCATAACTGCCCAGCTTCCAATCAGTGAATAAATGATAAAAATAATAATTCTTCTTTCCTTTTCCCATTTTTACCAACTGAAATTGATTCAAAAATAAATTTATTAATCAAAGTATCCCTACAAAAATTAATGGTTGTGAATTTGCAAAAATGATAAGAAATTCGTCTTCTATTCTATAATATGCCTCCTCCTTCGCAGCTTCTTGAACAGCAGTGATAATTTTTTCTTCTCTTTCCGGTGTAAGTTTTTCATCCCATTTCCGGATATAAATGGCTGCTTTTGATGCCTTCTCTCCTTTTCCTTTTTTTATTAGCCATCGTGGCGTATCCACCAGAAATCTTAATTTTCCATTCAGATTGCTCCTCAGAGATTTGAATAAATTGTTTTACTTCTTAAAACTTTTTTTGCAAGTTACAGTTTTGCTTAAGGCATACTATCAGTAATCTAATCACTGCAAACTTTTAACAAGCATTTCATCGACTAATCATTTTAAAAGCGTTGTCAAAGAAACATGAGGAATCAAAGTTTAAAAAAAAATTAAAACAAGCAATATGGTAAAGCTTACGGTATCATGATTAAAGGCAATACCGTTATGGCAGCAGTTACCCATGACAGAATCTTCCATTTCTTACACACATATGCGATGCCAGCCAAGACGATGTAATTTGGTGAATATGTAACTACAGTGGCCACCCACATCCGATGCTTGTCCGGTAAATTTTCCATAAAGTACGGATTACAAACACTGCAAATTTCTGTTGACGAAAAATGAATTTAATAACTTGAAAAATTGCATGTAAATATAACAAAGTTTAGAAAATTCATTTGCAATTTTAAAGATTCAGTTAGAAATCAAATTTCAATTTAATTGAATAATAACTTATTGATACTTACCAATGCTTTCCTCCTGTGAAGATCATATCGAAGAAGCGAAGAATGGTAAATACGATGAAAGATGGCGAAAATGGTGTAGCAATAAGAAATATTATTAAACCAACAGTGAATGATAGCAGTATCTAATATTCACTTATTCTTTAAAGTCAAAATTTTATATGGTTAAAATTCATGGTTTTAATTACATTATCTTCTTAAAAATTTTCTAATTTCTTATTTATTTATATACATCTTATTGCAGATTGATTATTTGACTTTTTTTATCTTCAAAGATAATATCATTTTTGCTATATTTATTCTTACTTTCTTCCTACCGAAAATATCAGCAAGATTGCCAGCTACAATAGCTCCAATCATCAAACCAATATTTTGCATTGTTGTACCCAGTTTGATATATTCTATTGGTATGTCAAACTAAAATTTAACTGTTTTATTGAATAAAAGTTGGTAAGATAAAACACGCAGTTGAACTTATTTATGATAAGTATCGGGAAGACGACAAATTATATACACACAATTTTATGAGAAATACCATAGACTTTTTTTGCTGTACTAGTTTTTATGGATATTTATAATGAAGCAAAAGATCGTTGTGCTACTGATGCTTGCAAATTAGCAAGGCTTCATTTGCGTATAATTAAATTAAAGTATGAAACTACTGAAAAGATCATACGTCATAACTTATGGGAATGAAATCATATGTTCTTGTAGAACACATGACATTGACACTTTGATTTGTCATTATCCAACAATTAGTTATATTGCAGGTCTTAGTTGATATGTAATCTGAGTATTTCTTTGCGCAGACGTCTTCCACTTTAGATTTCCGATCTACCAGAAATGGAAATTGTCAGCATCAAAGATTTTATCGTTGCTTTCTGCATTCATATTCATGATTTTGAGAATTAACTTCTGTGACATTGGAATAACCATATCAGCTTATGAATTTTTATTTTTTAGTTCGCTTTTGCAAAACTTCATATTTCAAAAAAAATCATTCAGTAGCCTCACAGAATTTTTGTAGCATATGTCAGATTTTGGGATAAAATTCACGCATTGAAAACTTTTTTTAGTTTCATGTATCGCACTGACAAATCACAAAATTACGCTTTAATATTTATTAGAATATTTACATAGTTGCTACTTCTATTCGATCTTACCTTTAAAATTAAAATTTGTTCTCATAAAGTCTTTAAAATTTCAATTTAGTTCTCGAGACGCTAAGATCAAATATTTAGATTGAAGCTATTTTTTCCTTTGTTGATATGGATAATGATAACGAATAAAGAAATTAAAGCCAAAGTATGATCATAAAAATTTTACTTAAACTTGGCTCAAACGACAGCATTGAATTCATTGGTTCAATAATGTCGGATTTTATTTTCCAGCTTTGAATAGCAAAAAATAAAAAAATACACTTTGTAAATAAGCAAGCAATATTATAGGTGGCAACATACCGGCGAATGTCATGAAGAGTAAGTTGCATAATTGTGATAGGACCATGAAAAAATATGCCAGAGTTAGATAGGCTACATATTTGCCACATATCTGTATATCAGATATGCTGAACTCAATGTTATTTGATATTTTCGACGATTTCGGCTTTCCTTTTCCTTCTTCAGCATCTTTCAACATTCTCTTAAGTGAGTAATAAATGTATTAATTAGAAAGACAAGCAAGCTTAGCGCTCGATTTAATATAAAATAAATAAACCTTAATGAAATGCAACGCTAAATGTTCTCTACAATGAAATGTATTGGCGAGCAGAGAATAATTTTCTCTAGCTTTCTATTTAGAATATTTGTAATTTTGAAAGCATTCAGAAATTTTCATCGCCAATAACATTTTCTTTTATTTTCTACTTTAGTTGGCATTTGAAATAGTTTAAAATGAATTATTTTAAAACACAAATTCCATATGGAATTTTCATATTCAAGCAGTTTATAACATTCATTTTTAGAATAAAAATTTTAAAAATAAATTTCTGAAAATCGAAGAAATAAATTTTAAAAAATCTGAATTCTTTTCAGCATGGAATTTCTATTAGATTTAAAAATGATAAGAAAAATGTTAGAAAGTAATAGCTAATTCATAAACAAGATAAGTTTGAAAATCGACCAAAACAGCAACAACCGCTAACCTCAAGTTGTTTCCAATTAAGAGAAGTGTATAACAGAGTCGATGAGATTTCTATAAATATTATCATTTAGAAATTTGCATATAAATTTCCATTAATTTCATTTTATTCATGGGATATTTGATGTGTCTCTGTTCGACATTTCTACAATTTCATATCACGTCACTTTCCGATTTTTATCCATCTATCGCACAGCATATACGTTGAGATAATCTCTCAATATCACATCCAGGCTATCATCATATTTAGCTATTTTATTTTCCTTCCTCTTCATTATTTTTACATAGAAAAAATTATTGCTTTTGAAAAACCTACAATACTAAATTTTACGACATCTAACTTCGATGTCGATCGAAAAAATAAGATTTTCATCGAAATTACCTTATCACTTCATTGGAATTGACTGATTACTTTTTATTATCATTTGAAGCCTTCATTGCTTCCTCTGTAAATTGCTTAGCTATATTAAAACTTAAGGGTTGAATTATCAGTCATTGCTCGAGAATGAGATTGATTGAAGGTCTACTTTCCATTATGTTTCACTAATCAATAGCAAACCAGTGCAAGATTAATATTTCAATCATCAAATAAATTTATTATTATTATTAAATGAATTGTGATCTAAATTGATTTTGAAGTTATTCCCTCTTATAAGTTATTTTCTCTTATATTCTTTGAAGCTCGTTTCGCTGAAATTACAGATTTTGATCAAATTTTCCTATTTGCAATCAGGTTTAAAGTTAAATAGATTTTGGAAAGAAAACATGTCAAATACAAAATATGAATAGTCTTCGATTCTGAAGTCTGGCCATCTACTGTTTATTTTGTATTTTCAACTTTATCAATTTTTGTATCACATACATCCCCGAAAATTCTCAATTCACGACATTTTCAAAGGATAAAATATAATTTCATTTTTGAGCAATTTCTTAAGTTTTTCAATAAAGTCAAGTAATAAAAGTTTTTGACATATAACAGAGAGAAATCGCGAGTTGGTAATTTTACCAAGATACATCGAAGTCAACAATCGTTTTTTCACTGCAAAAATGTTAAGGACAAGAAAAATGAATTATTTGATTCATATCGCCGATCTTCTTTAGCCATAACAAAAATTGAGAGTTCCTTCTGTCTTTCAATGGTAGCACCTTAAAACTTAGGTAATTAAATCTTTATTATGATAATTTCGATAACACTCAACGCAACAATTACAGTATCACTGATAGAGTAAGATAGTTCTAATGATGATAACATGACTCAGGAGAAAAGGAATAACCAAAGATGCTCAAATTGTTAATTAAGATTCTTCGCATTATTCCGAAATCAGTTCTGAGGTCATCAGAATCACCTCCTTTGTTTGGAGCATATAAACGTGATAACTAATATAATTTACAACATCTTCACTTACAATTTAATATATCTCTGATAAATTCCCTTATAAATCTTTATATTTTCTTTCATCAGGGAACTTCTTCGCGATTTTAGCGACATCTCATATGATGGAAATTGAAAGGATGAATGTTTTATGAATTTTCACGACTTTTCTCATTTTAATTCTGCTGATGAAGCAAATTTTTTTCAATGTTTCTTACTGCAGATAAACTAACTTATCAAAATATATCGCAAAGTTTTGTCAGAATTGTTGAAATTAAATATTAAACTCTTCGCAACGAACAACATTTAGCCAGAATAAGTTTAATAACAGAATAACTTTAGCTATAAAAAGACAATAAGCTTTCTTCAAGAACAATATTATTTCTATGCATAAAAAAATTTCGACTTTTCAGTTTAAACTGACAAACCTGAAATTATCCAATTTCTGAATTTATTTCCTATATTGTTCTGTTATTTTGATATGTGACATCGTAGAATTCATATAAAATTGTTCTTTGTTAGGATTAGCATCCATCTGTAATTTGCCTGAAAATGAATTTAAAAAAAAAATTCTGTCCTGAATTTCTAACTTGGAACTAACGATCTCTCACTTTTTAAGAGGATAGTGGTTCAAATGATAAGGGAAATGTTTATTTATCGATATAATGTGTGAAATAAAATGTGTTAAAACTTTTATCATTCCGAGAAGAAAGTAGAGATTTGCTTATCCAGTATAAGTTCAATATACTAGTGATAGCTAAACTAAATATTTACTTTTTATGACTTAAATGAACATTTGTGATTTTGAATCTTTTGGCTCATTTTTTCTTCTCGCCTTGATATTATTGTGGTAAAACATGAGAACTTCCATCAGCAAACAGCAGAATATTAGAGCTCTGTTTCGAATTTTTTTCGTTGACGCTGTGGTATTTTGCTCACAAAAATCTCTACAATTCTTGGCGGTTTCATAACCACATATATTTCTATTTCAATTGGAGAAAAAACTAAGTCAAGTTAATAATACATTTAGTGAGCTTTTGACTTGAACTTTGAGTTTTGATTTTACATTTAATACTGCCTGAAGGCATAAGTGATATCTCGAAATAGTATTCCATGAATGTCATTTCCTTAATATAAATATTTATAGCATGCTTTAACCATTTGCGAAAATACTGCTCTTGTCCTCAAATCACAACGAAGTTAAATTAAGAGCAATAAATCCTCATGTAATGTTTTCCTCTTAAATTCATTTTAAAGATGCATGGATTGGCAGAATCCTCAATTGTTCAAAGCATGCTTTCAAATAATATATCGTTTCAGCTTATTTGCTAATAAGATTGTGAGGAAACAGCTCATAAATGCAATTAAAATTTAGAGTAACTTTCATCAGCATTCCTCGAGCACAATCTTGTCCATATTCTTTTACTTCTTTTGTTTGATCCATTACATCTCTAAACATGAAAATACTATGAAATAATGTGTTTGCGATTTTTCTTGTTCATCAATCTCACTGATGTAGAAATGAAAATTACTATGTAAATATTATGCAGCCGGCACCCTGTTGCTATTGCCATTGCTACTTGATATTTGCATTGCATTACTTCGTCATTTAAACCATATACTTTTTGCAACTTTGATTTGACACTGACGAGAATTCAAAACGTTTCCCTCATGCAGGTTTATTGTAGGATATGCCCTTGTAGTTAGATGAGGGAGAGTGGAATTGGTGTGGTGCTGATTATTCAGTATATAAGAGCGGAAAAGCCTATTACAAGAGGAGATTTTACAATTGAATAAATTAAAATAATTCCAGCTGCCGTCTTTACTTAGTTGACTTAATTAATGATGGCCATGAATCAAAAAATTAATGATTTTAAATTTTATCTTGCGGCTTAGTTAAAAAGGAATTACTTCTTTAAGGCGAAAAATGAGAAATGTTTGATTAGAAATACAGTGACATATGTCCTTAGATCACTTATCAGAAGAAATTGAGAGAAGTCAATGCAATATTTTATGTTAGAAAAAAAATGCAGCGAAGACGAAGCAAATCACCGAATAATAGAAAAAAAAAGTAAAGAAATTCAATAGCTTAGATTTGCATCAGTTATTATTGTTCAAATTAGTTCAGTAGAGAAAAGACTTTTATTCATTTGCTACGTGTCAGAATTTCTTTCGCCAGAATTGTACTATGAAGTAAACCACTGAGCAATCCACTTAACATTCACGAATATAATCAATTTTCCGGAGATATGAAGTCGGGATGACCTACCGGCCTCTATAAATATAAAAGAAGTGACCGTATTTTCTATTCAAGATTTGAATATCAGACAAACTTTATAAGGAAAATATTATAATACATATCGCATTCATGATATTAGATTCTAAGATTTTTAACAACAGTAAAATTTTTTCAATCAATAAATCAGCGACAACTTATCATCAGAATTTGTCATGTATCTTCAAAAAAGTAAGTGGAAGCATTTCTTTCATGATTTCACTCCTTATTGTCTGAAGAAGAGCTTTATAAAAATAAAGCAAGAAATTAAGTCAGTGCATATTTTCGACAAATTGTATTTATCGACTAGCAGGATTTTCCCTTCTAGAAATATTTACACACAACTGAATATAAATTGAAAATTTTGTGAGTAATCATTAATGAAAACTATATGGAGAGATAGATTTGCATAATTGCTTTTTTGGTATGAATTAATATTACATTTAATCAAATTCAAATACACATTTTAAATTCACAATGCTAAATCGCTTATCACCTTAATATTTTATTATTAGTGTCATTTTTGGACTAATCTGTGCTCTGTAGTATAAAATTAGTATAATTTAATTGAGTCGAAAATGAATTATAAATAAGTAATAACATTTGATGTTGAATTATATCTTATGAATTTTGTTCTTACTCCATGTGTTGAAGCTCAATTTTATCCTTACTTCATGTTGGAGAAATGTGTAAAAATTTTAATCTGTGAATGATAATTTATTTATTTAATTTAATGCTAATATTAATTTCGAGGCACTTAAGCTACAATATCGATAAACATTTTCATCTCAAATACTAATTCCTCTTACTTCGTTAGTTTGAGAGATTTCAATTGAAAATCAAACTACACCTTTTTCGTTTGAAATTTGTTGAATATATTCAACAATTTCAAACTAACAAACGAGGAAATGCATATAGACAAATTTAGAAAACATAGGAAATTTAAGTATTTAAGTGATCAGAAGAAGTAAACATATTGAAAAGTAAACAAAGGGAAACTTATGTACATTAGAAAATATGTAATGCTTTAACTTTATTTGTCCATCCCAAAGTTTTGGTTTGTAATAAATCGAACAACAATTTTATCTAAGTGTAAAATCTCCCTCTTTCCCTTTGGTTTCACATCCATTTTCCAGGTAGAAAATATTGCTCAAAGTTTTCTATATAATTATGCGTTATATGATGTGAAGTGTTATTAACTAAGAAATAATCAAAATATAATTAACTTTAATTAATGAAGTAAAATCAGACATCATGAGTTATGTTCTTTTCACTTAAATGGTTCGATAAAAATGTATAAAATGCTCTTTGAACTTATCGCTAAAGTTAGCAATTTATTAATTAAAGTCAAGTTGATTGGATATAGTGGATGTCGTTTGTGTTGTTTATGATCACTTAAAAATATCTATCATCAATAATTTCTTCAAATTCATACTTTATTATCCGTCGAATAAAAAGACGGTCAACCATTTCATTCCTGCGTTCCTCATTTCAATATTATGTTTCAAAAATTTCTCAGAGGTTATTATGCAACAACTTTTGAAGTTCAAATTATTATTCGAATGGCATTCGTTTCCAAGGTCATTTGATTTCGCATAATACCAATAAAATTTTCTATATTCATTTGCTACGCAAAATGCGAGGAATAATAATGGCAAAGGGCAAGAAATAAGTTTTCATGCTTAGCAGATATCAACAGTATCTGATAGAATGTCAAATTTCCCACAGTGACCCTATTTTTCGATTTATAAATGCATTCTAATTTCTCTTTCTCACTTGATTCCTTATCTTTGCAAAATGATCAGTTTCTCAATTATTAATCTTCAAATATCATTGATACGATTTGGAGGCCATGTTTAGATGATTGCAACCAAATTTCACTCTCTAATTATTTATTTATTTGAATCTTACTTTCCCATTCATTTTTCCGGGAATAATATTCATTTAAAGATTTAGTGAAGTATTAAACTATGCTGCTATTTCGGTTTCATATATATAAAAATATATATATATATATATAAAAAATATATATATATATATATATATATATATAAAATATACTTGCATTATTAATATAAATGGTTCGATTAGGTTAATTTTCAATAAATTCAATTTAATCTATTTTTTATTAATGAAAATATGCAATCTTTTGTCTAACTTATGATTATCAAGTAATATTCATCCCTGAATACCTGTAATTAGATTGATTATGAGGTTTTTTTCTAAAATATTATTTAATATAAATACATAGTAAAAGTAGTAAAGTTATTTGAAATAGAAAAATGTTGTCTAAAGTTGTGTCAGCATAGTTTCTATTTATAGACATCGATTGCCATTATCATCATCATCCTCTTTACATATATATATATATTTTATATATATATATATATATATACATATATATAAAAATATACATATATAATATACATATATATAAAAATAACAAGGTGTGATGATTTAGCTATTCAGAATCCATTTGCTTTGGATTCAAATTCCAACTGCATCAAATACCATTTAGGATAAGAAAAGTATGCTTGAAGATTCAAGCATTTACCGTCATACTTTTAGTTATTTTTTTTTTTTGATCCCTTTTGGCTTGATATCATTCACAAAACAATAGATAATTAATTAATATGATCTGCGATTTTCTCATTAATAGTGAATCACAAAACAATTTAAACATTCATGTTTCTTTACTCAGGCTTTTTTACTTGTTTATTAACACTGCAGCGAAGCATATTTTTCATTTTTAAAATAATTCTTACCTTCGAAAGACTAACTTTATTTAGAAATAGTGCTTTCACCTATTGAACAAATTTTTTTATAATATGCAGTTTTTTAGGAAATTTAATTTTAGTTTCATCTATTAATGAATGGAAAGAACTTTTTGAGAGAAAGGACGAAATCAATGCTTTTCTTCTTTTGCTTATTATATAAAATATTTTTTGCTACCGACAGTCCTTTGTTTCATTACCCGTAATGAACAACAACATGTGGTTCGTATTCTCAACTGAGTATCTTCATTTATACGTTTATACGTACGTATGTATATGGCAACAATTTCTCAGGAAAATTTGAAATTAAATTTTTCAACAATTTTTGTGACTTTTCGATTTGATGCTTGCTTTTATGGAATCTTATTGATCACTTCCATTCAAACTTTGAAAAAGTCATAGCAATCAATTAATGATCAAAGAAGTTTTGGAAAGTATTTGACAGAGCTTTGCTGAGAAAGTAGAAGCACCGAAGCAAACACTTTCTATCTTGCATTTGTGGCATTCTTAGATCTATTTAAATAGAAATGATAAATTAAGACTAACTTCCCCAAAATTTCCCTCTTACGTAATCTTAGTGCAAACCTGTTTTTAACTTAAAAGTTCAAGATACCACTGTTGAAGAAGTGAAGAGTTTTGCATGTTAATTAAAGAAATAATCCTTTCATTGGTTATTCTCGAATGATTCATTTTATGTTTAGTTTACATTTCGTTTTGTGAATAAAAGATTTACTGTCAAAATAATTAATAATCACTATACATATCATTATTTGCATGAAATTGATGCGAAAATGTAAGTAACGATTTTTAGAGCAACAATAAAACGAATTATATTATTTCAATAATAGTCAGATCAGATAGATAGGATGGCTAAAAATGTAGATGCTTTTAAAAGATTTTCAATCGCTGGTCATCTTTATAATCAATAATTGCAAATTCAAACAAAGTATAATCAAGAATAAGAAGAGAATATTTCATTGGCCTGACTTCACATCCAATAAAAACATGATGAATGTAATATTTGTAGTAGCAACAATCATTTTTTAGAAATTTGTCAAATGAATCGTAAGATAAAGCAGAAAGAGAAAAAAAAAGAAAACTAAAAATAGAAAAACAAATGAAAGTTTTAATTCAACGAGAAATAATTTTCAAAATAAAATGGCTTTATTAAACTTGTTTTACCTTCAATCTAGTGAGAATCGCACATAGTAACGATAGCCCAACCTTGTACTAATGAGAGAAGTAGTATCTCTCATATCCAGTAGAGCAATTAAAATTCTAGTATTTTATAATAACTAAGTAAAAAATGCGTAATATCATAATGTGCCAATCATTTTATTGTCAAATAAAAACGCATGCTTGGCTAAATCCTGCTTATATTTATTCAATTTGCTTATAAAATGATGTAAAAGTAGTTGCCATCAGAAATGATCGTTCAATGATTTTTTTTTAGAATCAAACCTTTTCTGACTGCATAATTTTATTCTGTATAAGCACTGTTGCTTAAACTCATTGTTTAACAGATATTAGTACAAAAGCAATTCCGCCAACATAATCGAACTTTCCTGCTCTGTTTCTGTTCTTTGTAAAAAGAATTCATAAAAAACAGTAAGATCTCTCCAAGATGATAATGATGGAATTAAGAAAAAAATATGACTTATTCTTCTCAAAAACTAAAGGAACGATCAAATCTGAATATATTAAGAGACAATCCGTTGATTCATTTATCTCTTCAATATGCCCGTATGTTATTTGATTCAGCAGAAGTATTCCATTTTATTTAAGTTTCAGAAATTATGCCACTTACAGTTCATCCCTTCAATAGAATGATAACGGCAACAGAAAAATATGAATCTGCTGATAAAACTTTCAACATAGCTGATTTGCAATCTTGTCGAAAATATGTGGCCTTTCTGACTCTTGTTTATTTTCTGATGGTACTTACGCAAGTGTGCAATCTTTTATTTATGACATTTGCCGGTCAGCTATTTCGGTTTTTTTTTCTTTTTATTATTCAAAATATACCTATTGTTTATTACCATCTTGATGAAGTAATGAAGTTAGACTGATGCATTTGATATGAACTGTAGTGATATTGGCTTCCACATACACTATATCAATCTTCATTTGCATTTTGCTGATTATCATAACGTTTGATAATAGTGGAACGATCGAGAAACGGAATTTGATTTGGATTTGTTTTAAATAAGATTGCTTAATTATTTACAGTATAAATTCGAATTTGCAAAAGTTTTTAAAAATTTTTAGCTTTTTGATAGAAAGTTTAGAAAATCGTAACAGCAAAAGTATTCCTTTCAACAGACAATAATATGTAATTGATTATAATGATGGAAACAATGAGAAAATTTGGATATTACTGTACCATTACTAACTAAAAGTGAACGTAACTCCGAACTGATAAATAGTGAAAAAAATAAACTGAATGAAGAGAAACTAGAAAAAAAAAAAAAACATGTTAAAAAGAGATAATTAAATTAATATGCAGAAATCTCGACTAGATCAAATTGGCTAAAAATTTTAGATCGAAAGCCAACTGGAATTATTTTTGTCAAAAGCGGTATCCGGAATATATCGCATCAAAAAACTGTTCAGTAGAAGGTTCCTGTTGGATATTCATTAATGAGTCGAAAATAATTTGTCCTCAAGTCACTATGATTTCATACCGATTCGCAATGATGTATGTTGCTAGCACACAAAATTCCGATTTAGTTAAAAGAAAATTTAGATTTAGTACTTCATCTTATCGTATGCTCAAATAATTAAATTCCTCAGTAACTTATTCCATACTGAGAAATGAATACAGTACTCAAATAATGAAAAAGTGAAATTCAGATATTTCAGTTTGAAATACCAAATGAATATGTTAAACTCGGTACGACATTACAAAATGTCGGTCTAATGATTGGTGCAATTGTGGCCGGTAATCTTGCCGATATTTACGGCAGAAAAAAGGTTCATTACATTCGCTTGAAAAGTTAAATAGTTTAGAAATATTTTTTGAAGTAATTTGTGTTTCTCAAATTTAAAAATAAGCATCACTTTAGATTTATTAATTCAAGCGAAGTATTGTTTTATTTGATTTAAATTGTGTCGTAATCCGACTTCGATGGATTTTATTTCAGTTCTTTTTTAAGAGATATGTAATTTATGATTTTCTGTTTATATTATAATCCATATGTAGTTCTGAAGTCAGGAAGAGTATGAAATTAGACTTTCAGATTCTATTAATTGGAACTGTTGGAATGATGCTATCATTACTAGCAACATCTTTTGCTCCATCATTCCTTGTATTCACTTTTCTTCGTTTCCTTGATATGTTTTTCACAGGCGGAAAGCATTGGTTAGTAAGTTTGGTCAAATTTCATATATTTGTTGCCTCTGATCTGTTACATAATTGTGAATAATAATCTCAAAGGATGTTGATCGGTAATACTAAAATGTTTTGGAACAAAAGAACTTTGTGCATGAGCTCGCGCAGTTTATGATGATTGACGGCGCTTATATTTTGCCATTTATCTATTGAATTTTCAAGCAGAAGTATTAATTCTATTAAATGAAAATGCTAATTCATAGCCTGAAATTAAATGCTAAAAAATCATCTTCAATTTCTATTCAGTGTGAGTAATCCGTATTTTATGGAAAATTTACCTGACAAGCACCGAATGTGGATGGCCACGGTAGTAACTTATTCACCAAATTACATCATCTTGTCTGGTATTGCTTATTTTTGTAATGACTGGAAAAAGCTGTCCAGAGTTGCTGCTGGAATAACTGTTTTACCGTTGATAATGATTCCGTTAGTTCTCTTGATGTCTTTTAATATACGATGAATAAATTTCAATAGCATTAACATCCATTCTTGACATCCAAACTTTTTAATAATGCACAACAATTCTGAAAATTCTGTATTGCAGGTACCTAAGAGATACACCACGATGGCTCATCAAAAAAGGTCGAAGTAAGGAAGCAGCGAAAGCAGCAGTTTATATTAAAAAGTGGGATGAGAAAATATCTTCAGAAAAAGCAAAACATATAACTTATGTTGTCGAAAAATCCGTCAAAGAGGAGGTTCTATTTTTAATCTGCCTACAGTATTCCTTTATTATAAATTGATTTCGGATTTTGAACTAGTTGGATCTAAGATAAATTAGCTGCTTTTTCTAATCTCTACAAATAAATATTATGGAAGCATGTGCAGAACAAATAATTCAATAATACAAATTCAATTGCAAACTTCAAAATAAAAAGAGAACAGTGAATGAGTGACATTTATTCTCTGTTACCTTTTATCTTCTTAAAAAAAATTTTTTCCAGAAGTTTCTTAATTTCAGTTGGAGATGTCCAATAAAACAAGTCGAAACTATTACTTCTATCATTTATTTAAAAATCGTAAATTGGGCAGCTATGCAATCGTTTTTGCCATCAGTCTGTACGTGTTACATCTCTTTCTAATTAGATTTCGATAAAAACGGTTTAAATTTTATGAAATTTCAGAGATGAATCGCTTAATTTTGTGTGATTGCATTTCATACCGTAATATTCTTATAATCAGACATTACAATATCTTATAATCAGCTATGTATGGCCCTCACTTATATTTCAAAATGAGATCTGTGCTGAATTCAGAATATTCGATTTTAATTTTTAAAGATTTTCGACAAGTTTCATTGGCTATGGAATTGCTTATAATATGGATGCATTAGCTGGTACGGTCTACGTGAATGTAATCATCCTAGGTGCTGTACGTTATGCTGTCAACATTACTGCTGCGACATTTGAATTTACTATTCAACGTGTCGGACGTCGCTTACTGCATTGTGTATCGGCTGGATTTATTGCGGTTACGATGGGAGTAATTTTTATCATCTATTTGTTTACATGTACGTTTTGGTTGAACTGATAAGTTAACATTTTGCAAATGATATGAGTGAAAGTGGAAAACATCTCGAGCACATGTAATGTCAAGATCGCTCAACTTTTCTTCTATACGTTGGCAAGAAAACTTTAATTATTCAATCACTCAAATTAGATGTTTTTTGTAAAGAAATAAAAATCTTTCCGATCATCTGATTCTGATTTCGATCCTAAAGTCGTTAAAATAAAGCATGGAATAAGGAATATAACTATATAAGAAGCAAGATCATCTTCCAAAACATGAACTCAATAGATGAAATTACCGCTAGAAAAATAACTTACTCGAATTTCACTTCTCATCATAAATTTTTTATAGATTTTAACCATCTTTCAGGGCAACGAATTGAAGAATATAAAATGATTGTAAAAGCTGGCGGACAAGGTTAATGATTGCCGATATTTTTTGAAGTGATAATGATATTTCCTCAACATCTGTACATTTCATTTATTGTTGTGATTTTTGTTTTCTTCATATATGAAAAAATAATGACTAACGACAGAAGTATGAATTACTAACAGCTATCAGCGACCATATCTCACAGCCACTTTTCTTATTTAGGTGATGCATCGATTTACGCAATTGTCGCCTTTACCCGCTATGCATCATTATTTGCTGCGGCGACGTGTACTGAATTATTTGTCTTAAATTGTGTTCAGCCAACTGAGTTATTTCCGACCCCAGTGCGCAGTGCTGGAATTGCTTTTATTCAAACGTTTAATCGTCTGGGAACAATCGTCAGTCCACTTGTTTTCATACCGGTATAGTTAAATTACAGGAATGCTTATTTAATCGATTTTGGGATGAATGAAATTGATGCTATAATTAAATTTAATCAGTTTGTTCGCTTTCGTAATATAAACTATGAATAAATTTCAGAGTAAGCATTGGCCTCCAACACCATTCCTTCTGATGTTCATAGCTAGTACCGTTGATTTTTTTTCTATTTTTTCATTGTGCCAGAAACTCGCGGCAAGAAACTACCTGATCATATGCCTGGAGAAGAAATTGGAAAATGAACTAACTCATAAATACGCCGTAATTGCTGCGACTGATTCGTCATCACTTAAAAATATTCATAATATCAAACTAAATATATCTTGTTAAGCAAAATATCACCGTAACATTTGTCGTAATTGAATTGCGTTATATTCTGGGAAGAAATGTAAATTTCAAAGTTTCATTTTAATAAAATTTACATCATTTCATAAGATTGCAAAAATACTGTGTAAGATATATTGAATATTAGTGATAGGAAATGCTAGTCAAATATAAAATGTAAATTTTTTCATTGAGAAGCAGCAGCAAATTTGCATTCTCCGTTTCAGTACCCCTTCATCAATAACATTTTGAATGTCTGTAGTCTGATAAAATATAAAATATCACGACTCTTCAATTTGAAAAGAATGATAAGAAAACCTTTCATCCCAGGCCTAACTTGTTCATTTTTCCCTTTCATCGAAAAGAGAATCAGTGTAATTGTCTTTAAAGGATGCTAATTTGAGAATGAAAACCGAATTTACCAAATTTTAGAGAAGGAATTTTTAATTTGTCTTAAATTTCGCTTCCACTCCTAAATGTATTATCAAATTATGCATGATAAAATGAGTGATAATTACAACTTGATTGATAGAACTTTCTACTATAAAAAAAACTAATTTCTTTTCTTTTACAGAGTTTTTTACGGTTAAATCAAAATTTGGTAAAAATCATGTTTCAGTTTCAATAAAATAGTAAATCACATGCTTTAATAGTTATTGTTTGGCAATAAATATAGCATTCTTGAATTCTGGCTTATTTCCAAATATAGCGAAGCATATTTTTAATATCTTCGGTAGTTATACAGGAATTCAAAACGAATTATAATCTAATGAGTTAAGTTTGTTTACAATATATATGAATGACTGAAGAGATAATGATTCGACTTAACGTAAATTTATTTATTATACTGCAAACCGATATAATTGAGCATTTGTTCAACTTCCTAAGTTTCCTTTATTGCCATTATCCTCTTAAATATACTCAAAATCAGTAATACTTTAATGCAAGAATGAAAAATGAAATTCTAAAGGTAATTTGTAGCTATTAATAAAGATTAATAGTGAAATTTTAATGATACAAAAAAAGAGCAATTCCATCTCATCTTTATGCTACAGATATATGCTTGTTGATAAAATGAGGAAAGTATGAAATTTCTGTCAAAACTGTAAGCCAAAAACATTCGATTTCTCAGCGAGAAATAGCTCTGAAAGGGTCAGCTGCTGTGATCACTGACAATCACTAGCAGAGGATAGTTGTGAAGTTTAGTTAACTCCTTGCAATTCGAATTTCGACCACTTCAATTTTATTGATTTGATTTTTGTTGTATCAAAGTTATTTTTATTTTCATGCGATATCCAAGTCATATAAATACGAGGACGGAGATCTTGGCTATTTGATTTTTTGCTTCGACTAAAGGAAACAATGTCAAATATATCTGACAAAACATGAGGAAGACCGACTGTTGGCGTATAAATTGTAGAATTATAATACCACATGCTAAATTAAATTGAATTTTAAACGCTATATGAGTAAAAATACATTCTTCGAGTTTGTATTTTCTTTTTTTCTAATCTCTTGCTTATCTCTCATTTTATATGAAAAAAATGACAAAGGTTAAACAACTCAAGGACATGTGCTTTATTTGTTCACACATCAATCTTCACTATTATGTGCTTCGTTCGTTGGTAAAAACACTCGATTTTCGATTAATCTTCTAGAAAATTCCGTACTGTAAATTTTATATTTTTAAATTAGGTGAAAGCTAATTCACAATAAATGGTGACTAATTGCATTTTTCTAATTATTTGGCTGCTATCTTTTGGATCTGCAACAATCAGTACTAATTCTGTTGCTCAATTTCTACAAAAAATTCTCGGCAATGCGGGACCAACACCAATCGTACTATGGCATGGCATGGGTACTTCTTTTTGCTTGCTAAAATTTCCACGGTTTTTTGCTAGGAATTGGAAGAATTCCAGACGTTTCGAATTTTAATTTTTGCCAAATTCTGATGAAAACCCTAAAAAAACAGTTAAAAATGTATACATCCTTACTTATATATATATATACACAAGGAAAATTTGTGTTAAATGATGACTAATGACCCAAGGAGAAATTTTCTAAATCTCCGCAAAATTATATCAGTGAAATGTTATTATTGATTTTAACATTTATGTTTTTGCCATTTCATTATTCCATAGAAGTTTTTTTTCAGGTGACAGTTGTTGCAATCCATTGAGTTTAGGACGAATGGAAAAATTGTTGAAGCAAAATATCCCAAATGTCTACGTTTATTCAGTAATGATAGGATCGAACGTTGTAGCGGTTCGTTCATATGGATTTACTGAATGCTGATCAAATTGTGATATGTTAGAGCGAGTTTATCCTTTCAGGACATGGAGCATAGTTTCTTCGGGAATGCGAATGAACAGGTAGCAGAAGTATGCGATATAATACAAAAGGATGAAAAACTAAGAAATGGATACAATTCTATTGGTTTTTCACAGGGAGCGCAATTTCTGTACTTTCTAATCGTAATTTCTCGAAAACTTCATCATACTGTTAATTTTTTTTTCTAAGACTTAGCTATAGGGTTGCTTGGGCTTTAAATGTATATGTTTCATAGAATTATTTGACGAACAATTCTACTTAATGCCATGAAGGAGTTTTAATTCTTTATTTGAATCCTTCAGAGCAATGTATTTCTGCAGATCCCATTTTTTAAGCATATTTTGTAAATATTTTTTGTTTATAGCTAATTAAATTATGATATAGACGTGCGCTGGCACAACGTTGTCCAGTTCCACGGATGAAAAATTTAATTTCACTGGGCGGGCAACACCAAGGAGTATTCGGCCTTCCATTGTGTCCTGCTGAAAGTTACATTTGTGATCGTGTACGACATCTTCTGGAATGGGGTGCATATGTTGGTTTTGTCCAGAATATGTTTGTTTCTCTTTATCTTGATACATTTTTACGACTACCTTTATCTTGATACATTTACGATTCGAAAGCATAGAATGTTATTCCCTCAGATGTTTACTTTTTCTGGAATCTTGCAGCTTTCTAAGTAAATATTTCATCATATTTGTTTATTGTATTTATCGGGCTTGATAATTTTCTAAAGAGCAATTAATTTATACAAATCTATTTTATCTATAATGCGATCTTTGCTAATATATTTAAGGGTAGTCCAAGCACAATATTGGCATGATCCGCTAGATGAAGCAGCATATCGAGAAAGTAGCATATTCCTCGCCGATATCAATAATGAAAGAGTATGGTCATTTTATTTTTTATAGTTTTCTGATAACAAAATTTATGGAATTGAATATTTCATTTTAATATGCGAGCATTCAAAAGCAACTCATGAAGGAGCTCCATATTGATTTTTTTAACTGATAGAGGAAAAATGAATTTGTGGTAATCTAAAAAATTTAAATTTTTAGAATTTAAATCAGACATACAAAGAGAATTTATTGAAACTGCAGAATCTGGTTTTGGTGAAATTCCTAAATGATACAATGGTAGTACCGAAAGAATCCGAGGTTCTTTTATTGAATAAATTCATTTGCTAGGCTGACTGATTAAGCACTAAACTAAATGTAACAGTAAAGACTATCTTTGGATTGAAAATTTGGAGGTTTTTAAAACTAATCTGATTAGATAATAACAGTCTTCGAATTACAATTATTCCACAGATTGCTTTTTATTCAGATAATGAAATTATTTATCCATCATCATTTCTATCGTTATATCATAATATTTAACCGTTATTTTATTTTCCCATATCTCGATGATCTGTTAACCGAAGCATTTGAAGCATCTTGAAGATGCTAGTAGTAACATTCTCAGGAAGATTGAACTTGTGAACTTTAAGATTTCCTGTTTCCCAAATGCGGCGCTTCATCACCTGATAGGAATCATTTTAAGACTCACTTTTCCTCTATGCTTTGTACGGCACTGTCTTAAAAAAAATTCCATTTATAATTTAAAACATAGTTTATAATTTAAAAGTTTTTCCTCAGTTTTTTATTTAATACTTGCAGTGGTTCGAATATTATCTCGAAAATGACACATCGAAGATCGTTCCTCTTAAAGAATCAAAAATATACAAAGAGGTTGGAAATTCTCCTCATCCTTTCATTTTGTTTAATTTCTCATGCCCGTGATGATTAAAAATTTTTCACTTTTGAATATGAGATCACAGAATCTGATGGACAGTTTGAATAAATAATAATTTTGATAATAACCTTTCCCACTAATCATTTTATTAATCAGTTTCGGATGCGAACAAAAATAATTAATTCTGCTTGAATAGATTCCTTCATTGAATAACGAAATAGATAGGTGTTTTCTTCATCTAAATTGAATCAGTAATTTCAGGATCGCCTCGGTTTACAAGAACTGTTAGAAAGCAAACGGTTACACTTGTTAGCCTTCGAAGGAGGGCATTTACAAATCAACAGTTCATCTTTTGTTTCTGAGATTATTAATAAATTTCTGAAATAAATTTTTGGAAAGTATCATATTAAATCTCAATCGACATTTGAGAGAGAGAAAATTTTCCACAGTATATTTTTTCTTATCTGAAAGTGATTCAGCACATGAATAATTCCGATCCATGTATCTTCTTCTTTCGGATTTTTTAACATGTAAAATAGAAACTATTACAGTGAATAGATTTATGACAAAATATGTTATTATGCAATATGATACATCTTATAATATTTATTTCTGAATAATAACGTCAGTTCATCAATAGAGAAAATGGCACAGTTGTCAAGATTATCATTGTCCTTGGTGTTGTTCTCGACAATTATTGCTCACAAATCAAAAACTTTCCAAAATAAGTCCCTCAGGAGGTTTCGTTTCCTTTCATCTTTCTTTGTGACGTATCTTTGGATAAGAGAATAAATTGTTCAATTTCCATGACATTCTTTTCGGGTTTTCTATTAACCAATATCTGAATCTCTTTTGATTCAGCTATTAATTTGTCATCGTTTATCTACCAAATTTCATTTCGATCAAACATTTATAGAATTTTTCAAAACTCTGTAGAATAGAATAAGCAAAACTAAGACAATTAAGATGCAAAATGATCGACTGTTATTTATCAATATTCGAAATTTGAGTTAATGTGGGGTGAAGGCAGTAACTGGTTATGTATTTCAGCGCACAATGAAAGAACTATTAAAATGATACCTTATTCGTATCGAAATTCATTCTCACTCAACTAGTTGTCATAGCTCATTACCATTTTGCAGTAATTTCCATTACTCTTCACTTTATCCATTAGTGCTGCCAATATGTTTTTATACTTACTTTAGAGGCGGAAGTGAATTATAATATCTCAACTTTAATTTTCTTTTCTATTACAGTTATCCATTCAAACTTGCTTTAATATTTGATATTGTTCATTAGATCAAGTTGATGTAAAACGCTTAAGTACAGTGATATTGATGTCTAAGCTAATATTCCAAAAATATCCTTATTTTTCTCTAATATAACATTCAGCAGTCTGCATTTTGCCTGAAGTGATGATTTCTGGAGTGTTTCCTCGCGGAAAAATATAAACCCATGAATTGATAGATATTAAAGTTATTATTAGTCATTAATTCGGAATTTGTTTCATTTCGCTTTGCTCATTGGACAAAGCAAGGTAGGTACTTCAGAAACGTGATTTTCGGGAAATGCTGAAAGAAGATTCATTTGTATTCTCTGGACTATTTCATCTGAAATATATTTCCTATGCTGTTTTATCTTATCAGTTCGGTTATTGAAATAAAGAATGTTTTCAAAATTGTTCAACAGCGGTTTCACAGTACCACAAATAACAGTATTCATTATAGCTGTTATTCTTGTCATTTTATCACTAATGATAGCAATAAATTGTTATGTGGCGTATTGTTGTAGATCTACAAATGATTTACAAAAATATGGAGAAAATCAACAATTCTTTAATAAATGTGATTATTTTGATATCAAAATGTTTACCTACCTTAATCACAATGTTTTTTATAATTTTTTTCTTTTTTGTCACTTTTTCTTTTTGCCATCGCGTATTCACAAAATCCTTCAGTAGAAAATGTTTTGTGTGCTATCCGATACTTTTTATTTATATGTATTTGCTTGCTTTTATGACAGTTGAAATTTTGAAACTTCAGGAATTATTCGGGTCGTTAACTGAAAAACTCTTTCGAAAAACACAACTTGTGGTCAGTTGGAACTTTGAGATTTATCTTTCAGAATATTATGATGAGATTTCTGCATTGATTTATCGACATAATCAGATCGAAATCAAACAACCGGAAGAGAATTGGGAATTGGAACGAAAAAATGAGGTTTTTGTTAATTTATGGAAATTCTTCGACTTTCGAATTTAAAAAAGTTAATCTTGTACATTAGTAAGTTTTTTCATGTAACAATCAAATTAAAATCTCTAAATTGCACTGATATAACATAAAATCACATTTTTATTCTTTCATTGATTTGGAATTTTTAATGCATACGAATAAATTTCAGACTCATAGAAAACATTCGAGATGTGCAAAGTTACTTCAGGAAAGATCCAGAACTAATTCCGAAAAACTCCTTCTCTTGAAAAATTATTTGGAAACGTTTAATATTAATCATAATATCGAGGTTGCTTGCTTCTCAATTATTCCAGAATATATCGCAGTTTTTCTTTGATTTAATACTTGCATTTAACTGCTTTTCAAAATCTTATATAAGTTCTTGACAAAATGCTCTTAGTATCAACAAATTCGGAATCCGAAAAATCTCACATCTCAGCTTCATATTATGAAAATCGTTGCTTCAAAGTTGATCAGTCAAAGCTGATAGGAACATTAAAAACAAGCTAAAAAAAATTTTTTTGGGCTAAAAATTTATACTTTCTGTATTGCTTTCCTAAACTATAATAGCAAAAATATACGTCTAGCAAATTTGAATATGAAGATTCGTTTATCTTGCTTATATAATTTTAATACAAAAGTTCTGTGTGATAATTTTATAAATAGTTACCAAAAATTTTTTATGATAGAATCAAAATAAAGCAATGCAAATCGAAGATATTTTATATTTCTATCATATTACTTTATAAATTATTGCTAGCGAATTGTTCCGTCAAAAAAAAATTATGGATTTTTTTATTAAATGTATTCATTTTAGATTAAAGAAAAAGTAACAGTAATAAACAAAATGATTATAAACGAAGAATTTGGATTGGAATAGATGATGATGGAAGATTTGGTCCAGTTCAGATGCCTGTTGCAAGTCTGACTTAAGGGATATAAACAACGTAGGAAAACATCTCATTATGCATAATTTAAAATTTTTACATTGTTAAGATTTTAAGATAAAAAATTTAACAGTTAATGGTTTTGTTATAGTCATTACACTACGTTAATTTAACCTCCGAATTCCAGAAATATATTAGACAAGTACACGTCAACAAACGAATCAAGTAGAGATAGGAAACAACTATAATTCTAAAAGCATTTAAATTTCCTTTTGCCTTTTACTATGTCAAACAAATCTGTGATATCTGTGGTATTTTCCTTTTTCTGTCATATTTTGCAAAGAATGAAATATGATTGCTTCTTTTCAAAATCCACTTAATCCGTTATCTCTTTGAATGAATAAATAAATGAAACCATTGAAAATTTTATTCACTGAATATGGAAGTAAATCCGGAACAAAATCTTTCCATTAGCGACTGTGAAGATTATTCAGTAGTCCAAGATTCGTTTGTATGATTGTTATTAGAAAAATATTTTTTACAATTAAACTGTTCAGGTAGCTTCCATATTGCTATTGCACTAGCATTACATAAGTTTTCTGTTGAATATCATGTCCATTCAATCATATTTCGTTTCGATCCGAATTTCTAACAGATTTAGGAAATCAAAAATTGAATTTCACAAGCACTTCCAACTTGATAACATCATGCAAGAAATAAATGATAAACTTTTAGTAACTCGAATAGACTGGAGTCCAAACTTTAACGTTGTAACAGACGGCAAAGGTCTTGAACAATACTACCGTAAACCTTGGGATTAAGGGAGATGATTGTGTACGGATCGGAGTTTGGTGTAACAGATGTTTTAAATATTGGGGGATTCTCGGAAGTTTTCGGAAGCGGGTTTCCAAAGTTGTTTCATGATATATTATGGTCTTATGCAGGTAGAAAGAAACAAAACGAAATGGTCTTCTCAGCTCTCCGATCAGTAGTAACTGCTACATGCAGTCGGACATTATATGTGCGGCCTGCAGATAGTTTTCTGATAGGTGTTGCCCGCAGATACAAGTAAGTGCAGCTTTCTGTTTTAGATTACGATAGTTCATTTCAATGTTTAGTTGGAATGACATATGAATGTACAAAAGTTTCAACAGACACGATTGCATAATAACTTATAATTTCAAACATCTTGCAAATTTTTTTTGAGAGATTGAAGGAATAGAATCTAATTTCCAGCTTTTTTCATGATGTTTTTTAAAATACTTTTTTTATCTACCATTATGCTCAATAAAACTTTAAAGTCGTTGAATTTTCTTGCCTTATTTTGCTGTCTGCCGTAAGACTGAATTTGTCTGTTTATTTTCTGTTCTAAATGTCTTCATTGCAGAATGCTATGTGTTTAATCGTAGCACTTTTGTTGGACTCATTTTTCACTTTATCTCGTAAATTCTGGTGATCTTTTTTTTTTAGATCCGATGGTGTCAAGGGAACAGTTGTTGGTATCGATCTTGGTACAACTAATTCTTGTGTTGCAGTTATGGAAGGAAAACAGGCGAAAGTAAGGAGTTTTCGTATTTAGAAGTTTTACTGGGAAACGTTTGATATTTTTGCAAAAATAATAAAATGATTAATTGATGCAATAAAAGTAGAAGTCTTTTATTATAACTTTGTCATCGTAGGTTATTGAAAATGCAGAAGGCGTGAGGACGACACCATCGGTGATTGCGTTTACTAAAGATGGAGAAAGATTAGTTGGCGCTCCGGCAAAACGACAAGCGGTTACAAATTCACAGAATACACTTTACGCCACCAAGCGTTTGATTGGACGACGTTTTGATGATCCGGAAGTGCAAAAAGATGTGTTAGTTTCTCTTGATATATTTTTGTTCTAAATGTCTTCATTGCAAAATGCTATGTGTTTAATCGTAGCATTTTGTTGGACTCATGGACTTTTCCATTAAAATTCAGAAATTAGAATTTCCATTGGAAATTATAGCTTTATAACTCAAAAACTGTCTATTTATTAAAATCCAATTAACAAGCTCGTCAATAATATCTGCATCAATTATTACTTGCATTTTCTAGGAAGGTGGTTCCGTTCAAGATTATTCGTGCATCCAATGGCGATGCTTGGGTCGAAGCACAAGGCAAAATGTATTCTCCATCTCAGGTGAGTAAACTATGAGCATTAATCATTCGGTTCAAGATTAAATGTAGTAATTTTTTAGTAAAAAATCCGTTTTTGATAAAATGCGGTCCAAATGTGGTAAAATGAAATTACAGGTTGGTGCATATGTTTTAATGAAAATGAAAGAAACGGCGGAAAGTTATTTGGGTACAACTGTTCACAATGCTGTTGTCACAGTTCCGGCGTATTTCAATGATTCTCAAAGACAGGTTTTTTTTATATTGTTGGATTTTTATGTTTTCTGATTAAGAGGAAGATTTTAACTTAAAGAATTTTATAAACTACTTATATGTACTATATTAATCGAATTTCTATAGTTAAACATATAAACTATCTGTGTTTAGAATTTTATAACTTTTTTGTAGAAGCATGATTTGTTCTTTACATTTAGGCAACAAAAGATGCTGGTAAAATTGCTGGTTTGAATGTATTGCGTGTTATTAATGAACCCACTGCAGCAGCTTTATCTTATGGACTTGATAAAGCCGAAGACAAAATGTGAGATTCCTCATAGATTTTCGTAATTTTGTAGAACCCTCTTAGAAAATGATTATTTAAGCAATCAAGAGTTTTCATTTTTATGATACTAATTTTTTTCTCTCAGCTTTAAATTAATTATTTATAGGATAACTTAATAATTTATAAGATAAATTTAATCAATTTTCAGTATTGCTGTATATGATTTGGGTGGAGGTACTTTCGACATATCGGTCCTTGAAATCCAAAAAGGGGTTTTCGAAGTGAAATCAACCAATGGTGACACATTCCTTGGTGGTGAAGATTTTGATAATGCATTGGTTCACTATCTTGCAGCTGAGTTCAAGAAAGATTCGGGCATTGACATCCATAAGGCACAAAATTTCTTCTGAACTTTTTACTTTTTAAGGCTATTCATTACTTTTCATTTCTTTGTCAATTCATGATAATGATGATATAATCAACCTTCACTTTGATCTGAATCATATTTCTGAAGAAATAAGCGAATTTGAATCGTGAATTGAAATATTTAGTCGCAAATTACTTGCATTGAATATGCCTTTTTTTTTTAATACTAAAGGTTTAAAGGATCCTATGGCAATGCAACGTTTGCGGGAAGCTGCTGAAAAAGCGAAATGCGAGTTGTCATCGACAACACAAACTGATATAAATTTACCATACTTAACGATGGATGCCTCTGGTCCAAAACATATGAATTTGAAATTAACTCGTGCTAAATTTGAACAACTCGTAGCTGACCTCATAAAGCGAACAATTGAACCTTGCCGCAAAGCTATGCATGATGCAGAGGTTAAACCATCCGAAATTGGAGAGATTCTACTTGTTGGAGGGATGACCAGGATGCCGAAAGTATGATTTTCTATGTTTTCTTGTTTTCGTGGTACAGAAACGCTGCTTATAAAATTGAAATAAAATACAAGATTTTTAGTATAAAGTTTTTGTGAAAAATTTTTAAAAATATGAACGCTTTTTAAGAGGCATGTAAAAATAGAAAACAAAGGGATTAAATATTATATTGATTCGCAATTTTTTTTATAGAACTAAGGTTACTTTTTGAAGGTTCAACAAACAGTACACGAGGTATTTGGTAAACAGCCTTCAAAGGCAGTGAATCCTGATGAAGCAGTTGCAATTGGAGCAGCAATCCAAGGTGCGGTGCTAGCAGGTGATGTGACAGATGTTCTTCTACTCGATGTTACACCACTCTCATTGGGTATTGAAACACTAGGAGGAGTAATGACCAAACTTATTCAGCGCAATACAACTATTCCTACGAAGAAAAGCCAGGTTGCTATTTAAATTCTTTGATAACACCAGAACGAATTTTTCTTATAAAATATACTCTCAAGAAAGTCATTTCAGGTATTCTCTACTGCAGCAGATGGCCAAACACAAGTGGAAATCAAGGTTTTTCAGGGGGAGCGTGACATGGCAACCAATAACAAACTTTTAGGACAGTTTTCATTGGTACTTTCATTTTTTTCTTATCCACTAGTTTTTTTTAACCTTTTTTGGTATCTTCATATTTTCATTTCGTTAAAGGTTGGAATACCACCAGCTCCACGTGGTGTACCGCAAATTGAAGTTACTTTTGATATAGACGCGAATGGTATTGTTAATGTGTCAGCAAGAGATCGCGGAACCGGCAAAGAACAACAAAGTCCGTATTATATGTTCTGTTTCCTTAAAATATTTACTAATAAAAGAGTTTATTATTGCTAAAATCCACTATTTTCATTTCAGTTGTGATTCGCTCGTCGGGTGGATTATCAAAAGACCAGATTGAAAATATGATTCGTGAAGCAGAAAAGAATGCTGCTGCAGATGCTGAGAGAAAAGAGAAGGTTGAAGTTTGTAATCAAGCCGAAAGTGTCATTCAGGATACCGATTCTAAGTTAACTGAATTTAAAGATCAAGTGGATAAAAGAGGTAATTTGTGGCAGCGTTTTTGAGTTTATATTTTATATTTTTTAAATTGTTTTAAATCTCCTTAACTTTTGATAAAAGGAAATTATAATATTTTTTAAGGAGCTTATACTTAATTTTTTTTAGAATATATATATATATATATATATACATATTGAAAATTTTCATTCATACGCAGTTTGACTGCTAAAAGAACGTTAAGGAGAGAATTTTTTCCTAGGGAATCTTAATGTAGATGAGAAAGTAGCTGTAATGTTGAATCAAAGAAATCAGCGAAATTTTTTATTTTTAGTACATGTAGATGTACTGTTTTCAGGCTGAAGCAATTCGTAATAAACTTGATGAACTGAGGAAACTGCTAGCAAATAAAGATAACGAAACGACAGCTAGTATACGTGAAGCAATTGGTTCGCTACAACAACAGTCATTGAGATTGTTTGAGGCCGTCTACAAGAAAATGGCCGCGGGAAATACACAGTCTTCGAGCGGCAAGTTCTTGAATATTGTTATTTAATAATTCTGAGAAAACCAATTAATTTAAATTTATTTTTAATTTTCTGTTTTTGATGAAAATTTATTATATAATTCTTTTGATTTTCAGGAGCACAGGAAGCTCAGACAGCAGAAGAGCCTAAAAAGAGGAAAGCAAGTGAAATTTAAATTTTATTCAATTTTTTGTTATTGCAGCTGTTCTTACTGATGTAGTAAATTGTACAGTACGTAATCCTTCAGTGCTGTGCTTTACTAGTAAGAATTTATGTAATAAACTGATCAATATTTTTCCATCAGTAGTACGGTTATCTGAAAATTTTGTGGGAATAGAACTTTCTTGTTTCTCTTGTTTCTCTTTGTATTTTCCTGAAAAAAAAAGTATTTACCATCATTTTTTGAAACTGTCTAAAAGGTTTCTGGACTTGGTTTAATACTCTTTGCTTCCTTGCAGTTTATTAAGGCTTTTTAATATAATACTGAAAATTCATGACCAGAATGGAAAAACATTTTTTACTGCTTATAATTTCATGAAAATTGTTTTGAAATAAAACGTATAAAAATATTGCGAATCCGCATCGTTTTAGACATTAAAGAAGGAAAATGTTTTAAGCATCAAAGAAGGAAGATCACTACGTACATATTGTGTATATTATGTATGATTCTGAAAATTTCTGTTTCATTTTATGAGTTTTGTGTGTTTCATTTTTGTTTTCTAATATTTTTTTTCTGATTAGTTTTTGAAGGAATTTGTGAGTGGATTCAGACATCGAACTTGATTTATTGGAGTTTTGTGTCGTTTCTAATCGCTGGACTTTTGACTTTACAAATCAGGGATGTATTAAGAAGTTATAAGGCTAAAAAAGGTCCTTCTCACTGATATCTTCGTAAAACAAAATTGACTTAAATATCCAGTCTAGATTTATATGATAGTTCTGAATTCTTGAATACCGAACATTTAATATTGCGAGACATCTAACTGATAAATTCATGTAAAGTGAAGTCTCTGTCAGCGTCACTCCAGCTAACTGAAATCTAAATTTAAAAACTTCGAAATATTCATAGATCCAATGGTTGCAACATCAGCGCAAATTAGCCATTTATGAAGTTAGATGCTTCTCACGTTTCATATGCAGAAATTTACTGATAGGAAGTAATGGTACGTACTTCCTCTTATTTACCGGATTTTTTATAGTTTTGTGATTAGCATTATTTTCTGATTTTTCAACATTAAGTTTATGTTTCTATGCGTTTATCACGTTTATAATAAAGTGATGATAGTTAAATGAACTGAACAGTGCGCAGTTTTCATTTACTAGTTGCAGTTAATTGTTATTTCTGGAGGGGATTAGATTCTCGACAATTTCGAGGACAACTTAATCAGATTTGCCTTTGGTACTACTTCACGTTGCATTTATGCAATATGTCCGTTCCAAGTTATAATTTTTAGCTTAATATTTTGCAAGTTTTTCCCATTATCAAAGTTCGTTTTATACATCCATGTCAGTTATCAAGCAGTCTTTGCTTAAGGTTTGGTTCTGCATTTCATATTTTGTTTCTCTTTTTTACTTATATTTACAAGTCAGAAATGAAATGGATTTAATGTTCAGTTGATATTTTCAAGAGATAACAATTTTATATCTAAAATCATAATGTGTGTTATATTCTTTATCATCAAACTGCGACAGTCAATTATTTGCCAATTGCCATTAAATATATAATCGAAACATTACAAATTATGTGTAAAATCACCCGACTGTTAGTATAATGATGAAACATCATCGAATTGTCGTTCGAAGTTGTTTTATGTGTCAACAACTTCCAGTCATTCTTTTCCTTCTGAATTCAGGGAAATATTTCTGAGAACAAATTCTCCGAAGATTTTCTTATCTATGATGTTATTATTTCTTTTAAATCTTATCAAGACCGTTTAAAAATCGATTGATGATGGAACTCGACTAACAACAGTATTCCAAAACTTCTCACGGAAGGAATGATCCGTCCCATGTATGCATTTGTTCTGTTATATTTCAGCTTTCACTAGTATTGACTTAAGAATATAATTGGTGTTTTTCCTTAAATTTCCATAATAAAACTACAAACAAATGATCAACACATTTAATTAATTACATCACTTTGAGCAAATAATATAATGGGCGGATACTTGCAATTTACCACCCCCACGACCACAATCAGTAGCATGTGATGATATAGTTACAACAGGAGAGGTAGGCTGATACAAAATGAAAATCTGCACCATAGGGCGCCTTTAACCAAAATCTTCGTACAAACCCGCTATAATACAAGTAATACGAGACACAGACACATCTCCTTTATCACTACCTCCACCGAACAGTAGCATGTGATATAGTTACAACAGGAGAGGTAGGCTGATACAAATGAAAATCTGCACCATAGGGCGCCTTTAACCAAAATCTTCGTACAAACCCGCTGTAATACAAGTAATACGAGACACAGACACATCTCCTTTATCACTACCTCCACCGAATTGCACACGAATAACGCCAGGGGTATACAATTCGCATCACTAGCAATATACACCATTGCTGCATATATTTTCACAGGACAGTTCGCTGTTATACCGAACCGCTCAGCCAACATCGAGCTTCTTCCTGGTCCTCCTTGGAGATCAAAGCATCCCTAAATTTCAAAAAAAAAAAACATTTTCCTTAGTTTCAAATCCCGTGAAACCACTGACAAGTCATTAAGCAAAGCAAAATTACTCAATATGAAATTGAAAGTGCGATCAGCGACAACGTTCGCTACTGACCTAAAATGCATTCAGAAAATGTTATGTTCTCAACATCCATCATAGAAGAAAATCATCAGCAACAGAAATTATCATTCATATCATCATTCGGATTTGAAAAATGCAACCGATACTGAAGATCCATGGCTTTATTTTTCACTCTTTTTAGTTGGGTCTCGACATTATCTCTGTAAAATTGTTTATAACATGGAATTCCATATCAAATGCTAAAACTGATTTTATAATGAAATGATAAATGGTACGATTTATAATCGATCGATCACCACTGCATCCACCACTTCGTCCTTTTGCATCGTTGATTTAGTATCTGTACAGGGAGGTAATTTCAGCAGCAAATTAGCTCCTCGGACTGATAATAGCCTTGAGCTCATTTGCTCTTTTTCCAGACAAATCGCTCGAGGTAAATTTTCTGGATCAGGTAATAAACGAGCTCGTCGGTATTCCGGTCGACAATCCAGTTTGATAGTTTCACTTAGCTATAAATTTAAATTCTAATTTACGTTTAATGTTCGAATCTTAAATTCAATTTCTCTTCCATTGATACCACTTTATTTTAAATCTAAATTTAAGAAACAAAATTAGGTGAAGGCTACAATATCTGAAAAAAAATATAAGCACTTACTCGTACACTGATAACAATATGCTGGTAGTGTTTCCATCCTGCCATCTTTCTTAGCGTAGGTAATACGAACAACTGTGCGATAACCCAGGTAGATACAGGATTTCCGGGCAGAGCAAAAACCAATTTTTCTGTGTTATTCCACTTTCCATGCGCGAAAGTAGTTGGCAAACCAGGTTTGATCATCACTCTACCAAATTTGATAGTAAAATGCAACCGTTTTTGCAGCACATCTTTAAGGTAATCCTTAAATCAGTTCTGCATAATTTAATTCATATTCGAAAAATGCTTTGGTTGCATGATAAAGATGAAATGCACTATCTTTTGGTATGTTATGATGCAATAACTAAAGATCGTTTTGGTATGCTATAATGCAATAGCTAAAGATCTTAGTAACAACTTCGAGTGTCCATGCACTGTTTTGCATTTTGGAAGAAGCTTAAGGCTGCTTAATTTGAATTAATTCAACAATTCTGAAGAAAAAAACTGAATAAGTATTTGTATGTATTAAGCATAAAATTTATACCTTTTCACCCATGGAAACGCCACCAGAACAGACAACAACATCGCTCAACGTTAGCGCTGCTTTCAATCCTTCTTCCAATTTTTCTTCTCTGAAAGAGCAAGAGAGCTCAATCGTTAATCCATTGCTACTAACATTTCTTCAATTTAATTACCAAAATTTAATTCATATTTTAAATAAAAAGCTAACTTATCTGGCAAAATGCCAATATCCACGTGCTTGAAATTATTTTCCTTGAGTAAAGCAATAAGCATTGGACGATTCGTGTCCCGTACCGACCCTAATGGACAATCAATCGATTTACTGTCCACTATCTCAAATTATTTTTTCGACCCAAATTTCACGGTTGCATTACAATCTCATGTTTAAAAAAACATCAGACAAATGTTAGTTTCTCCAGTCTTGGTATTAAATTTCTTTGGAAAATTAAAATCCTCTCTAGTTCTCCATAAATAAATTGTATTTTGTTGTTAATAATCTTACCAACTTACTTCATGGCCTGTGGAAATAACTGCCACTTTGGGCTTCCGAAATATTTTCACTAAATTCCTTTCTGATGCTGCTAAAATTCCAATTTCAGCAGCGCTTAGCACACATCCTTTGTAAAGTAAGATTTCTCCCAATCTAATATCACTACCAACTTGTCTATAATGTTGATCAGACTTTGGAAAAGAATGAAGAAATTTTCTGGTGAATTTTGTCTACTCGTAGCAAATACAAAATCTCTTGTTCAAATTTTCTCCGTATTTCATGTGAGATCTTAGAGTAAACCAGAAGTTTGCTCTTCTTGCTTATATTTCTAAGTCTTCAGTTATCCTTCAACTATTTCTTATTAACATCTCCGCAACGTCCTTTCCACTCAATAAGCATGATATAAACTAAAAAATGCCAGCTTACCTGATATCTTGTCCAATTTTTGGTTCATCTAAAATCTCTACTGCAATCTCTTCAAAGCTCTAAAAATAGAATAGTCGTTTATTATAATTCTGCCAAACAAAATATTTTGATTTAAATGATTATGAAAATTTGTAGCAAAATAATTGATTTATTGCATGAAACATTTCCACTAACATCATGCTTCACAAGGCGAGTATTTTCAACTTGTACTACCGCATTCGCACCATCTGGTACCATAGAACCTTAACATATATAAATCAACTTTTAATTATGATTTATATCCAGCAAAATTTGTTTTGAAATGATAAAGTCTATTTAGAAGATCGTTCCAATTATTAAACAAATAATTCAGAGTTGAAGTATTTATGAATGATTAAGCAGTTAGTAGAAGAAAGTGTTAGAGGCTGATAGCAAAGTACATTATGGTAATAAATTTATATTGAACAATTACTTAAATAAGGACAAATAAAGTTTGAAAGGTTAATCTCCAATTTCACTGAAAGTATAACCTGTATTTACTCGACAGATAGTACCTGGCCGTAAAATATCGGAAGCCAAAACACCGGCGGTTGTTCCAGCTACAACCTTTCGAATACCTTTGCCATCTGATGCTTCAAATATCCTTCATCAAAAAACTATATTATTTTTATTATAATCGTTTCGAACGGAGAAAATTACTTAAGGTATCTTAATTCAACCTACGGCAGATTTCTCACTTCTGTAAATCGCTGAAAATGGGATAATAGAGTATTTGAACACTAACCAATGACAGCATATCCATCTTTAATGGATGTACGAACTTCAGGCAGTGCTTTAGTCGCAATCACATTTTCCGCCAGAACATCTCCTAAATTTTAACAATAAATGTTCTTTTCTTAATTGCCAAGAAAATTATAAAATATGGAAAATGTGTGGAAAAAAATTAATTCATATAGGAAGGGATATTTATACAAATTAAGTCTTCCAGTTGCTACTATAAGCATGCGAATATACAACATATATATCTCGTCCATCTACCGTTCTTTATCCAATGATATCAACTTAATACTTTCGGATATACCTACCTATTTTGACATTTGTACTGATAAGTGTGCGTGTTCTGTACATCAAGGGAACGTGTTCTTCTATCACGTCCATTGCTTCCTTCACCGATATAGCTGGCCACGTACTTTGACGCGAACGACAAATAGTTGCACTCATTGACGCACTCATCCACTTTAAATAATGATATTTCAGTCAATTTTTTAAAGTCGTATACGAATGTTCATTTGCATTTTGGAATGCCTAATAGGCCATTACTTCCTGAAATCTAGATCGAACAAGGAATTATTCATTTCATTCATTTTTTAGATCGATCAAAGTTATTAAATCTTCTTGAATTTTTATAGCCCTTATATTCATGCTGTAATCGGCAAAAACTAAAATAATTTGCAATAAATTATTTCAAACAGAATGATAATAATGCTATTGGAAGAATGTTTTAATAATAAATTTTAAATGATGCACTTCATTCTTATCAATTTATCAGGATTAATCACTATTACCGTCAATGCTGCGTCTGTTAATAAGATATGATGAGGATAGCTATTCCTGATTTTCAACTATTTGTAAATGTTTCACATATAAGCGTGCTGATTCAATTTAAGGCGAATTTACAACCTCTCAATCCATAATTATAGAACACTTACGAACAATAATGTAATCAGAAATCATATCATTGATAAAAATTCAAATCATACAGGGAGCAAATAGAACTGGTCAGATTTGCGAATTTCTGCAGTAGTTTAAGTTAAACATGAAACGGAAGTTATGAAGTGAATTATGGAATGATGATGAGACAGACCGTCACACGACAAATTCGACTGATCGATTGATCGATTTGCAGACGGCGATACTCTTCTGATCTTCTGTTGCAAACGGCAACTATTTATGCATGGACAGTAGAGGACTGGAATGATTTGACAAATTATTGAATTTATTTTTGGAAAAAATTTTCAGTGAATCCTTCTGACCTATCTTATTTTATACTACATTTTCTGAAGGACTGAATTTGTATTTATTTAAATTAAATGATATCGAAACATTTTTATTATATCACTGCTAATGCTATGCATTCATTATTTTATTTGTTAAACTATTATCTATATTTTATAATTTTTTCAAAAAATCCGAACAGTTAATTAATTTACAGCGAGAGAACACTTACTAAGTTTTATCGATTTCAATATTACCAAGTTTTGAATTCATGCTGCCAGGTACTATTACCTTATGAATTAACATGATTGTTTTGCCAAGGGAAGGAACTGGATGAAACATGTTCGTTTATTGGTTATATTCCGATAATTTTATGACTTCGTTGTTTTATTTCTTGAATAAATATATATTTATCTAAGCTTGCATTTTCTATTATCGTCATGAAGAATGCTATCAAGATCGTCATCTTTTTGGGCACTTCCAAAGTATTTTGGAAAAATCCAACATGAGGTGCTGCTCTAGACACTATATAAACTTTTCAAATAAACGTAGAATGCTAAGAAAATTAAAAATAATAAAAAAATTATTATGTGATAGTGTTCAACAAATTTTTATCCTTTTTTGCAAATTTTAGAAATAAATTTTAAATTATCCATTTTTCTCAAAAAAAAATTGATGAAAATTGACATGAGTAAAGATATTTGAAATGGTTTAAAATTTGTTAAAAATAGGACAAGAGACGAGTGCAAAAAATAACTTTTTTCTTGTGTTTTTAAGAAAATATTATATATACAAATGGTTTTCTGAGGAATTTGTGCTAATCGTTCAACTTGCAATTGATTTTTTTTGATTTTTTTTCAACGTGCAATTTAATTCGAAGCACCTTCAAGATATTGTCATCATCATACTTTGAATTTTCAAATTTCTTCAGTTCACTTGATGAATTACTTCTGCAGTCGAAATTGTTATCAGCTTTAAAACCATTCATATCCACAATTTTTTAAAAATTTTTTGAAGAATATAAGAGTACGACTGTTGTGAATTAAATTTTGTCGAGGTTGCCAAAAATATAAGATGTCGTAAATTTGTTTGTGTTATCAGGTGTCCACAAATCCTTCACTATGTTTGAGTTGTCGATTGGATTTAAATGTGTTGCGTGGGATAGAATTGAGTTGAAGAGTCGAGATCTCAAACTTGGGTAATTAAACCGTTTTGTCGTGAATTAATTTTTGTCGAGGTCGCCAAAATATAAGATGTCGTAAATTTGTTGTGTGTTATCAGGTGTCCACAAATCTTTCAGTATTTGAGTTGTCGATTGGATTTAAATGTGTTGCGTTGGATGGAATTGAGTTGAGTTGAAGAGTATTGAATTGTGTTGAGATCTCAAACTCAAACTCGGGTAATTAAACCATTTACTGAGTAAAACACAAAACAACATCTTAACCAGAGTAAAATACGCAAGCATTAACACGAGTTAGACACGCGAGAATTAGCGAGAGTAATATGCGCGAGTACTAACAAGCTTGAGACGCGCAAGAATGTACAAGAGTAATACACCGCGATCATTACCAAGCGTAAGATGCGCGAGAATGTACGAGAGTTATACGCACGAGCATTAACACGAGTTAGACACGCGAGAATTAGCGAGAGTATTGCGCGCGATCGTATTAAGCAAATTAAAAAAAAGGAAACCACAAGAAAAAGGAAAAAACAAAAGAAAAGAAACCAAATGATGATGGTAAACAAGAATGATCCTTAACATAGCGTTGGGAGGATATTTATTGCGTTAAGTATGAAATTCTGAGTGGATTGATTAATGAGATTACCCAAAGAAACAAATTAAATCTCTATATCAGTTATTACAAGATTTTAACAGTACCATATTATTAATAAAACAGAATAATGATATTATTTATATGAAGAAAAAATAGAGAAAAGGATTAAATGTGATGTAAATGTTTACTGGAAAATATCGCGAAAGAGTGTTCGCGACACCGTTTACTGAGTAAACACCAAAACAACATCTTAACCAGTGTAAAATACGCAAGCATTAACACGAGTTAGACACGCGAATCAGCGAGAGTAATATGCGCGAGTACTAACAAGCATGAGACGCGCAAGAATGTACAAGTGTAATACGCGCGACCATTAACAAACGTAAGATGCGCGAGAATATACAAGAGTTATGCGCGCGAGCACTAACACGAGTTAGACACGCGAGAATTAGCGAGAGTATTGCGCGCGATCGTATTAAGCAAATTAAAAAAAAGGAAACCCATAATAGAAAAAAAAAAACAAAAGAAAAGAAAACCAAAATTGAATGATGGTAAACAAGAATGATCCTTAACATAGCGTTGGGAGGATATTTATTGCGTTAAGTATGAAATTCTGAGTGGATTGATTAATGAGATTACCCAGAGAAACAAATTAAATATTTATATTAGCTATACAAGATTTTGACAGTATCATAGTATTGATAAACAGAATAATGATATCGAATGTATAAAGAGAAAGTAGAGAAAACGAGTAAATGTGAGTAATTGTTTACTGGAAGATATCGCGAAAGAGTGTTCGCGACAACGACAGCTATATTTGCTTCATATCCGATTCATTGAATCAGTGATAATCAGGATCAGCTAAAGATCATATAATGAATAGTGATCAATATGGTATTCATGAAGATAGTTTAATTGGCTTTTATTGGCTTTCTAATTAATTACTTCTTGATTCCAATTGCTGCATGTTCCAATAAAATTCAAACTAATATTTGATGAAAGCTGTTAATGATTTGCTTCTGATTACTTCTTCATTTTCGTTTTCAACACACATTCACCAGTTCTTTCTGTTAATAATTTGCTTCTGATTACTTCTTCATTTTTGTTTTCAACACTCATTCACAGTTCTTTTTAATCTCGAAATGAATTTTTGCAATTTCATCTTTGCTATCATCACTGGTTTGACGGCTTATTAGAATTTTTTAAATAAAACCATTTTGGAATCTTCAAGTATTTCAACCCTACCTTAATTTCTAATTTGCTAGCAATTACTCCTTGTCGAATTGCGAGATTTGCACTCATAAATCCTTATGATTTCAAAAAAAAACCTTTCTAGCCATTGTAACAAAAATTCATTTGAAACAATTTTAATTTTTCGTTATTGAAACATTTATAATCTTATCATGCATTACTTTTAATTTAACTGTTTTCGGAAGTGCTTTTCACGTCTGTTTTGAATGATATGAACTATATAATCATATCAAATAAATAAAAAGAAACTCGAAATAGATAGCAGATAATCAGTAATGATTAAAACCACGTAATTATGTAAAGTAAATGTGTTTATATAAGTGATATTGATGTGTAAGAAGGAATAAACATAATTTATAACTGTGAGCTAAATTTCAAGCTCCGCAGTTTCCATTCTTCGAAGAATTATAGCATCCTTTATTTTCAGTTAAATGATTTGAAGTGATTTTTTTTAAATGACTTTTGTAATCCTGAATGAAAATTTCTTGTAAAATTTGGAATGAAAGAGTTGTTGAAAATTAATATATTTTAATATAAATTGGGTAGTTATGTTGATTTCTGTGCAAATTCAAAACATTGCATAAATTTTAAAAATTTGCTGAAATATAGAAATGAAACAGTAATAGAGGAAAATTAACGATTTGTTATGAATCATATCCACGATCAGAATCGCACAATTTTATCCGTCCTAAAGAAATAACCAACAATTCTAAACAGCGCTTTTTGATACCGAAGTTGCTATGAAAAAAATAGTAACATAAAATTATTTTCATGTCCCCAACAAAAACTCATTTATGATTATATGAAGATGTTGCTTAAAGCAATGTAATCAAACAGTCTTAACCCGTTATCATTCTTCAGGTCATAGGGCATTACTTAAAGTGTTGTAAAATGTCAGTATAAAAGGAGAAGTTATCAGTTGAAAAGTCCACCATTAATACCCATTTATTTATACACTTCATATACACTCACATACATCCTTTTGATCGTTGTTCTCATCGTTGGGTTACCGCGCTCCCAAATTCAATTCCATAATTTAAAAATCAATATGCTTCAGATAACTTCCCTATAATTAAAAGAAAATTCAAGCTAGCGATTTTATTATCGATATTCTTCAACGAATTTGTGTACTGTAGCTGCGACGAATGAAATCTGTCATAATAAAACTTCGCAATACAACATCTGGAAGACAAATCTTTCACGACATAAAAATTACAGGAACTGCAACGACAAAAATTTGTAAATTCTTTATTCGATATGAAAATAGTACAAATAAGTCCTATTAAAGGTACTCGCGTATGTCATCAGCAAAACTTTAAGGAAAGAAATCTTATCTTTGAGAAATTTAAGTCCATTTAAGTACAAATATATAGTCCAAACATTTTTGACTAATAATTTTGCCCGGTGTTTTAATCTATAAAGAAATGTAATATCAAAATAATCAATGGAAAATGCGAAGTTGAGATGAAAAAATCGGGAGATCGCAGTATATAACGTTGGTGGTCGAGACTGATAACATAAGTGTCCCCAAACAAAATGTGATTGTTCGATATTAATAAGTCAATGATATATGATAAGCACTTCATATTTTCCAGCTAACTTTTGCCTAAATTTAATTTGTACATCACATCGCTCTGCTTGCTATTCCTCTCAAGACGTTATTGCCATCAGAGCAAAGAGTTCTGTATATGTTTGATGTATTGATTGAGAATACGTTGGTTTATAGATGACCACTTCTGTCATCATTGTTATTGAGGAATATGCTGTGATATCTAGCTTCATGCTCAATTGATTTATCATCTATTATCTATATTATCTATACCAGAACCACATGTTATCACCAATTTTCACTTCGCTAATTCACTCACTCGAAGATAATCGTTGCTCGTCGTTCAAGTCCTCTTTTTTTTGCTTAAATTTTCGTTCTTTATATGAATTCTTTGTAATGTATTCTTTGCTAGTTATTTTAAAAATTTTACTTCTTTCCATCTAGCGATTTCTTATTTTGCAATTTTTAAATTCGTCTGAATTCACTTCTAATTTAAATCGCTGAATTTTCCTAATTTTCTTTGCGATCAGAAGACCCGATATTTAAAGTAAATAATCTTAGATCTCATTACACTTTAATCTGGAGAGAATTATCAGAGTTCACTGTTCCACGATTCAGTCCAGTTCTTTAAACATTAATTGTGAATATTTTCTTTTTATTATTCTTTTACCAGAAAAAACATATTTTTCAAACAGCAACAGTGTTGAATTACCGGAGAAAACCAATATAACTTAAAATTTTTTCATTTTAACAAATTTATGAGTAAAAGACATTTACTATATCTGCTCGTCTCGCTATCTAAAGGTTTTACTATTGATAGAAGTAAACAAAAGATTTCCATTGCTTCACAGATGGGTTTAGATTAGAGATGAAGTTTGTAATATCACTTCGAGATGTGAATCCATTGACAGTATCGATTTAATCATAAAATATAGTAAATCTTACTTCTTAGCGATTTAATGGTAAATTGAAACAGACTGCAGCAATTATGCATTAAATTGAGCAAGGAAGAAAGTTTATTGTAAAAAATTTAGTGTATGGCCTCATTTCGGAATAGCTTTCAAAATTTGATCCACTGAATATAGAGAGCAGAATTGTTTCGTACATGTATATGATATTGTTGCCGAGCAGTTCATGCAGAGCATAAGAACTTATTGATATATGGATTTCTCGACTTGTTTAGTCAGTTTAAAATCCATCACACTTCGCCTCCTTCGCTCCATTTTACTTACAGAACGAAACTTTCATTCAGCCTATAATTTTGATTTTTTTTTAGATCTTTTTTACGATAAATTTTTTATTGAAAAAGACTTCATACTTGAAGATACGAGAGAACATTGCGATGCATAAATGAAATATTATCTTTGAAATTTGAAATCAGAGCAACAACAAAGAGTATTACATTAAGTTCGAGAGGAAGATTAAACCACCAAAAGCGATTTGACACTCAGCAGCATTATTTTCCCCTTTGACATGGGGAACTTCTTCGCATTCCTAATTATTTAAATATTTCCGTTTATTTTATATAATTAGATTTTGTGATGATTTTGATGCAATTAATTGCTCTGATTTGTTGTTCATGTGTGATTTGTCATACCTTGATTTGATTAACCTCCTTGAGTTCAATTTTTTACAATGACATCAGACAGTTATAGTTACATTCATTATATTATAATAATTAAACACTTATATTTATATGCTGTATATATTTATCAATAAAAACACCGAAATGCAACGTTACTTGATCAGTGAGTGACCTTTTCAATTTTGAATAATCCTTAAATTTGAATCAGTTGATTAAAAAATGTTAGTTTAATAAAAAAATACTTCATTTTAACACTCACTATAACACAGCTGACTTACTGCAAACTTCATTGTTGCTTGAAAATTATTTCAAGCTTCTTATTAAATTATAACGCCGATGAATGATTTGAAATACCCATATCTCCGTTTCGCGCGTTCTTGAACTTTTCAATTTCATTTGCTATGGAATTATTAATAGTTCTATTTCATATATATTGAAATTTTTTTTATATTCCGAACAAGGAGTGTTTCAATAAAATATTTTAAAATTTTAAAAAAATGACAAACTTTTAAATGTTTTATATTTTGCACGCAAAAACGAATAATTAGATTTCAGATTGACGGAAGAATGATAAGCATTGAAAATATAGTTGGCAATATTGAATGCAATTAAAATTCTGAATTTTGCATAAGGATTTTCGGAACTATTTCAATCAATTGTGAAAATTACGTAGAAAGAGCATGTACGGAAAAATATTTATTTATTTTATAGCTTTCTAGTTAATAACGATTTTGCTAACCTGCGTATGTTTTATAAATTACATAGCAATTATTTGATTCAATTTCAGTTATTCCTTTACCTCATCATATTTAGTTTCACAACTGTTCTCAATCAAATAAAAATTACTGAAAGTTTCTTTTCTCTTTTTTCTGATTCGATTCATTTAATCGCTTAAATTTTTTCCTTTTTGAGTATAATACAAACATAATTCTGAAAATTGAAACTTAATCCATAATATTCATTTATTTGGTTTTTTAATATATTTTCTACTTGTCCCATTTTTAAATGAAAGAATATAATTGAAAGAAATTTCATCAATGCGAAAACATTCAATTACTTTTCATTAATTATAATAAAGTTAGTGCTGCTCCATACAAATAATAACAATTTGTTATGTGATAGTGTTCAACAAATTTTTATCCTGTTTTTTGCAAATTTTAGACTATTTTAAATAATTTTTAAATGACTCATCTTTTACAAAAAAAAATTGATAAAAAAGTCGACATGAGTAAGAGATCGGAAATGACTGCAAAAAATATTTTTATTATATATATTTGTGCTTTGAAAAACTAATTGCAATTGCGAATTCACATAGATTGCCATGAATTAAAGAAATCAAGTTTTGAACAAAACAATAATGATAGTACACAAAACAACAAAACAATAATGATCAGTATGTTCATATTTTTTCTGCGTTCATTCGTTTGCGATTAATAAATTATTGAAACTATTTGTTTTTCAATTTTCTTAAAATGAATGGTTTGCAAGTCGTTAATTAAAGATATTACTCTTTTGCCTCCGGCATAATATTCTCTGGTCGCAAAAAAAATTAATCATTATTTAAGTAATATCCTTAGATGCGCTTTCGTTTTGCCCTTGGACTGAATATTAAATTCGATATAGTTAGATATCTGTCCTTTAATTAGCTCAATTTAAGATAGCACTTTTAATGGTGTTTCAACAACCTCTTACGTCAACATATCCTAAAATTATCATCACACATTATATTGATACATACCAGTTTTTTCTCTAGCGAGCTGAGCTTATTATTATAATAAGATTTTCAATATTTTTAAAAATAAATCAGTCTTCTATTGTTCTAAAAAAAACTTCACACTCATTAAACATAATTCATTTCGCCGGAATTTCTCAACTCATTATTAATTGGAATTATAAATATTTTCAGGTTCTAACATTTTGTACTCCGGTGATTTTCCTATGAATCAGTATTGTATTCTGTTTTGTTTGGTCACAATAGTGAAATTCACTGAAACCTTAGAAAATGGATTAGCTAGGTTTGTTTATTTTGCTACACAGTAGTGACGCATGTAACACTTAATTTATTTTTCCAGCAATACTTGCGATAAAGTCATAATTATTTTCCTCTTCCACCCTTCTTCTATGATCAATTCACTCCTTTTCAGTAATTTTTTTTTTACTTATATTTTCTCATTCATTTCCTCTTGTTTTGATAAATTGGAACAGAAGATATGTTTTATTTAACCTTAGCTTTGAGATCGAAATTAGATCTTTTAGATATCACACAGAAAATAAATTAAATTTTTCTTCTGCTTCAATATTTTGCAAAAGATTCATTTGAAATTCTTTTTGTTAGAACACCACCAATGGGATGGATGTCCTGGACGAAATTTTATTGCCAGATGGATTGCATACAACATCCATTTACATGTATCAGTGAAAAGCTTTATATGGATATGGCCGATCGTATAGGTAATCTATCAAGAAAATCATTCGTGTGATATATAAATATTCAACTACTTTTGATATCGATAAAGCAATTTAAAATAAAGATAAATATAGTTTTAAAATAGTAAAATCCTAATTAATTTAGCCACTGAATTCATTGCAAAAAAATATATTGTATTTTTGTGAATCTCTATTCATTGGAATTTGATAATTTTGAAGGTCATTCTAGGATGCATTGAATGAATTTACTATATCAGCAATCTTTCTAATAAAAATAACTGCCATGACATTTGACAGTAAGTTGGGGATGTGAGAAACTTTCACTCATTTATACAGTGTTATCAGAAAAAAGCGCAGTCTCCAGATATTCAAATATTGTTGTAAACATGGCATCAAGTTCTTAATTTACTTCCTAAGTTTAAAATGGAAGAAATTATTTCATGCTAAATTATTTCAGTAGAAGATGGTTATCTACAAGCAGGTTATCAGTATGTTCATATTGACGACTGTTGGATGGAACGACAGCGGGATCAGTATAATCATCTTATTCTGATCGGCAGCGCTTTCCAAACGGTATAGCTGCACTTGCTGATTATGTTAGTTCGTACTGCAATTGTTCGCTATCTATATATTAAATAAATGCGAAGAATGAAAGTATAAATTCAAGCATATTTTGAAAGAGGAATTAAAATTTCAATAAAGAAAAGTTTTTTTTAAGTGCTCAGAGATTTAGAGAAAAAGAAATAAAAAAAATGAACTTGCTATATATTTTCTTACCATTTAAATTATAATAATTAAAATTTACCAAAACTTAGATGCATCAGCGTGGTCTGAAACTCGGTATCTATGCAGATTATGGTACATCCACATGTGCTGGATTTCCGGGTAGTTATCAACATACAAAAATAGATGCAGATACATTTGCGCAGTGGCAAGTTGATTACCTCAAGCTTGATGGTTGCAACATCAATGTTGATCTGATGCCAGATGGTTAGTCTATCTTTCATTGCTTGTTGAAATTGAAAAACAGTTGAACTACATAAGACATTAGATAGTCTTCTATATTCATGTTATCTTATAATCGTGCATTTGATACTTAAAAATTCGGCAACAAATTTTTGTCAAATCTTATCGGAAGATTAGAATTCTGAGTGTAACTTGTAACAGCTGATCTTCAAAGAAACAAGATTTTTTTTTACCCAAGATTTTATGTCTCATAAATCTTCATATATATATATATATTATATATGTAATAAAGAAAAAAGAAAAAATAACTCTCGACATATATTATATCAATAAAGAAAAAAAGAAAAATAATCTCGACAGACATTGTATCAATAAAATATATATATATATATATATATATATATATATATATATATATATATATATGCTAATAGGTCTCGGATTTGTCGTTCCACGGAAAATTATTGAATGTGTTAATACGGTGAACAATTCTACAAATATGCCATCGTTCTTAAACAGGTTATTGCATTTCTAAAATTTGAAATTCTTCGATTTGATTTCTTATGAAATCCAATTCGAATAGTTGTCCAGTTGTTTTTATAATTAACATTAGAATGTTAATTATAAAAACTATTGATTATATGCAGGCTATGCAGAAATGGGTCGAATGTTGAATTTAACTGGTCGATCTATAGTTTACTTTGCAGTTGGCCTGCCTATCTCATTAATCAACCGGAAAAGGTTACTTCGTTCTTTCAATTAAGATGAAAAACGCTATAATCGATATTATGTCAAATTTTTATTATCTTTGATTAGAATTAAAAATAATTTTTTGAGGAGCTGCAGATATATTATCGACTGATAAAAAGAGAAATCACAGAAAATTTTAAGGTGATTTTCATTTTATATCTTTTTATTGAACACGTTTCTTTTTATAAAAAAGTGGAAGAGTTTTCTCAAGCAATAAACATTATTTGTAACCATCTTGAAGAAATCAAAAAGTTTCCAAAGTTATCAGAAATTGAGGATGCTAATGAAAGGATCGATTAGGGCTCCATTTAAAAAAATTTGAAAAAAGAAAAGCAAATAATTGCAAGAGAGTAAACTATAGATCGACCAGTTAAATTCACGATGCAAAAGTTCTATGAATAGCAACGTAGTGATGGATATTTTCAAAAACTTAACACACGGATATTTCCCACTTCTTTTAATAAGTTAACGAATAGCAAAAAAAAGTATCATATACATTCCTCTCATCGTTGCGTTTTAACGAACACTGCAGTTCAAACTTTTGCATGAGAAGAAATTGAGTGCCAAATCAATTAATAATAAAAGTGAAATATAGACTTTTGTCGCTAGTAAAATAAACAGTTCATCACGCTTCAGTTTTTTATTGGCTATCAATTTGGTATTTCTCAAAATGAGTTGGAAAAGTATCTAAGCATCGATATTTAACAGTTAAGTCACTGATACTAAACAGTTTATTCCTTGTTAGCAATTCAATGAAATTCTTTTGAAAACGTATGAATGAACAGAAGAAGTGGATGAAATTTAAGATAATGCATCTGTTTCCATGCTCAGATGAACTCACAAGTAGAGATAAGACATGTATCGAAGAAATGACCGATTAGATGGACCAAATGCTGAACGTAACTGTATCTCTATCTAGAAATTTGGTTCAATGCAACATCTAATTTGTTGATGAAAACGGAAAAGCAGAAAATTGTTATAACAAAAAAAAAAGATCTTAAGTGTATTACTTATATGGCAGAAAAAATAAAGTAAGGATACAATAATTACCGTAATGATCAGATCAGGAAATAATGTTGATATCAGGTGTTAATAATCACCTCATCATCTATTATAAATAGCTGTGAACTAATTCTTACGGAATAATTATTAATAAAATTGTTCTTGTTCCTATGGAAATAATTATCGAGACTGGAATAATTGTCGTGAAAAAGATGAGTCTAGTATCACTTCTCAAAGTATGATCTTCTCTCAGTTAACTTTTCACTAAAAAGTCGAGCAATCTACTAATGTTGTTATAATATACAGATATTTTTAATTCTGTCACAGATTGTTTAGGTTCTTCACTTACAAGGAATACTTTTTAGCAGTTTTTCTTTTTTCCAGGTTAATTATCAGTTAATTGGACAGCATGCAATTTGTGGCATAATTTTGATGACATAAAGCGTTCCTGGAATTCCGTCAGAACTATCATCGATTATTGTGATCATCATCAAGACAAACACATTCGTGCGCAAGGTCCTGGAAAATGGCATGATCCCGACATGGTGTGCTTTTCATAAATTTAGATGAAGCTTTATTAATTCAAACTTGATTTATTCATGCAATATATAAGATGAATAAGATTACGATTGTGGTAGTAATGAAGTGATATTATCGGTTCAGAAACTATCCTAATCTCCAAATTTAGAACAATACATAGTCTAATTTACTTGCTAAAAATTTTATTTCTCTAAAAAAATGAAGAATTTTTGAAATTTCACATAATTGTAGGAAATACGGAATTAACCGTGGATCAAGCAAAAGTACAAATGTCTATTTGGTCAGTTTGGTCTTCACCACTGATTATGTCCAATGACTTGCGATTAATCGCTCCCGTATTCCGGGATATTTTATTAAATAAACGAGTTATTGCCATCGATCAAGATCCATTTGGCATCATGGGACGATTGGTTGCTAATGTTAGTTCAATTTATTGATATGTAATCCTCCATTCACAAATTCCCTTCACTCATTTGTGATTCATTCATTTTATTTTAATTTTTTTTTTTTTGTATTTGTAAAACACGTATAATTTCCTCTTCATTTTCACCTTTTAAAATTATTTTCACCATGAACATCTTTTCCAATCCATGCAACTTGATGAGTTTAATTTTTTGAAATAATATTGTTGTATTGACAAAATTACCAGTAACAAAATCATATTCATATTTAATATTTTTTAACAAATCATGAAAATGAAATTAATTGAGAATGAAACGTTTTGCTTTCTCATTCATTGTAATCAAAAATTCTTTTTAGACAACTAATATTGGCATTTACGTGAAATCCGTGATTCCAGCAGATCTTCAGCTAAACGCTACTCTTACGCTGTAGCTGTTTTCAATCGTAATTTGAAACAAAATGGTATGTGTTTTCTTTTTTCGCACATTCGATCTATTTTAATTTACGAATTACAGATTACAGAGTAGAAGGATTGTTTTATTGAAAAGAAAAAAAAAACAAATTATGGAATTTCTCATTTCCCTTTTGATCGCTTGTTAATATCAGTTGAGAGCTGCTCCTTAAACATATTATTCCTCATTAATTTGTATTTGGACTGATAAAGTTTAAAAAAAACTAAATTTAAGAAAAAAGTTCATTTCCGAAAGGCACTTGATTATATTTCGGAATTTTGCCGTAAAAAGCGTCGATTCGTAATTTGTGTTACCTTTGTTCTTACGCACTCCAGAGTACAGATGAATTTATTAGTTGTTATTTATTCATACATTTAATAGTTTGGTTCTTCTAATTTTGTTATATTTCTTGTATTTTGCTTAATTTAAATATTTATTACAGAATGTGCGTTTTCTGCTATCGAAAGTTGGACTCACCAATCCCGAAGGATATTTCGTACAAGATTTATGGAGTGGTGAACTTAAAGGCCTACTAAAACCTAACGATTTTTATTCTACAAATGTGAATCCTACTGGTATTGATTTTTTCAAAGCAACATTACCAGACTTGTAAGACTAATTTCCATCATGATAATTCAAGCTAAATATGAGAAAACAATGAATTTTTGTGAGGACATTTTGAAATTTAATATCTAAATTCAAGAATTAGAATATCTTTCCGACTACAAACTTATAAAGGCATTTTATAACTGCCATGGAATGGAAATGACACACCGATCATGTTAACATCTCATGAGATCATTTATTTGCTATGATCATTTACTTTGTTTCTGCTCAGCGCTTTTAAGCGTTTCTTAGATTTTTGCTTCATATAGGATCGATTTTGCACGTTGTAGTAAACGTCTTAGGTACATTTTCTAGAAGGTCGAAGGTCAAAAGACAAGAAAGTATAATAGTACAAACTTACATTATGTCATACATTATGTCATTTTCATAACTTTCTTCCTCTTTTTTACTTTCAAAATTCATTGACATCGGAACTAAACTTATTTGTACACTTCCGAATTGAATAAAAATATTTGAAAGCTATTTGTACGAATCAATTCTGATTAGTCTAAAATACTGATATTGAATTTACATAAAGAAATATAATTTCGAAACGAATTATTATTCATCAAATTGCTCATCGAAGACATAAATACTAGTAATAATAGAGCAGGAACATGTGAAAATGAATTCATATAATTACTTAAATAGGTAGCAGTATCTGGTAATCAGCAAATGAATTGAAATATCATTTTAAAATCTGTTCGGAATTGCAGAATTACTCACAATAAAGTGATAAAAATGTTGAACATATGAAATGCACCATGCTCTCATCAGATTATTACTATTAATTTGATAGTGATATTCTTTCCTTTTTTCATTGAATAAATGAATAAATAAGTGACTTCTGAAGAGAACTTCTGAACGAAACATATCAAAGAATGCTCAACTGGGTAATTAATAAGTGATTAGATTCACTTGAATTATCAGCTTGAACCAGCTGTTTCACAATTCGTAGTATGCAATGGTATCAGATGCACGCTGATATATAAACATCAGCGGAAGGAGTAATGTCTAGAACTGTTGTGGTTGAGGGATAGATGATTTCCCAATGAACAATAATTGGTAGAAGGAGAATGCGGTTTGAAAGAAGGAATAGTTAGATTATCTAAGAGTAGCAGATGAGTGTACAGAAAAGAATGTGGTGAAGCATAGACGAGAGAGTAAGAAATTTTGTCTAATATGACGAAATGAAATCTGATGAATATATCGGATTTTCATCTGGCATTGAAATGCTAATGATTTATTCAGATGGAATCCTACTAAACCATTCGTTCGGATATTGGAGCTAATTTTGCTTTTCTATTAATTGTTTTTTATATTCTTCTCACTGTTGAGCCAATTAAATGCACTACATTTCAGATTACTATGCATATTTAAATCGTAGTATTTCATTGACTCGAATTATCCGTGAGTGATGGCATGGTACCAGTAGTTATTAGACAGAAGTGACGAATTATTTACATTCAAATTCATCTTTTCGAGATTATCTCAATTAACATTCTTAATTACCATCAAACTGATTATTATGTGCAGGTCGTTCCACTTTCATTTCTTAATTAAAATATTTGCAACCTTATAGTTCTTACTCATTTCTGCTTCTCGTCTAGGTGCTACAAGAAACTATGAATTATCACTACTATCCATTTCCCGAAGCATTACGGTATCTAATCTTCAGAGAATTAGGTGAATTAATTTATTGACATTTATTCAGTTATTCTGTTTAGTTATAAATAAGGTAGAGAAACTATTTACAGGGATAGCAGATGTTAATGCGGACATTGTTAGTGATGAAAAAGTGAAGATTTTGCTCTACGGATTCACAATCTAATAATGATAAGGAAAAATTTTTCCAGTTCAACATGTGATCTGCCATCCATTGATTCTGCAATTAATTAGTTTGTGTTCATATCGCTGATTTAATTTCAGTCAGATTCAATTTTTTTGTCTAGCAGAAAGAAGTGTTTTAAAAAGTTAGCTGGTCTCATAAATCTGTTATAATGTTGATTTTCTCTGCAATTTATGATGAGCTATACAATTCAGCTTGGAATCTTGAAATAAATCTCGATGATTGTTTTTTTTTTTTTCATTTTTCCTAAATTTAGTGCGTTGAAATATTTTTCTTAAATTACTTCATTTATTTCTGAATATAATAATACATGTGCATAACATTATATTTGAATCGTTTTCTCCATTATTTTTAGAACTGATGATGAATAATGCTTTAATCGGACAGCTAAAAATTAGCACTGACGGAAATTTTGTATTATATCATGTAAATATTATTGCATTACTTTTCTTTGTGCTATTTTATCATTTGTTTAGCGCACAATATCAGTTATTGCTGTATTTTCTTACTAGAAGTTCTTGTTTACAGAAAGTTTGAAGTCAGATTTATGTTAAAATTATTCCTGATGGGATGTCAACTTGAATGAAAAGTAGAAGCAGAAAATGCGAAAAAAGAAAGTGCAAAAATTCGACAACTGAATTGATAAGAAGTATCAATTTTACAAATTATGAACCAAATATATTATTTTAATTTCAGTGACTTTTCAGATGCATTTTTACCAGTAATAAGCCATAAAAAGTTTTGTAAAATCATTTTTGGTTGTATAAAATTGAATTGAAATTGGAACAGAATTGCTTTTTTTATAACAGAGTTTCTTACTTTTTTATAACAGAGAACTTTTATAGAATGGAAAGTTTTTGACAGGTAACAGTTATTAATAAAATAAATATTTATATAATTTACTTTTTTAGAAACTTTTTTAGGATTTCTACTTCTATTTTTATTTATTTTAGTTCCGGTTTGTTATAAAAACTCTATATTTTCATTTTATATTCATGCTAGGACATTTATTTTTAATTAATTTTGACTATTTTTTGAAGCTGTGAAATACATCGCATGCAATAAACGTTTATTTTAAATGTGAGAATTAGAAATTTTGGTTTTAACTTATTTTATTATTTAAAACAGGGAAGCAACCTTGGGTCAGTAACGTGAAGATGATCAGATTTTTGAATAAATGAGTTTAGCCTTTATGATTTCAAGTGGTCAATTTATTAAAAATTTTCGATTGTTGGATTTTTGTGGTAGTTCCTCTCAGTTTGTTATCTATGAGAGAGTTTGTAAATCTTTATATATTTCTACAGAATGTGCTCATCATCCTGATCATAAAATTATATAATGGGCCCAAATCCAGAACAGAATCTACGAGAGCAGTATGGCAGTGACAGTGGTGGTATGAATTTTTCATGTTTGCGGTTCATTAAAGAATGAAGTATTATTAAACATATTTCAGATTTTGACTTCAGGAAACAAAGATCCCGACTCCGAATTTGATATTCCAGAATCAATTGAATTAACTGAAGGCATTTTTTTTTTTAAATTTTACTTGCAATGATTTAATTTCTTGTGAAGCTGAGTCGTATGAATTAGATTTGCTAACCTTGTTTTAGTTTCTGTGAAGCTGAGTCATATGAATTAGATTTGCTAACCTTGTTTAGTGGGAATGAAAACATGTAAAATAGATGAGACGGATCAAATAAATAAAAGCAATCAGATAAGGAAACAATAAATATACAAAAGTTTTGAATAAGGTGAAATGGTTGGCTGTACATTGGTTATCGATAATCAGGCATTCCGAATTAATGTTACTTAGAAAATAGATTAAGCTGAATAGTTGACGGTTTTATAAAGTGATAATTTTAAGGATGAATCGTATCAAATTATATTTATTTTCTAACTGTAGTCCACTTCTTTTACTGTTTCAGATAAAATAGAACGCATTAAGAAAGTGATGTCAACATTCACGCTCCCTGCTCCATCATGGGCAAAGGGAATTGCCAGTGATACCGTATTGAAGAAACTATTAGAAAAAATCAAACCAAAATGAACAATGTTGCAAAATTAAAGAAATTTAATGCTGAAAATTTAATAAATTCCTATCATATTAAGTATCATGCATAACTGAAATTTTCTTTCACAAATTTTGATTTTCAAATCTGTTACTTATGTTATCTCTTGTTCAGTTTAGATTTTATGAACTTATTTCCATGTGATAATTTAAATACCATAATTAAATGGAAGTGGAATTTAGTCTTAATTTTTTTTGTTTTATAAAAGATTTGAGAAAACGATTTTATACATTCTAAATAGTTATTTTCATGATTTTTATTGAATTTTAATGAATAAAGAACTTCTCTCAAATCTCTGTCAAGTGTTAACGAGCATCAATTTCAGTCAAAAACTGTTGTTATTATCCAACTGCTCAACAATACACAGTTCTAGGAGATCAGATAAATTGAAAATTGTGTATTTAGATTATATAAATGGTGGAATTTATGGTACAGCGAAGTACTGTGAATGGACGGGTCGGAAAGATTTTTCGTTGGGGCAATGTTGCTATGGAACACGAAACACCATCCTGCATGATGTATACACGCGCTGGACATATTCCACATTTGACGTGGGATGTAGTAACTACGTATCTAAAATATCGACAGCCACCTATTTTCAGCTGACTCTTCCTTCACTGTAAGCTATGTAGCTATTATTTTGCAAAAATCCTTTAAACTAATCGACGAGATCAAGCAACGAATGAAAAGTTATATAAAGTCCAGAACAGTGAAATCGTTTGATTTTGATCTTTATGAAATCTTCACACTTATTTTTTATCAAATTTTTGGGGCTGTAGTTTACAATACGTATTTCATTTATAGTTTCGAAGCACTGCCTATTATTGAAAAATTTGGTAAAGGAATTGCTCGATTTGCCTCTATGCCAGTTAGTATTTTCTTGCATTTCCTGGTCATTTTTGTACTTTACTAACATTATGTCACAGATGGATGGATCCATCCATGCTACAAAATCATCTTTTATGGCAAAATTGAAGGTTCCTATGTAATCTGCTATATCCTATAGCTGCATTGACTTTCCACACCTCAGCTAAATAATGAATAAGTTTTATAAAGGTATCTTAAAAGATAAAATATTGTTTTATTTGTTCAGCGATAATGGTGGGGTAAAATTTCTTACAGAAAGATGCACCAACGCATCTGACACTAACGGATCCTTTGATGGAACGAAATATGAAATTCAATAATGGCGGCAACATTGCGATATGGACAAAAGGAGGACGACGAAATTTACGTTTCTTTTTACTTATATAATTAGAAGTACGGTGAGAACTCATATATTATTTCAAGGATTATTAAATTGACGATGCAACTCTGAATGTCTGAATGTCTTCAGCTAAACATTTGTTGACTATAAAAAAAGAAAACCGTCAATTATTTTTAGGTTAATACTGAAACAGTCAAGAAATTACTAAGATTCAGTCACGTATCATCCTATGAAACCATGTTTGATTATGGAACTCCAGAGGATTGCTCTAATAAACGATTAGAAAAAGCATTAGAGCGAACAGTCAAATTTTCAAGAGAATTACTGCGCAGCGATTCTTTCGAAGTTTGTTTCAGAATATTTTATTGTGAAACAAAATGAAAAATATGGGAAATAATTCCGAAGTTTATACTGATATTGCTATTTAATGACTATATTTATAACCATAAAACATTTTAGTGCCATATCCTTATTGGTTCAAACATAGATATTTTATAAATGAGTATTGCATGCAAAATTATCGTATTATACAACATTTTTGAATAAATGCAATTCTCCAATTTTTTCTTGTAGATTAAAGTCACTGCTAATTATGCTTGTATCTATGAAGATTTTGTTAGAAATTTTAGAGTTCGGCAGCACTGATTGCATTGTGTGGTGGACATAGCCCGTCCCATCATGAGCGTTGTGCGTCCGCGATTGGTTCAATTCCAAAAAGCTCCGGTTTTGTTTTAGATGTTATGCAGTTTGCTAAACGTCTTCGCGTACTTCCAAAAAAACTGAAAGTAAAGAAAGTATCGAAAGTGGGTATTGAAAAGGCACTTCAGCTAGAATCTTTTCTTAATGCATCAGGAAATACTGATTCTTTGGACTTGGTTATCACAGAAAGTGAATTTGATAAGAATGTTATCAAGGACTTACTAGCTGGTGTGTGGGTAAATTACTTCTTCACTATTATCTCAAAATTATTGAATTTTAGGATAACGAAATGATATTTTCTTCTTTCCATTTTTGATTGTTTGATAGATTTAAAATTGAAATATATATGGCCATTTCGTTTTGATTTCCTAAAACTCCGCAATCTTTATTTCAACTAGATTATTAGATGAAGAACAACTGTCTTTATGCTTATGTGAAGAATTAATAGTATTGGTTTTTAACAGATTTAAATATTTTAGCCTCACATATCACCTTCTCACTTACGTTTAGTAAATGGAGCATTTTCGCCGACGGAAGTTGTTGCTTTAACTCATCTTGGTGTAGATTTATTCGATTCATCCTATGCCGTATTTCTTGCTGAACAAGGAAAAGCATTTGTTTGTGATGCAAATTTTCCATACGAGGCCACTTTTAGCGTGTTTGATTTCAATGATACACTGTAAATATATTTGATAACTTAAAACATAAATAATTTAAGCAATGTTTTTTATGATTTTCTTTTTCTGATAACGTTAGTGTTAATAACAAATAAGTAATTCATATATATTTCATTTAAAAAAAAAAAAATTGGAATGTTGTCTTTTAGGTTTCATTTTTGAAAATTTTTAATAAGGAATTTTTTTGTTATTAATCACACTATGGTAACAACTACTAATTTTATACTGTGCATTTTAATTAATCATTTGTCGTTTTGCTGCATACTTTCAGGTATTCAGAAGATTTTAGGCCTCTTTGTAAAAACTGTAGTTGCTATACTTGCTCATATTACACAAGAAGTTACTTGAGACATTTAACAAATACAATGGAACTATTGAGTCCAGCTCTTCTTGTAATGTTAGTTAAATTTTTTTCAGTAAAATTTTCTTATATGTTATGGTTCGTTTCGAAATTGAAGCTTCTTTGTGGTGCATTTTGTAAGAATTATTTGTTTCAGACATAATATGCAAGAATATGAACGAATGTTCGCATTACTGAGGGAAAATTTGTCTAAAAGTTCAATGCTTAGCAATATCTAAGCTAATCTGCATGTTAATATCTAAGCTAATTTTACATGTCCGACTTGTTTATGAAATAAAACATTTTTCAAATTAAGTCTCAAATTTCTGTCACTTGCTATCTCGAGTAGCCTTATTCATTTTATAATGTGAACTCGTGTTTCTATTTCTTTTGCTTTTAGTATAAAGTGTTTGAATATCTTATAGTTTTTATGCATCAAAAGCAACAAGTAGAAAAAAGTAATTGTAATTTGGGAAAGAAATCAATAAGAGATTTGCGCTTGGATAAACGATTTGATTGGGTTGGACCGCCGGATGATATTTCGAAAATTAGACCTGTAAGGTTCGCTCTAAACCACTTTTTAATTTGTGGAAGTTATTAAGTAAATAGGATTACTAGCTAATTAGAGGATGATCGTGAATTCATATTCGCAGTCAGTTTATGCTGTGCGCAACATTATTTTATAATTCCAAGAATAAATTTCGACATTGTCTGCCGATCTTGCCAGTGCTGACTAAAACAACTATTTTGAATTTGAAGGTCATATATTTAAGATTGCGTCGATTAACCAATGAGACAAAGCAGGAAAGAAAATATCGTGAAGCACGTGAAGCATTGAATCAATGGAGCTCACAATTTTGGGCGCGTCACAATATTTTATTTGAAAAGAAAAAAACAGAATTTGTTGAACAGGTTAAATTTTTTTATTGAAAGTATTTCCTTTGCTGTTATTTCTGAAGTTCATGAAGAAATGAAGAAAGAACTGTTTATCTCTTGCGCATAGAAATTTGAACAGTTAGTTTTTTCAGAAGAAGAGAAATCTTGGAAGACTAGAGCACTCAAGTGCTGTTGATATGTCTGAATTTTATAAGAAGTTTCTCGATGAGCAATATAATAGTCTTACCAATTATAACAGGTATATTTTTTAAAAGCAATGTCAAAAGTTCCAAATATGATGCTTTTATAATTATCTAATCATTCTCCATTAATTAATGACTTTTTTTGATATTTAGAAAAGAAACAAATGAAAAGCATTCAATGTTTATAAATTATTGTTTTCTCTTTTAGAGAATGGTACTGTAGAAACATCAAGCTTTTTTGGCCAGCTTTCAAAGTACAGGTTATCAGGTTTCGACGAACGTTGTATAAATTCTTGCGTAAATGAAAATTTTTCGATATTTGGCGAACATAGGTTTTAATAACAACCTATTTATAAACACTGATTGAATCGTAAGCAGTGTTGAACTAAATAAAATGTTCAAATATCTAGATAATTTTTTTTTCCAAAGCTTAGTGATTTATATAAGTCGTTATTACTATGCATAATATTTTGACTAAATTTTTCTGGAATCAATATTTAAGAGAAATTTCATATAAATTTTGTGAAAAATGTGAAGAACATATTTATATATTCTGAATGTTTGAATCAAAAAAAAAAAATTTACATATCTATCCTAAATATTTGAGCTATTAAATTCACAAAAATTTGGAAGTTCAGAGAATTGAAAAGAATAGATTCTCATATTGCATTGGTGTGCATAGCTGATTACTTCGAACATACCCTTAAGATAATGAACGACAGAGATTAATTAATCGTTATCGGACATAAATTGAGAGATGAATCAGTATTAAGGATTTTCTCTCGGAGTTGGCTTAAAAAATGCAATCATAGTGCTGGATATTGGTTTCATAGTCACAAGTATATATTTTTTTCACTTAACAAGAAACAGAAAAGATGTATTATATTTAAATTGCAATGTGAATAAATAAAAAAAATGCAATTTAAATGGATCCGCGTTTTCGTTGTTCCGCTAATGAATAGCAATAAAGTTCGCATTCTCGTTTAGTCCTTGGTGAACGCCATAGATTAAAATCCAATTCAGCGCAGTAGGGGAATATGTATGGCTCACACTGATCTGTATTTGAGAATCGGTTTACCTGGAAATTATTTAATGATATCGCATGCGAATAAGCTTAAGATTTGTATTTCTGGTTTATTTCTTAATAAAACCTCTTCAAAATAATAGTATTGTGGTTGGTATTTGGAAATGATTTTTATAAGACTAGAAAAATGTCTCCAACTTGCAGCTCTTGATCTCTCCCTATTTGTATTCATAAGTATAAAAAATGGCGCAGACTAAATAAGGTAATTGAATTTTTAGACAATTTTCGTCATCAGCACCTCAACGAATACTAATTTTCAGAATGATTAGAATGCGTGTTGAGAATTTACAGAATGATGAAGAGTTTCGTTTCTCAAAGTGTTGAGATCTGACTAGCGTTTTTAATAGTTGTAAGAACTTTTACTCTTCGGAACCATCGATGAACTTTCTGTGCAGGATCTCGACCGTTAACAGTGACGTTTGGGCATCCGTTAACAATTAGATCATGCCATAGAATAAACGGCATTGGATCGCATCCTCGAGCCGGTGAACCAATGGGACAGGCACATAACTAAAATAGTTCTCAATGATATTCGTGATTTTTCTTCAAATATATTTAGATTTCGTTAAAGCGTGAAATAGCATACTTGTGTTATTGAAAAAAGAAAAAAAAAATAGAATTGAAAGATCAGAAGAAAAAACATTTCGACCAGGAAATACTATTTTGTAAAATGAAACGAGTTAAATTACTTGCTCATTCTGCGCGGAGGATTAATTTTATGATTATTTTTATTAATAGCTTCCTAGGTTGGGGATCTATAACTTGTTTTCTTCTTTTTTTACTGCAACTATAAGAAAATGAATGGCGACCGGCGAGTCAAACCGAAATTAAGGTCTGACGCAATAGAGATATTGAATAACGTCATTGTAATATTAACAATTTTTTCTTTTTTACTAAGAATTTTTTTAATTATTTAAAAAAAAATTTTGTTATGTGCGGTCTTCATCAACATACGAAACCATATCAAAGAAAAATTTTTTTTTCTTTACGAAAGAGTTTCAGTAGGTAGTGGTAATGGGAAGCAGTAATCCAAAGTAATCATTTTCTCTTTTAGTTTCATTTGACGGGAAAAGTATGAAATTATGGGATTTGTTGAATTGATAAAAGAATAGAAGAAAAATTCTTCTATTCTTAATAGGAGATATTACGCCTTCGGATTTCGCAAAATTTTTGATTTGAGTTCCAATTAAAAGATCTATGGAAAAAAACTAATGGACGGGAGACTACTGCACTATCATGATTACAATCATTTTTATTTGATTTATCTTACCTGAAATTTATTTGAGATTACAAAATAATATGAAAAAATGAATTGGTTTAATACTAGTGAACGAGTTCGAAATTTCGTTTATTTTTGGGTCATAACTTTTCACGTGATTTTTGGTAATGCCATAATAGTAGCCCTATCCAAATTCTCTGACTTTCAAATGTTCTCAACGTCTATTCACAGATCTATATTTCTCATCTCATCAATACGCAATCGATGTGAATTCTTTTTATTAAGTAATAAAGAAAAAGTGCATTGTTGTTATACGTAGGTTCATGATAACGAGAATTAAAAGAAAAATATTTGATATCGCTTCGAATTTTACATCATCAAAAATTCTATTTTATAACTTCATGAAAAACCTCGTCTACAGTATATAATGAAAAACAATTTTTTGTCACTTCATTTTTAATTCAAATGAATTTTTGAAGTAGTGAAACACAAGTAAGTGTATGATAGGTGTTATAATCTCATTCTTAAAATCGCTTTTCATTTTCTCGAGCAGTTTCTTTAATTGCTTATATTTATTACTGATAATTTGTCACTTGAATTAATTTGAATCATTAAATACTTGTTTACTAAGTTTTTCTGTTCACTATGAAAACCACCTGTTATCATTCAATTCATTTCCAGAAATTATCTGCATATTGTGTAGAAGCAGAAAAGATATCTTTATCATTCAGTTTTAATTTCCATATAAATGTCGCAATTGCAAATATGTCGTATTTAGCAAAGTATTAGAAGATTAGAGATTTGGCCCATGTATTCTTATTTCGAAAATCGAGGACAGTAGTGCAAATGCTGCCAATATCAATTAAGGCTTATTTGCAAATTTTAAAGTATAAAATCATAAATCATAAAGTCATAAATCGTTTGATTCGAATACAACAGAATGAAAAATTCTTCAATGGTAAGAATGTTAAATCATAAAAAGCTGTAACAGAAATGTTACACAAAAGATAACTAATTTTAATCTTTTCCATGAAGCACCAATAATCTTCGTAATTCTATACCTCACAAGATTGAATGATGAATTATCTTATTGTAAAACTATATTTTTTTTCAAAAAATTACGGATAATTTCCTTTTTTTTGAATTATAGATGGACCATTCTTTTTTCGTAGGATTCAATCAATGGAAGAATAATCGTTCCCCGTAAAAGTTTATCAAGAAAAATTTATCGGAAAAATGAGGAATGTCCTATGTCACACGCTACTACCTCCCAAAAGAAAAGTAGTAGTACATCAAAAATAACTGCACCAAAAAAGTTGTGAAATTGATCGAAATATTTACAAATTTGTACTTTTCCTCTGAGTTTTATTTGTTAATTTATCCGTATCGTGAATTTATTTTCGAAATATTTGAAATTTTTTGCTTTCACTCACTGCTAAATATTGTTTACTTCTTATTTGACTTGTTTCATTTTTAAAAAGCGAACTGCAATTAACTGTTTGTTACTTATGTTTTTATAATCTTTGAAGGAAATTATGGTATTTGTAAGTTGTCATGTGTTAAAAGAATATGAAATTCTATGAAAATATTTAGGAGCTCAAGCTAAAGAATATTTCCAGAATTTTGGAAGCTTAAAAAAATAATGTAAAGCAAGGAAAGAAAGGAAAAGAAAGCATTTATAAATAAATTGTACAATAAAAACAATTGTTTTTGTTGTAAAAGTTTCCTCTTAGTAATTAAACATTCAAATTAGTTATTCATAGCACAAAAGTACCTGGCAACCGTTTCTTTCTGTAACCACGGCGCAATCCAGACCGGTACATAACATTGGTGGACAATTGTCAACAATTAGTTTACCCAGATCCGCAATTACTGCTTTCTGATTCCCTGAAGTGGAGTGGATTTTCTTCTTTTCTTAAACTTTAGTTCAATTAAAATTTTTATATAGCAACTCAAACACTCAATCACATCTCAATTAAAATTTTGTTTTTTGATGTGGCAGCTCAAAGACACAATCATATCTGGGATCTCAATCAATTTCTCAAACAAATCAATTTCTTTAATTTTTCATACGTTGTGTAATCATAAAATATAACATCAGTGATCCACGAATAAAAAAAGTTTTGCACATATTGCAAATATTTTTGAGTACTGAATCATTGAATATTTCAGAAATTTCCTAATGTAAAAGGATAAAGATTGCAAATGTAAAAAAAATTTTTAAGTTAACTCATCAGTCAGAATCATGTAGTAAGCATTCAAAGTGGCAGAATGTATGAGACAGAGTATTTAATAAATAAAAAGTAAAAAATTATCATCTGTGTGATATGCCTATTATTATATATTCATCATTCATCCTCTTTTATTTTTAATTTATCTTTTTGATTGTAATAACAAATTCTTCAAAGCACAAGAAAATATAAATATGATAGATACTTGCTGCAGCATCGATAATGAATTTTATTGAGTTTAAACCTCAGAAATTGTACAGTAATGTTCATTCAAAAAAAAGAATAGGTATATATATCAATGTAATTTTGAAAATTCGACAAAAAAAGTTCATTATTAATGGAGCTTTTTTGATTGGTACAAAATAAGATTATTATTTTTTCATCACTATAGTTATGCGGTTGAACATATGTAACAATCAATTCAGAGTCTATTGGTTTATTATAAAAGATTTTAATTTTCTGGGGAATGGGCATAATTAGGATTCTGTTCATTTACATTAAGACATTTCTGCAAAGAGAACAGTTGTATTATGATAATAAAAGGTTTAACTTCAAGTTTTGATGGAAAATTGGATTTAATTGCATCATTAAAACTTTTCTATGACAATTGTTATCACGGTTGAATTGAGAAAATGGAACCTGTTATGATTTGATACCCACTGAATAATGCTCTGATGGTGCCAAATATCTATGATCATATTCTAGTATCATAATCTTTAAAGTTAAAGATAACTTATTGGTTTTCTTCTCATCTTGCAGATATAATTGATTAAAGTTATTTAATTAGAAGTTGATGATTAGCAAAATAATAAACTAAATAGGGAGAAATGAAATTAGTATTGTTATTCATTTAGTAATTTAAAATCCAAAAATCTTTTTTCTAAACTTACTTTGTGATCGAAGAGCGAAAGTCATCACAACAATTGAAAAAACGGTTTGCAAGACAAGTAAATGCATTGTTGTAATCAGAGTAGTTGAAGTAACCATCCAGTACAAATAATTGAATACTTTCAATGATCCTTCAATGGAAGAAACGTATCAACAAATGTTACAATATGATACAGATCAGCGTTAAATAAAGAAGAATAAGAAGTTAGGATAGAGTTGTGATGAAGATCAGTTGTGATTGAAATAACCATAATAATAAAGCAAGCAGTTATTTAAAGATAGTAAATATTAAAGAAAGAAAGATGCATGGAATCTATTCTAAATATATTGAATAAAAAAACAGTTAGAATCTTTCAGCTGCTCATAAAGGCATCCTAATTTTCATATATCTTTTGTTTATATTGAGTTTCTTCCAGAAATTGATTCAAAAATTTTTATTGAAGATATTTAAGTATAGCAATATGTGACGGAAAAAATGATAAAAGCTATGGCACTAAGAATTCCAAAAAATGAAAAAAATTTCGTCAAAAGGAATCACCATTGAAGACAGTTTTTTCAAACAGTATTTGAATATACTTCCAAAATATCTGAATTGTTGAAAAAAGTCATAACAATTTTAGTTTTGTTTTTAAATTTAGAACAATATTTAGAAAAGGGTAATTTTTAAGGGCATAGAAAGAACGGCACAGCAGGCGGTAATACTGATTGTGCGCTGCTGAGCAGCAAATAATACAGGAGCAATTCGAGAAAAAATTTCTACGCAATTGGGGTAAAATTTGAAGTTGTCAAGAGGTAACAAGTAGAAACGTCGTCGGAGATGCATGTGTACGTCTATTTTGTCCCATCTCCTTCATCATCTAATGCAAACAAGTTTTGAAAACCACTAATACCCTCTCCTCCTTTTCCTACATCTAGCGGTAATTTCTACTTTCTGGTTCTGCTATATTTATCTGGCTTGGAAATTCCCTTTCCTTTTCAAACTAATGAACGATCAAATCATAAGTATAACCAAATTCTCAACATTGCACAATTTTAATATACTTATATACTGTATCTTGCAACTATTCTGTGTTAAATAATATTTTTTGATAAATTATGAAAATAATGCTAGCTTTTTATATTAATGCTTGAGAACATTGAATTCACTCTAACGAAACAATGTACTGATTTCCATTAGCAAATTTCTTCATCATAATATATTATTATTATATGTAATTAAAGAAGTTCGTTATTACTGATACAATAAAATCATTTTCAGACATTATAAGTATTTTCAGGATCTCGTTTGCTTTGTCAGTCACTAAAATATTCGGAAGTGCTTAGTAAAAGAGCAGTCTAATTCGTTATGTGAATACTATGATTTATATAATGTGGTTTAGATCTTAAAAATGTATTTACTTCATTTGCCATTCCGGAATATCATCGATCCGATAGTTTCAGAATATTCATGATTTAATGATAATTACGTGACAAAATAGTGTGTATTAATTAATTAATAACAGGTGTTCGTATTTTGATTTCGGCTTGAAGAACTTTTAAATTAAGATTATTCTTCTTAATAGCAATTTCTCGTCGGTTAAAAATTAAACTGCATGGATGAAAAATAACGCCCGAAGATTTTGTTAATGAAAGTACGAATGAACATGAAAATATACATCTTTTAGATATAGCTATAAATTGGTTTATAGTGTTATTTCAAAACCAGTTTTAATAAGAAAAAGTCTAAATTGGTAAGATAAATTTGACCAAAGCAATAAAGTATTAAGTGATTTCAAAAAAAACTTAAGTTTTGATTAAGTTCTCGTAGTTCTATACAAATTAATGATGACTAAATTTCTAGTATAAGTGACAAAACATTCATTAGTCTGGTCTTGAACTTCTCTTATATTTCGATTCGATTTATTGATAATCATAATACCACATAAAGTTGAATACTTTTATCTTCCATTCCAAGAATCCTCACCATTAATAAATAAGCTCATTAATAAATAACTTAAAAAATTATTTATTTAAGATATCTGGTTTCACGAGCTATTTGTAAAAAAAAAAAAGAAAAAAAAAAACAAATAAAATCGAAATAGTTAGGTAAATGGTTTTTTCCCTACTTTAATATCTAGATAGATAACTTATTTAAAACCAAAATAATGAAATAACATGTTCACGTGAAATCTGCAAAAGACAATTTTTCGCAGTTTTTTAGCTATGCTTTTAAAGTTCGAAATCCACCGATCATTGATGTGAGAATAACAAACTATTCCATCTAAATTAGAAAGCAAAAACTAATTATCTCATAAGCCAATAATTTAGGTAGACTCTGTTACTTTATCCATTACTAGCAATCAAATATATGAAACTCTGATCTTCTAATAAAACAGAGATTTCGATGGGAACCTGTTTTAATAACTGGGATCTTCATTTATTTTTGCTTGCTTTCCTTATAAATATGCAACAAAAACTGATAGGAATTTTATCAACGAGAAATTAAAGACACGCATCAAATTACAGTTCAAAAATATAAACAATCATAATTTACATAGAGGAATTATATAACCTATTAGCAAATAGCGTCAACAACTGAAAACACCTCACACTTTTCCCTCTTCTTTGATTATCTTCGAAAATGAAACTTCGTAATAAATAACTCAAATCATTTAAGAGAGAGAGAGATAAACTTTCAGAAGCTTGCAAAAAAAAAAATTTAAGCAATGATAGCCCAGATAAACTGCATACACCAAATAATAAACAGGTTATAAATTTATACACGACAGTAATTTAAAAAAGGTACTAAACAATATGTTATTTACATCAATGAAAAATAACTATCTAAGACAAAATTTTATTTTTCAAGTATAAGAAAATGTAACTCTAATATAATAAATAGTAAGGTTTGAAAACCGGCAGATATAAGAAAGCTTCATATAAAAAAGCATTAAAAATTAAAACATTGGACCCTTCACCCTTTTCACCTCGTTAAAGTGAAGAAATATACAAAATTGAAATGAGATAATACAAGAAAAGGATGTGAACTGACAACGACAGTAAAGAGAAATAAATATAAATCTATAACTTAAAGACAAACAGAATAAAAATTTAATTAAAACTGAAATCACATAGAAGACTTTGGAACACCACGAAGAATATATTTATAATAGAAACGGAAATAATCCGATTCAAAACAACATTTTAATTTAAAATTATATCGCAATATTTTTCGAATGATTTCGAAACAATGTATATTGCTTTCAGTAAATCACAGCATTACCTTCGACACAGAATCCTTCTGAAAATATAAGATAAAGGCATACTTCGAGCATATCGAATCCATACTTATCGGCATGACAACATCATCGTCAAAAAGTAGCCATTGTTTAGTAATTTGATTACGAACCACTGCTGTGTAATGCCCGCTATTCAAACTCCCTCTGTGGTTCTAAAAATTTTCCTATAGCATTAAAATGCAATAATTTAGAATATTGAAGAAATTAGTAGTATATTCCTGGGAATAATGGGAGAAAAAAGGATCTAAAAGAACAACAATCAAAACCAATAAAAGAGTAGTTAGTGAAACTGAATTTGAACAAACTTGTATTTCAGAATGCATTCATTCGTTACGATTCTTTGTCAATACTTAGTATAAATTGTAGCGTTTTATACAGGCCTTACAATTTTTATTAAAACCAATATTTTTTATTGAAATATTAATCCGAATTTTAGAAACGGATTCACGAAATTCCAATCAGTGAAAGACGAAGAGATTAGTGGAGAATGAAGACATTATTCTTTCTCAACATTTAATTTGTAATGCAAGAACAAAATCTCGCAAATAAAAAGTAAAGCTCTTGCATCTGCAGTACAACAGAAACCATAAGTTCCATGGTAATTAAGAAACCAAAGAAAATGAAAAATTATGCCTAATAAAGGGAAAACTGCTAATCAAAAAGTAGCAGCTAAGTGATGAGAAAAAGTATGGAATTATTATTTAACTATGCAGTTATTCGATCAAAAAATATTTTCAAATTTAGAAAGACAAAAGAGAAAATCTAAATTATGATTAGCAAAGACGACAATAATATACAACTTACGACAACAGCATACAAGTTGAAATATTCACTTTGTAGCTTTAATGGTAACGTATTGAACGCTATGTAGGCGTCGTTCTTTTGCCAGTTATCTCCCATAAAAGTGAAACGTTTCAAATGTATAACCTATAATGACTCAAATGTGATTATTTTTAGACAATAAAATTAAAAACATAGGACCAAGTACATGAATAAATAGTCTTCTAATTGATGATTTGTTCTAGCCCTAAAAATACTTTAAATTATTCACTAAAAACCTGGTTTTATTAATTTTGATAATGAATATCGGTAGATGTAAAACACAGTAGGGCTATATCAATATGTTAAAATTCTCATGAATTTAAAAAAAAAATGAAATCAAAGCGAAAGACCAAAACTTGAGGTAGTTTCCACAAAAACGTTCTACGAGTTGCAGTCTGTAAAGACTCACAGTCAGGGCAGCGCCATTTGCATGAACCATCAAGTTCCTATAAATGAATAGGCAAATAAAAAATATAAAATGCCAAATAATAAGTAAGTTAAATTCCAAACTGCAATTCTCCGAGAGAAAAAAAAAACAAACAAACCACATCTTGAAAATGATTTCGTATACAATCTTCAATTGTTGAATTCCGATTTGGTATTTCGATTGACAGTTGCGCCAATTCTTCGAATGTAACGCTTTGTCTTTTACACTTATTACATTGCAAACTTGAAACTGTTTGGCACTAAAAATATTTATTTCAGAACTGAATTTAAACCAACTCATAGTTCCCTTCAGTGCGTACTACGATTGATAAGCAATGCATTGCGGTCATTATTCTGCAGATTAAAAAATAATCATAATATTGATAGTAATAGCTAAAAAAACTAGATTTTTACAAGCATCATAATCATTACATCCATATATTGCATAACGTAAAGGACTCTCATAACTTCCAAAACAATATAGCTAGTTAAAACTTATGAACAGAAGAAGTCTTAATCTTCCCTATGGCATGCAAAATTACGAAACAGATAAATTCATTTGACATATGAAAGAATTCAAAATATTGCATGGAAAATGCATTTAATAGCATCAAGAGTTGTTATAAACTCATTACTACAATAAAACCTATAGTAATGTAAAATGCCGAATTCAACAGACACATCAGTCACATAAAAAATGACTAACATTAAAAATGTCACTGATTGGTGAACAGGCAAACCTCCGTAATTTCTCATTATAATCAGTTGCTTCTGCTTTCAAATCTGCTCCAGTGTAATTCTGTTCAAATGGTATACGTTTTACTACCTACAATTTCTATGCATAATGTCAAAACAATTCCCAGCGACTTATTTTAAAAGCCAAGTAAAATATACGCACTATACAAATATTCAAAAACTACTTGTTCTAATAAAGATCACTGAAAATTACCTGATTTGTATCTTCATGCAGTGCATCAAGTAAATAAATCTGGAATTCTTGCGCATCGTGCTGCTGACCATCAGCCAAAGAAGCATTCACCTCAGCGGCAAATGTCTCCTTAAAAGAACTTCATAAAATGAAAAAAAATGTTGCAAAAAACGATTTGCTTATGTATTATCTTAAGATAAAAACTGTTAAAAAATACAAGAAACTGCTGAGGACGAAGAACACTGAACGATCCACTCCAAACAGAATCTAACATTGCCGAAAATACTGATGATATTACACCCATTGTTCCCATTTTATTAGTCCTAAAGAAAATTTCATTTTTTCTTTAAACATCTAAATATTAATGAAACACAGCTTTTTATAGATGAATCTGTGAAGTTTATGACGTTACGCTAATAAAGAACGAAAGTTACGTCGTAAAAAAATGAATAGGACAAAGCATTAAATCTCGAAAAAATACCTATTAACAAATTTGATAAATTCGTTTTTGGTGAAAATACGCCGAAGTGGAATCGTATTGAACAGAGTTTGTAATACGGAATTCATGAAGCATGTATTTCCCAAATTATATAACCCAGTATATCCAAGATTCTGAATGTGAAAGATTCAAAATTTTTTTTGATTCATTCCTGCTGCATCTAATTTTTTTATGAATTACATGCAACGATATGAAAATTTACACATCTTTGAGGGACCGCACAGAGAGTGAGGATATTCATCATAGATTCATATAAATGTAAAAGTTTTTGCGAGCCATCACTGAAAAACAATTTATATATTTAGCGTTTCATTCAAATAAGATTATCCGGAAATCCCATTATTATAATTTAGCCCAGTGGACAAATCCTATCTATTATCAACGACATATTAATAGAACATGAAATCATAATCATCATAATCAAGTTGTTTCACATCCAGTTACTTCAATAAAACCAACACAAATAAATTTCATATATACCTCGGAAACAATCGTGGTTTCAGAAGTCTGTCTGGTACGGCTGGAATAGTCACTGGAGTTTGTTTTGAACTAAAATAATATTGGAAGGACACAACATACATTGATAAACATGAGGAAAAAAAGGAAAAAAAAAAAAACTAGCTTTGAATCGCATAATTTTGCACCTCCAAATACCGTCTGAGTGGATTTAATTGGACAAGATTTCTCAGAAGACGCTTTTTCTTTATGTGCAGACAACTGAAATAATGTTTGTTAAGTAATCCGAAATCCATGACCATTTCTTCCATCAAACCAATGTGAAGAATGAATATAATCTACAATTTTTTCAAATAAAAAAAAAGAGATAATAAAAGAAGGGAAAGTACAGGTTAGAAAAAGCCAAACACTCAGGAAAATAAATATAGAAAAACTTAAATAAAAGGCGTCTTAATATATGATTGAGTGAAATTAATGCAGAATTATCTATATTAAAATTATATTATATTAGGATTACAGGATCCACTTAATGTTACAACGAAAAAGTAAGAACTATCCTGACAACATATTTTAAAAAGACCTCTGAAGGAGGCTTTTTGCTTCGATCAATAGGAGGATGAGGAGGCTGAAGTGTAGAATCAACAGTATGTGAATTAGAATTTTGATTTGTACTTCGGCAATCAGTCGTTTCCACAATATTTGAATCACTTATGATTGAAGATTCATTTGCTGCATCTTCAGCATCTATCCTAATGTCAAATAATCGATCTTTCGGTGACAGCGTTCTGCTCAAAAATGATAATGATGATGTATCAGAAATGTCTGCAAAATTACATCGAAATTTTTTTAAATAACTGAGCATAAATTGATCGGAAGGCCAAAATGATTACAGTAAAGTAATATTAAATTTTTAAGATAAATATTTCAGATTTTTCATAGATTTATTTATTCCAAATCATCAAAGACAAAATAATACTCAAAACTTGAAAAATACCTGCGGATTCCATCAACAAAGAGGAATAAAACGAAGATTGTCCCATATGATTCATAACACTATCAGAAATACTCGAATGGGGCACTGACAATCCACTTGTTTTAGGATAAATCACTGGTAGTAACTGAGGATATTCTAAGGAATCAATCCCAAAATCTAAAGAAATTAAATTGACGTGTTTCGGACATATTTAGAAAGATAAAGAATTCAAAAAATATAAGAAACCTTTTTTGTATTCAGCAACAGCTCTAGCGAATTCGGTACGATTTGCAATATTCACAAATTTTTTTCGCATCGCAGATTTTGTAGATGTATGCATTGGATAATACAAACGCCAATTTTCAAAACCACCTTTCAGAAATTTTGGTAGCTTTTTTAACCGAAAGTTATTATTGTACTGCAATTAAGATTTGCTTCACATAATTATCTTATCCGTTGAAAATCAAAACTGAAAAGATCAAAAAAGTGCGTATCTGTCAAATTTTCTCTTATTTTTTTCACATTAGAATTGGTAAGCCTTTTTGCCCAGCAATCCTTTTTTCCATTGGAACAATGCCAAGAATTGAAATATTAGCATCTAACCATATATTCCTTAGTATATCCTAATATTTAAGTTTTCCCAGATTTCAGTCAGTTCTTTGACTTCAGTTATGCTTTAAAAAAAAAACATTCGTATGAAGTAAAAAAAGCAAAACCATCGATAATGCGTTATATAATATTTGTTCTTTTGACCCAGCAATCATATCTTTTTCCTTATTTGGAATATTATCACTTCCCATAAGTACTACCATATCTACATCTGCCATACGCTGAAGAATAGCTCTTTGACCAATCTCGACAGAACGAATCAGCGAAGAACCAATACAACTACAATGTGAAAACTTATAAAAAATAAAGAAACCAAAAACCCAATATATAAAATGTTCATTAATACTATATAAACTTTAAAAAAAATTAATCAAATATAACATGTATCTACTTCCTACTTTTCAAAACATTTTTGCTGTTTGAATACTGAATACTATTACTATTTGTATATTTAAATGATTTCTTATTAAGATGAATGCAATCAATATGACACAGATAAGTCAGCTAATGGCGTCAGAGCAATAGATGAATCAATTAAAATTATTGTAAGTTAGTGAGCTGTCCCATCACATGATTTTCAGTCACTTGGTCAGTATGCATAAAATTAAGATACTGATTAAATTAATTATTATCAATGATCTGACTCTCGTTGATGTATCTTGGTTTTTCTTTTACAATGTTTACATTGGCATCGTCCTCTGAATATTGTTCAAATGTAATAATGTTCAGATCTTAATGTAAATAATACTCTTCTGATTAAATCTCAGATTGAACATAGAGTTTCGAACTACAAAAATCCTTATTGAAGCAAAATCTTATTCAAGTCATACAAAAAATAATTTGGGAAGAATGTATAAAAGTGAAAACCCAGGCACAATAGCATCCGCAGGAACTTGTGCGACTAACAACTGCCCAGCATTTGCATACTGAATTACATCTGCCTGATCATTTCGGTAATCAATGATAAGAGCTCGGTGTTTACAAGCAATATAACGCATCAGGTCACGTGGATCAATTACCATCGATTCATCTTAAACATACAGATTGACAAAAAATTTCGGTTAAATATCACTGAATGAAACATCGTAGATAAGATATTACATCTATTAATAGTTGGATATATCTAAGGCAAACCTTTAACATACATGATGTGACGCTCAAAATTTTATTTCATAATTTTCGTTGTGCTGTAGCATACGCTTTGCTATAGTGGAAAAACTTCTTCAATCTCCAATTTCATATCCATAAAAGGAAAAGGAATTTTGTTACTAAATCGAATAAAGCCGTATGAAAAACATTTATTCAAAAATAAGACATTGTCAATGATCAAAATAACACCTATATAATAACCTTTGTCTTTCCGTGTTTCTTCACACTGCATAATTGATGAATCTCGCTCACCATAGCTTTTTCAACTTCCTTCAACTCGTATCGTTTATTTAAACTTTCTTCCAACTCTTTTAGATAAGCAATACATTGATCAAACAAATAATAAAAACGACGACCATCCTGAACAAAGAGATAAGTGAAGTGCATTTTTTTTCTTTTCCCGCATTTTCAAACGCATGCGAAATAAGTATTGATATAAATTCTGAAGAGTAAAAACAGGCAGTGTACTATCTAGAAAAAACAAAATTTATTTTTTTATCCTACCACAAGTATCCATTTTATTGTTACCGGTGAATTTTTGAATTCTTGGAAATCGGTCTTGCCGATAATAATTTTCGAGATAATTCCCATTCGTATGAACAACTTGTAGGCATCTTCCTCATCTCCCTCCTGCATTTTCAATTTCGCTTCATCGAAAACCCGTTCTGCATGGTCGAATGCTCTATAAAAGTTTTTCAGTGTTTGCGGTTAACTATTATAATATTTCAAGACTTGAAAAATAACAATAAACAAATTGAAATGGCTTACTTAATGCAGGTAAGTCGTGAAATTGCTTGCTCCCATTTTTGTTTATGGGTCGCATCACACCACGATTTCAAGTGTTCCACACTGTTGAAACGTAAACCGGCGAGAAGATTTATTGTTGGACGATTCAGAACCATGCTGTTCAGAAACACGGTTTTTTAACCGATTGCGACAAGCAGCAAGTCAAAAATGACATTTTTAAGTAGTAGAAGTTCAAAATTACATACTTTAGGTAATTTTCAACTTTTACTATGATAAGGAAACATGCTGATACAAATTTTAAACACAAAATCATTTTTCACCTTTTCCCATATCCATTTTATTAATATATGAATTAAATAAACGAAAACATCTCAAAAGCATTCACTCGTGTCCCTTAAACATTTAATATTTCGTTCTTTTACTTCAAACAATGTCCCTCTCTTCATAAAATAACGGCTTAATTAACATTAATACATCATTTATACCATTCATTGGAAGTCATTGTTACATAACAAAAACCAAGCACCGCAAAATATATCTAAACCTTGGATAGATGTTGGTTAGCTAAAATTGATATCTCACTGGTGAGCAATGACTATTCCTTGTCACTTAAATTGTCTCGATACGCAATTGATGTGTCTAGTGAGTCACCGATGCTTTGAGGTACATATTGGAGATATCTTTGTATGGTCTGAGATGGGACGTTTAATGTGTTACTGTGGAGTGTGTGGATCGGATTTTAAATTTTCTGTATTGTAAATCAGTGCGCTTTATTTGTGCTTATTCGTGGCTAGCCAATAATTTCATTTCACTCTTGAGTTGAGAGAATTGGTGATTGTTCGTGAATCGTAACTTCGACAAGTGGTAATGAAAAGTATTTATCTATAAAACATGAAGAAGTCAAAGAGAACTGTAAAACCTAAAGAAGTCGAAGAGATCCTGCATGTATTGATTCATATAATATTGGGATAGTTTTAATGGAACTTTCGCACTGAAGCTTCTTTTGATGGTATATAACAGATTCGATTCTGAAGGTTCCTTGTCATCCGTTCCTTATGTTCATTCTTTCTTACTTCACCATAGAATTATTATTTCCAGCTTTGATTCACCTTGACCTATCTTTTCCTGAACCAGTTCCAATTTTAATTATTTGAAAGTATCTACAAGTGAGAGCTTTCATATGAATTTAAGATTACCTTCATGCAGTTAGTGATTGCTTATTTTCCGTTATGGGAAGATATGGAGAGTTTGAGAATTGCTGACTGAAAAAAAAGGAGAGGAATTCTATTTGTGAACAGACTGTAATGTGGATTCAGTACACGGTAGACTTGTTGAGGTATCATATAGTATACGACGTTCACTTGCTGTTACTAAATTTTAAATTTTGTATAAACAGTTCCAAAATTTGCATATCTACAGAAATTTTCATCCATAAGCCACCCTAGAGTGTACATTAATGAAAAAGTTCCGTCCATCGTCGCCTTGTTGCGTCTACGCATATTCCGCCTTCCCCCGAAAACTATAGATTATTGAGCAGGTTTAGATGTTTCTCCTTTATCTATGTTGATTTGTTTTGAGTTATCTAGTCCGGATGGCTATTTGTTTTTTGGTAGTGGTCAGATTTGTAATTATAAATGCTTATTATGCATGGTGTTTTATGAAAAGGGGTCATTGCACTCTAAGTTTGCTTTGAAGCTTTTTTAATTTTTAATATTTCAAGCAGATTTTATCATTTTCGGCGCGGACGATATGCCTACATCTAAATCGGAAATTATTAAGCAGGAGTCGACTACTAATTCGGGAAATCCTCAAGAAATAGCCGAAGAAACGGTTCAATCTAATGATAATAAAAATGAAGCGAGTCATGCTGAGGTGAGCTGTTGATAAATTATTTCTCATATCGAAGAGTATAAATCAAGTGCTTCACAAAACTGATCTGATTTCTTCTTAGTGACATTCTGAGTCTACAGCATTTTCTTGTTAAAAAATTCTCAGCGTATTACGCAATATTTGATACAGAATTTTTTTCTTTAATACAAAATGCAGTGTATAAATCGAGAATATTGAAAAATTATGAATTTTATATTAAGTAACAAATGTGAGACTTTTAGCAGAATAACTTTAAAAAGCAGGGGAACTTTATAAATCATTCAATTATTTGAAATAATGGAGAGTGCGGACATTATTGCAATATGAATTTCCTAAGGAATATATTTTCCTAACTGTTTGTTTTTGTAGTTGATATGCATCAAAATACAACATAATCATTAAGGAAATTACTATTATTTGGCTATTATTTTTGAGCTTCTTAAATGGCTAAAACTTTACCATTTATAATCAGAAGGTAGTATTTCGCTTATGTTGCCTGAAGTTTGGAACCTTATAGGGTTCGAGCTTAATTATAGAAGCATTCCTTTTATGCATTGTATTGGCTATAGATTTTCGCGTCCGTTCAAGAAATATTTTCAACATTTTTTCAGCGCTCCGATTCTCAAAATCCTTCTGCGAAAGCTCCAGAATCACTTACACGTCATCCTTTGCAGTGTCGATGGGCTCTTTGGTATTTGAAAGCCGATCGAAACAAAGACTGGGAAGATTGTTTGAAACGAGTAGCTGTTTTTGATACTGTTGAAGATTTTTGGGCGTGAGTTAATTTTCAAAATCACTTTCAGTTGTATTTACTTTTCAATTTTTTTGCCCTCACCTATTTTTGATATTCGAAATATTGTAAGTTCAGTTTAATCATTTGCTTCTACTTCATAAATACTTTAGTTTGAACCACATTCCTGCTTCCCAATCAGAAAGGTTCAACTTGAAATTGCAGCTTAATATACCTGAATTCGAGGACAGCTTACTGGTTTTCATCAGTCTATTAGAATTAATATTGCTATTAGAAAACTTAAAATTTCAATTTATTTCAGTTTATACAATCACATTCAGACGGCTTCGGGTCTTAATTGGGGAAGTGATTACTATTTGTTTAAAGAGGGTATTAAACCGATGTGGGAAGATGAAAATAATGTGAAAGGGGGTCGATGGCTTGTGGTTGTTGACAAACAAAAACGGTCACAATTACTGGATCATTATTGGCTTGAGTTATTGATGGCAATCATTGGGGAACAATTTGAAGAACATGGGGAACATATTTGTGGTGCAGTGGTAAATGTTCGTCAAAAAGGTGATAAGGTAGGAAGATTCATTCATCCCAGATTTTATTATATGAGGCACAGAAATTTTAAGTTTCTGGAAGTGTGAAATATTTTATAAAGTGGTAATGTAATTGCATTGGTCTTTTAATTGATGTAACCGCAAAAGATATAGTTTATTGGTTTCCAAAGTTTCAGGTTTCTTTATGGACACGTGATTCGCTCAAAGATGATGTGAATTTGCGTATTGGACAAATTTTGAAGGCAAAACTTGAAATCCCCGATTCGGAACCGATTCGTTATGAAGTTCATAAGGCAATTCATCTTTTTTTAAAATTAGTGAAAACTGGAGATTATTTTGGCAAATATTTCTGATTTTTCCAAAAACAGTAGCATTTCAAAGCATAATTAGAATGCAGTCGTTTTAGTCCTGCATATCGTCATGGATAAAGCTGGTCGTCATCTCCTTTTAAGAGGAGACTTTTTTATGGCAGGTGGCTGAAAATTTGTCTGGCATTAGAAACTGTATCTTTTCATATACCTTTTATTGTAGCCCATTTTCTTTTTTTCAGGACTCGTCAGTACGTACAGGTTCGATGGTAAAACCGCGTATTGTCATCCCAGTGAAAGAGACGAGATAAATGAGCACAAATTTGTATTTGTATAGATAATATATCTCCTTATTGGAGCTAATTGCTTTACTTTCAGTTGCTGTTCTGTTTTCTTTTTGTATTCAAATATGGTTTTTATCTGATTTTATTTGTTGGGAAAACTTCCTAATAAATTTTTTTACTGAAGTCATACTTAGAATTTATAAAAAAGAAAAATGTATTCTAAAACTATGTATATCTGAATTTTCCGTTACTGTTACTACTACTATACAGTACTGCTATAAATATATTTCAATTCCACGTCTCGACATATTTGTACCTTTCATTTAAATCTGAGCTGTATTGATATACCCTGAATTTATAAATCAGTGGTGACTAAAAATATTTCAGATAGTTTATGACTAAATGTTGAACTTCGGAATTTCCTTCAAAGTCGGAAACTTCAACATGATATGTGTATAAACTTATGCATCTTGAAGTCATCTTTTTACTAGTTCCTGCTAACTCAGTTTCTTTCTTTTCCTATGCTGCGTTCTCTGTTTATTTGCAGATATGAAAGGAAGTCACAGTAGTTGAAAAAACGTATTTGAAATGAGATAAAATTTAATACGTTCGATGTCATACTACCAATTACTACCTTTACTGAGTGCGGACTTCTCGGAGCATGTCTTATTTTTATTTCAAAACAATGTATGAAAAACTTGATATGCAGCGCATGAAATTAAAATGCTAAAAATTTAGATGAGATTTTCTAAAGCGAGGTGTTTCGAAAAAACCACATCGACGGTGTTTTCTTTTGCTCTCTAACGGAAATAGGAGGAATAAAAACGAGGAAATGATAAAGTTTCTTGGAATACTCCACATCGATTCTATAAATTGTCAGCAAATAAATTCAAGTTTTGACGCTAACTGAGTTTCTCGATGACTCATTTCTTCCAACTCTAGCTCCTGGAAATGATGACTTATTTCTTGTAAAAACCAGAAGATAAAGAAATAAACTTTATTTAAAAATCGATCGCATCAACCCTACTTTTATTCACTATTTTTTTTCAAATAAATTATTTTTAGACGGGGTAAATTTCAAGAAAATTCAAGTTATATTTTAAATTCATGATCACATGAAGGACTGAGATGCTTTGCAGAAATAAATTATAGTTAATTTCAAAGACAAAACCTATAAATTATAGTTAATTTCAAAGATAAAACCTTTTCTGCATCTTTCTCAAATTCTTGATACTGTTCTTCATGCCTTTTCATCAGTTGTTCTTCATGTTTTTGAGCTCTTGAACATAATGAATGAAAACATGAAATTAATAAACAGGATTTGTTATTTGAATGATGATTAGGGAAATCAAGCCAAGTAAGATATTCGTAAAAATTACTCACTTTAGAGCCAATCTTTTCCGTTCTTCGCAAAACATTTTCAAATTTTTTTCGTTCATTTCTTTTATTCGCCGATCCCTTTCTGCCTTTGTTTTGATATTTTTATCCTTTTAAAGCAAAAAGATTAAAAGTTTTATATAACATTCTTTGAAGGAAGATATATAGCGAAACATTCAACACATATCCAAACTGAAATAGTAGATGAAATACCTGCTGTATAGCTCGTGCATCATCCATACTCTTTTTTGTTTGCGCTTGCTTCAAATCTTTGTTCTCAGCTTCCAGTCTCAGTTTTAACATATTCATTTGCTGTTTTTGAGCATCTTGGAGCAGTTTCCTGAAAGACATACATTTATATAAAAGTGAACAATGTGAGACAGAGCACATATCACTTATGCGTCTTCAGAAACAATAATAATTATTCAAATCATTAAACAATAATGATTTGAATAATTAGTGCTGCGATCACTATAAATAATCGTTTAAACAATATATGTATCTTTGAGCGTAGAGCAGTTTTAAAAACTAGTTACTCCAATATACGGGAACACGAAATAATCCATCAAACTATTCCATACACTACAGCATCTTATGATTTATGGTTTATCTAGGAGATACGATCTCCATTATTCCAAGTTACCCAACCTTTGTAGTCACATGTCGTGATAAAGTACTGAGGTTCGCTTTTTGGAAGAAGATAAATTAATAATCACCCTAAACACTCAAATTCTTCTTTTATTTGCGATCGCCTCAGATCGTGACATTCTCTTTCATGTCTTCGCATCATCGATGACCACTCATTAGTTTGAGACAATACTAAGGATTTCATCTGAAAGACATTTCCACATCGTTTGCTTAAGACTGAGGAAAGTTGAATATAAAAAATCTATTTGCAAGAGAATTTTGAATTAAATTTAGATGTCCTACTAGCAGTAGTTTGAATGCATTCTTAACTTTCCTACAAAGATTCTTCAAGTTTACTCCAAAGATTTAAATACATACTGAAGGAGTTCACATTCCTTCCCAACTTAAACATATGCCATGTATATTTATTAGATTATTTTATAAAAAAAGTTCATAAAAACATACTTTATTACTGTTGGTCATGTCAATGTCGTGCGGTGTTGGTTCAGACTTCATATATGATAATGACTGGTGTTTCTGACTGCCTGAACTATTAGCCACTGTTCGCCATTTAGACTGCTTGTAACTATCACAAATCAATTTGTCGACGGTCATTTGCTATAAATGGTGGAATTAATAAAACGAAGCAAATAAAAATTTCTACAGAAGGATTCAAATCTCACTAAATGAATAAAAAAGGTGTTAACGAAAAACTATTTCATTCATTATTTTTTAGTCTTATCGAATTATCAGTGATGCTCCAATACATAATACAAAATTGCATAAAATAAACAAAGGAATTATGTTTATTAGTATAAAACAAGCTGATTCTGAAATGCACATTTCCAAATATTATGTTATGAATATGAAATGATTCTCAATCCCATTTTTGTTATTCTTGAAAGAGTCAATTCAAAAAGCTATTAAACTATTTATAATAGCACAAATTTGAGAAATGTATTATTTGTTATGAATTTAGTCCAAACATTAAATGTGAACATTTTTCCAAATCCAAGTACAAAAATATGGATTTTTTTAAGTGATTATTTTGACCGCATAAAGTTTTGAATGAGTAACATAAAGTATGAATGTTGCTAGCGGTAGTTGTATTTAACAAGTCTTTTTTTTAATCACTGAAGAGGATTACCATATTTTTTAAATCACTTTTTACACTTTGTTCAATTTTTTGAATAAGAAAGGGAATAATCTAACTAACAAATAGTTACCTGTTGTTTTTGAACTGATCCTCTTTGCTTCTGATGCCGCTTTTTTAGTTCATTCATATCTTTTTGAAATTTCCGAACTAATTTTTGAAAGCATTTGTCTTTCTTTAAATTATTAATACTGATCGCTTCCATCTAAAAACAGTTTACATTACTCTTCAATAAATACTGTAAGAAATGTTTTTGGAAATATATATATATATATATATATCTATCTATCTATCTATCTATATATATATATATATATTATATATATTCCACATCATTTTATATAGCCTCTGAAAAAAATTATGACGATACAGTATTTAATCAATGCCAGAATTGTTGCAATACCTAGTTTAGAACTTCTACATATGATAAACTATAAATCTGAGGATTTTAATCAGTTCTTGATAAATCCGCTGAGAGACTTTGCTTCAATTCCACATTTCAAACTCAAAACAGAACTTCGGAAAATTCTTGCAATAAACTAGCTGAAAAGAGTAGAACTACAAAACTGAGAAAGAAAAGTGAGTGTATTTTTTTTTGATTTTTTTGACTTCATCAAAAAATCCGTGGTAAACTGACAATACATTGGCTATTTGAATACTGCTTTCTAACAGCGGTAGTGATGCATTTTGACTCTGATAGTAAAAATTTATTAAATGGGTACGTAGTAAAATAATGTATTTGCATTTGTGAGAACATGAGAATTCAGAGTATTTTTCTAATAATTAATGATCACAACCGCAGATTCTTTTTAAATAGCTTCGAATCTTGTGATTTAATAACATTCGAAGTTTTTCGATCACTATGATTACAGAATCAATAACTTCACTAATTCAAAGATTTGTCGAAAGCTCATTAATGAATGATTTCTTGAATTTCATGTAATTCTTGTTAATTTACTGTCAGCACAATTTTCAAATAAAAATTGATAATTATAATCATAAAAACAACAAAACAGCAATTCTAATCAATAAGATTTCATAAACGTAAATACAACTACCCTCTGCTTGCCATCTGTAGCTTCCGTGTTCAAACGAGCTGTTTCTTTCGATAACATTAATGGCTTTAACGATCTTAAAAATCGTAAAATCATGCATTGTTTTCTTATTTTTGAGAATTTTCTATTCAAAATGGAGTGACCACCAAAATTAAATGGAACAACTATAGAAATATTTAGAATATCGAAAAATGCTAGGATTCAGTTAATCAAGAGGATCTTAAAGAATAAAAATTAATGCAAATCGAAAGAAACAAACTTCCAAAGCCAATTATCACCGACTGGTTCTGATATTATTATATAAAAATTTAGCTTGATTCTACATCAATTTCAGCTTATTTGCAAGATCTTACTATTTACGGTGCATCACAATATTATCTTGATAACTGTACCAAAAATTTCGCACTTACTCGCAATTTTGATCTAGTGGATCTCCATTTATTCGTAATAGAATATTTCTGTTTGATACTATTCTCAACGAACTCGTCGTTACTTCCACTATATCCGCATCTTCAACGCCCATATTACATAAAGCTTCTCTTCGTTTTTCCTGCGCAGAAACATAGGCACGTGGATCTGCGAGTGCATCTACTAGACCTGCAACAATTTTTTTCCAAATAATACTAGTCTTATGGATGTTTTATGGCTAAGACCATTAAAATTTTAAATCACTCAAACTTCAAATCACTAAATTTTAAGCATGATAAAAGTACATGTTTGAAGCAAGAATCGACAACATTGACTTTATAAAATGCTATACATTATGCTATTTTTATAAGTGGTTATCCCATTTTACATATTTATACACAGTTATATGAATATGAATCATTCTTATGAAGACGTACCACTAAGCTCATCAGGAACATAGGTCTTGATGACAATCCGAACAAAAAGGCATGGCAGTACCATAGGCATATTTGATTCTGTACGAAGTGTTATATGTCGGTAACCTGCTTGTAAACCATCTAATGGTAATATTCTTCTGTCCAAGTTGCTTTCCATTTTCGTCATAAACAACGAGACGTAAAAGTGCTAACTGGTAAGACGACCTGTAAACAAATAAGATAAAATGATTCGTTTTATAACCGAATTCCTTCTGTTTACTTTCAGATTTGATTCCCAATGCAATTGAAATATCGGCTCTGCATTTAATTTTTCATTACTTTCAATTTATAATCACCTTCCTAAAAACAAAGGGATCACTGTTATACACAGGATTCAATCCATTAGCAGGTACAGTACGAGTTCGATGTTCTTTCCGTATCGTATCCGTTGGAAGACCATACATTTCTGCCTCTACGTAAGTGCCAATTTTCTTATCACTTAAAAAATGACCCGATATGACCTGAAAAAAAAAAGCACGGTTTAAGTCTAACATAATTTTTTAAACAATTATGGTAACTGCAAAAGTTTTTCTACAAACAGTTTTTTAATTAAAAAAGTAGGAAATACAGAAATGACTAATAACCTTCACTGTGCAATGTGCTGCAATTACACCATCAACAGGAGATTCAGAAAATGGATCAAATGATCTATCCGGTCGTCTCATAAAATCAGGCTTTAAAAGATATCTGGAATATAAGACAGTGACTGCGATGATTTTCGCTATCGATTAGAATATTTTAAGGAATTCCATATGAATATAGTTGTATAGAATTAATAATGAAACAATTCGATAGATATAATGAGATTTCGTCGACTGTCATTTCTTAGAGAAACGATAGAGACATAAAATGTAAATTGTTATCTCAGAATATGAATTAATCGGATAAAACGAAAATTAATATAAAATCATTTTGATGTTGCAAGAAAAAAACTATTACACATCCAGTTGCTTTTTTATCTAAAACAATTCGATTCTCATTATTTACTCTACGTATTTTTTAAGGAAAAATATACCCGCATCCACCGTTGTACTGAAATTTTCCTTGATTGAGCTGCATAGATATATCTGGAGTCTGAAAATTTAATGCCACCATCTGGCAACCGGCGTTCCAAAATATCTGCAATTGCAAACTGAACTTAGACTGATTTCTTGATGATGCAAATATAAAGTTTTTAATATTGCTAAAATAATATTTAATGAAGAACCAGTTTGCCAACTTATTCAAATTTTGCTTGGGCAAATAATTTGGAATATCATACAGTACTGTTTTAAATAGAATAAGAATTTCAAATTTAACCTGAGGCAAAAAATTGCTAGAATCGACGCGAGCGCCTTTTGGATATATCCTACACAGTTGGCGCTTATTATAGTTAACAAATTCTGGAGCACTCTGTTTCAGGTATCCCAAACCCGTACTTTCCGAGAATGAAGACATGTGGAAATGCAGATCATTCGCTCAAAATGTATTACAGTTACACCGAAAAGCAGCATCAAATAAAAAACCATTGATTTTTAGCTAAAAAAATCTTACCCTATCTATATCTTTCATTAAAAAAATTTGGAAAAAAACTAAACTAATAGAAACCCGTGATCGAAATATGACCGAAATAAAACTCTGGTAAATACCTTCAGCAACATCGAAACCGGAAAATTTCACTGGATGAGTATAATTAACGAGACTTGATAACAAAGGATGTATATTAGTTGTTGCACCCGTATAATGATATTCAGCAAAAATGCGTTCTTCTTCTTCTTTTGTCAATTGTTGCTAAAATAAAGCAGTGATATTGAAATGAAAAAAAGGCTCGTATTTTAATAGTCAGGCTCGAAAATTCGGATTCTTTTGTAGAAAAAAAAAGTTTTCGAGCGTAAATTAAAAGAAAAAGATTTCTGGCTCTATTAAAATACCACTATCTCGCTTAAAATGTTTGAAACTAAAATGAAAAATAAGAAATTTGTGCAAATTTTTAAAAATTAGATAAAACTAAGAAAAAATGACACTTATTATACTACTGAGAGTGTCAAGCTTGCTAGAGGCACAGAAAAAAATGTTACTTCAGTGCGAAGGAATCAAAAAAAATGTCTGGTAAAGAAACAGCACAAAAATAAAAACTAAGACGATTAGCAGCAACTTCTCCAAGAATAATAGCGCCTGGCCAAATGCATGCAGGGATAATAAAATTTTGATAAAACGTTATTTATGCCACCAAAATTATTGCAAACTGTTTGATTGCCATCTTGGTGACATGTCAAATTGGAAACCGTTAATACAAATAATCCTTTGCACAGAACTGCGATTTATCAACATTCACAGATTCCTGTTGAGGGATAGAGCTCTAAATTTCTGGATATCTCAAAAAATCTTTTTTTCTGGATTTCCAGAATGAAATGATTTTCGGAACTTTTTTCAAATGTTCATCCTCAAAAAAAAAAAAGTACTACAACATACAATAAAAACGCAATAAAAAGAACTGAAAGTTAACATGAAATATTGAATTTTTCAAATTTATTCCAACCATTTTTTTTGTATCTTTTTTTCTGTCAGCTAAAAGAATTGAAATAATCAGCCACTCCATGACATGCTTTCCTGATGCACAAATGAAGCGTCGTAACCAATACTTGACATGTTAATGCAAAACAAATCGCCTAAAGGATCAAATTACTAAAAATATTATTCAAGTAACGTATTTTTCGTTGAAAAATTTCACACTTCCAGTATGATCAGTGCTTAAATTATGCGTAAAATATTTCCCCGTACTATAAGTAAAACTTAAGCTATTGAAATGACAATATATATAATATTGTCAGAGAAATCTTAAGAATATCGTTTAAAATATAACGATGTTCTTTGCGCCTTTGAAAAGAGAGAACATCTTTTGTTAAATAATATTGCATATAAAACAATTATATTTCATCATCTAAAAACAAAAGACAAGACTCAAGTACATTCGAATCGCTTACTTCTGCGACTCATATGTTCTCAGACCAAGAGCAATGTTCAATCATCAATATTAATTTAACATGAAATAATAGCGCTCTAGGGCAAATGCATGAGGCAAAATCATAAAAACAAAGCAGTTGAAGTCAACTTGACAAAAGCGATAATACGACCGCTGTTTTAACTCGTAAATGCGAAATTGTTTTAATTATTTAACGAGAACTGCATGCTTGTGTTCAGACAAAACTTCCTAAAGATAATCTATCTATACGTATAAAAAACAATGTAAACACGAGATATTAGGAACCGATGATAAGGCTTCTTCATTCCCATCTTTTTCTCTTTCCAGCAAACTTCCGTATTCACAGCAATGATCATTCAAGCATTTGCATTTATATGGATAGTGAAAATATCAAAATAACGAGTGTAATAAAATGATCAAAAGATGAAAGCATTACCGTCATGGAATCAACCAAAATCCATGCAACTGTAGCACAATTTGCAACAATGATCTTAGCAATATTGCTTAGCTAACGAAGTATTACACCGAATATCCTATAATTTTGTCCTTAATTGATTCTATATCAATTCCTAATATAAACTGCCTTTTTGTTCTTCTGCCTTGTTGATAAGTGACGTTGTGGTTGTGGATCCAGTAGTGCGGCACTCAAACTCCCGCCATTGCTTTCACCTTCTAGTATACGTGAAGCTTGGCGAAATGACCGTTTGCTGCGGAATGATGATGACGGAAATATAGGTAACGCCATATTACCAGTAGACTGTGGCGACGATTCATTTCCAAACTGAGCACACAGAATTGTTGTAGTAATTGTATCAACAGAAATTATAGAAAAAAAAAAACAATTCCTCGCACAAAAAAAAAGAAAAAATTATAAAAATATTGTGTTTATCATCAAATTTATCAAAAAATATCTATTAAACACAAAAAATCCAAAACTGAAGATTATAAATCAGACACCGTTTCTTAAATGGAGTTTATAATGCAACGGTCGTGTTGTTTTTATAGGTGCAGATAAGCAAATTGTCTCTAAGTTCACATATTATGTTAATTGAAACTTGAAAATGAAAATACTGATACAGCAATAAGCAAAACTTTATGAAAATGATACTGAACGATTCGTAGCAGTATGCAAATTCGAAGCAAGAAACCGTCTTAAAAGCGTTAAAAAAAGCATCTTAGACTAACTTTTGGAATTTCAAAAATTAGAATGCCATTAAGCCAATAAAAAAAATAAATACTAGCGGAATTATCAAACCCATTTGTCAAACTGACATTTCAAAACTCTTTAAAAATGAGCTACAAAATCCAAAATTTCAGTTTTCTATTCTTTTATTATTAAAATTGAAAATTTTTAAGAAAAACATTATACCGAATAAAATAAGGACAGATAAAATCTTACCATCACGTCTAAATTCTAATTCAAACGAAATTTAAAACCTGAGAGACTAACCATCGACAAAAAATGGAATGTAAAAAATGCCTGAGGTTTTTTGATCACAAGAGGTCTCAATTTTGATATGATTGTCTGCTTCAATTCAGGATGCGCTTCATCCAAATCTCTTAATGGTGCACCGTCATCTGAAATAATCATTTTTGTCTGGTAAGAAAATCATTTTACATTTCTCATAAGAAATTGCGCTCAAAATATATGTTGCCTAATGAATGAATTTTTGACTTAATCATCAGTAAAAGAGCCATCAATTTCATAGCTTGCGAAATATCAAAATTTTTAAAATTTTATTGCATTATATTTTATCGCATTATCCTCAAAGGAAAAGAAATTATACTTGTGTCTAACGTTGATGTTGAATGTGCATCACAAACTTCAACCTCTGGATGTGCTCTCTGGTCATCAACTGCTGCAAATATATTATTCCTTCATTTCATAGCAATTATTCTAATCTCTCCATTATTTTGTTAGAATGAAATATGAGCACATCATCTGATGCAAAAATAATTCGCGAAATGATATTTTAGCAGTTAAAACAGTCTAGTCTTTAAATTTGAGCTTATTGACAATAGTCATTCGACTTGACCTCATGCCTTTCACTATTTAAACATTGAAAATTCAACTACTGATATTGATTGTCGAGAACGTCAGAAATTTTGAAATAATGAACTTCCTAATGCTATATTTGTGCATTCATTTGGTTAATATACTTGATGACAAATGAATTGGCGCATAATTTTGAAAAAGCTTCAAAAAGATTCAGCATTTTGACTGCAGTAAAACACTTCAGAAAATTCTGCTAATTAACAAAAATAATACTTACAAACAGCTGAAATTTCCTCGCCAACAATACCTTCTAGATTTTCAATCGATTCATCTTCTTCATCTAATTTGCCCTCGCGCAGAAATTGCTCCATTTGTAATTTTTCAATATCCGCTTTCAATCGCTTATTTTTAATCAATATTTTATGTTTCAAACGATTAGGTGACGGAAGTTGTACTCCTGGTTCAAGCGGATAATCATCAAAAGGCTTTGACAACAACATATCACCAAATATTTCCATGCAATATTTCGCCATTTTGAGTTGATTTGATTTAGAACAATGATTTTCAAACGATAAAATAACTGGAAAATCCGACCTAGCGAAAGCAGTGTCTCGAATTTGATAGAGCACATCCTGAAGAAGTCTGGATATATAAAATGAAAAAATTCTTTGGGAATCATGTTTTGCAGAATTGCTTTCAGGAAAATTTCTATGATTTAAATATTTTTCATTGAAAATGTAGAAAAACTAAAAAAACTCGTGAAAACCGCTGTTGTCTATCCACCATTACATTTAAAAATATTAAATATACATATCAATAGCCTACCTTGAAAAAAACATCCGTACACATTGCTTTTCCATGAGTGATAATTGGCTCACCTTTATTTTCCCCAGTACCATCCCAGCAATCTAGTTCAATGCATCTGCAATAGCGCAAAGAAATGAAAGATATTTTATACTAATTATCTACCCAGTCGGCTTATTTACTGCCGGAAAAACTGAAACCCACTAAATTTTAAAGTGCTGATTACCTACACCCCGATAACAAAACCTGACGATAAATTTCAGTCGAACTTTTCCCGCCATATTGCCTTCCAGTGAGATATGTATTGTGTGAGCTGAAAATAACTTTTTTCATTAAATTTTTTATGAATTTCGAGTGCACAGCCTGTCAAAATAGCATGAAACGATTTGTTACAATACACTATTTCTAATCTTACGATTGCTTTAAAATGTCAGATTTTCAATACCTATTAATATAATAGTGACAAAGAGGTTGATCCATATCTTGATAAAGCTCAACTCGATCTAAAAACACCGGTGCATTCTCATCAGACATCAAAAATCGTAAAAAAGCATCGCCAGACATTTTGCCTGAAAAAAATTTTACAGACGATTGGATATCTAAAACATAATTTTCATATTAGCTAAGGATATAATTATTTTATTCTCATGAGGAAAAATTTTGATTCAAACAAATGAGAAATCATGATAAATTACTCAAAATAATACCATTATTTACATAATTTTCATCACTTTCATATTTTGATATCAGATGCAGCACCCTCTTATCATCAAAGAATGGGAATAGTATTTCGTTCAGCCGAGGATCCCTTTGTTCTTCATTCAAAAAATTTATCAAACGATCTTTGGTAAGATATTCTTTCTGACCACTTCTGCAAAAGAAATATCGGGAAAATAATGAATGAGAATATATAAAAATTTAGATTTTTCAGCATCATATTAAAAATTTAGATTTTCAGCATCATATTATGACATAAAAATTGGTTAAAGATGGCTCATTTTATTACTGATGTTGTTAACTGCATTGTCAGGTGAGAAAAACTTATAATAGCAATAAACACTTATATTCCTGCATTAACTTCACTTGAATTATTCAAATGGTTCTAAAACTGAACAAGTAAAAAAGTTCCAGCAGTTACTCCAATAATGTTGATCGCTACTTACAATTTCACGAACAATTCTTGCACATCACTTCGTGGACAAATTTTATAATATAAACGCAAATATTTGTCAAAAGTAAATAACTTCACATCAAGTTCATCAAATTCCTAAAAAATAAAGTAAAAATAAATGTTTTTGCTGTTGGTGATGAAATTAAAATATCGCTCACAAATTAGAATAGAAATAAATATTAACGGCTCCCGGAATTTGAAAAAATCTTATTTCTTAAAACTCAAAAATACACTAACTTTGTTGCCCGAAAGTCCAAGATCACTGAGACATTTCTGTACCATCCGATCCGTTTTACCACCAGAAAAAATTTTGACAATATTTTTTATGGGAATTTTTTGATGTTCATTCAAGCAAAGACATAAATATCGCCAACTGGAAATAAACTGTTCTTAATCCTTATTCTATTTTGAATGCTGAAATTTGGACAACTTAAGAAATGTAAAACAATCAATAAATTTGAATTAGCAAGATACTAAACAAACTTCTTCATTAGGCTTGTTGTATAAGAAATATGTCGCATTTTACTTGTTCTTAAAATTTCATTCAAGCCATTTCGCCAAATCTAAAATTTGACAACAAAAAAATTAGGAATGTTTATACATAACTTTTATAAATTATCTGTTTTCTAGCTATGTTTTAAATATACAATTAGGATTGTAAAAAAAAAAAAAAATTACTTTAAAGAGTCACTTTCTTTAAAGAATCACGTTTTATTAGATTAAAATAAAATAAAATGCTCACCTTGGCAGTTTCAATATCTTCCGCAACTAAATAGTAATTACTAACACTGACCAGGTCAGGACCATATGTAAGCCAAATTGTCCTGTCTTCAATGGTCTCACGGGATCCATGTTGCTCCAACTCAAACATTATCCGTCCATCTTTCGGAAATGTACCACGTCTTGCTTCCCAAACCTAAAACATATAGTTTTTCAACAGCGGTATGAAAGAAGGAATTTGAAATCAAGATAAAAATAAAGAAAACTAAATATTTTTATCAAACAGATACTTTGGAATCCGAAATGAAAAAGTAAATTATAATTAACCAGGATAAGATCGAGCACTGATGTGTCTTTCCTTTCCTCTGATGTCCAATACAGAAAAAATCCATATTCATCAACTCGAAGAAATGTGGCACATTCTAGGCAAATGCTTTCCTAAAACTTTTCTTTTAATTATACATTTAAACAGCAAAATACGGTAATCAAAAATTAAAATATTTGACAAATCTGCCATGAATTTTGCAAAAAAATAAATGTTATGAAAAGAATATTCAAAAATCATGTCAAAATCATATGAGTTTCTGCACCACTAGAACATTAAGCGTCAAAAGGAACAGAGCTTTCATTTAACTTGGAACTGTGACCAAAAATTTTGAAAATAATGTATGTTTGACTCACATCATCATATTTATCGAATTCATAACCCTTTAGAAGAGCATCAGGAATATTGGGCTTCCAACTGAACTGATACTCTTTGGCCATTCTCGAGAAAGGCCTCACAAGCCTCTCTCACATCACCCAACGACTTTCTAAATTATTCTAAGTATTCATGGAAAGATATATCTCAGTAAATAATTTTTTAGTCAAACGTAAGGATTTGTTTAAAAAAAGACTGGCAAATTACTGGAAAAGTGCATGACACTGAAACATTCTAAAGTTGAAACTACATTTTGTTTTTTTTTCCTCACGAATCAAATTGATACCGGATATTCAATCAGCTAACAGTATAAATGTTACTTCTGATGACAAAACTATACTAGTAAAGACGAACTAGAAGGACTATAAATCATGGTGGATACTTTCTCTGAAAAAGACATACGATGTATATATAAATTGTATGATAATCACTCATTAATCAGTAATAATCTGAATGACAACTACATTCGGAAACTTAAATGAATTCTTTAAATTATTATTATTTTGTGGGAAGCAATAGTCCTGTTTGCATGCCAAATGATAACAAGTATAAAAGCATCCAAAAAGCACTTAACGGTCATCATTAAGATTCTAAAGAAAAAAACAAAACACCTAGATAGATCAATACATATATGCTTAATAGTGCATAGAAATTTCTTAACAGTTTTCAATAGCATTATAATACACTGTTTAATTCATCTAATAGGAAGATACAGATCTACGATAAAATTGCAAAATGACTAATTATAATGCAATCAGCATCAATCAATATTACTCTATTTTAATAGCTCATCACTGCTTACCATAGCATTACGCATAATGGTATATCAAATGCATGATTAAATCAAATATTCATCAATGGTGAAATTTCGAAAAATGATTTCTTAAACATTTTCCATTCCTAAACATGATCTTAACTTTAGATTACAGCAGTCAACAAATCATGCAAATTCCAATTTGAAACAATTCAGCATAAAATGCTTCGATTCAGCATAAAACTTACTAATTGGTCATATTAATAGTTCAATTCAGAAATCTATTGATGATTAGCATAATGACTTTTATGCTTTATGGTTTTTGGTGAGTCGCGAGACCCTTCTACTTTTATTATTACTTAGTGTTGAGGCCAAGTAACAAAAAGAGGAAAAGTGGCCCTTAGCTCGCAACAAATGTTAATAAAAAACAAAAGTCACGAAGGAACAAATCTAATAGAAGTCAACAATCCTCCTCAATCTCATTACTGGTTTATTTAAATCAAAAATGATTGAAGCATTATAAGACAGAAACTGTTAAAGAATATATGAGCCGGATTCTTGGTGATGATGATGATAATCGAACGTTCGTATCTAAGCAAATAAATTTTTTTCTTAGCATAAAAATTTCTTCAAGCAAAAAATGGTTCTGGACGTTCTGTACCAAAAAAAGGTACTGATAAGATAAAACGTACATTACGTCAATTCACATTAGGCTATAACACTATAACATCGTTCCCTTTTTTTTATCGATTAAATAAATTCAGGAAAATCGGAGCAAGCGATTAGATATTATTATCAATATTACAAAATTGGCGTGAAATAAAAAAGTCGTCTCCTTGATGCGCTTGTCTGAATGGTCTTTTTATTTTAAGCTTCTTCATTATTATTTAAATGGTATAAAATTTGCAATGCCTTTTCATTTTCTTTTGAAAGCTTCCTCAATTTTTGACAGACTGACAGCATAAATGTTAAATGCCACTTATAAGACAAGGAAATTTTTGAAACAGGAACGGCTTATTATGAATCGTTAATTCGAAAAATTCGCTTCTGATATTGCAGATATAAAAATAACTAGACAATATATGCAAATAATCACTTAATAACGAAGAGCAATTATAAGTAGAACTGGCTAGAAAACAAAAAGCTCGAGTATTGTAAGTTAAAAATAATGCAGTTATATTGATAATCAGTAAAATGAGAAGCATGTATGATTTGACATATATCCTAACTTGATTCATTTAGAAAGTGAATCATTTCTCGAGCATCTGGTTACTGTTTCAAATCGAAATGTAAAATCCTCCAAATTGATATGCAAAATTCCTGGGAAACAAAAGCATTCATCCCGAGATTCTTTTGATCATATCGTCATAAAGCAATGAACTGATCCCATATTTTAATAGATAATTATTAAATTTACATTTTAACAAGTCATCAAAATCTGCAATGATGTTGTCAAGAACAGTAAACAAAGAGAGAAAGTTCTCTATTACACATTCCATATCACGTAGACCAGCCTGCAGGAATTGAATAATTTCATATCAAAGCCTATTCTATTATCGTGTCTCCCGCTGATTAACAGATACATGCACGGTATATGCATTAGCAGGTGAACATATGCATAATGCTGAAATCGATTTCCGATAATTGTCACCCGAGTAATCTAAATTTGCACCAGTGCTCAACTTTAATTTTTAAAGTTATTTGTGATTCGAGAGCCTCAATATCAAAAATAATATAGAAATCGAACAACTAAGAAAAATTAGAGATATCGTTCCGGTGTAAATTGTTTTGAAACGGGAAATGATGTTAGTCCGAATAAAATGAACATATGTTATCTCAAGAATGGAACTATGATATATAAAGTTTAAGAAGAGATATAGGAAACGCGGAGATATAAGAAGCTGTCACGACTAATAATATTCTAGTTTCTAAGAAGTTATACCTCCAATAATGGATTACAGATGGCTCTAAACTTCTCTTGAATAAAACAGGTTGAGATTTAGATGGTTCCAAGTATCTCTTGAATAAAAACAAAAAAAAAAAATTTGTAAATAATTAAGCGGAATAGAGCCGAATAGTTTAGGAAAGCAAAACGGTGAATGAATACATCAAGTTTTAAAAAGTGAATGTGGCATGAAGGATAATTGTAAAGGATGAGTTTGGTAGATAAATTAACAAAATTTCCAGCCTAGAGAAAGATATGCATGCCTGCAGTTATCGATAAAAAGAAAGCAGAAAATGCAGAGATAGCTAGCTAGACAATGAGAGTCGAAGTTTAGCGGAGGAGATCTAAAATTGGCGTGTGCGTTACTGAAATGCTAGATGTAAGAGTAGGAAACACTTTGCACAAATAATATGAGAAATATAGGAGGCAATGAAGGAAGAAATAATTCCAAGAAGGGACTGGATTGATGGATCGTCCATCTTATATTCCTTTTCTACACAGTGTAAAGAAGAGCTTTCATGTTTGGAATACTTGACAGTCCTACAATCCATCACCTGTTACCTTCATGCTTACCTATGCTAGCATATAACGAATTCTTTGCACTCATAATTCCCTTCCAGATAATCTTCCATATGCATGTACTGGATCACTGTTCTCTCTCTCTTCTCTCTCTCCCTCCCTCCCTCTCTCTGTCTGGTCGTTTCATTCATTTCTATTTTCGTTGAAATAGATGTGGATGAAGGGAAATAAATACCTTTGCATGGAGAAAGAGAGAGAGGAAGAAAAAATCAATTGTTGTCAGGTAGATATCCAATATCTTTCAAGTTAAAAGCAAGCAGAAGCGATCATTTATTTTATGGCTTTTATGTTCAAACTTATTATAATTGCCATCTATCAACATAGATACATAAAGTTGGAGACATTGTCATTTATTAAGCATACGAGAATATGCTGATATTTAAGCATACATGCATCGAACTTTCAGATTCCTTTTTCTCCATTCTGTTAGATTCATTTCTTGTTTAATCGACAAACTATTTGTTATTGAAACTTCCATATCTAACAAGTAATTAGTCTAGTTTTCATCTCCTCTGATATAAACATGCAAACCATCGCCGATTCCTTGCTATAATATCGTATTGCAGTTTCTCAACAGGAACTGCAATGCTCATAACATTAGATTTATTTACATCGATAAACTACTAATTAGATCAATTTTATTTAAGGACAACTCTTCTTAGAAGTCTAAATGATATTTCATGGATGTTAATTCGAATAATTTTGTGTTTCCACTATCTTCGTTCGAACTGTCAGCTAAATTTTAAGTAGATTATAAGGAGTTAACTAATGAATACAATTTCAAATACACGTAGCAAGGTTAACTTTAAAGTCTGATCAGTAGTGGTGCATCATATTTGATAAGATAAAGACAATTGGTTGACTTGTGCAATTTTGAAACTTGTTTTAATAGAAATGAAGTGCCGTGAAAGAGATATTTTATCTTTGATAACTAAAAAGGTCGAAATAAAATTCTATAATAGTCTCAAATGTCTATTGGCTGTTACTGGAAATTCGTTAGTTAAGAACAAAGAATTTAAATTTAAAATTTACTTCAGCAATAATTTGAATTAAATAATTAAACAAATCAAGGTTGAAGAAAAACGTAGAAAATAAGCTTATATAAAAACAATCGTAAATTTATTCAATAGGTAGAAAGATAATCCGAAAACAATTGTCGTTTTTTTTTTTCATTAACATTTTCGTGAACATTCAGAATTCTCTTTTATGTACGTATCATTATGAATCAAATGTTATCTTGTTGATTTATTATGGATTTAACTTCCAACTTTTAACAGATATTTCCACTGGAGGTATATTCTCGGAGTGATGCCTCCTGAAATTTTAAGCAACTTTAGCAAAATGAATAACTTTGGTTGTTATGATAAACTATCAAATCAAGCTGGCTCTTATACAACAAATAAATTTCATTAAATAATATTTACTTTGATTGACTTCTCTTTTGCATTTAAAATGGATTGCTCGAAATAATGAAAAATATGCCTTGAGAAGAATGAATAGAGTAGAAATTTGTTATGAAAGTGGGTTTTTATATGAATATAAATTGTGTAGAGTTGAATTATTATGTAAAGAATTCTTTGGTTTGACGCACTTTTTGATAGGAGGGAAATTATCTGAGGATTAATGATATTGATAAGATTTATGAAGTTTGGAAATTGAATTGAAAAACGCCGCTTCGAGTACCGATCAGAGTGAAGTAAAAAAAAATAAAGAAAAATGAAACTGACTTGTGCATCAGATAATCTTTTTATAGTGGGAATCTTTAAAATGTATTAAATATTGCATAAACTTAATTATCAGACAGGAAGGTCTTTATAATATTACACTTAAGCAGGTTGTTAGACTGCAAATATTTGCTAGCAAATTTTCTCGTATTTTACTATTGAAGATAATGAAGTTAGGTGAGAGAGAAAAAGATGGGAATAGGATAGATCTTTCATTACATCTAAGTGATAAATATATTCAAACATATGCTAAAATCATTTCAATTTTTTCCGACAAGAGGACAAAACTTCTGTTTATGCATTTTTGCAACTTCTACACAAATCTATTACTTCTGAAGAAATTCACGGAAATATTGGAAGGCTTGAGGTTGCAGAGAATTCACTTTTATATTCGCTTTTTTGCTAATAGCAAACATTAGATAAAGAGAGACAGTCATTTCAGATAGAAATATTTTTACTATTTGCAAAAAGGTAATCTACAGGTACAGATGATGATTCATGCTGATGTTCTTTCATCTTTCATGTTGATTCGTAATAAAAGAAATTATTATTTGAATAATTTGTTTATTCTCATTAACAATAACATTCATTCATGTAATTCATTAATGATTTTGTCTAACTGTTATAGGAAGTAAAACATTCTGTCCTACAATGCCAGTTAATTTTGTTGTGTTTATGAAATGCTTCAAAGCATCATGTACATTGCGTTTAATTCATAACTTTCATATTACGAAATATTTTGTATTATTAGATCGGCAGCAGACTGTCTTTGTCATCACTATCTATTATTCATGTGATCAACAGATAAATGCAATGTTCCTGGTCAAACAAAGAGAAATTTTATGAAACTTCTGAACTTTTGAAAGAAAAGATTTTATGGGAATGATTATTCACCAATTGCAGTAATATATACGAAAGGATAATAAGCGTCAACCGAAGGCACAGATACAATACAACATGACACTCCACATGTATTACTCGTATATCAAATAACTGGATGACGTTAACTTCTTTACTAACATATCCATCACTTGAAATCAAATCCACGCGCCAACTTTTCTGCACATATTTGAATCACTGTATGTACAAATGCAGCTTTATATTCAAAGAACAGAGGTTTACTTAGTAAGAACAAAGTCTTTCAGCTATAAGACAGAAAACAGTAAAGTTGGTATGAGCCATCCGATCATATCTTACAGAAGTGATTTAACTGAATAGGTAAGATTATTTTAGCTGGTACATAAACTTTACTGGCAATCTAACATTTTTTAAATTATATATAAATAGGAAATGTGACATTTCGTTCAGTATTCTGGCAGTTAAAATTCAAAATTAAAATTATGATGAACACTCACCTCCAAAATTGCGTCCAATATATTGTTTCACTTTTAAACCACCGTTTTCAACTTCTTTATTTCTACTCGAGAAATGTGATGTCATCACTATGCGGAAATAATCAAGGAAAAAGACAGAGGGATAGGTGAAGATGGCGTTTTTTTTTGAAAAATTAACCAAAACTTCAGTAGCTCCTTTAGGTTTATTCATTTGGTTTCTGTAGAAAGCAAATAAATTTCCGAAAAATTCGACTTCTTTTTCAGTTAGTCATTTGATTCCGATATTTGATATAAATAAACGAAAGGATGAGTTAACGAGAGAGGAGAAAGCAATGAATGAAGTAGGAACGGGGAAAAATTCATTCATCCTGATCGAGGGAATACTTGAGAAATTAAAAGAACGAGAATTCTTATGGATTTTTTCTGGCAAGAAATTTTCTGTAAGTTCAGCGAATTTACCCGCATGACATATTCTACAAGAATCATTTTTTCATTTTTTGATGAGGTAGAATTTTATAGTTGTTGTCTAGCATTTTTACATTTTTGTTTGGATTTTAAAAATTAATTTTTGTATAACTAATCAAAATTCGAATTATTCTTTGATTTTTTGCATAGGATACACGTTTGTAGTACTTAAATCTATGACCGTTAGGATAATAAAAAAATTATTTCTTATTGATGTATCAAATTTTTATTTTTTCCTAGGCAACATGGGTGCTTCGCTATTATGTTCTCAGATGTGCAAACATTCCTGGTGCAGAAGCGTTTCTATTAGAACAACATGAAGATTGCATGCCTTTTTCAAAAGTTCGTAAAACTTTGGATTTACGGCGTGTTTTGCGGGTATGGCATTTTCTTTCTCTTTTTGTAGATTTTCAGCTAAAAAAATTCTTTTCATATATTTGATACAAATAAATAATTGCACTGTCCTTAATTGTCTTAATTGCTTCTGGACTGTGTAGATAACGTGGTAGAGATATGGTAGTATATTACAGTTCTAAAAAAAGTTCTATTTGAATTTGTCATTTTCTACATCAATTTGGGAAGTAGGAACAAAACATGAAAAAAGTCTAGTTAGATCTGCATGGTAAGCAGCTAAAAAGAAGTTTATCAAAATTAGGATATGATTCAACAGTATATTTTAAACCTACAAGAGATGTGATTAAAGCAATCAATATTATATTAGAAATTGGTTATTGGTTGCTGTTTTTTTTTTAATATTTATTCTAAAGAAGAAATCTTAATTAGTGACGGTGTTTGAAATATCAGGAAATTTAGTGCACTAAATATTTCTATGATATTTATATTATTCATAAATAATTCTAGATTGATACAAATATTTCCTTGAAAATTGGCAAGCAAGACTGGATTCTTGCTATTCATTACAAGGCAAAGCATGATGGAAGATTAAAAATTCTTTATTTGGCTGCTCATAGCGAAACAGTGAGTTGTTATTCCTTCATTTTTTTTCTCTTATATTTAAAAAGTATTATATTTTACATTTCATTTCAAGGTCATATTGTTTAAAAAACACAGTTTAGGAAATGAATATGTGGATCATGAAATTATGCTATGCACGTAAATTCCAAAAACAAGATGGTAAGAGCTATCAGTTATTGCTAAACTTTTTTTTTTACAAAAAGACTGACCTTTTTTCTGTTTGATCAATTATTATATATTTGGTTCAATTATAATTCTGATTTTTCATGCAATTGAGAGTCTAGCAAATAATGAAAAAAAACTATATTGAAGCAAGCTTGTGAAGAGTTCTTTATTTTCAATAATCTTTTTTTTCGGAAAATTCCAATTTATTGAAAGAGATTTTTTCACAATCGCAAGGTAATAAATAAATTAAAAAAATTGGTACAGTCTTAATGTGGAAATTAAAATTGTTTTGTAGATGCAAATTTCAGTGTATGGAGAAAACAATGTAGATGAAAGTGGAAACGAATTCTCGATTGTAACAAGTTGTATGAACAATCGTTGCTTTAGTGACAGTTCTCTAGTATTTGTTTTTGATGTCTCGAGAAAAACATTTATTTATTTTTATTACGAATAATTCTTAAATGATTAAAAAGTTACAAAAATAAACTCAGTATAGACTAGTTTTAAACTAATCTTTTCAAGAAGTGCTTGAATCTTGATATTGCTAAAATCGTCATAACTATATTGCTGTGCAGAAAATATTAAAGCTCTTTCACATTATATTTTGTTTTTCCATATTTTATTTTTTCTTTTTAAAAGGCTCTGTTATGGATTACAATTTTAATGTAATCTTATGCGTATACAAATTTATCAGGTGGAATCGCCGACATTGTCAAATAATACTAATAATACGAATTATATAGATTCGGTGACCACTGATGCTTATATACATTTAAAAGATTGCTCCTCAACTCATTCATTAAGTAAGTACCCTGCAATTTCTATCTAAGTCTTATTATATTTGTTGCCGATGAAATGTTAAGTACTTCTTTGACAATTCAACACAAAAATTTTGTCTCAAAATTTGGAATGATTTTGTTTGCAGGAAGCAGCTCAGCATCTTTAAGTTCAAGCATCCCAAGCTTATCGACAGTCTTGGATTATTCCTTATTTCATAATGTTTCATTTAAGAATTCATTTTTGATCCCTCCTCCCATGTAGGTTTAATTTAATGATTAAATAAAATTGTTGACTTTTGTCTTATATTTCATAATTTGATTCATTTATAATAAAAAGCAGTTATTATTAAAGTCATAACTTCTCAAACTATACCATAAAACATAGGCTTGTCGTAACTTCAGACCACCCAAACCAAGTCATAGCTTACGAATACAGAGAGGCAATTTTTTCGAATCAGGTATAATTTAATGATGTTTTTTTTATCTAAACTTTCATCATTTTTCTTGAGAATTGGATGTAAAATATTCAAAATATTTATATTTATATGGCTTAGACTAGAGACTAGAGCATAATGATTCCGTAAGACACAGCAAATTCGAGAACTCAGTGAAGTGCTCAAATTAAAATGCTTGACACGAGATTACAGGTTGTTTAATGAATTATGATTATGCTTCTAGACAGATATATTTCAAACCAGTCTCTCATCTCTACAGATATTCACGAAGTTCCCAATGTTAAAGAGAAAGAATGGAATAACGAAATCGTTCATCCGTATGTTATTTTTCTATTATATTCAAATATTTTGTGTTATGTAATTCAAATTTAAATTAGTATTTTTCATTTCTGTTTTAGGAATAAAATTAATTTGATCGGTATAGATAAGACTTCCTTATCATTTGATTCTTCCTCGATATCTTCTGTTTCTGATTCAAGTGCTCCTAAGCCGCTTCCGCGTCGCCGTAATTTCCGCAACATTCCTCCTAAGGTAGAGTTATTCATCTTATATTATATATAGTCTTGCCTTTTTATTGTTTATCTCAACATTCTAAATATTACAAAAAACTTATAATATTTTAATATTCTGATTAATTTCAGGTAGATCGGTCTTGTAAACCGACTAGCATCAGATATATCGCTATAAATAATAATCAGAAAAGGTACAGTGCTGATGTTTGATAAAATCGATTTCTCGTTACTGTTGTTATGAAGATTTTAGTATCGTGAAATTATTTCAACTTCAAATATTTAGATATCTCGTTTGACTTATCAAGGTATTAATTATTGAAAGCATCATTTTTGATTTTGGGCAACATCTCAAAATCACTCAGAGAAGATAGGTGGTGAATCATTCTTGGGTAAAGTAGAAAATTGGAAGTTATTCTTGTGTAATAAAAAGAAATCTGTAGTTGCAAAACTGAGTGTAATTTCAGTGATTAAATTCCTCGAATTTAGAAAAAGAGAGGCTTTCGAGGCGACCTCACGATTCTCACTAACTAATCCTTCACATCAGCAGTCGTTGTATCCTATGATATTGCGAAATAAACAAGTAAGAAGTGAAAACTCTTCCTGAAAATTTTCTTCATCACATCCGTTCAAGATTATTTCGAACAGAAGCCAGATCAATCATATTTCTCATCGGCCATAATCAGTAAAACAATGTACAAATAGTTTTTTTAGATTTTAGTTCATCAAAAAGCTTTGTATGATAATGAATCAGTGAGAACGGCGAATACTGCGTTAGATTACCTTGATCCTGTGAAGGAACCATTAGTGCAAACACAACTGTTCATGAAATGCTCACAGCGATCAAAAATTTGCTGTGCTACTGAATATACACAAATTGATGAAGAAAGCACAAAGGTCCCGAATTTTTTTAAAAAAAAAATCTATTATTTAGAGGATTTTATTTGCAGTGTAATATATTCCAAAATATTTATTTAGTTGTACGAACATATTAAAATTATTATCTGTCACATTGCTAAACAGATATTGAGCCATTTGACAGCAGAATAAAATAGAACTAATGAAAAAAAAATTGAAAATTATGAATTTCTGTATTCTCAAATTGTTACTTATAAATTCCATATGATTGCTATTTTGCTCTAAATATCTTGAAATGCAAGTATTCAGTATTTTCTAAATTAATCTGTTTTTCTAACAGTAAAGCGCCCCATATTACTTTATAGTAGTGAAAATGTTTTAAGAATGAAAAGATTATTTCAGGCAGTTTTGGAAGCTAATGTGCGACAAAATGAAATGAGACGTAATGGCTTTTCAGTTTGATTTTGTTGATTTTTGTATTTTTTTTAATTCATGGTGCTTGGTGTTGCTGATTATTGTTATGCATATATTTGTTTCATCGCTCAAGCAAAACTGCAAGGACTCTCTGGTGATTTAAGAATTTGAAATGGTTATGCTTTACAAAACATATCGTTCAGTAAATATTGAATATTTTCAATTGAACAGTATCAATTCACCCCCTACTGTGAACAGTATATTATAACTATTCGTATCGGATGAGATGGCAGAAACCAGTAATTAACAGAAATTTTCATTAATTCCAAATATTTTATAGCCAAACAGTCACTGTCATTGTTTTGTTCTACTGGCTTTGAATTGGGTGATTTGCAAATGCGAACTGCAATCCGCTTTGATTTTAAATAGTTGATTTTATTTGCAGAAATGCTTAGAGAAATTATGGAAATGCAGAAATACTTAGGAGATGGAAGGATTTTGTAAACAAGATTGGCTGTGTTTTCATTTTAGTCTTTTTTCAAGTTTTTTTTTGTCACTCTGTCACAACTTATTTTGCATTAAGGACTGGAAATTCTGTTATACACATGTTGCTGAACGTCAATGAGGATGAGTAGTAATGCTTTTCTATATTTCTTAAGAGAATGATGCATTTTTCTAATGGATTTGATTTTTATGCACATAAAAAAGAGATTGGAAAAAAAGCGTAAGGAAGCTGATTTCAGGATTTTGTATAACTGCTATCAAGAGCTTTAAGAAATGAGAAGTTTTGCTATGCTTTTGAAAATATGTGAATTGATGTATCGACTTGCCATCTCACTTTATTTTTATTGGCAATATTTTGAAATTATTAGTGGAGAAATATTTCATAATTAAAAAAAAGGAAAAAAAATTATTTTTCAGAAACCTGGAATATAAGTTGCTGTAGTCATTGGTCGTTAGATCGATCTAATTTTAAATGTTACGAATCATATTCATACGGTATTTGAAGGATACACAAGTATATATTTCAGGGCATTAGAATTTTTTGCACTGAATAATGAATGAATTGTCAATAAACAAACCTAATCATGAGACGATTAAGCTGGAATGTTCAGGAAGTGCCCTCAACAAATAAGAGAGAAAGATAAATTTACTTTTTTGCTTTAATATTGATACTATGATAACGACAGTCTGCAGTGTATGTGCCAAGTTTGTATAATCAATAACTTAAAAATAAAAAAGTTTTCATATAAGAAAAAAATTCAATAAGAAATCGCAGAATGATTAATCTTACAAGTTTGATTTAAATTTTCCTGGAATATGGGATCATAAAAGAATTTTATAGAAAAATGAAAATAAAACGGTAATGCCAATTTTATTATGCTTTTGTGATTAACTTGTATTTCGATTTCCAAAAGAATGGCAATATGTATGTTCCACTTCTGTGATCAACCAGTTTCTAGCAAGCACAGAGGCTTACTACAATAGAAAAAGTCTTCTCGCTCTACTGTTATAAACTGAACAATAGTATTTAAGAAGGTCGGAGAACTACTACGGGTTACAGTTAATCACAAAATGTCGAAAACAGTGGCACGCTTATCGTGTTGCGCATCGGTGATCGGAATTATGACATGTTTATTTTATATTCCATATCTGATGAGACGTATGGAGGGCATTCGTAGTACTCTAGCCGTCAAAATGGATCTCTTTCGCGTATGTTATCAGTAAAAGCTATTCTTTTTTACTGATTTGGATTTAAAAAATCCAAAGGAGATTTGTTGTTTTAAATTCAAAACAAACGTGTGATTCACAAAAACTTCTAATGTCACAAAAAATTGTTTCCTGGTGTCATTTTCTTTTAATTGTACTAACAGAAATCTATATTCGAAAGATCTAAAATCCATAACATAATTCAGGTACTGCAACAGGAAGTTTGGGATGAAATGATGATTATTCATAACAACGTGCAACATGATCGCAAAGAACGTCAAGTGGACCCAGTGTGCAATTGTGACTATGGTGACCGATGTCCACCAGGACCTCCTGGAAAACCTGGGGCTCCAGGAATACCCGGCATTCCAGGACCTCCTGGTCAACGAGGTATAGTCTATAAAAATTGTGTAACAAATTTACTATTAATATTTCTTTAGTACCGAATTCTACCAAAATATTAAGTGAATCTGGTCAGTATAGGAAAATAGGAATTATTTATTTATGTTACTAAAAAAGAATGATCAAAAAATTATTCATACCTTTATGACATGACGCCATTGTTGTTTCAGGAGAACCAGGTATACCAGGAATTGTACCACCGCTGGACTTTCAGCCCGCAGTCGGTTGCAAACAATGTCCACCAGGACCAGTTGGAAAACCAGGTCCACAAGGACCAATTGGACCACCTGGTGAGAAAGGACCAACAGGTAATCAAGGACAAGATGCTTATCCAGGTAACACCGGACCGCCAGGACCTCCTGGACCTGCAGGTAAATATGATTATATTCGGTAACATTACTTTTCAACTTTTCAGAATTAAAACATTTTTGGAGATCCGGTTATAAATAATGAAATAGTGTTAGCAAAATTGTTTCTGCTACTTATATTATAGGGCAACCAGGACAGGATGGCAAACCAGGTCAGCCAGGTCCACCAGGAAGTGAAGGAGTTGTTGGACGCAAGGGACCTCGTGGACCACCAGGTCCAACTGGACAAATTGGACCGAAGGGCCAACCAGGACCTCCCGGTAATCCAGGACAACCGGGGCAACCTGGCTATCAAGGACATCAGGGAGAAGTAAGCTAATATGCAATATCAAAAGACATGAAGATAACCTTTATTGATGGCTTAATACTTTTTAATTTGCTGAATTTCAATTTTTTCATTTTTTACAATCATGAAATTTGCAGCCTGGAAGTAACGGTCCACTGGGTTTGCGTGGACCACCAGGAACTCCAGGAACACCGGGAATTCCAGGAAAGGATGCAGCGTACTGTCCTTGCCCGAAAAGAGCAATGTCTGTGCTTGTTAAAGCAACTAAAACTAAAGTTTGAGCGCTTATACGAAGATGATTTTGCCAACGATGAATATACCAAATTCTGTGGTGTTACATCACGTATATTTTTTTCGTTTCAGTTGAAAGCTTTTCTAAATAAATATTAAGATGTATTTCAAACAGAACAGACGGCGTTACTAAATTTATCAAATAATGTATATTAAGGATTATGCAATAAAAGTGATAGAATGTATACGCATTCAATCATATACAAATACATTTAAAATCCAGAATAATTCCATATAATCAAAATGGCCACTCAAGGCTGATAAAATTATAAGACATATAACACTGCATTATCTGATAAAACAATACACTGCAAAAAATATCAATTCGATAAGAATCGCACTATTGCTTGATTCATGTATTTCTATCTCTCCCTTAACTTTCTATGCAGCAATGTTCTCTTCACCTTTTATCATTTACCGCAATGCTATGCAAAAATTCCTAATATGTTACAATTCAAAATTGAAAAAGCGAATCGGTATTGTCAGTTACCAGGATTCCAATCAATATATATTATTATGCTACTACCTAAATCCACACTGCCAACCTTTGACCTTTAGCAGTCACATATTGTCTGGTTACCTCATGTTTTGTACTATTTTATAGTATTTTATCATTATAAATAAAGCTTTAAAAACCAACGAACCGGTTCAAAAATTCAAAATAAGTAGTGCTTTAGCTAAAATAATGAATAAATTTATATAATTGAAATGACAATATAGCTAAATGAAATGAAACGAAAGATTAGAATAAACGAATCAATCAGCATTTTACTAAATACAGTTTCCGATTTTTAAAAAAGAAATTGTTGTAGAAGTTAATTTTGCTTGTCTTTATTTCTTACCACTTCTTTAACCGTACCCAATAGATTCACTCCTGTGACATTAACATATCAGTATTGAAACCGATGTACTCATCTGAAAAATTTTCAAGCAACTCCTCCATAATCTAAGGAATTCGTCCATTATTGCAAGGGTGAAACTAAACTAAAGTGAATCTATGGTCCGAGAATCTAAATACATCATCCTTTTCTCCGTATTCCACTTAATATTCCTGAAATCTTAAACGCATCTATAATGGATGAGCTGTTTCGTTTGTCGTTTTCGATATTAAGTTATTTGAGATATTTGATTTATATCCTTTTTGATTCATATTTAGACTCAGAGAAGAAGGAGGAAGGATTTAACATAACGAAGGATAAAATAAAGTAGCACGTTAGAATTTCGTTTCAGTTTTCGAGATGATGCCTGGTGAAACGGAAGAGACAGAAGTCAATGAAAGCGACGATTGTCAGGAAGAGATTGATGCTATACAAGGAGAGGTCATTGTTTAGGCAGTTAATTTCATTTAAAACAGAGGTTTACTTCCATAATTCATAAAGAGATTTTTTGTGTTTATACTTCAAAATATGGTCTATTGTGATATAATCTTTTCCTTTTCTCACGTTTTTAATTTTCTTATGCTAACATATGCTTATCTTTTCGTACTTTGCTTATATCATTCTTCCTAGCATGCTGCAAAAGTTTCACTTCTGATTTAAATATTTCGATCAATTGTTTTCTGTTTTATCCTTTCTCATTTCAAAATAATTATGAATTATTCATAAAGATTTTGTCATTTATAGATCATCTTTATTTTTTATCTCTATTTAAATGGCATTTAGATATTGAAATTCACATCGTCTGCACTGAAATATGCTGGTAAAAACGGGAAAAAATTAAAAAATTTCAATAAATATACAAGAATCGGCGAAAAATATCACTTACGCTTTAAGATGATCAAATGTAATCAGTTGCTTGTAAAGACAATATTACACAGCTATGGATTTGAGCAGGTTTGATATTTTTTCTGGAAGAAGTATTCGAATTAAAAAGTCATTCCCTTTCTCATAAAATTCGTTTAGTTAGTATTTATTTTTTGACTATCACTGCAAGAAATCATTTATAATCACAAATTACAGTGTTCTTCAAAAAACTCAAATTGCAATATTATCTGGACCGGTTCCCATTTGAAACCGCATGTTTTGCGAGCTATGGCTTCATGGTATAACACTTTTTTAAAAATTATTTTTGCATTTAATTCTTGCTTTAAATACTCTTAGCAAGTCATTGCAGTTGAAACTTGATTATAGAAGTCAAATTATTGTCCATATATTTCACGCATTTTATTTCATTTTTCTTTTGGTTATAAATTTTACTAAAATGTCGAATATTTTGGCGAAGAATGATATAGTTCGAGATTCTTTTGAAATTTACTGTTTCGTTAAACGCATTATGAAATAAAAATCGCTTTCCCTTTTTCTATCTATAAGAACAAACAAAAAAGAAAAAAGAAACTATTCTTTTTAATATTTTATCATTCGAAAAATGAATTTATTAAAAGATGTCCAACAGTTTGCTTTTTAAAATATGATAGTTAAGACTAGTGCAATATATGCATTCGGAACTCAAAAATAATTTGCGGGTGTGTGACATATGAAAGTCCTACTTTTGTAAAAGAAGAGATCAGTACTAATTATTTCCAAAGTTTTAACTCAGGAGATCTAATCATAATTTAATGGTAACTACTGTGAATAAAAACTTGCTTTTAGAATTCTTTTTTTTCAATTCAATAATTAAAAATTTCATCTATGTCGCCTTTTGCAGGCAGCGTGTGAACCATTTCCCAAGAAGCTTTTTATTGACGAGAAAGGATAAGTTATACGAATGTCTGCGGCGAGCTCAGATTTTATTCGGGAATTCTTACAATATTGTGTGTTTAGTTTTATTGTTTTTTGTATTATTCAATTATCTTCTTGAACCATTATTTTGTATTTCAGGTAGTTTTGGAAGCTAAAAAAAAAATTTTTTTTATGTAAATACACAAAAAGTACAAATGAAGTTTTTCTTCCTTGACCATTTTAGTTAAATTTTTGCACATTTGAGGTTGCATTATTAAATTATTTGATTGCACTTCAGATTCCGGAATTCTTCGTCACTCCTAGAGAGTACCAAAAATTTGTTGATCATTTCAATGCACAGTCCCACGGTCTCAAACCTTTTATTGTAAAACCGGTTGCTTCTTCACGTGGAAATGGCATTTTTATTATACAGAGCGTATGTTTTGCCGATTGGATTTGTACTTACTGCATTTTTTTTTTTTTGTAAGCTTGAAGGACTGATAGAAAGTTATTATTTATTTGAATACCTCAATCTATTGCTAGACAGTGTTATATAAATGTAATTATAAAAGGCTCTTGCGCTGAAGGATTCATTTTTTCAAATAATTAAAAAGTATTTCTGAATCATTTTTAATTAAGAATTTCATTTCTTCAAGTAATTGAAAAGTATTCCTGAATTATTTTTAATTAAGAACTACTTTTTTCTATTTTTCAGCCTGGAGATATACCGCTTGGATCTCCAATGCTAGTTTCACGTTACATCGAAAACCCATATCTGCTTAACGGACACAAGTTTGATTTAAGGTTTTGTTGTTAGGATATTGCATTAATTGCTCATTTTCATGCTTGTTAAATAGAAGACATTAATAACGACTGATAGCATAGCTGAATATTTATATTTTGAATGTTGCTGATTCACAAGTGTTTTTCTACAAGACTTCCAATATGAGTTGTTTAACTTCCTAGTTGAAATATTGTTGAATGGACAGCTTTTCTTTCCAATCATTATACGCAGTTTTTTCTCGTTTACAAATTCAAGGAATTCGTTTCATTGTCAAAAGACAGTGTTCTCAGTTTTTCTCATTTTTTTGTTGTTCTTAGTTGTTTGCATGGAATTCTATGAGAAAAGGATTGGATAATACACAAAAGTTAAACAGTTTTTAATAAGCATTTCAGGACAAGAATTCTTCATACATTTTTTAATATGTCGTCGATTTTTGTCGTCGATTGTAGTGATCCCGAATTTTAAAAAATCAGATTCCATCCTAAATCATTTTTAAAATTTACAGTTACGGATGATTAAATCAGAAAAATGATTCCAAAATGGAGAATTTCCAAAACATTGAATCCAACCTATTTTGTCATCATTTCCTATGTATTGATCAGGAACCGCAAGCAAAAAAACTTTTAAGAATATTTAAAATTAAAAAAAATATGTAGCAATTTTGAAGATTGTACTGATGTGAATTCAAATTCACAGTTTTTAGTATTTTTCAATTTTCTTTCAGATTATATGTATTAGTGACGTCATTTTATCCACTGATTGCTTATATGTACAGCGAAGGACTTGCACGGTTTGCATCAGAAAAGTACTCCTGCAGTGCAAAAAACTATGACCAGCATTTTTCGCATCTTACCAATTATTCGCTTAATAAAAACAATGGAAAATTCATCCGGTAAATATTAAAAACATGGTTCAAATTTTCAGCTTCATTATTTGAAAATCAAAATATAATTTGAAGATTTTTAGGAATTATAGTGCTGATACCGAGGATAATGGTCACAAGTGGACATTAGGTGCCTTACTGCGAAAATTGCAGCAAGGTGGGATAGACACAAATTGTATGTTTTTCTTTTTTCTGTAGTCAAGAAAAAAATTGTGATGTTAAATGGCTATTTATAAAATGAACGGTGGAAGTAGTTTATGGAAAAGTGTTAAATTAGGGCAAGAAAAATATGGCTTTCAAATGTTTCACATAGTTGTTGAAGTGAAGATAAATAAAGTTCTGAAGGTAGATAAGGACCTATTTTGTTCGTCAATATCATTATTATTATTTCCATGAAGATTATAAGATATATGGTTCAAAGTTTGAGCATAATAAAAAGAATAATGAAATTGACATTGTAGTGTTGATGGTACGTGTAGAAGATGTCGTATTGAAAACTTTATTTTCTGTACAAGGACAAATCGCGGCAGCTAGCAAAAACGTTGTTGCACATTCCAAATGTTGCTTTGAATTATTTGGCTTCGATGTACTAATTGATAGTGGCCTCAAACCATGGCTTTTGGAAGTGAATCTATCGCCCAGTTTAAGTTGGTTGGTTGCTGCTAATTTTAAGAGGAATCTTTATTCCTTTCATTTCCTTTTTCTTGTCTTCTGTTTTACTTTCGTTGGACTCAATTTTATCAATATAACAGTTTGAATTCGTCCAACACTCATAGCGCTTTAAATATATAGTAGCCTGATATCATTGATTTTGAGTTTGAAGCAAATTTCTTTCGTGTTTATACCTATGTAGAAATTTGAGTATTGAAATTCAGTTAGTATAAATCATGAAAACGCGTCTAAGATGTGTTCGGATTAAAATATTACAACAAAGATTTAAAAACAAATGGGGGATGCTTTGCATCCTATGTTTATGGTTATGCATGATATTTCTCTTAATGTTAATTTTCTGTTGTTTACAGCGATACTCCACTAGATTTACAGCTCAAATCATCTTTAGTATGTAATGTTCTTACGCTTGCTGCTGTACCGCTTGTCCACCAGAACTGCATAGAAGGCCGATTTCCCATTTCCTGTGGTACGTTCATATTTCTCTTTCTATAGACAAAATTATTTGGAGTTAATAATTCTTAACAACCATCATGTCTTATTTTTTTACGATTAAAAAAAAAAAATGTTTTTCCGATTTTAGTTAAAAAAGATATGCATCAAAGGATGCGGCATTGTTCATCGCCCAACGTTTAAAGGTTAATTTATTCTTTACTTTTTTGCCTGGTTATTGTTTTATTAATATTTATGTGATCTAACTAATTCTTAAATGATTTTGCTTAAAAGTCGCTACAAATCATTGATTTAAATGGATATAATTATTTTCATCAAGGACAATTTAATATGACTTTTATTTTATCGAAAATTTCCAGAAGAAGTCAATTCGATGTCTCTCACCTTCCTTCAGTCCAACTAAAATTTACACAAACAATAAAGAACGAGCCCAGAATAGTTTCGAAAGATGGAAAATGGAATTTGATCGTTTGGGTGCCTTTGTTCCATTGTTCCCCCGTGAAAATTCATTCTATCTTTATAGGTTCTCTTTTATGAAATCATTATATTTGAAATTATCTTCGATTTTATTATTTTAGCACCGTTTAGTTTACTAAAGTTGTTCTGGCTCTTTTAATCCTTGACGCGGAATACAGATGTTTGAAGCATCGCTTCTTCTGATGACTGAAGATTTCGCTAAACGGAAAGGAAAAAATTTTCCAATTCTTTTTTTTTTATTTTCGAGTACTATGATATGCGTAGCTTCATGAAGATATGAAATAGAGCATAACATTTTATCGAGTGCAGTCATGTCGCTAATCATTTGCGATTGATAATCCTTTGAAGAATTAATCTAAAATGCATTTGTATGGAAAAAATGTTTATCAATGTGTTATACATTTCAGCTATTTAATGGAAGATTATGATACCGTTAATTGGGATGCGCGCTTGTTTGAGGATATCTACGGGCAATATTTCACATTCTTTTAGTGAAAAAACAATTAAATTGGTACAGGAAGAGCTAATGGATTGCGAAAATGTTAATTTTCTATTTTAAAGCAATGTTTTTTGAGTGTTTCGGCTTTATAAATTTCAATTTTGCAAATAAGGAATTTGGAGTTTAGGTTAATCCATCATTACATTTTTCTATATTGATTGATTTGGGCTTTAAATTTAGTTAAAAATCAGAATTTGAATGAGATTAGTAATTAAAAATTAAAATAAAGACTGTACTTAATAGATTGTAAAAATAGCTTCTTTGTCCGAATCGGTGCACGAAGCTCTAATGCCATCATTGAAAATGGCAGGCAGATATTTGTCAAGAATGACGAAACCGGGTATAAAATATGCAAGTAAGTCAGTCTATGGATTTTTGTCCAAATCCTTATTGTTTGCTATGTTTTGCCTTGTGTAAATTGCGAAGTGAGTAAATAATATAGGACTTTTACTTTGATAAACCAAATGCATCAGTTCTTAGTATTTAGATTGCATCTTACCTCCTAAATTTTCAGATAAATTGCCGAAGCTTAGGCCAGAATTGCGTAAGAGATCCAACAGTTTTGAAGAAACGGAATCTAAATTACGATCACTAGTAGCCAATTATGATGACGTAATTTTTGCAACAAGTCTCCAAATTGACCATGCTATCTTTGAAAGGTATAAATAAACCTTTTCTTCTTTAGATTGTCTATTTCACTTTTCAAGAACAAATCATTTGAAATAATTGACAATGAAAATTTAGGGCACTTAATAACGAGACAAACCCAAAAACCTCATTAGCGAAAAATGCCTAAAATTACAGTCTCCAAAATATCGAGTGATTCGCCGTTGCGAATTAAAGCAAGGTCTGTTTTCTTCACATATTTTCGGCAATCCCTTTCCAAATATTTTTATGAAAACTCACTTGAATTTTAAAATTTTACGGATATTTCTCATTTCCAGGCATGATCTTTATCCTAGTTCTGATGAAAATGCTGAACCGATGCTGACCATACAATCCTGATTTCTTCCGTGGTTAACCAATGCTTACATATTGCTTGTAGTCTCATAGTGCCGTGACGTGTTATCTCGGTTAAGCGGATATTTGGTTGAGATTGTTTTTTGTTTTATTCCGGAAAATTTTTGACTCACTATCATGGTTAATCGGAGTGACTTCAAAAAACAAGAGATCTTATGCACATTTTAGAGTTATGATCATTTATCTCTACTTAACTGTGATTAGGATCGTCTTTATTAAAATTTATTGTAAAATTTATCCAGTGAATTTAGTTGTCATGTATTCTATGCGTTTTAATCTGATTCAAATTTATGGTCAGTGTTCCAATCAGTATGATCAATGCTTTACAAAATTGCGTCTTGGTACTTTGATTTTAACTATTCATGCTAGCAATATATGTATGGCGCGACAACACAAACTCCTGAGGGATAAAAAGTTTTTAAAATTTAATCAATTAAGAAAATGCCCTGTTCCGGCACAAGAACGGTTAGATTTCCATGTCTTGCACAGTTCGGAGTCATAAAAGGTTTTCAGTGTTGTATACACTGAGAACTAAATGACAAATTAGAAATTCTGCTTTAGCTTCCTGTGCTAAGTTTTAGGATCTTTCGTTGCTTCAGCTTATTATTATAAGCAAAATCAAAAACGCTCATAATATTAGAGACATATCTGATCAGAATAATTCAATACATATCTCAATATTTTTCACTGTATTTTCCATTTTTCCTGTTTTCATTTATGCAGTACTATGCTTACGTATTCTCGGGAAACCGAAAAAATTGTGTGGTCCACAATTGATACTCAGGTTAAGAATGCTTTTCATAGTCTTTAGTTGGTGTTAAATTTAATTTCTGTCAGAATATATCGACTGTCATCGCTTACAGCCACTGTACACTATTTGCTTCCACTTATGTCGTAGAATAAATGTAGCTAAACGTGGGGAAAGTAGCCCCCTTTGCCGATTAGTCTCGCTCAGCGACTTATCCATGTATGTTTACATGGTACTATTTCTTTATCTGATGCATTTCAGATGTTCTACAATCAGCAGAATGAGATTTTTCCCTCTTCCTGCAATAAGCGACTTGAAGAACCCTTAAAATCTACGTCTAAATAGTTGAGCAATCTCTTCTAATATCAGCAGCTTGTAATCCAATAAATCTTACCAATCATATCTGTCTGAAATGAATCAGTTCGCTCTCCCACATCAAAGAAAAAGAAGTCTTTCCGTTTTTTTCACGACATCTCTATCGAATATCGAATTTTAGTATTTCTTTTCTTATTTTGATGAATCTACAAACGCTAGCATAAATTTGCTTTCTTGAAGAGCAAATAGTATTTTGACTTTTTTTGTTGCCTTCCATTTTTGGCAGCTATTTTCTGCTATTTCTATAAATTAAATAAAATTACTTGTTCAGAACAAAACTTCCAGTTGTATGTTAGAAAAATCGTCGTCTTCATTACTAAAGTTATAGGGTAAGTAAATACAGCAGAAGATAACCAAGAAGTTTGCTAGCAATAACTCTAGTTAATGCTGACAACACTTTTTTTACTTATCAGTTGCTATCTTATATTTAATTTGAAAACAATTTATATCCATCTCAAAATAATAAGCTACAATAGAAACATTAGTAAAATCTACCAACATTAACTAAAAGCAAACGAAAGGAAAAGGATCATGTCCAGCAGAAAATAATCAAGAAGTTTGCTAGCAATTTGAAACATCGTCACCTTATCTTCATTGAATTTTCTTCCTTGTCATAATTTCGAACTAAACTCCACTCAACGTGAATATGATCTACTATTGTAGTCTGAAGAAATGCATCGTCGAAAGGACGCGAATCGTATTACAAATCTCGAACTGGATCTAAAAGTCCGCGCGATGTTTACTTGGCTACCCATAACCTACATTCCTTTTCTTTTTCAACAACTTAAGTACCGCCGAACACTATGGGTATTCCCTCTCTCGAGAAAAAGCCAACCGACATCCAGTACATCCATTCTCGAGAGCTCCTATCCCTCCCACCCATACCTCCGAATACAATCCTACATTCCTCATAGAACATTCTAGAATATTCCAAAGCTTCCATCAAATACTGCACTCTTCATTCATTGGTTGTCATTATCATAAGCTCCGCCCACAAATTGTTCTGGAACATTCTTAAGGCCAGGAGATATAAAAGGATCACATCGTACTTTCGAACATAATGTTGGTGTGTATGGTTTCGGTGCATCGGTTAGGGTGGGTTGGCGGTGGTTCTTAAGGTCACAAGTCGTTGCAGGCGAGGATCGGGAGGGTTAGTGAGGGGCTCATGTTGTTCTGATGCATGTATTGGGCTTAGTGTGATTCGTGATTGAGGGGATATTCGTTAAGCTGTGGAGTGGTCACTTCTGCGGTGGGAATAGGACATGAATGTCTTAAACGTAGCAATGGTTAATCCCAGATTTAAATTTCAGGTTTTGTGCGCAACATTATTCTTGGTAATTTAAATAACAGCAGTAACAATGTCGGAAGAAATGAGCGGTGAAACTTTTGCCTTTCAGGCGGAGATTGCTCAACTGATGAGTCTTATCATCAACACATTTTACAGGTTTGTAGTTTTCTGTGCCGTTGGACAAAAAAAGATTTGGCATTACATTTCATAATTTTACACCATCATTTTTGCTTTCAGCAATAAGGAGATCTTCTTGCGTGAATTGATTTCAAACTCTTCTGATGCGCTCGATAAGATCCGGTATCAGGCACTTACTGAACCAGCCGAATTGGAGACTGGAAAGGAGTTGTATATCAAGATTACACCTAACAAAGTATTGTTATATGAATATCTGTTTGTGTCATGTCTTTATGCCATCTGCTTAAGGTAGAGACGTATTTCACAAGTCAGTTCGATTGGGACTAGTTGAATTTGGTATTAAAATGCTATATCTAGATTCTTGTAGGCTGACAAAACACTGACAATCATGGACACGGGAATTGGTATGACCAAAGCAGATTTGGTTAATAATTTGGGTACGATCGCCAAATCTGGCACTAAGGCGTTCATGGAAGCACTTCAGGTATGTTGCATTTTACGGAGGAGTTTTGTGTCCTGTTTATTCGGGTTGTTACTGATTGTATAATTCTCTATTTACTACTTTGTTTAGGCAGGTGCTGATATCTCCATGATTGGACAGTTTGGTGTCGGTTTTTACTCTGCATTTTTGGTCGCGGATAAGGTTGTTGTGGCTTCCAAACACAATGATGATGATTGCTATCAGTGGGAATCGTCTGCCGGAGGTTGTGTAAATGTCGAAGTGACTCATAAACTTATTAACATACCTAAAAGTCATCGAAAATGTTAACATATTTGCAGGTTCATTTGTCATTCGGCAAGTAAATGATCCGGAACTTACACGTGGCACCAAAATCACCCTATATATAAAGGAGGATCAGACGGACTATCTTGAGGAACGTCGCATTAAAGAGATTGTGAAGAAGCACTCGCAGTTTATTGGGTATCCGATTAAGCTTACTGTGGAGAAAGAGCGTGACAAAGAAGTTTCTGATGATGAAGCGGAGGAGGAGAAGAAAGACGAAAACAAAGAAAAGAAAGAGGGTGAGATTGAGGATATTGGTGAAGATGAAGATGAAGATAAGAAGGAGAAAGACAAAAAGAAAAAGAAGAAGATCAAGGAAAAATACCATGAGGATGAAGAATTGAACAAGGTAGGTTGACGTTAGCTATCTTCGGAACATATGTGTTATATGTGTTTACGTGCGCTTAGCTTGACTGTTTTAAAGCTCAATTTAGACAAAGCCTATTTGGACTCGGAATCCAGATGACATAAGCAATGAGGAATATGCGGAATTCTACAAATCATTGTCGAATGATTGGGAGGATCATCTTGCAGTCAAGCATTTCTCTGTTGAAGGGCAACTTGAATTTCGTGCTTTGTTATTTGTACCACAACGTGCACCATTTGATTTATTCGAGAATAAGAAGACGAAAAATGCTATTAAGGTTTCTTTTGAAATCACAGAACTTCCCACTGATTAGATTATTGTAATCTTACAGAGTTAGAAATTTTTGCAGAATTTCGTCATGGTATTGATGCTTCCTCTTTTTTAGCTCTATGTTCGCCGAGTATTCATTATGGAGAACTGTGATGAATTGATGCCGGAATATTTGAATTTCATCAAAGGTGTTGTTGATAGTGAAGACTTACCGCTGAACATTTCTCGTGAAATGTTGCAACAATCTAAGATATTGAAGGTTATCCGTAAAAATCTTGTCAAGAAATGTCTTGAACTTTTCGACGAAATCGCAGAAGATAAAGATAATTTCAAAAAGTTCTACGAACAGTTTTCGAAGAATATTAAGGTATGTTTTCTGTCAGTATTTCTAAATTACTTAGTTGGATTATTCGAAGAGTTATTCTTGCTTACGTATGATTAATTTGTAGCTTGGTATCCATGAGGATTCGACGAATCGTAAAAAGCTTTCGGAATTCTTACGATTTTATACATCAGCATCGAGTGAGGAGATGACTTCTCTAAAAGATTATGTCACTCGTATGAAGGAGAATCAGAAGCAGATCTATTTTATCACTGGCGAATCTAGGGAAGCTGTTGCCAGTTCTGCATTTGTGGAGCGTGTGAAGAGACGTGGTTTCGAGGTTTGTTATCCGATCAAATTGAAGATTCGTAATTTTCTTGGCATTGTTTTTCCAAACATTCGATGATCCTTGCAGGTAGTTTATATGACTGATCCGATAGATGAGTATTGTGTACAGCAACTGAAGGAATATGACGGAAAGAAGTTGGTTTCAGTCACAAAAGAAGGCCTTGAACTTCCCGAAAGTGAGGAGGAGAAAAAGAAGTTCGAGGAGGATAAAGTTAAATTTGAGAATTTGTGCAAAGTCATGAAGGATATTTTGGAAAAAAAGGTACGGAAATTTTGCAAATTACCCAACTCTTTGATGACCGTCTGCTCAAATTTTTTGCATTTGAGAGTGTTAATGTGTGAAAATGAGGGGAATCAGTGGGATGTGCTTGAAAGCAAATTTTTTTTTGAAAATCAGATGTTTTGTTAATTTGTTCTTAATATCTGAGGAATATGTGTAGGTTGAAAAAGTTGCTGTTTCCAATCGATTGGTATCGTCCCCATGCTGCATTGTCACATCTGAATATGGATGGTCTGCTAATATGGAGAGAATCATGAAGGCGCAGGCGTTACGTGATTCCTCAACAATGGGTTATATGGCTGCCAAAAAGCATCTTGAAATCAATCCTGATCATTCTGTTATTAGGTATGTGCTGGCATAATTTTGTGAGCCTAGATTTTCTTAACCTAATTTATTAATGATTTCTGTCTTTTGTTTTCAGGGCACTGAGAGAGCGTGTCGAGGCAGACAAAAATGATAAGACTGTAAAAGATTTAGTAGTCTTGTTGTTCGAAACTGCCTTACTCTCTTCTGGCTTCTCGCTTGAAGATCCGCAGCTGCATGCATCGAGGATTTACCGCATGATTAAAGTAATGATTTCATCAGATATAATGATTTAAGAAGGTGAGTCATTTGTTTGAGATTGATTAGGAATGTGGAATTTATTTCCAGCTTGGACTTGATATTACGGAAGATGAAGAAGAAGAAGTAGTTGCATCAGTATCTGGTGAAAAGGATGAATGTGTACCGAACTTGGTGGGCGCAGAAGAAGATGCATCAAGGATGGAAGAAGTTGATTAATTGGATAAACTTTAGAAATGTTCCTCACAGTTCGCCATCAGTTTGAATTTCGATTGTAGAACTTGAAAACTGTTGAGGCGGAGAGTTTTCGTGATAAGTGTTTGATGTCGAACTAAGTGGGGATTTGTTGATCTCGTGTTAAACTGTTTATCCCGTTTTTAATTATTATGGAGGCAGAAATGTTTAATGTATTTTACTGTGCTGCAATTTTATCGAATCAGTGAATGACATGATTTGTTTTTAAATAATGTTCTTTGTTTTGTGTTTTCGTGTTTTTGCGTTATCAATAAATTTTTTTTGTTAAAGTTGGTAATCTAGCTATGAAATTTTGGAGCGGTCTTTGTAATACTCATCTATGGAGTTATGTAAAGTATGTTGAAGTTCGGATGATTAAAATTGGTGTTGTGTTAGTTCCCATGTTTAGTAATGGAAATATGATTGGATTGTATCTTTCCGGTTAGGGGTTGGACAGTGTGGTTATAGGATTGTTCGGAGCTGTACGTGTCCCAAGTCTTCTAAAGAGCCATGTGCAGTTTTGTTTTTGATTCGGTCAACCGTGGTGGTTAATGCCCGTCGTTCTCTGTCGGTTTTGGAGAATTGCAACGTAGGGTAGAGGAAAATGGCTGTTGCACGTATCACACGGCTATCGTCTCTAAATTCAGTGCTGCTTGTCTGTGATATACAAGAAAAGTTCAGGTAATTTTGTCGGTGTTTGACTCATTCCTTATTTTTTGCGTTCATTGAGGGAATGGTTATGTGCCGATGTATAATTGGATCTGTGCAAAAATTTGATTATAAAATCACTTTTTGTATTATCATAGCATAAGATTTTGTTAACTTCCTAATGCTTTTTTATATTTCAATTATATAATTAACAAATTTCGTTTTTGTACGTAAGATATTGCTTACTTGAGGAAACTAAACTTTAATGTGATTTGCTTTTTTGGACTTTTTGAAACAAATGATAATGTAAAAATTATTCATCAACATAACATATAGGGAAAAAAGAGAAGGTAAGTCGTTTCGTTTCATTGGTGGAGTTGATATCATTAATACAACCAAGGGAAAAGTGGTATGAAAATTTTTGGTTTATTGTTGACACTCAAGTTTATGGAAAAGCAGGATCAAATGGTGAAGATTATAAGTGTTATAGCAATATGATAAGTTGCTATGCTAGGCCTCATAATCAGGTGACAGGGTTACATCTAATATTAAGGCAGGTAAAAATACCAGTGACAGAAACAAGCAGCCCGATTGGCGTCTGATGAATTAATATTTTTTTTGAATTGCCATCCATTCTCAACTCTGTTGATCGTGGATGGTTGGTTAAAACTTAGTCGTTATTTTGTGAATTTAATAGATAAATACTTGTGAAACTGCAGGTCCAGCATTAAGTGTTTTGAAGAAATTGTTCAAATTAGTAAGCGTCTCATTGTCGCTGCAAAACTTCTTGGTGTGAAAATTATCGCCACTGAACAATATCCAAAAGGTAAAATATTTTAAACAACAGTCCCGAGATTCTTTTTCAGCTTACAAGAGCATTAATAAAAATAATATGAAAAATAATGTAACCATTTTAAGATCTTTTGTATTATAATTTTTGTGTGTCGAAATTTCAGCTAAAACGTATCATTCACAAATGAATTTCACTATTATGCGTTTTAAAATTGATGTACTATCAAATTATGGTGTTGAATTAGTTATGCTTATTAAGTTACTAGGAGCTTTGCAAAGCACCACTGTATTTTTTTCAAAAGCCTTCATATTGTTGACTTAGTTGTTTAGGGCTTGGGCACACAGTATCAGAACTGGACCTTAACACATTTGATATACCAGTTTTTGAGAAGAAAAGATTTAGCATGTGTATTCCATCTGTTACTGAAGAACTTGAATCAGCTAAATCTGTGATATTATGTGGCATTGAAACGCATGTATGTGTTTTGCACACAGCGCTTGATTTGCTCGAAAGAGGAATTGCTGTGCATGTGGTCGCTGATGCAGTCTCATCGCGCTCGCAAACTGACAGGTATCTTTTGCAATATTTTAAATTAGACTGTCAATTATATATCGGACTTGTGCGTAATTCAAAGCAGATCAAATATTTCTAGTTGATTTACTTAATAGGTAAAATATAACGCAGTTAAGTTATTTTTTTAAAAGAATGTTTGGCTTACGACAAATGGAAATCGCTGGTGCTGTTTTAACAACCAGCGAATGTGTTATTCTTGGTCTGTTAGGAGGCGCAGATCATCCAAAGTTCCGTGAAGTTCAGAAAACAATTACAGAGCTTGCACCGGACACCGGTCTGTTGCAGCACCCATTGTGAACTAAATCGACACGATTAATTAAAGTAATTTATGAGTAATTTGGATTAAGCACTTGTTTAATCAAATCTAGAATTTGAAGGTCAAATATTGGAATGAGCTAGCATTACCATTATCTAAATTCTTCCCATATTTTTCATGTTAAATCTTTAATAATTCTAAAATATGATGAGCAGTCTCTAGATGATAGAATTGTCACATTTGATCGGTTTGTTCATTATAAAAGAATTATCAAAGATTAAAAAAAGAATTACTCATGGATTGAAGTTTCAAATTATTAAATAAAATTTTATGAGTGTTATATTTGCTGCGTTATTCGATCATCTATACCATTTCATATTTACATGAAGTAGTATAGTTTATAACGCTGGTTATGTGGACGTACTGTTGAAAGTTCTTCATCGTCACGAATTCTGTCTCGTCTTTCGTGTAGTTGTCTCATTTTAAGTTTAGTTTGCTGGAGATTATTTCGTTGCCACCACTTGGTATAAATACTCTTTAAAAAATGGTAATAATTTTTTGATTTTTGCGATTTTCAGTTCATTAGTTGCAAATACCCAACATTAAGTTTTTTTTAAGACATTCTAACAAAGAACCATATTATTACAAATGAAATAGGCAGTGAAAATAATATAAGCAGTGACCATTAATTATCTGTAAACCTGCTTTCTTCCTTCAATAGTCGAAAAATGTAGGTGTGAAATATGAAAATTTTTGGATATAGAAATTGAGAAATTCTTTTAGAGCCCTCTTATGAAGCAATGCTTCATTGTTGCTAAATGACTAAATTGAAAAAGGTGAAAGAGAGGAAGGCGAAAGTTGGTAATTGTTGTTTTGCTAATTCCCTTTTTTTATTAGAGATCTGTATCCTAGAGGTTTTCAAATACCATAAGATTCATCAAACTTGACAATGGTAGTGATTTTTAACATGTTATTATATTGATCTTAATAACCACTGGGGGTTATTAGAGCTTCAGCAATTTGCGGTGGAGTAGCTTGTTCTGAAGCTTGTTCTGGACCCTGTTCTACAAGCACTGGCGGAGAAATTGGTAAACTATCAGTCGGGGGAACGGGCTCATCTCCATAGCCATTACTTCGTTTTTTCCGGTATCCACTGGGTGATATTTCAGCTTCAGCAATTTGCGGCGGAGTAGCTTGTTCTGGAGCTTGTTCTGGTGCCTGTTCTACAAGCGCTGGCGGAGAAAGTGGTAAACTATCAGTCGGCGGAATGGGCTCATCTCCGTAACCATTACTTCGTTTCTTGCGATATCCAAACGATTCTATAACAGATGGAATAGCATGTAGTTGAAAAGTCTCCGCTGGAGACTGTTCGATAGGTATCGCCATAACTGAAGCTGGAGTGAGAGGAGCGTTATTCTTGTGAACTGAAAAGAAATTTAATATGGAAAAAACTATATAATCAATAGATCCATGGTGAGATAAATTGGAATTTCACAAATTACTGCTTTTCTAATTCTGCGGACTCTTTTTTTTGAAAAATTATAAATTTGCATGAGGACTGAATGGTTTGTCGTTGAAGGTTCCGGAGAATTAGAAGAGCAGTAATTTGTGAAATTATCAATAATAATATTTGCATGAATCATTGCAAGCTCTTCAGTACTCACAGCCTATAGCTATAGATGAATCCGTCGGTACTTTTTGATATTTTGCTTTGATTTGAGTTGTTTTCGCTTAGAACCATTTCAGTGTATTTGTAGATTTTTGTATTTCATGGTTTATGTCGATGTAAGTTGAGTATACATCGATAGAAATACGAACAGCTAAAAGCTGACTGACATAGGTGAGACGTACGATGAAATCCGATTTGTAGTAATGATAACTGGATTTCTTAATTTCTTTTACTTCCATTTCATTTTCTGGTTTTAAACAGGCTATGGAAAAGATATGTTGGTGCTGACATAAAATTAAACCAAAAAAAATCTTAAAAATTTTCTTATTGTTTCTGCTGGGAATTATCCATCCATTGATCCCAGAAATAGAGAAGCTTTATTTCAGAAGAAGCAAAAACATATTACTGGTTTCTTGAGTCAAAAAAGTCAAATATTAAACGAATCTTCTTATACTTCGAATTGATTCGCAAGAAAATGATTATATAAATACGGGATTTCGGCATTCATGCTTTTATTTTAATAAGCTAATTAGCGCCTAAATCTTTTAGAATTTAATTTAATTTGATGCAACTGTTTCAAAATTTACATCTGATGAACTTCCGTGGAAACGTGAGAAGAACTTGCCCGCATATCAAATTGGGCCATAATTTGCCTTTCTCAATATTTGATATGTAGCGTTGGTTACTGAATACATGAATTGAAATGTTATGACATTCTGATATATCGAAGCATATTTGGTATGCTTAATTGGCAATAACTTCCATGCTAGATGAAGAAATGCCATCCAATAATACTGCTGATTATCAAATAAATAAATCCGCTAATTGGTCTGCTACCGGTTAAAAGCTAGAAAGCACTTTTCCCATGATAAATTAATGGGAAGTTTTTAAATTAGGTTCCAAGACTAGAAATCGAAAATACTGCAATAAGTGCTTGTATTTTCAAGTATTGCTACTGTATCGATATCGGTGCACGCCAAATTTTGTGTTTATTCGTCCTTCAAATACTACCAATCGTCAAATTAATCAATAAAATTAAGATAAATATTCATCCAATTCAAAATTTTTCGGTTTCTTGATAATGTTTTGAATCTTTATTATTAATTTTGATATGTGGCACAAAGATTGGTATCGGTATATCTGTTTCATATCATATCATATGGTATCATAGTACAAAAATTAATTTTAATTTACCATTCCTTGATAGTATTGTTTTTCTAAATCTAAAATACTTTGGACTATTGCATATATCCAAGATGGAAAAAAAAGCAAAAATCTTTTGCAACACTTTTGCAGCATTGACAGCATTGAATCTTTTATCCGTTATCATGGATAATGCAAAGAAATTTCTCATAGCATGCTGGAATGTAAGAAATTCGTCCTTTTATCTTCTTTCATTTCTTATTAAAAGATATCTAACATTGAAATGCATTCGTAATAAAGAGGTAAATGAGAGATTAAAAGAAAAACTTACGTAATCGAGTTGCTGCGTTAAGAAAGAATAATATTGATAGAAGAATGGTGATAATTGAACTCATTGTCATTGTTACTGAGGAAGTAAGTAACTAGAGATAATTTAAATCTAAGTAGTACCTTCTTCCAACAAAATAGAACTGAAATGGAAATACCTTGTCGTGATTCCTTATATAGGCAACAGAAAAGCATAAATTGAACTATTACTGGTATTCCTATCAATCACTTTCAATTATTATCATTTCCATTTTCCATCACCTGTACACCTTTTTTTGATTTTTAAAAGCTGAACTGGTTAATATTTTATGATTTGAACCTGCCATTACCAAGAAGGAAATATTCTTCATTTTTTAGATAACTAAGTGTGTACGTCTCCATATGCATTTATTTTATTCACCTTTTGAAAGTATTCAGTATGATCATTACTAGAGGAATAAATTGACAAGTAAGACAGAGATGATGAAAGAAGCTGGAGTTTGTTTAAGATAAAATTTCTGAAAAGTGAAATGGAGTTTTCATCATGAGAATTCGATTTTACTTTTTGTATATTAATGAAAATTATTGCATGTTGGAATGTTGTACAATATACATAGAACAGTGAAGGAAAAGTTAGAACTGTATAAAAATGTATATTTGTTCGCCTGTTACAAATAATTGCATTTTTATAAATGTTTATTTCAACAAATGACAAGTAGTTTTGAGTAATAACCTGTTTCTTATTTTCTGCTTTTAAATCTATCTTACAGTTACGCCAATGCTCACAATATAGCATTTTTTGGAACTGCTGAAAGGCAAAACTTCCGCTGTGAAAAATCGTTTTGGGTTTATAAAGAAACCAAGATGTAAACAGTATATGACTACTGGTTTCTATCATTTTTTCTACCAGAGAAATAGGTGTGATTCTAATCTTTGCTGCAATATATGAGTAGCATATGGAAAAACAGCCAAGAGTACAGCCCTGCAGAAAGCTACCAAAAAAAAAAATGTTGTTTTGCTATAGTCATCTTGAAGAAAATGATTCGTTTTATTTAATCATTTCTCATCCAGATAAAAGTGGGATGACAACTTTAATAGGAACCAGTAGCTTGTTTTTTCTTTCTCTTCTCTTCATATGTTTTTTTTTTTAAAGAATTGAATGATTAGAATGAAGGATTAGAATAACTGTTTAAGAATTTCTAATGTCATATAATTCTGAAGGTATTTTCATAACCGATCTTGAATGTTGAGTTGCATTATGACGATCATTCATTTTTAAAAGCTTATTTTGAATATTTATCTACCATATCGTAATTTTATCTACCATTGGTCGATAGATCAAAATTTACGTCTTAAATGCTATGAACATCCGAAATCACTGTCGTGTATTCCACTGCTTTGCTTAACTTGTTATAAAACATTTACTCATGTCTTGCTTTGATTAAAATTGAGACAAAATTTAATTCTAAGTCAATGAAAATTTATAAAAATGCTTTTTGTTCAACTAGTCTTCTGATGCAAGTATTATAGTGAAACGATGAATGTAACAAATTTTAAAATTTAGGAATTCTTCCAAGTTTTTACATTAACAATTCATAAGTTAATAATAATTCATGAACATAAATTTTTTAAGAGTATGTATTGTCACTGAATAACAATCTTAAAAATGTGATGAAAATTTTTATATTTGTTCTTATTTAAGATACTTTTTGTTTAATATGTTTGCGACCTAATTATCGAAAAGTAAACGAATATTTTTTAAATTTTAGTTTATTTTTTGCTGGAAAGTAAAGACAAGATATCGATATGTCATTACAACTTATCATCGTTTGTGAATACATAAATATCGACGAATTAAATCAATTTACCGTCGCAAGATCAGATTCCATTTTCTTCTTTCAAATTAGGCATGAATTTCTAGGTAACCAAATGGATTTGAATGTGTCACTAGAACTTTCAATTAGTCTGATATGCCTGAAGATATGACAATTGTCTATCCTCTTTCTGTCCAGTAACTGAAAATTCCCAATCTAGCCCAGGAAAGCTATTAAATTGAAATATTTAGGGAAATACTATTTCGACTCTAAAGGCATTTCAATAATAAATAATCGTTACTTTTTTCGAAAAATTATATGTATTTTTTATTCTGTCTGATGTGAGCAAGTACTGCTTTTAAAAATATGTGACACATAATAACGTTTATCCAGAAGTAATGAATTTCTAGCCTTACTCAAGAAACTTGGAAATCTTTTCAGCATTTAGTTTCAGTTCTGATTCTTTTTTCTCCTATCGTGTTTAATGAATAATCATAATTTTATTGCATCTGCTTCTTCGATATTTCTTAATGAAATTATTCAAATTTTCCGGTTTTTTCAGTATTCCATTGTTTAATGGATTCCAGTTCTTCTTTTTGCAACTCTGTTATGCTCGAGCATCTAATCATCTCGATTATTTTCAAATATGAAATATCGCAAACAAATAATTTTATCAAGACTTAGAAACTCTTGTACTTACATTTTATGACTTTTATGACTTAAATATCATTTACTAAGTTCATTTATTTTCTAATATTGGATATAAGAACATGTACATTTTCCAATAAATTAATAGGCATCATCAATTACAGAGTATTCTTAAACTTTAGAACTTTATACTATAGGACTGTATTCTTGGGTGAAACAATAACTTTTTATTTACAAAAAAGAGAAAAAAAATTTTCGATCTTCGGATGTCAAATCCAATTGTTTTTGGCATCAGTCAATACTAGCATTGAAATCATAGCGGAGAATTGAATTCAAGATATCGACGTATAAAAAGTTTTCATGGTGATTTCATGCACTGTATTCGAAGATGAAATAGTTTGAAGTGATTTAAATTTCAATACATTACGAAATACATTCGAAATACTAAAATCTTTTCCTCTTTGCATTTACAAAGTCTTTTAAAATACATTTAAAATACATCAGAAAGAAAAAATTCTTTCGTTTAGAGGAAAGACCTTATTGAATTAAATAAGATGCTTGATATGGTGAAAGAGAGAAATTTTTATTATTGTTTGAACCGTAAAGACAATCTCGACATGATAAATACAATATCTTTAAATGGTTTACGTTTCATTTATTTTATTTCTTGAACTTATTAATCTTTCTGATCAAAACAATAATAGGTTGCCGATCTATTGTTCAAATAATATCCTTCTTTTAAGCTATTGCGAAGACAAAGATCATCGAAATCGAAAATGTTATTTCGTCATTAAAAACGATCGATTGAATGATATTTTTCAACTTCCTTTCAATGATTAAGAGTTTTTAGTTGATTTATTGAATATTGGATTGTAATTACATCGTTCAGATATTATTTTGATTTCATTCAAATACAATCACAACAGACATCTCTCATTGCAGTTCTTTTCAGTTTGAGCTAAAATCATTATTACCTTATCATGGCATAAACTTCGCATGCGGAAAAGTTTGATTTCTAATTAAGTGTATCCAAATTCAGATTTAAGAAAAAAGAAAAAATAAATGAAATCTTAAGTATTTTATGATTTTCTAAAAATTGCAAAGTTATTGGCGGTGAAGTTATATGTATTATTTTGTTGATTAATTCATGAAAAAAAGGTACGAAAAATTTGGTGAGCAATATTTATTACTCACCAAATTTTTTATAAAAACGGTTTAAGGATAATTCTTTCGGGTATCGTAACTGCTGATGACATTAATCAAAAAATGCACTAAAGTTGATTTAAGAGTTACGACTACATGACCGCTATTTTATCTACTTAGACGTTCCACTTCGAACGTTCCTGCATACATGGAAACTGGTCGGAAAGTTTTGAGAAAAGAATTTCATATTTAAAATTGCATGCTTCAACCAATGGCTAAAATGAAATGATTTGTTTTTGATATTTAGCAAATCTCTAATAAATCCGTCGTTTACTTAGTGTACTTACAAGATGCATTGCACTAAAAAATCGAAAATTTTCAATAATTATTAGTACATATCCATTAGATTCATTTTAGAAATTACAAATATATTAGATCTATAGAAATCTGTATATTACTCCGCTTATCTGCGAAAGCCGAAAGATGTAATTAGCTGTGCAAAAATAGAAATGTTAAAAGTGTCAAATGGTGAGGCGGTAAAAGTGTTATAAAGAAAAAGAAAATTATGGTGTACAATAAACATTAATGTTTAAATAGCGCGCCAAAGTTATAAGGAGATCAATAAACTGATTCAATTCACTGATTAACAGAGTAAGATAAACCCAAGAAGCGACATTCCGAAGAATATGAAAGGGAAGGATTTCGAATTTGAGGGGAATTACTAAAAAAATTGCTTGGAAAGTTTGATTACAACAGTTCGGCAGCTACTCGGGAACAGCTACTCGACGACACTCAAGTTCAGTTCAACAGTAAAAGTCAGCTCAATTCAGAAATATGACGTAATTCGACAAGAATGACAATTTCGACAACAACTCGACACAAACAGGAATCACAGTTCAAAGGCACGAGAAACAACGAATGGAGAATGACAGACTAAAGGAAAAGATACGAATCGTAGTAAGCATGAAGCCTCTTTGATATTCTTTCCTGTGTATTGCGCATTTGATTGTATAAGTACGATATTGTATTCATCATAGCATCGTATAAGCCCAAATAAATTTATTGTTTCCAATCAACAACACATATGGAGGAGGATTCTCTCCTATTTTGAAGAGAAAGAAAGAAGTATAATATTCTTTTTTTCTTTCCCGAACATCTCTCTATCAGCGAAACAACTTTTCATTATCAGTTCTTAAACTGAGTCTTCAGTTCCTTCAAATAACAGGTAATAGTTGATATTTACAATAAAACGTTTGCAGTTAGGTCGAGAGTGATCAGAAATTTGATTTGAATACGAAAACTTTCTTTAAAGTTCTGGTGAAGCAAATGATAAACAGAAAAAAATTCGAGAGAAATCTTAAGCATGTAGACTAGTTGATTCTGTTGTTGAATTTTGCCCCTTCTGTTAAACTAATCAACTGCATATTAAACTGTATCTATTCACTCTGTATTGGAATGTTGTTGCTGTTGTCTGATCATATAACTATTCGATTCCTTTATTCATTTCTTCAACAACAATTGCTATTATTCGTTTATTCTCGACCTAGATGCTAGATTGTGTACTGAAGATAACTTTAACTCTAGCTCTACCTTTTCCTTTTGCAACTTCATGTCATAGTTGACCTCGTTTTTCTTTAGTATTTTAAAATTTTCCTTTTCTCGAGTTGATCTTTTTCTCTTCGACAAAACCTCTTTATAAATGCCTTGTTTAATCCGTAGAATGTGTCGCGAATTTCAATTTCGCGAGACTCCAAATAGCTCAATACCAAACGAATAACTAAACAATTTTCTCACCATAAATCATTCAACTAATTCTTCTTTCCTCAAATTTATTTCCCATTCTTCCATGGTTAGCTAAATCCATATCTTTGTCCAGATACACATCTTTATCGACAGCTGTCAATCATCTATTGTTATAATGCTTATACTAATGCTTATACTGTAACTAATTTTCTTTCTATATGTTAATTGAAAACTGTTTTTGTGCTTAATGAAGGCCACTTCCACTTCCTAATACATATAAACCCTATTGTATTAGCCGGGGATCGACTGTTACCAAAAGCATTGCAACAACTACTCCCTATCGACTTCCTTTTTTGCTTTACTGACTTTCCTTGCTTTACATGTTTTACTCAATAATACAATTTTTGTTATTCAACTTGTATCGCCACGATAAAGTTTGACATCACAAAATTAGCTGTGTCGCATCAAACCAACAAACATCGACTCAAACAAGCGATCGATCTTCCTGTTCAGACCTTCAGAGACCTTCAGAACTCCCCAAATACACATAAATCTCTTCGCAGCAGAATGCATCAACAAAAATATCAGTAACATTCACAATTTGAACTCCAGAAGTTGGCATTTTATCAAATACAGTATTTGAAGAGATCTGTTTTCATCCTTTCCCACAAACAATAAAAAAATAGATGTTTGTAATTATCATTTTTTAGACAAAAATAGATCTTTGCAATTATCATTTTTTAAACAAAAATAGATCTTTGTAATTATCATTTTTTAAACAAAAATAGATCTTTGTAATTATCATTCTGACAAATGAATGTTCCTCCACGAGCATTGTTTACAACTTGTTTAAATTTGCAGTAGTATCGCTTATGAAATTATCGTGACTTCATCACTCTCTTTTTTCCTTGATAATGTTTGACCGACATCAGCATTAAATAAACTCTAAAATGAGCTTCGTTGATCCAATTTAGTGACAATAAGCTTTTTGCCGTTATACAATATCTTTCCCGGAGATTCGCTCCTCATTCACTTAGTTTAATTTTTCACTTAGTCTAATTTTTTGATAGCATAAATTACACCAACTTTTGAAAAGAAATTGTTGAGATGAAGTTTCAGTTACTATTTATTTATTACATGTGAGAAAATAAAAAAAGCCAAAAATTGAAAAATGCTCTGTCGATAATTTTTCTTTACTGGCTTGTTCTTTTTGAAATTTCAAAACTGTTAATTTAAAAATATGCGAAACAACAGATCTAAGATAAAAAAATTGTCCTAAAATTCAATTATCTCCTAAACTTAGTAAAAAGTATAGAGGTTCCAGCTGACAATTGAATTTTTCACTTAAATGGTTGTTGTACTTTAAATTGCTTCATCAAAAAAAGCAAGTTCAGTTGTTGTGGCTGAATTGATTTTTAATACCAAATAAATGATTGATAATAAGATAAATTAAATCAACAATGAAAAACCATTGGAAACATTGAAAGTTCAGGATTGGAAGTTCAATCCTAAATGAATTCCGTAAGGAAATATTAGCAGAAAAAACATGAAGCCATTCAAGGAACATTAGAAAAATTAAAAAAAAAAACTGTGGTTTGTGCTCGCGAAGAAATGATTACTGATGGTTTTAAGTTGAAAATGAACATCAAATTTAAGAATGATTTAATTACCCGAATTTAAGTTCATGTTAAACTTCGGAAACATTGGAAGTTCAGGATTTCAATGCTCAAAATATTTTCAATATACAGCATTAGCATTATTATTGTAAACGATCGATTTCTCAACGGCTTCCAAATATTAAATTTTTTTTTGTTTGATCGAATTCATTCTATGAATGTCCCGAATCTACTCAAATAAAATGACACAAAAGAAACACGAGCGGAATATCTGCTGCATGTATATTTGAGCGATTTCAAGATGCTAAATATTTTATATAATTGCAGTGGAGTATAAGATTTCAAATGTGATAAAATACTTTTGTTGATCCCGATATTGATGTCAGTAGTCGCATAAAATGTCAGTGATAGCATATATTATGTAAATTGTCATACGTAGTCTGCGACTTCAACTTCCTTTACACAAGTTTTCTTACAATCTATTCAACATTTCAGGAAAACGAATTCAGCTTCATTCCTTACTACTTTCCTCGAAAGAAATCCTGAATATCTTCAAATATCGATGGAAATTAATATCATACTTATAATCTATTATTGTACTGGTATTACATTCCCATCCATTTGAATCAAATCCTCTGATCTTCTTCAGTCTGAATCAAACTGATTTTTGTTAGAATTTGGAGAATTTCCAAAACTAATACTCAATAATAGTGGAGATCGGACACGACAATTTTTGAAATTGTGAATGATCTAATGGACTATAAAAAGTCCTGTTCACTTTAATTAGTTAAACCGAAGGAAATTAAAAAGGTCGAGAGTAAAAGTATTCAGTTATTTTGGGATCAAAACTGATAACAAAATCAAATATGCATTCTAAAACTTATTTTTGAAAAAATATGACTCGACATATCTATGTATTATACGATATTATAGTAAAAGAAATTAATGAATGCATCTATGAACATTGTACAAAGCCGATTTTGAAAAAAAAGTAGAAATCGAGATTCCAATCGAGTGTAGATCCATTGTTTTATCTTTATTTCCTGCTTTACTTACAACAGAAGAAGTTTTTTATCACTGTATACATACCGTGTGTAAAATATATACAATAAATTTGCATTCATATTGACAAGAAAGAAAAAGATTACATTACCCGACATGTCATGACAAATAGAATGCGAAATAAAATTTGCTCCAAGTTTCGCCAATATGTTTCAGATTTTCTAAATAAAAATCGCGGCGAACGAATATAATTATATGTTAACTGTTTGAAATCTTAGTAAATGACATAAACATTAAGTGATAAATGGAACAAACTTATTGCAATTAATCTCATCTACGTTATTCTTCACCACTTCTGCTTCAAATTCTGAATGAAAAGCAAAAAATGAAATAAAAATATTTAGACGCACATACATACCATTTACGGAAAAGAAAAAATAGAATACATGGAAGGTAAGAAAGAATAAAAACCGAATACAACAAACAAAAAACTGAACTATGTTCCTCATTATACAATACAAAATATGAACGAAATGTGAGAAGTTAAAATGACTGATAACATTGAAAACTAAACAATATTATTCTTAGTGCCACTATTGCATGAATTAAATGAACATATAGAATTTAAGAGTTCAAAACTTAATATCAAATAATTTGCGACAAAAAAGAAAGCGAATCCAAGTAGTTTGTGTCGAGAGTAAAGAATTTCTTTCAATATATTGTCTCTCTCTCTTCTCTTACTGAGACCTTTTTCTTCAAAAGCTTTTCAAAAAGCCAAATATAATTCTTATTTTATCAGAGATCATGCACTAGTTATTTCATTTTTGAAATTAGCTTTTCTTAGTAAGAGATATAAACTAATTATTAACTATGAATGAAATTAGGCAGAAACTTTTAAAGAAGTGACAGTATGGTTATTTTAATTTAGAAACTACAGCCCTAACTTCAATTAGTGCTTCTGCTTCAGCTTCATCCAGCCGTTTAATCATTTCCACTTTTTCCAAATATTTTTTAGCAAGGTTTTTATTTTTCATTACAGCATAACAACGCGCAATGTAGAGCAAATTCTCAGGCCATACAAATGGAGAATATTTCTCAGCCTATAATATGATGATGATTGTTCAAATGAAAATAATTGATAAATAACATATATATACTATAATATATATATATATATATATATATGTGTTAAATATTTGAACTTAAAATACATGGAATGCTTGAGAAACCTCCAAAAAATCGTTGAGAGCTTCATCGATAGTACTGTGTGGAACTTCAGAAAACAATATATTGCACAATCGTTTCTCAATCCATGAAAGATTAACGATTTCATATGAAAAACGTCCTCGTGAGTGCAACAATGAATATTCGGTCGATTCCATTTCTATTGCACGATCCAAATATGTCTGAATATCCGTTCAACAAATATTATAATGGTAATACCACCAACAACAACAAGCACAGTTTTTTTTTTATTAATGCGGAACGCCATGAATCAGATTATTTCTTCCAATTACAAAAAGCTTATGTGCTTCTATACAAGCCTACTACCATCTTCCAATTGAGAAAAATGGAATCCTACGTCAAAATTATCTATCATATCGTAATACTGAATGAATTGTAATCATTTGAAGCATTTGAAATCTTATGTAATGGAATGTAGAAAAGTAGAAATATGCAGCAAAAGTTCCTTTATGAATACTTCGAGATGACATTCCAGTTTCAATAATCTTAAGCGTAGTTTGAACTCAATAATTATAGCATTCAACTTAAATTAAAAGCATTAAACAAACCTTAAAAATCTTTCCTTGCTCAATTTTTTCTTTAGGTCCTAAAAAATCGGTTGCAGAGCCAATCAAAATTGCTGCCCATCTAAGTACTTCAGCATTATTTTCATCATATGCATATGCAGATGTGGCATATGTTCGACCTGTAAACAGTAAATATTTATCATCATTTTGTAAATGAAATGATATATATTAAATTATTCATTCACTTACGCAATGAGGGACAATGAATATTGAAAAGCAATACTAACAACTATTGGATAGAATTTCATTGTAAATTTCATTTAACTAATTTTCGATTTTATTTTCATTCCATTTTCAAATTTGGCTTATATTACATGTATTCTATTAATGTTTAATCCTTTCCAAATGGCTAATAATAACAGATTTTTAGATAATGAAAAAAACTCCCGAAAAAAGTATCTAAAAATTATCAATAAAGATATTATACTAAGCGTGTGTGCTACATCATCACTTTATCTCCACAGCACAACAAAAGTTCTATTTTTTGGCAATAAACGTCTAAAGCATTGATGTAGAGGCTGCAGTATGCTTTATTTCACGACTGTTAATATCAATTACTATATTTTAAAACATTTGTATGATTATCTCAATGTAATGCTAATCAGAGCTTTCTCTAATCATGAAGAGTCTGAAGCTTCTCAACTAAAAAAAAACGCAAAAACTATAATCGAAATATAACGAACCTTCAAAAACAAGCAACTTCTTTTTCGGATCCTTTTTTTGTAGAGTATTGGCCCACAGAAGACATGCTTTGCTCAATCGGCACAATAAATCAATGTTAGTTTTGATTTCCTCATTGCTGTCATAAATCTTTGAAAAAAAAAGTAATAATAATTAAAACAGTTACAAATGTTAAAATATATAGAATTCACGAAAATATACTGAAACGATAACACACACTTTTTTCAGCTGTTCATATGCTGATTTCGGATTGCTATCTATCATTTCGTCGATTTTTCCGAAATCCTGGAAAATCACACAACTTTTAATGTCATTTGTTTCACTCTCAAGTTTAATTATTACAAAAATTTTTAGAAAAAAGCTGAATGAATTAGACGTCAATTTTTATTTATTAATAACATTTGCTTATAAGTAAACCATGTAGCGATTAACTATTATGATCAAGATTTCTCAATACATACCATCGTCTTTCCAACAGTTGTTTTACGTTATCTACCAAATATCTTGATTGGAAATATCTCTAACTGATGTGAAACAATCTAGAATTTAAGAGAATTACAATAAATCAAAAAAGTTTATGTAACAATGATAAAAACTAAAATTAATTAGTAATACAATAAATAATAATAATAATAACAATAATAGTAATAATAATAATAAATAAAATAATAACAGCAATATAAACATATATAATAGATCAGTTTAGAAATAAAATTACAGATACTACTTTTCAACAACGTTATGATCGAACTGTTGTATAACCAAAAAGAACTATTTCTTGCAATATACTACTATACTAGGACATAAACAGAAATTACATAATACATCTATCATTCACACCCATTTCTGACATATGTTAAATAACTAAGGAATACTGATTGATTAAACTAATAGAAGTATTTTGATAGTGGTTTTGAATTGGAAAATATTTCGAATAGAGAAGATGGAATCTTCCTGTTACTCGAATGCTAAAGAAAAGCAAGATTTGTGGAAAAATGAGAGGAAATAATGTAAGAGTGCCGCTGATCATCTTCGATTTTGGGTTGATCAGTAAGATTCCGTAGAAAACAAGAGGCGAGGGGAAAGTACCATTGTTACAGTTACAGTGGAAAAGCCGCCGAGCAATGAGACAGACCGGTATAATGAACTCGGGAAACTTCTCTTTTTACTTTAACATATTTGAATTCAAAATGAAAGCCAACAAAAAGGCAAAGGTAAGATCTTAATTGCTTTAACTGTTAATAATTCCAAATTAATCATGAAAAGAGATAGATAATTTGCAGATTGCCTAAAATCAAGGGAATTTTATAAAACAAGACAATTTGTTAAGTTGCATGTGATTTGCATGGATTTCACATAGACTGGAAAGAATAATTGTTTGTTTACAGATTCTGCTATTCTTGTCCGTCCAGTGATTCAGACTAAGTGTTGATTTCTAAGCAAAAATTTGTTTTTGTGATAGAATCTTTTTTTAAGCGGACAATTTCGATATGAAAAAAAGTACACTTTTTTCCATAGTGGCAGAAATACCTTTATAACATTTTCAAATCACTCTTTTGTTAATAAAATACAAATGTTTTTTAGAAATGACTTTAACGAAACGTTCCAAACCAGTAGGACAATTACAAGGTCTCTTCAAGTTCATATTTTTGTGATAGAGTTTCCCAGGAAATGAAAACATGAAAACAGGTTCCTTCTATATGTGGTATTATGTTCACTACGACAATAATAGTTTGACGACATATGGAATAAATTGAAGAAAAGACTTTTTGCCAATCACATGTTTCATTTGAAATAATTTCTGTGCGTTAAAAATTTAACGCAATTTGGAACTGTTTTCCTAAGGCATTCACTTAATCTATAGGAAAAAAATTTGGCGGCTAGATAAATATCACAAAAATATCAATGTTTTCAAAATATTAATTCAACTTTAATCTTTTGAAGTTTGCATCGTCGAAAATCATTTATAACATCGATAATTCAACTATCGAGATAATGAATGATAAAAGAACGCTTGATAGATATTAGATGGAATCCTATCCAGAAATTACTTTCTTTCCTAGAAAACACCAAACAAGACAGCATCGTTGTTAGAGTGATATCTGCCAAGTTCAGCAAGGAAATAATATGATATAGAGATAAGTAAAAACAGAAATTTTGATATTATCTACCTTAATAAATTGATAAAAAGTTTCTCAATGTATATTATAAATTATGTACAATCACTCTATCTGTAATTGCGTGTTTAATATGAAAATGATAAATAAAACTGATAGCAAAGAGGGAAACATTTTCTACAATTAAACATTCCATTTACATTCAAGGAAGGTAACAAATATTATAATGCTAATAAACTGATGCTAATACTTTGTGTTATTATTCCTTTGTCGATTCATATTATTTCTTTGCCGGCTGCAATCGTCAACAATTTTATATTCTGTGAAAGCTTGGAAATATTTATATATGGTCAGGTCAACTGTTGACGAAAAATTGGATTCTAAAATATAACAATATCTACTTTCATTATACCAGATGAAAAATAGACTAATATGAAATGAAGTGATGATAAAGCATGATAAGCACTATGTGATTAAATAGTTGGACAAAATTTCGCCTTTCAACAGTGTTACAATGCTTCTTAAAGAAGTAAGAAAAACGTGGAAAATCCGACTCATACAGAGCAAAAAAAATTGCAAGCAAACATCATTGTCATAGTATCGCAGTTCGTAAAATATCCACGAAATAGCATTCATATTTTGCATAAGTCATTGCTTGCATTCATCACTCAAAATCCTTACCTTAAATGTTTGCCTACATGGATGGCATGGTTCAAGTTTTTCATTTCCTCGCTTATCAGCAGTTTAAACTTCCCACTCTGATTGTCTACATACCTTTTCAACAACTTCTATGATACACCGGCAACTTACAGATCTATTAACATATTCTTCATGAAAAGAGTTCATGCTATATTTTCTTCTTTGTGAACAACAACGGTAAACTTGTTGTCTGCAAATAGAAGTGAGCAATTTTGTCAGTTACCAAATTTATCATCATTCTGTGTCTTCTGTTCCTTATGTAACCAAAACATTACAATATATTTTGTCTTCCTTCTAATCATCACTCTATCCAATGTTTTTCATCATATGAAGGTTGATGCGCTTCTTAAACAGACCGCTCCAATCGAAAAACATCAAAGATTGTTGGTCGCAGTTCCCAGCAGTTATTTTATTATCAAGAACTCTCATTCCTTGCCGATTTCTAAGTAATGTCAGATGAATTCACTGTTTCTGTATCATCCTGAACTTATTTCTTTAATTTTCTTGGCACTGGTTAGCCTTTACAGTCGAAAATATTATTTATAATTTCAAACTGCCTGATATCTCAAGTTAAATCGATTATGAAAAGACTATTCACATGTTAAATCATTGTCTTCGACTTCACAAGGAGTCTCATCTCAATTTTTCGTGAATTTACTCAAGATCGCACAGAAGGAAATAAAAGTGAAAAGAGAACCTGAAGTGAGAAAAGTCCTTCTAACGATCTTGAGCAATTTATCAGACATGCATCACAATAAATCTGACCTTAGTTCAATGCTTCACTTAGACAAGGAAAGGTATGCTAACCAAATTTTTTGTTCGCTTCAACTCTTCTATCTGCAAGATTCACAGTAACATTAATAATTAAGGAGACGCGGCACTAACTGATACCAAATATAAGAAATATTTTTCAACCATAGGATCTGGAATATAAACAATAGATTTCAACTGATAGATTTTCTATTAAAAGTTATAATTAACTATCTAGTAATTATCGGAAGGGCAGAAAACAAAATCGATTTTCCGGAAAAGCTTACATTGTAAATTTAATTTCTCTTTTTAAGTTTCTGAAATCTTCAAATTTTTTTGATTTAAAAACTAAGATTAAGATTTACTTATCATAAGAATGGAACTATTTATTAACAAAAAGAATGGATACAAGCATTTAAAGAAAGTATTAAAGAAATCCGAAAAATGTTTCCACTTCAAAATACGTCCACTCGATAAACATGGAAGAAGAATGATTCAAGGAAAACAGAAGGGAGATAAATATTAAAGATAAATACAAAACGCCCTTGTATTTATATATTCATAAATAATACTGATAAGCATGATAATTGAAATGTCCATCACTGCATCTAGGTTTTCAATATTAATTAATAAATAAACACATTGCTGATAAAGTAATATTGATATTGTTGCAAAATTATAGAGTTATGATGAACGACAAAAGAAAAGACTGAGCAATGATAATCCTAAAAATCAGCATTCGTTGACGGAAATAACAGAGGCATTTGAAGAAAGGAAAAAGATGCAGACAAATAAACAAACTTTTGCAAGCTGAAATTTCAAAAAAATATGCACTGCTACCTTATTTCGTCTCTCGTGACATTGTAAACAACCCGACGCTTACATCTATCTCTCTTCACTGATAACTCTATTATTCATTCAGTTCACAGATGATATGTCGCATGTGATATGATTGTGAGTCTTACAATCCAAACAAATCATTTCATTTTTATATTCGAAATAGCGTTCACTCTCGTACAGCAATGTTCAGTGGTATTACATTTTAATTATATACTATCATTATCAGTTATCTTATGCCAATAATTCGGATCAGCTAACACATATAATCTCTAGAATGTGAAGAAAAGATGGAAATTCTCGCACACAGAACGAAAAATAAAATTTAAATTTAAATTGATTTGGAAGATCACATCTTCAAATAGGCACTAATTGCAATTATAAAGACTTTAAGTTAGTAAAGTAAATTATTCCTAGCAAACTTTTCCATGCTATCGATTTGTTGGAATAGAATGTTAGTCCGGTGTTCTTTTATTAAATATATTCTGGTAGACTATGGCATTATATTCGTGCTACTATAGAATATTAGACAGAGTTGATAAAATGTCTTAGTAAGCGATGGATTAAAGGAAAAGAGGAACCCTGGTAATATCGCATGATAAAATTTGATCTCAAAATTTTCTTTGCTAATTAATCCGGTGTTCTTTTGTTAATTATATTCTGGTAGACCATGACATTGTGTTCTTGCTACTATAAAGTGTTAGACACTGTCGATAAAATTTCTTAGCAAGCATGTGGGAAAATGAAAATAAATGATCAAACATGAATTAAAATCGCCAATAAATAATAATGCTGACTGGCATTGCAAATGCCTATAATAAAAATAGGCTGAATTCTGCTACGAGCGAAGAGTACGTCGATAGAGAGATCTGATTTAGAATTTAGGAAAAATTTGCGAATGATTTGAAAGTGGAAAATAAAAAGATAACAGCGATGGTCGGGGAAATCTGTCAGAAATGAAACCTTGCCTTTTCAAGTGGAAATATTAAAAAATTAAATGTATTCATCGAACTGCAAGATAAAGACACCTAAAAATCTGCAACTTTCATGACTTGCTGGTTATAATAGCAACGCTAACAATAATTTTGGAATTTTTTTTTTGATGATTTCATTCAAGAGAGTATAAGTTTTGCTTATATTTCCTTTTTTTATTTTGTCAGTGGACTTCAACATAAATTTCTTCAAACATTTCATCGTACATATATGATCACTTCCAATGATATAGCATTTAGATACGAAAAGCAGATTATCATGGTCTCTCAAATATTTTAATTGTAGAATTCAGTCAAATTTTTTTTTTTTTTTTTTTTTCAAACCCAGTATCTTCATTTAAGGATCTAATTGAAATGAAAAATCCATTGTATCGAATTCAACCTTGCTTTGGAATACCGTGTATATCATGTAACCCTCTATCCTTCGCTTCAGTTTATTTTTATTTTAACATAGCAAGAACAAGATCGAATCTTTTGATGTAATACTAACAGCATTTTTGAGCGAGAAAAACAAACATACCTATCAATAATCTAATACAATTCTTCGAGTGTTTTATCGACAGTTCACTACTTTTTTAAATATTTTTAGGAAATAGCAAAGAAAAATAAATTTTAAAATTCAAGTACTATAATTTTTGAACCTATGGATTCAGAATAATCCTAATAATGCGATGGATTCAAATAGCGAATCATTTTCAATCTATTGAAAAAATATCATCTAACAACATGTCAGTTAAAAATCAGTCTTCCATCAAAATATTAGCTAAAATTTTCAAGATCAAAAAGTGAGAAAAAGACCATGAACATTCCATCATCTTTGCAAAGCTCATAATAATCTCAAACAATTCTTTTTAACAAATATCAATCAGTTCAATTGATTCAAATCACTGCTCAATTTTCCAATAGAATTCTTTTAATCATTCTTAACCAATCAATAAAATAATATTTGGAATATTTTAAAACATACTTTTCTAAATCGTCTCTTTGAAAAACAGTTGCAAAAAGTAGTGAAATAAATTCTATTCTCATTATAAAGAGTAATAAGAAAAGATGTGTATTATATATTTAGAACAGAACAAGTGTCTGCTCCAACAGCGAAAAAAAAAGCTTCGAACATGCTTCTAATGAGTGTGATATTTCAAAACTCCTTATACTAATTTAACTTTTGATTCAATATTCATTCCCCAATTAAAATTAAAAAAATATATATTAAGAAAACTCGTTATCAATTTGCTATATTCCGAATCCTTCCGGTGCAGAAAATTTATCTAAATATAAGAAAATGTAAGATAAAAATCATCAGGAAAAATTGAATGCTGGAAATACATATTAAATGATTAACTAATGACGTATTATGAAACTAAGTTAAATATTATAAAACCAGATAGTCAACTGGAATCAATAATTGAAATATTATAAACGTAACCTTACAAGTGCAAATTTCATTTCACTCATTATTATTTTATCAATGTAATCAACTTTGACAAACTCTCTGAAATTCCCGACATTTTTTATCAACATTTGTCAAGATCAAACACTGATGTGATTGTATTTTGGAAGTTTAAACTTTGCACCAGATTTTCATTTGAAATATTTTAAAACCATTTGTATAAAAGAAAATTCTCTTATCGAGAGTTTTATAAAACATAAACTTAGAAAACTGAATTCCAGGATCAGCAATGGGAATAAGAGCAAAGCGCAGTGGATCGCGTATTACATCATAAATGTATTTTTAACTTTTCTAGCTTTTAAAGTGAAATTTCGGTGTTTATTTAGTTAAATTACTATCTGAAATCTCTTAAATATATCATATTTTAGTTAATCAGGTAGGGTTGCATTCATTCAAAATAAATCTTATTTCAAAGCAAAAGTAACATTTTTAACAGGAACATCAAAAATCACCGACGTCTGATAAAAAAATGATAAAAAATAATCTCTTTAACTCAAAATTTCATATTTAACAATAATTTTGAAAAAAGTACTTCTGCAGCTAAAAATTTGAATTTTAATAATTCTTTTCTTGAAAAAAATGCTTCCTCGCCATCTCCAGTACGCCTTGTAACGAATTTTTTAATAATGTAAATTAAAACAAAGCTTATATGAAAACTGCATAAAACAAATAGGATAATCTAAAAATAACAGACATTAATTCTTATACTTCCCAGCGAGAGATAATGACTTCCTCGCCATTTCCAGTACGCCCTGTAGTGATTTATTGCCTCCAATGAAACCAGTTGGATGAACGAAGATGCAACCGGGTATATCTGCTACCTTTGTCAATTCTTCATCACGAAGACCGCGCCATGCTTCTGGTAGAGGTAATCTGGAAAAACGAAACTTCAAAGACTTCACAATTCTACATGGATAGTTTAAACGAACAGTATATATACACTTTACAACATTATCTTTGAATTATTCCGTATGAAACTACCATTTGTATTTTAGGATCACATATATATATATATAACGCATAAATATATTATGATAAAAAATGATTAAAAACATCAAAATAGATGGGATACGAAAATTTTAGAAAATTTATACAAAAACTAAGCGATTCATTTAGAAAAAATGGACAAAAACCTGTTTTCAAAAGGTTGTTTTTCGCTTATTGGAATAGCTTGCACTCTCCACTGGGAGTTTACGTTATCTTCATAAATTACATATGCAATATTATCATTTTTTACATGAAGCTGTTCTTCAATAAAAAAAAAATGATCTTTCCATGGCACTCCCCCAGCTTCTAGGGAAAATATTTGGCCACTTTTATCTACCTATAAAAAATCCAATATTTAATAGGGCAGTTGTTAATTTTAGCATAAATGTTGCCAATCATAAACTAAGAAGAAATAACCGAAATGTAATCAGCTAAAGTCGAGAATTCAGAAGAATAAGCAAAAATTTGGAACTAGATAAAAGTGAATAATACCCAAATGAGATATTTAAATTAAAACTCAATTCGCAGATATGTAAATAAGATAATGAAATCATGCTGTGAATTCGATACAAATTTTAATGAATGAAAGTCTAACTTGATAAACAAAAACTGAGTGATTATGATAATAAGAACAATTAAAATTTAACAAACATCAAAACGATGAATAACTGCATTGAAAACGAGACTACGTGCTGGTAACCAAGATTTGTAAAGATAAGTGAGCAGTTCATTGAATTCTTTGCCAACTAGTTTGACTGCCATCATAAATCTATAACTAGCAAGTTTATATTTAAATTATCAAATGCCTGATTTAAAATAAATTTTTTAAACGAATTATGAAAAACTGCCTATCATCCACGCTGATCAAATCTTCATTCCATGCAGGATTTAACATTGAAACTCGGGACGAGAGTGTACCACCCAAATAATATCTAAAATTAAAGATATAAATTTTAAAAACATACTGAATAGTGTGTACATAATAATGAAGTTGTTGGCATATCTCTTGTCAGAGTAAAATAATAGATATCTCATTACTAATAAAAAAATTCTTTACGAATTAAATCTTCTCACATCAAGCATTTTATAAATATACCTTGGTTCACCATCAAACTGAGCAATTCCATTGTCTACTGCATCGATGGCTTCCACAAATATTTCATAGATTTTTTTGAATAAAATGTCAATCACTGGATCGTTATGCGACAATCCAAGCAACGCACCAATAACATTCTTCCCAAAATGAGCATAGATAAGACCCGCCGAACTTAGTTTCGTACCGAAATTCATTATTTGCAGCGTATTCATTGTATGAGCAAAGTCTCTACAAAAACAACTTCTTGTTATAAATGTAAGCCGCTGAGATTCATGATGCACTCCAAAAAAAATTCATAAGACTATCGTGACTTTTCAATGTGATATGCTGTTATTGCTTCATCAATTCCAGAAATATGTCCAGAAATTTTATCGACTGTATGACTAGAAATGCAAAAACCATTGAAAAACTAGACTACTTCGTTGGCAGACAATGTGCAAAATGAATTACTGGTAGCAAATCACCCATGACACTATTCTGTTTTGAACAAAACAGGTACGGGATAGAAAATTAAAACATTAACCTTACTTTGTTGATTAAAAATACTCACTATTTTATGGTAATTAAAAGATAATGAAGATGTCATAGCAAACACTTTTACATTATAATGATCATCAAAAAAACCACAGTAACCTTTGATGATGATCATACTTCATTGCAGCATGGCTATATTCACCACCAACATCAACCACAATATTACACATACTAAGTACATCTTTATTACGGCTTCTGCAAAAAACAAACGTTCGTTTGCCAATAAACTTTTTTAATTAAAATAACTGAGCATATAAATCACAATGATTTTTCCAGTAATTGTTCATAGCGAACGAACGAGAAAAGATTTAGAGATGTATGAGAACTAAAGCTGACCAAAATAAATGGTAAAAAAAAACGTTAATATTCTAGTTTTGTGAAAATAAAATGCTAGAGTCAGAAAATAATAACAAAAAGTAGAAAGCAGATCTGGGAATGACGTGAATGGGTTTCTAAACTATTATGGTCTAGAAAAATTGAACAGCAAATTATCAAAAATCCCGCGAAAATGATCAAAAACTGTAACTATGCTTATTTAAATGATATGAGAATAAAAAACGAAACTTGATAAATAATTTTAAAATAAAAAGATTATAAATAATGCATACCGCACAATTTCATAATTACTATATTCGGGAAGTGATTTTAGCAAGAAGATTGCAAAAACCTGAAAATATTCTTACCTAATATTAAAATGATCAGCTGGTTATGCCATTAATAGCTGCATAATAAATATAAGAAATATAAATCATACCGAAGAATTTCCTTCCCTGTCTTGAATCATTTACACCTATTAACAGTTTAATATTCCAACAAAACATTATATTAGCTTCAAGATAATCTATTTTTTTAGCTTTACGTAATATATAGATAACAAAAATTTATCATGTGTAATTTCTTATCGCAACAAAACACTATTAATTTCAATTTTTAGCATTCATCATTTTTACCATTTTATCTGGAAAAAAAGTAAAACATTAAAATAAAAAAGAATGATTACCTCATCACAGTGGAATTTCCCATCGTGAGTACCAATTTTAGGCATTGTAAAATATTTGGAATAACAATATGCAACTCGAGTTAAGAGGGATAGTCGAATAAGCATATAAATTCTGAATACCACATAAAGAAGCCCTTTTTATCGAATGAATTCCATGCTCCTTAAACATATTTATCAATAAGGTATTGATAGTCTAATACTTAATACTGTACTTCACTTTTCTTAAGATTTCTGTTTTTCAATTAATTTTTGTTTTTAACGTGAATTTTTTTCAAACAATTTCACTTGTACTTCCATCATGTTTTTTTTTCCTGGCTAAAAATCTGCTTATTCAAAAATTGAAAAGCACCCCAGGACAGGATCGCAAAACAACAGTTGTGTTCTAAGAGTATAAGTTATGCATAGCTCATCTTTTTCCACAACGGAAATTTCGACGATCCAATTTCAAGTAATACGAAAGTATCGAGGCATCACCTCTTTACAGCTTAGGCCCATTCATATCTTTGGTTGGGCATATATAAGCATGCCATGTGATATCTTGGTGGAATATATTCACTGGTAAGGACGAAACATTTAAGAAAATAGTAATGTAAGTTGATTACAGCCTGGTATGATAACACTGTGACACAGTGACGCTAAGATAATGGGCATAATGCACACACCACTATCTTTTTGCAGTATTCCGCATGCATTCAAAAGTTTACGGATAGGATAAGTAGTTGCATAACGTGTCAACAATCGATCGCAACATTTGGGAGATTGCCAAGTGGCGTGGTCTTTTTGCGATACGCGGTGTGTGGAAAACTTTTTGTAGGACAGGCTAATTGTGTCGTAAAGATATGGTGGGGGTCCTAATGGTCGCTCAAGCTTGTACATAGATTTTTTCTGCGCACTGATTCAGATTCGTCAGTTCTGAATTTTAGTTACATTTTTCTTCGGATCCTTTTTAGTGGACAATACTATTTTCCTTTGAACGGGAGAGGTATAAAGAAGTACTGTGTGTTATTACCTTAGTCTTATTTATTTCACAGAGCGACTTTTTATTACTGCAGTGCATCTACCTGGGCCATCACTCATTACGTACTGTATAATCTAAGTCAAAACTATTATGTTAATCCTAGTGATGTCAGTGTCATTCGGCTATTCATCTTTCTTTTGTCTTTTTATTTTGAGTTGTGATTAAAATTGAGGAAATTATGGTTTGGGATTGAAAAAAATTTGAATTCTAGCCAATGGTTTTTTGTTTGTAATCAGTTGAGTCTCGAAAGTGATCGCAACAAACTTTAATTCTTCATAATTGATTGTGATTGAACTTAGTTCTTCAAAATTGGTTGTAATTGAATTTTTTCCAGAATAAGAATTATATTGGTTAAATTCGCTGTAAAATGGCTGATATATTAGATCAGCCAGACAATGATCTTGATCTGTATGGAGATGGTGAACTTGACACTCGCTTCAGTGAACGTGATGTTTTAGGTGACGATGATGACGATATTGCCAAGTGAGGAATTTATCAATTTTCTATAATCACTTACACGTTTTCTTTTTTAACCGTGATTATTTAATGATATTCTTTAGAACCATAGAAAATCTATTTACTCTTGCTGTGGGGATATAATTACTTCTGCCTTGCATCCAAATTTTATGAATTTTGTTGCGTACTTCCGGTACGTAGCATATCGAGCACCGTGTATTATTATCAGGTGTTAGTTACTGATATTGAATAATATATTTCATGACGTCAAATTTTTCATCTGCAGAGATGGTCAAGATAGTCATGCATCGAAAAACGGTAATACCATAAATGAAGCAAAAGTAGTGAAATCGGAAGTAAATGATACGGATTTATATGATGCTGCGATTGAACCATCTGGGCAGATTGTAAAAACAGAATCACTGCCCGTAAAGTCAAGCATTACCAGTACTCAGCAAGGAAATCAATCAAAGACTCTTCCAGCACTCGGTGTAAACCAAAGTAATACTGGTCGACGATACTGTTGTTACATAGGTAATTTTTTTAAGTTTTTTCTTAATTTCACTCTTTTTTTGACGAATAGAGTATAAAAAGTAAAAATTTACTCACTTGATTCTGCTAAATATAAAATCGACACCTAATTAGATGTGTTAGTGAATACATCTACTGATTAATCTAATTAGTGCCTGTGAGGTATGTCTCAGAAATGCCTCTGATGAACGCACTGGCTCATTTTGAATCCAGACTGGAATGAATAGCCAGTCATACATCAAAAAATAAGAGTATTGTTAATGAAATAGAAATAATGAAATTTGAAAATATCAAGCAGATATCTTTTTTCACGAAAAGATTATGTTTGAGATGTTTATTGATTTTCTCTATTATTCTCAGGCAACATGACTTGGTGGACAACGGATGTTGATTTGCAAACGATGATATTGTCATGCGGCGCTACAAACTTAATCGACATAAAATTTTATGAAAATCGAAATAATGGTCAGAGTAAAGGTTTTGCATTAGCAGTTTTCACTGCTGAAAGTTCGGTCAAAATAGTTATGGAAAAATTGCCTCAAAAAACACTTCACGGACAGCAGCTTGTTGTTCTTCCGTACACAAAAGCATCACTGGCTAAATTCGAAGATGCTACTAGACGAGTCGATCAGGTGTTTTCCAGCATATTTCTCAATAGATATGGTCTTCAGTTTTATTTTGGTTAGATTAAATCCAAAAAATTTCTTCTATACTTTTTAGAGAAATGATAAAAAAGATACCAAGAAAGATGATCAGAAAACGCCATTTGTTGGTACTATTCGTATAGGTATGCCACCACAACAGCCATTGCAACCTGGACAAATGACTATACCGCCACCCGTACCATTACGACCACAAGTTCAGGTAATGTGAAGCATATTTTTATCATTTGAAGATAAGTTTGTAAAGCTTGTTTATTAATATGATTGTTTAGGTCCCTCCACCGATTCCATCATTGCGTCCACCAGCTCAGGTCGCATTAATATTGCCACCCAGTCAGCAACCTCCACAGCTGCGTGGTCCTCCACCTACTTCACAACCTCTTCCACTTGGTGCACTTAATGTGACTCGACCGCCGGTCAATCTAAGCGCCCCACCGCCAAACATACCACAAGTTCAACTATCAGGTAAGCGATATTTTTATAGAAAAAAAAGATATTTTTATAGAAAAAAAAGAAAAAAAAATGTATTGCAAAAGCAGTCGATTCTGGAGTTCAAAATTATAAAAAATATGTATATATAAATTAAATATATTAAGCTCTCATTTGATTTTTATATTTTTTATAATTTTTTAAAATTTTTTTACATCTGTAGTTATATATTTTCTGCTTAGCAGGAGCACCACCACCCGGTGCTCCACCAATGAATCGACCGCCTCCAGGTTTTGGTCAGGCACCGCAAGCTTTACCACCAATGTCGTCGGCAGGACCAGCAGGACCATCAAACACTTCTCAACCAGTAACAGGAATGGCTCCGCCCGGTGCTCCACCTACATCACATCCTCCTCCTTCCTTTCCTCCACCAGGTGCCCACATCAATCCACAAGTTTACCGTCAGAATTACGGAGGAGGTATTTACTTTGTTTTCTTTAATTAAGTTTCTATGGAAATTTGGCAGTCATTTTAATAAATTTAGTGATAAATTTTTGCCATTAAAAATTAATATAATGAAAATAGCTTAATTATAGACATTATAGGACCAGCAGCAGTTCCTTGCAGCATCGAAGGAGTGTCAGAAGCTGAGTTTGAAGAAATAATGAATCGTAATCGTACTGTTTCATCGTCAGCTATAACACGTGCTGTAAGCGATGCTGCTGCAAATGATTACGCATCCGCTATTGAAACATTGGTTACTGCAATATCGCTTATTCGGCAAAGTCGTGTTGCTAATGATGATCGATGCAAAGTCCTGATTTCCTCATTGCAGGTGTTTGATGTTTTAAAATTTTCTTAGTTATTATTATAAGATTTAATCCTATAATTTGACATATGCTATTTTACCAAAAAGAATTTTAGGATACTCTGAATGGGATAGAAAGTAAATCATACAATTCCTCTTCACGTAAGCACCGATCAAATCGTGATCGTTCGCGATCGCCATCTGAGCGGTCGCGTAAGCGACATCGTCGCTCTTCCAGAAGTCGATCCCGTTCGCGAGAACGTTATGATTACTCACCACGACATTCCTCTTCGTCAGGTCGACGTGCATATTAATTGTTGAACGTCGTCTTACTTATATTCAATAAATAAGAGCAAATTATATTTTTCTTTCCTCTAAATGATCAACTTTTTGCCTCTTCTGTTGTGTATTTCCCAGTTCATTTCATTCTTTGCAACTGTGGCACACTACTCTTTCGAGATGTTTTATGCGTTTCTCCTGGAACCGACATGCACTTTATCAGGTATGTTCCTTTTAACTTTCTTGATGTCACATCAAATTTTACATCAGGACTGTGAGCAGTTTTTTTGAGGTTTATCAAATGAAAGTGGTTCTTACGAATTTTTTCGTAGATTTATCATATATGTGTCTACTTATAATTATTCAATTTTTATAAAGAATTTTGTGAATCTAGAAACCTAGATTTTCATGAATTGTGATGGTTGCAATGGTCTTCTAAGCTTTAAAGAAAAGCGCATTGTCAACTAATGGTGTAGAGGCTGTTGCATCCAGGCAATGTGCATCATTTACACTTTCAGTTCTTTGATGTCAAATTCTCTTAGCTTACTCTTTTCATTCTGCAATCTTTGTCATATATTTGGTTTAATTTTATCAAATTCTTATTAGCGTATTAATTCGAATTCATGAGCTCGATTATACTTACAGTCTTTCTGGTTTGTAAGAATTTCATTCCTTAGTGATAGATTTTCGATCTTTTTGAGTTGTAATAAAATTTACTAGTGAACAGTTTGTAAATTTAAAGATCAATTTATTTTATAGAATTTTTTCTGAAGAGAAATGGGTTGTAAAATAGTATCAATGCTTTGATTACGTCTCTATATTTCATGAAGTAATACGCTTTATGTAACTTTGTTTGTGATATTTTCATCGACATTGCTCTCCTATTTTCATTCTGTTTTGATTCATGTGACAATTCTTAAGTGAATAACATTTTGTTATAGAAGCAAATCTTATCCAATTATGCTTTTGTATACATACAGTGCTAATTATATATTATATTTCATTCATTTTTCAGTTGTCGTAGATCTAGTAATGTAAATTATTAGTTATGTTCCCTTTTTAATATTAACATCAATAACATTTCATGACTCGCTGACTGATGCTTCGTGAAAAGATTATCATTTCCATTTATCTTCCTGACTGTGTCATCCTAGAGATCTGTTAAAGAAATAAAACACTGAAATACTGTTATTTGGTAACATCTCGGAAATGGAATTTGTTGAACTCTTTTGTCCTCTGTTTTCAACATATGTTTCTCGTTTGCTGCTCTAAATCTTATTTCTTATTTCTCTTTATTCTGTTATTTCTAATTAAAAGAATTTTGCGCAATTATTTTTGAGGGAATTGAAACTTACAACTAGGTTCTTACAAAACATTAAAAAAGTCATTTTACCACTGATTTCCATCTCCCCATCTCTATCTTGCAGATAAAATATGAAATGCACTTTTCTTGTCAAACATGAATCAAAACATTTGAAAGAAGTTTCATCAAAAGAGAGAGATTATCACTGCTGTTGAAGTAAAATTTTTAAAAAATATGCGATAGTAGTAGCTCCTTGTAGGTTCTGAAGATATTATTATCACAAAAGAAATTATGCTTAGTTAGTATTCAGTCTCTTTTGCTTCTACTGTTTTAGTTTTTTTCAAAACTTGAAATATAATAAACCTAGATTCGCTTTATCTTGTTGATTCATGTTTATCTGATTGCATAAGATTTTTTCACAGGTTACAAGACACTTCATCTTTTTGTCGTATCATTTAAATATATTTCTGATTTCGTAATGAATTATTTTCGATATAGGCGTTATGAATGCGGGTGATGTTGAAATGTTACGGATGGCAATCAGTTTCACTATGCTTTCGCGATGGTGATGTTGTAGTGGTATCGCAGTGATCATAAGCTGTAGATGATGGACGCAGTGCATCATTTTCAAATTTATGTTCTCCAAATATAAATTCCCTTTTCTCCTAAAAAGTGTCGTTCAATATTGTTATCATTATGAAAACAGTTCTTATGTCTGTTGACTTTTCTAATTCCTTTCAATAAATAAAAATTTTTGAAAAACCTGGAATTGTTTGTGTTTTTATGAAGCATTTCAGCGCGTTAAATTGTATCTGAAGGTGAGCACTTTTTGTTAATTTTAGTCGCAGTGTTTTCTGTTTATTTTGTTTCTGTTTTCAGTTCGGAAATGTCACATAAAATTTTAATGTTACAAAATGCTATACGGGTGATGACATTTGCAGTTTGAGTGAGACATGCTTCAAATTGTTTGTAGATTAATTTTTATGGTTTTAATGTATGGTAGCAAATTATAGTCATTAAGCATATTTCCTCTGCTTCCAATGAAATTTTTAAAAAACTTTCTTTCTGTTATTTGTAAATTTTAGATTTCTGATCTTCCTGGAATAACCTGCAAATTGTGTCCGGGAGCTTTCAAAAAATATAATATTATTTCGATATTTGGATTTTTTATAAAATCTAATCATTTATACTGTTTAAAGTTGTATTAATGGTGTAAATATTTCAGATTGAAATCATTGGTCATTATAGTTATGCAGCCAGCGAAATATATGTCTTCATGCGGGTTTATTGTTCACTGCGCCCTTCGGTGCATTGTTACCTTGTCTTTCGGTATTGATCTCAGTAGTTCAAAGAACTATCGATTATTAGAATATTCGTCGTGCCTTCGATATTGTCAATTAGATGTAATATATTGGAAATTTTCCTAATCAAGCTATTAAATAGCATGTTATAACTCATTTTTACAGTTTGTAGATCTCTGCATTTTGCATTTTTAAATAAAATTAATTTGAAGTAGCTTACGCAAGAGTTTTCTCGGATACCAGCACTAACTGTTCCACGATTTTGACTCAGTTCCATTCCCTTCCGTGATCTTCTACAGTTAGTATTTCAAGTACACCTGATGTCTGTATGATAGAGTTACTTTCATCAACAGAAATAACAATCGATTTGCGTGGATTGGCTTTAACACATATGAAGTATAACAAGGCTAAAAATCAGACAGGACTTAGAACTAATGCTTAGAACTTAGAATATATGGGACTGCAGATACAGAGTATTTAACAAGGGAATTTTACCACAGGAAATTTTACTGGTCAGTTCCTCAGGACTTGATTATTCTTGCAAACAGGCTGGCAAACATGTTATGCAGTAGCGCATCTACGATGCATGCATCTGACTTGGGAAAAGGGATAATTGTCAACTAAACTTAGCTGGGAAACTGGGACTTTCCAAGTGTAGAATGAATTTGTCGCTTATAAAATGATTCGTTTATAAGCTATGTTGTTATGATAATGTTTCGTGGGATAGCAATTATTAATATATAATTTAATTATTCATTCATATGAATTGGCGAGAAATTTCGTGTATTTCATACACTATTCAGTTTTGAGTATTTCAGGTTTAATTAGTCATTATGATTAGTTGCTAACAATGGATGTGAAGTATTACTATCAGAAATATGGTATGGTTATAGTCAATAGAAATTGTTGTAAACTGAAACTTGACAATTTTTAGTACATTAGTACGTTGATCCATTTATCCGTTTCTATTTTTCAGCATATTTAAAATATTATGGCGATCAAAAAGCCCCGAAAATAATATTCGAAATGACCTTGATTTTAATGAATACGCCCCTAATTCAGTACATCAGTCTGTGCATTTGATTCATTGTCTGTCATGCTGCGTGTTAAATTGCTTTTTGCTTCTAATTCACTTATTTTCAAATATTTATTCATTTTCTAATAATTTTCGATCCTTTTTTCTATTTTTTAAATGTAATTTAAGTATACTATTAGCTATAGATCAAATCGCTTGAAAAATTTGATGAAACAATATAAATCATAAATTATCAGACATGACGCATCCCAACTATTAATGTATCTCGACTTATTCTTGCTCATAAGAAGTTGTTTAAATTTTCGATAAGAGTGAGTTATTACCTAAGATGCACTGTCGGAATAGTAGTTGTCTTTAGACACAATGTTCAAAAGCACGAAAACTGTTGAGGGTTTCTTAGAAATAAAACAGGATCCTGAAGGAACAGATGGGAAAATGTTTATTTGTGATGCACGAATTCAACTGACATGCATGCTCAACTGCAGAATATATGATGGATTATGTAAAGATACAAAGGGAATTTCGAGAGCTTTCACATTTTGTATGAATTTAATAAGCTATTGATGCAACTATGTTAAAAAGCTATCGAGAAAGTACTGAGACATTGAATCTCTTAATGCTATCGAAAAAAAGATGTCACTTGGCATAATTAATGTGTTTAGCATAAATAAACTTAATGAATATTACAGAATAATGAGAAAATTCTTAGTGTTGATAAAATAACTCAATCTGATGTGATTTGATATTTTGAAAAGTTAAACTACTGTAACACTATCGTACTATCTTCCTATTTTCTTCTTACTGTGTATGGAGCCATAAAGGAATATTTTATCGACAGCTAGAAATTGCTTGAAGGAGAGTAAATTCTTAAATTTGTAGATATACATTACTAGACTGTCTCATTGAAACCAATTGAAACAATGGTTGTTAGAATAAGTAAATTTATCGGGTCATTTAATACGAGTCATCTGAAAGAGTTCGTTAACTTTCTGAAGTGTGGTATCACAACTATCTATGGAAAATAATTTTTTTATATGATAATTCTGGTATTTACTGTTGAGTAGTTGACAGCTGGATGCTTTAAATTTTTGAAAGTAAAATTAATTTTGCATTGATATCATTCAATTGATATCAAATGAGGGGAAATAATATCAGGCAATAATATCAATTTTGCTATTAACTAATAACTATAGATTAAATTGGGAATTAATATCTTATCGAAAAAAAATGTGTTAGTTTTTGGATTCACAAATCCGATTGCCATTGGCAGAAATCAATCACCAGTGCTCTTCAAAATTTGAATAAGCATAAAAACATTCTTTAAAAACAGTTCTTCTTCATGGTACGCTAGGAAAATTGCAGAATAGACCATCACATTTTCACTGAGAATAAATTGTTTAACAATAAATGCAATCGAATGAACCTCTGCCCCATTTCTCTTACTCATGTTTAACAATAAATTGAAAATTGAAGTATAAAATGACTTTTTGAATGGGCAGGACAATAACATCATGACAATTACTATTCCTGTCTTGATATTCCTGACGTTCCATTTTCTATCCTTTTTTTTTATAATTTTATGATTGAATTTTATTTCATTTTTTCCTTCAAAAAAAAAAACAAAGAAAATGCTACAAGAGCGTTAAAATATTTGTTTGATTAGAACAATCAATTATTTCGCTTTTTAATTCACACTCTCACGAATTTGCGAATTTGAATTACATTAATTTGACTTCCATTGAATTAATTTCTTTTAGAACTTCACCCAATTTTTCCTATTTTGTTTTCATCTCTCAATAAATTCATTATAAATTATAATAACTCATTAGATTTATTAAACAGATTTGCAATAGAAATTTAGAACAATTTTTTTTAATTCAAATTATTTTTGTTTCTGGTTTTAGTATATATAAAATTCCTTAGGTTCGTAAAAAATACATTAAAAGTCTTGTAAAACTTTTTTATTGTAAAAATGTATTTTTTCAAAATCTATTTTTACGAACCTAACGAATTTTATTCCAATTAACACGCTTATGATTGTTTTTGCTCCCGGAAAATTTATACTTTAAGAAATATCTTTTTATATTTTAAAAAACCAAAATAATTTGCGTAAAAACAGCAATTTTCAAATTTATATTTCTTTAACTCAAAAAAAAATTTTAAGTCATTCAGCAAATAACTAATGCTCTACGAATCAAAGATTAGCTGTCGTAATATTTTCATTTGATTAAGTTTGCTATGATTTAAATCTTTTAGAAAAATCAAATAACAATCCCCGCTACTATAAAATGAATTTTTTTAATGTCAATCATTAAATACCTATATAGAATTTAAATCTAATCGTCCATGAGCGAATCTAATCAACACTAAATAAAGAATGTTTTTTTAAGAGATTTTTTAAAAGAAACAATGATTATATTGGAGTATTCTTAACTGAATTTAATATAATTCTTTTTCTAAGAGACGAAATCTAAATATTTCGGATTTTTTATACATGGTTGTTCATGCAATTGTCATTAATTAATATTGATTGACCAATGAAGATTGGAATAGATACGAAATTTATATTTTCAAGAATTTCATAGAAATCACCGGAATACATGTTTTTTATTAAATATTTTAATAAAATGTTTGCTTTCGTAATAATATATATTATCATCGAACAGGTGATAAGTTCAGTAATATTATTTTTTGGGTGATGAGCCAGTTTTATGCATAGAAAAAAATTGAAAATCGTCTGAAATGTAACTTTTAGTTCAATATGTTTCTGCTGCTTTTGCAAAGTCTAAATGTCATAAGGTAAAAATTGAATTTTAATCAGAAACAGATGTTTTCATTATTCATCTGCTCATTTCCTTACTGACAAATTACACTTTAAAAAATTTTTCTGTCGTTTTCCATTTTTCTGTATTTTATTCATTATTTCCCGAAATTTTCTAATCAAAGAAATCATTTGTAAACAAATTCAAACATTAAAACATCTGCTCATAAAATTTAAAACGATGCTCACAGTCCATCTTTTTAAAAAGAATTTTAATTTGTATATCTGTTGCAGTGTCTATCAAGAGATTCATTCATATGTTTTAATATGTATAAGCTGTGGCTTGTTAAAAATCATCAGAATGCTTTTGTTAAAAAGTTTTCTGTTCAGCTGCTTCTGGAGAATCACGAAACGAACAAATAGAATGTTGAAGTGGCAGATCAAAATAGCTCAGCTCTCAAATATTTACTTTTGTGAAACTTTAACACATTCATTGATCAGCACACTTCTACAAATCTTTTAACTCACATGTTTCGATCTTCGATTCTTCTTCCAGGTTCATATTCGATATTCAGTACAAGTAAGCAGGTAATTTGTAATCTAAGGAAGAAAAGAGAGAATGACTCATGTTACAATGAATTGTTAGCTAAAATAAAATTTTTTCCGAGCTGAAGGAATCAAAAAAAAATCAATATTCTTTGCCAACTAAATAACGTCTGTCTTCATTTCTTATCAATTTTACAGCCTCTTCCAATAAATAATCTGTTCAGCTAATGTATTAAATGCTGCTGCTATCATCCATCAGGAACAGTCAAAAGAGCGCAAGAAAAGTGCTGATTCGATAATCTTTGATTATTATGATTACCTGAAAGTAATTTCTATATTTACCTGAAAGAAACGCTGTCTAATAAATTAGCAATCATCATTTGCATATCTTTTTACAAATTCTGATTGCGTGTTTAATATAAATTATTTGAATGTAGCAAATTGTCAATGGATATTATGATAATTACTGATATTATGATAATTACTTTCATCAATTTAGGATGATACCAGCAGCACTTTTATCAGGATAACTATATTCGGCAAAATAAAACTAAATGAGTGATGTAACAGCATCAGAAACAGGCTTTGATACCTGTTTCCACCAATATTAATAGGAGAAAAGTGTCCGCAAATGGTACATACTATAAAGAATTATTGTATAATTAATAATGGGAAGCAAATGGTGTAATTATACCTGTTTCCACCAATATTAATAGGATAAATGGAGTAATTAGAGCGAAGATGTCTCCAAGATTGATACTGTAGGAGTAATTTGCATAAGGCTGCGAAACATCTTAAATAATGAAGTGAGGATTCGAATTTCTTCATTCCAGAGATACTATCCAGAATCTTACAACTAATTTATGAATTCTTTTCTCTCAAATCTTCTGAGTTATTAAGCAATGTAAATGAAGAAAAGAAACATCTACTGCAGAACGTTATCAACTGGTTATCAGAGACATTATGAATTTTTTTTTTTATGAAGCAATCTCTCTCAATAACTGTTCAGAAATAAACAAAAATCGAGACATAATTGCATTTCAATAACTTGAACGTTATCGAACTAGTATAACTTAATGGTTTTTGACCTAGTAGTTCGTCTGTCGTATGTATATGTCAGTTTTAAATTGATTATTAATTCTTCCAAACTTTCTCATAATTAAGAAATAGCAAACAAAATCTTTTCAGTATTTAAAAATTAATCAGAATTGCGAACAGTTCTTTCTCCAAGTCTTGCATGAATGAATATAGATGGAACTGAGCATCCCAAATGTGCCGGATTTTTTAGTCAATTCTGATATTGATCATTCTATTTAGATTTGATTCCTTCGATAAAGTCTTTGTATCTTTCAGTATACTTAATAATATGCCTTTTTTGGTTTAGCCAATTCTCATTTTCCATATTTAATTCTTATTCAAAAAAAATGCAACTTTCATGGACTTATCTATAATGATATCAGTTGAAATGGTGGAGGACATTTGAATATTGCGGAATATATTGTATAGAAAGTGATAAAAACAAAGTGATAAAAACAATAAATATTACTGATTTGATTTGATAATGTCATGTTATTTTTCTCAGTTAATTCCGTATAATAATCATTCGACATCAATATTCTATTTATCTTAAGTTCACTTTGCAAATATATGATCATATTAGAATTATCCTTTTCTTAATAAAAAAATTATCCTTTTCTTCCTTAGATTTAAAAAGTCTGATATGGGATAGCTGTAAAGAAGCGATTATTTTATCAGTTCGATAAACCGGTTGCCTTTTAGCGGTGATTCAATTTGTCGCGAATTTATCTATATTCTAAGTTCTATACAAATGCCATTGGTGTCATCGTATCCGATTTCTCTTCTATAATGTTATTTTTCATCCTCCGTTTGAATTTAGATTAAATTTTATCTATTTCGAATATTTTTCTTTCTGAAAAAATTATCTTCAACGACGTCTTCCATCTTGAAGAATACGTCAAAGTAGTGGTCAATGTTTTTTTTTTTGTTTGCCAAATTCTCGAATTTCAAATATCAAGAAATGTTTTAAATTTATATGTCATCATTTTGAAACAAAGCTAAAAAAGTAATTTATGGCTTTTGAAATGATTGCAAATCAATCATTTTCAAAGATGTGTGTTTTTATGATTTTAAAAAAAGAGCAATATTGAATATGTTTTTTAAAGAAAGGAATTTTTTGCGATTTTTATCTCAACTTGATTTGTTAGAGGACAAGTATTATTCACTGATTTTCTGCTCTCGTAAAGAAATCTCTACTTCAATTTTAGAAGAAAAAATATGTTTGTTAAATTTATAGTTCATTATCATTTAGCCACTACTGATGACCAATAACTTTATATGCTGCTGTAAAAGGTTTGCTTTTCAATATCAATAACTTTTGGTTTAATTTTTTTATAATTTTATGTTCCAAGTAGGAAATCTGTAGAAATATAAATGTTAACTGACTTAACATTATGTAATTTTCAGGGCTCGCTGAGAGTAAATTTAAGTCAAGAAAAGATCAAAAAAGTTGATTTTTCTTTCCAAAAAACTTATGTTTTTGAAAATGAGAAAATATAATCAAAATTTACTATGTAGAAAGTTGACAGAGGATTGAGCATTGTGATGACATCTGTTAAGCGCAATATTTAGGATTGCATAGAAAGATATGATATAGAGAAACGGATGAGAAAATTTATACTCTTGCTTGCTTATTTGTTATCTATTTTGATAATAAAATAAATACAAGCTTTTCTGGTTAAAACAGAAGATGAAATGAATATTTAAAAAGAACGAAAAGATGAATGAATGGTTGAATGGATTGATCGATGCTTTTCGTATATTTCCATCTGTTCTGTCTGTGATTGTTCACTTCCGCTTATCAATAAAATGCCGTAAATTTTGCAGGAAATGTGGGAGGGAAGATATAATGCAGACGTATATTTCAATTGCTGTTTCTCTTGAACAATGCAAGAAGAAGCAAGTAAATCGGAAAGCTCCGATCCTTCTAGAACTTTTCAGTATCCTTCCCTGTAATGTATACTCCCTTCATTTCTTGCTTTTGAACGAATTTTTGTTCTAACTTTTCTTCTTCTCTTTTTTATTTCTCGAGCATTCCTCCCATTCCAACCAACTTCATCTTTACCATCTCTTCAAACTAAGTGCAAGTTGTAATAATACATATGTATGAGGACAAGATATCTCAACAAGAACACATCAATCCATCCATCCCATCTGACTCCTATTCGCGTCCAGAATATATGCCTATTTTCTTCTATGTATACTTCGTCAGTTTTTATTTTCTGCTTTTCAAATTTAGTACACATCAGTAGAAGTCTTAGTAAGATTATCTTTCATCAAAATTACTAAGATATCGCAAACTTGCTGATTCCTTTTATATTATATGCGAGTAAGGGATAGGCCTTCCATACGTATACATGCATGGTTATTTGCGTATTGCTGTTAAAATAAGAATGAGAAAGAAGAAGACATTCGACACATAACAAGAATATTCGACAAGTACCAATGATGTTATGTTCAGGTAGCTGAGTGCTAATTAAAACAACAAATCTGTCCAAATAATTGCAATTAAATTCATCTAAATCTATATATCAGAATAAGTCACTCGCTACTCTGACTGATCAATTTGAAGTTCTGCTTAGAACATTTGCCAAGATGACCTTTATATCCCCAAGAGACATGTCAACTGCACATCTTTCTTTTCTTCAACCAGCATGTATGTATATATGTTTTTGCATCTTATTTCTTCCTTTGCTTATTGGTATTCATAGTTTGCTTAATTAAATTCATCTCAGTTTCAGTCATTCCTCAAATCTAATCATACTGTCCTTCTGTTAAATGTCCAAGAATAATTAAGCCTTACTTGTGCTAAAAATTCTCCGTTTCTCGAACAAATTTTGGCTGTTCGTTTACTCTTTACTCTTAGAGCATTTCATCGGAGATTATCATCCTTTCGTCTCCTAACCATATGTCAATATGAGTTGTATGATAAATAATAATTGTATGTATTTTGCAAGTTCTCTGAAAAGCTAGAGAAGAATCTATTGATGCATCATTGGATTATTATTAATGAAAATGTATTATCTCATCTTCTTTTCTCATAGTAATGATTTCAATTTTCTTGCATCCAAATTGAACATTTAAACAATGCAAGAACTTATTCCGCTTCCTTATCGTTTTTTGAATTCGACAGTTATATACACAGTTCATCATTTCTTCCTTATTTAGTGTATGGAAAGCAGCTTCCCTTTTTCTACTATCCATCTTTCAGTGACCGTAACTGATAAGTAATTAGTTATCTGTGATGTCAGTTAAATAATATTTGCTAACGAAGAAGAACACGAAAATTATGGAAAAAAAAGGTAGCAAAAGTATAAATCATATTTTAACTCAATGAAATGACCAAAGATTGTAAAAGAGAGAAAACAGTTGTGATGACAGAATTTCATACACTACTTCAAAGATCACTGAAGAAAATTGCTAATGAATTCTTCTTCCTCTCAAATATTATCACAATAGCCCAAAACTTATTTATCCAACAAATTTATGATGAAATTTAACGAATTATTAATCAATTACAAATGAAGAAATTGATAAGAAAGGAAGACAAGTAGAGAAAGATAACCCAAATAATCAATGAAATCGCTTAATTGAATATTGTTTTACGTATCATTTCCCTTAGCAAATATAATAAATGTTATCACCGAACAATCATCATTTGTAGTGGCCCAATTAACGAACGTATCACAAATATTATCTGATAAGAAAGTGCGCAAATAATAGAAGATTAACAGTGGGTTGGGAATCCAGATGTAAATGTCCGAACTGTTATATGGAATAATGATTGATTTTGTTAAGAGAAATGAAACATTTACATAAATGAGCATTTTTCTGCCATTTCTAAATCCAAACAACTTAAATGGTAATTATGTTCAGTTGATGATATTAAGGATTTTTGTGCTCATATTATTTGCTCATCTTTAACTGATTTAATTAAAGAACCAAAGTTCAAATTTTTTGGATTTGTTTCGATTAATAATATCTCAGATTAATTAGAAAGAAAGAATAAATGATAAATTGGGATCAAATTATCAGGTTGAATTTGATTTTACATTACTACTATCTCATTCTTTGAAAAATTGATCTATCATTGAGACCGCCATTCTTCTCTCGTATTCATTGTCAATGCTACCATAATAATTAATACTCACCAGTAAGCTTGATCACTTAAATTCTACGTAGACAAGCTTAACACGGGTCGTGAATTGTCACTTCGTTTCATTCATGCACAAATCGATTGATCGTTTATTTTCATTTCTTTATTATAAAGACAACATTTTTTTTATATTTTATATTTCATCTAAAATTATAAAATAGCTTTGAATGATTCGTACAGTCGCATTCGTAATTACGTATGCACGAAATGATGTCATCTAATCATTATTAATAAGGGGAATTGAGCAAGATTTAAATCGAAAATGATGGAATATTATCAGCAATTACCTTCAAATAATTATTATCAGCAGCAACCTGAACATGATTACACTCAACAGGAAGAGGAATGGGATCGGGAAGGATTGTTGGATCCAGCTTGGGAGAAGCAGCAAAAAAAGGTGCAATGCTTAATATCTATCATTGAAATCAAATTTGAATTTTCTTGGAAATATTTCGCCGTTGTCTTTCTAATAAAATAGTAGTCGTTGAAAAGCTTATTATTATAATTCTAATTCCTATGACTCTTCTAGAATGATTTTAGCAAGTATTTGACTTTCTTAGTAATTTGCTGATTTGTAGACATTCACAGCATGGTGTAACAGCCATCTAAGGAAAGCGGGTACTAGCATCGAAGTTATCGAAGAAGACTTCAGAAATGGTTCGTTGAAATTTTTTATCTTTGTTTCTTATATCTGCAGTTTGTATGCAAAAATAAGAAAGCTTAAGTTATCCAAATATTTTGCGAAAAATCATATGATGAAGTATTTTAAAAAACTAATTTATAAGGACAAGAAAAAATGCTGCAGATTAATAGATGAATTCCGTTAGATAATTCAGGTTTGAAACTGATGCTATTATTGGAAGTAATATCAGGTGAAGCATTACCACGACCTGATCGTGGAAAAATGCGTTTCCATAAAATTGCAAATGTTAATAAAGCTTTGGAATACATTGAAAGCAAAGGTGTTAAATTGGTTTCCATTGGTGCAGAAGGTAATTTCAAATATTTAATTAGTGATAGCTAGGTACCTATTCATAGCAAGATCTCATTTTTTGGCACTTCTTGATATCATATAAAATTTATTATTTTTAATTAGGATTACTAATTGATATTTCAGAAATGATAGAGTTTAAAATAAGATTGATTGAAAGATATATTTGGTTGTACATGCATCCTATAAAAATTTCTCTTCCTTTTTTTATACAGAAATTGTTGATGGAAATGTCAAAATGACCCTTGGACTTATATGGACCATAATTCTTCGATTTGCAATTCAGGATATTAATGTTGAAGGCTAGTTCTTATTGCAAATTGATGAAATAATGATTACAAAAAATCAAATTGATTCTGATAAATATCCATAAATGCCAACATTGGCACATATTAATTTAAGTAATTAAAATATAAAGATTGTTTTGTACTGCATGATCGAAGAAGGGGGACAATCAAACATTATTTTACCAAATATTTTCTAAAATTTTCTATTTCGATCATTTACTTCATTTTATCTGCAAGAATAAATCAAATGCCTATCTATGTTGTGATTACCTGATTAATGGTTTATATAACTATGTAAATCATATCATTTTCTTTGCAAAAAATTCATATTTTTTAGTAATAAATTTATTCATTGTAGAATTATCAGCTCGTGACGGATTACTGTTGTGGTGTCAGAGAAAAACAGCTCCTTACAATAATGTTAATGTACAAAATTTCCATACCAGGTGATGAATTTTTTTGTGAAAAATTTCCGTTAATTCATTATTAAAGGCTTACGGAATTGATTCCATTCTGCTCATCAATAAAATTGTAGCTCTTTATCGTATATTTCAAAAATAAATTTTCATAGTTGAGAAAAGAAATGATAAAATTTCTGTATGAGCCATTATTAAGTATTTCAGTTGGAAAGACGGTCTAGCATTTTGTGCTTTAATCCATCGTCATCGTCCAGAATTAATTGATTATTCGAAATTACATAAGGGAGATCCATTGCATAATTTGAATCTTGCTTTCGATATAGCTGAAAAATATTTAGACATCCCAAGGATGCTTGATCCTGAAGGTTGTTTTACTTTTTCTTCATTTAATGCAAAAAAATTTTACAAACTTTCGTTTCTTTCATGTTATTGTTTATTTTTTCGAAACAAAAAAGTCAGTTCCTGGCGAGGATAAAAAAGTCTTCAGATCTCGTCTACAGTCAAAAGCCGGATGAGAAATCGGTCATGACTTATGTGTCATGCTTCTATCATGCATTTCGTGGTGGTCATCAGGTTTACAGCTTTTTGCTTCAGTGATGATTTCTTGAGTGTATATGTATATGTAAATGTATATATATGTATGTATGTATGTGTGTGTGTGTATCTGTGTATGTGTGTGTATGTGTATTTACTTGTTTCGTCCTTTTTTTAATAAAGCTATCTGTCTGAATAGAACTGCTGTGTTGTTTAGCTTCCGACAACAATCGCTTAATAAATTTAAAATTATATTCGTTGCAGTGAAATATTTCACTTCATGTTGAGTTGCTTATTTAATAGTGTATTTGAAAGGATGTATGATAAATTGGTTCTATTCTTTTCTTCATCGAAATTTTTTTTTCATCATTCTTTTCATCATAAGTTGAAAAAGTTTTAATTAGCAAAAAATTTTCATCCTTTGAAATATTTGATAAAAAAGATTTGTTCTCAAAACATAAAAAAATTTCAGGAAGAAGTTATAGCATGTAAGTGTATGTATGTGTATGTGTGTGCGTGTGTGTGTGTGTATGTGTGTGCATGTGTATGTGGTGTTGATAGGATGAAAAGAAAAGAAGAAATGAAATATCAAAGAACACACTTTTGAGTTTTCTATTATTTGATCTTTTTTTATATAACACATTTCGATTAACCATTCGGTAATATTTGTTTTGAACATTTGAATTTACCGAAGCCAAAGAACAGCTTGCAGACATGGTGAGCAATGTACCTGATGAGAAAGCGGTAATGACTTATGTGTCCAGCTATTATCACTATTTCCTTGGCATGCGTAAGGTGTGAGCTTTGATTCTCAAATTTGTCCAATGCATGTCTTACGTATTCTTCCTGTTCACGAAGTGTACCGTATTTTAATTGATAATAATCAAATTTGCTGGGAATGCATATTACAAGTTTCTTTCTTTTGCAATAAAATATTTTATTCCCTAAAAAATATTATAAGTATTGTAGGCTGAGACAGCAGCTCATCGTATAAGTCGAGTATTGAAAGTGAATCAGGAAAATCAGAAGATGATGGAGGATTATGAACAGATAGCGACCGACGTAAGTAGTGATAAATGATTTATTAATTCGGGAGTGGTCGAGATTGAATACGCATACTTCTAGAAGTGACGAGAAGTGATATTTTAGTGTAAATATTAAACAAAAGTAATTAAAGAAGCACCGCATCTTCTTTAATTATTCCAAAGACCTATAATTGAATTTCAAATTTTATAATATAGTTCAAGCTGCCATTCGAAGTTTTTAGCTTTTGGATTGGATACGTCGTTGGATGCCGTGGTTATCGAATAGATCAAGCAATGAATCATTAGATATGATATGTAAAAAGTTGGACGATTTCCGAAATTATCGTCGATATGAGAAACCACCAAGAGTGGAAGAAAAAGGAAATTTGGAAATACTGTTTAACACATTGCAAACTAAACTTAGACTTAGCAACCGACCAGCATTTATGCCAAAAGAAGGACATCTTATTAAAGTAAACATAGATTATTAATGCGAAGACATGAATTCTGATTTTTGAATTTAAGACAAGTAAAATTCACTGCTTTGTAAGATGATGTATTTTTTTTAGGATATCAATGCTGCTTGGCATGGTTTGGAAGATTCTGAAAAAGGTTTCGAAGAATGGCTTCTGAGCGAAATGATGAGGTGATGTGCCTGAAAGACCAGCAAAGTACCAGTTCTAAGTTCGAATAAATTGCCACTACTTAGACTATTTTCTCTCTTTAACAAATTCTTTTTTCATTTTATCTTATCTAAGAATTGCAGATTGGAAAGATTAGAATACCTTGCCGAAAAGTTTCGTCGTAAATGTGCTCTATATGAGGAATGGGCATACGGCAAAGAAGATGCCTTACGCTCGTCAGATTGGCGATCCTGTGGGTTCTACAAAATCAAAGTAAATCATTCAACGAATTTTAAATTTTCACTTTTATATCTAATTTAATTGGAATTTCAATTTCTTGATATCTTATATTTTTTTATGCGAAATTTTGCAATGTTAAGGCTTTACGCAAGCGTCACGAAGCATTTGAAAGCGATTTGGGAGCTCATCAAGATAGAGTGGAACAAATTGCGGCAATCGCTCGTGAATTGAATAATTTAAGATATTCAGACATTGGCCCGATTAATAGCAGATGCCAGGTATCGTGCATTTCTGCACATTTCATGTTCATTAATTGGCGGCGATGTTTTTAAATTCTTGCAAATAGATAAAATATTTCCATTGCAGAATATCTGCGATCAGTGGGATCGTTTGGGGATTCTTTCTCAGCAGCGTCGCAAAAAACTCGAAGAAGCTGAACAAATTGCAGAACATCTCGACAAGCTCTATCTCGACTTTGCTAAGCGCGCAGCGCCATTCAATAATTGGTAAACACATTAACACTGAAGTAATTAATTGCAGAATATTTGTCTTCATCAAAAGTGATTTGCAATCAGGCTCGATGGAGCTCGTGAAGATTTGGCTGATATGGTGATTGTTCATGAGATGAAAGAGGTGCAGGAATTACTGAATGCACACAGTCATTTCAAATCAACAATACCTGATGCTGATAATGAATTTCGGTCGATCGTCAATATCGAACGGGTATAAATTCTGAGGCATGAAGATTAAACTGTAATTGTTCAAAAATGTTGTCACACTTCATTTGTAATTCATAGTTCAAATCTTTTTCTAGTTCCGGAGATTGCAACTTATTTTTCTTGGCCAGCATGAAAAGAAAACATGTAATACTTTAAAAAGACATGGATTAATTTCCAGGATCACAATTATCGCGGTTATTTCAAATGACAATTCAAGTAAAAATTCAAATTTTAGGAAATTGTTCAGTTGGTTGAACAGCATGGACTGGATAGAGAATTGCTGAGAAATCCTTACAGCGATCTATCGGGTGCTGATATTCGTCGTAAATGGCAAGAAGTACAGCAATCTATACCAAAACGTGATGCACAGTTGCAAAATGAATACCATCGGCAACAAATTATGCATTTTTGTTGATTAGAAAATAAATGAAAATTTGTAATGATAATAATGATACTGATTATCATTATTATTAATAGTAAAGAGTGTCTGATTATTAGTGCAGTTAAATAATAGTGAAAAATTTTCACCATTATTTACTGTCAATTTATTGATAACAACTGGTAAATAATAGTAATAGTAATGCGTGTTTCTTATTAACAGTGCAAAATTTATCGATTTTAGATAACGAACGCTTAAGACAACTGTTTGCCGAGAAAGCCAACACAGTTGGCCCATGGCTTGAACGACAGCTAGAACACGTTTTATCCATCGGACTTGGTGGACGTGGAAGTTTAGAAAATGCAGTATCACAGCTAAAAACGATTCAGCAACAGGTATATGCATGTTTGAATTTTGTATATTTCGAATTTTATACAATTTAATTACTCAGATTCATATGATCATATAAGTCACTGTCTATTTTTATTTGATTAACATTAACAAAATAAGTCACTGTCTATTTTTATTTGATTAACATTAACAAAATTACATCTTTATTTTATGAAAGACGGAGTAAAAGTAGAAGAAAACATCTAACTTAAAAAAATACATATAATAACTTATACTTCTTCTTGTCATATAAAACAATAACTTTTTATAGACATATAACTATAAACCAAAATTGGAAGAGTTGGAGAGAATAAATCAAGAAATGCAAGAGAATTATGTCTTTGAAAATCGTATGGCTCGTTACTCCATGGAATCATTGCGTGTCGGTTGGGAATCACTCTTGACATCAATCAATAGGACAATTAATGAATGTGAAAATCAAGTGGGTGCATATTTATGTCTCATAAACAAGTTCTAAAATTTCATTCATTTCTAATGAAGAATAGATTTGGTGAAAATTTTCAGAGAACAATGATTTGGAAAACAGAAGGAATTGAATTTTTTGAATATTCATAAAGTTGACATTTTTTTTTTTCAAGATTCTGATGTGTAACAGCAAAGGAATCAGCGAAGAACAGTTGAATGAATATCGCTCATCTTTCAATCATTTCGACAAAGACAGACAAGGTCTCGATCCTGAGCAGCTCAAATCATGCCTCATTTCAATTGGCTATAATATTCGGCCAGGAAAAGAGGTTTCAAAATTTTCGAAAGGATATAATTTCAATAAAATAATGAGAGGAATTCTAGATGAATAAATATATATTCAACAATTAATTTTTAAATCTTTAGAATTGTTTTTGAATATATTACTTTCTCAGGGAGACCAAGACATGAGCAGAATATTATCAGTATTGGATCCGAATCGAATGGGAAGAGTATCATTTAATGTCTTCTTGGATTTCATGACACGCGAAACGGGTGATGCTGACACCGTCGAACAAATGATTGAATCGTTTAAAATACTTGCAGGAGGAAAGGTTGTAATTTGAATCCCGAATTGCAGATATTCCTATAAAAAATCTCAGATATTGATTCTAGATCTTAACCAAAAATCTTTCCTAGTTTCATTGATCGATAAAAACATAGTTTAGATGGGTGATTTTTCAGCCATATATAACAGCAGAAGAACTTCGTCGCGAATTACATGTGGATGAAGCAGAATATTGCATACGAAGGATGCAACAATTTCAAGCAGTAAATGGTCCGCCTGATTCCTATAACTACGTTTCGTTTAGCAGAAGTTTATACAACTACTGAACTTCTTCCTTATCGCGATAACATGCGGGATAGCTCGGATGAACACTTTTTTTCGAATGGAATTCATTTAATTCTCTTTAATACCATAAAATATTTCCTTTGTGATGATGCCACACAATGGGGATCATGTAATTATTGAAAATTTCGTTCGCGTACTCTTGAAATTTATTGAAATTAAAATTCGGTTTCATTTGAAAAGAGATGGCTTTCTGGAGGAAGCTAAAATATTTTATAGAAAAATTATTCATTTTATTAGTGATAAATTCATTAAATTATTTAAAATTCATGAAAATTCTTCAAAAGACAAGATTATTGAAATTATAGATCTATATTATCAGTCGAATGATATCTTAAAAAATTTTGATTTTTTACGAGCTTTTGAATGAATGATGAACTAATAAATCAGCTACTCTATATTTTTATTGTTTGAATAATGCATAACTATAGTAAGAAGTCACAAATACTGCCTGGTTCTCGTTGTGAAGTAAATAAATATGTGAATTATTGACGACAATAAATAAATATTTGATTTATTCAACGATGAGACATTTCGGAGAATTTTCTCAACATCGATTTTTTGGAAGCATTTCTGTAAATTTAATTCGAATTTTTTTCACATATTGATTAATTAATTTTTTACTTATTAGTGAGAACTTAGCAGTTTGAAAACAGAGTTCAGAGATTTCGTCTCTCCATCTCTCAACAGACAACCAAAAGAGACTTGGGTTACTCATATACTGGAGTATTTCATTTCTAATTTTATTGAATAGTGAAATTTCGTTAAAGTAAAATTACTCTTATCTTTTGTATGATCGATTGATGGAAACAGTTTTATGAATTATTTTACTTTCCCCATAAAACAAAATCGAAATGAGGAACTATTTGCGATAATGCTTTGAATTGTAGCAATGCTAAATAAAATAATAATCAAAGAATATATTCTAACTGCAAATACAAAGATGATGAAACATAATCATATCAATAAAATTAGAAATTTTCGATATCTAAGAAACGTTCAATTTTTGCTTTTTATTTTAATAATTTTCCTTGCATGCCTGTGTATATATTTTAGTTATAAAAGAATGAATTACTTTGCCATTTTGACTTATAGACAAATGATAGTTTTCAAATATTCTATTTTTTATTAAAAAAATTTTGATCAATGGTCTTATTGCATGCTGTAATGTTTGTTTGATTTTTCATAAATCTTTTTGCACATTTTAAAAATAAACTGTGCTCTTTAAGATTTTAACATTTGTAAAGTAATGAAACGAATGACTATGCATTTTGATTCATATAACTTTTTGATAATAAATGTGAGAATTTGCACAGTTATAAAAATCAAATAAATTTGATAATATTGACCGTTATCGGAATGCTATCGGTAAAATTGACCATTATCAGAATGCTATCGGAAAATCATCCTGTATCCACATAATAACTGAAAACAGATCAAAACAGGTTCCACTGTTATGCATTTCATTTACACACTGACCATCGCTAAAGTTATATATTATCAGATATGGAATTAATGAGTTATCTATTCGATCTATTTTTTGGATTGCTTTTTAATAGTTTGTAATATTCAGTTTAAATTGGCTATTAGAGTGATGCTTTCAGCTGTTATTACCTTCATTCTTCTGCAATAATTGTTTTCATCAAGGGAGTTTCCATTAAGATAACTGCCATAAAGCATTTGGCATGGAAAACAACGAAACATTTGAGAGACCACAAAAGCAAAAAAAATGCTAAAAGATGATGAGAATTATTAATTGATCATTAGTTCAACCATTTCGCCAATGTACAATTTCATTCGCGAATAGTAGTGAATCAACTGATAGTTCCATGGGATGTATTTGTGAGTCTTTAATATGATGAAAAAGTACGTTTAGTTAATTCCTTTCGAGGTCACTATCGTCTTGATCATTCTCGTCGTTTCATCGTCATCAATATCAACATATCAGCACCATTATTACTATTTATTGAATTAAGATGAACTGAAAATTTTCTCGAGCGGGACTTTTACGACCTTCTCTCTTTCGTCTATCAGTGAAAAATTCAGGTCAATAAAATGGTTCTCGTTGTGTGCTATTTCACTTACATACAAAACACATATATTATTCTGCTATGTGTTTGATACATAGATTTGATTTCAATTTATTTCTTATTATTAAAACAAATTATTTAATTTTAGTTGCAAACAATTCTTTTCATCACTTACTTCTTTGTGATATTACCTATATCCATCGAAATCTACATTATCAAATATTTGATTAGAGAATTTGCTGTTATCAACTACAAGAGAAGAGATTTATTATTTATAAACAAAACGATGTAATTTTTCAGTAAATTTGAAAAGAATACCGAAAAATATTGAAGATAAAGATTTGCTATTAAACTTCAAAATATTTCATTTCGTCTTTCATCTTTTCTGAAACAGAATCTACCTGTCATTCACCAAAATCATCAATCACATGGTGGCAGTTCCTTGCATTCCTGCAAAAAATTTAATCGATTTGAATATAATTCGAATTTTTTTTAAAAATATGACCGAATCGACTATCAGTTGGGTGTATTTTTGCTTTCCATTAAGAATAATAGAATATTGCATCACTTATGCAGAAAAGAGAAAGAACGTCTAGAAAAATTTATTTTAGTTAACTCTTAGAAGTTGATATTAAAATATCTCCTAGAATTCAAATTAATTACTTGCGAGTTCGATTTCTGCAATGATTTTTGATATTTATGCTGTTGCTATTCTTCAGATAGAAATATGTATACAGTAAATAACACTAATTTCAATGCAATAACACTAATATTTTGTAATTTTTCAAGTATTATGTCTAAGGATGATTACTCAATTTAGCCATTTTCATTTTTATAGTTTTGATTTTTTTATTAAAAATACTTTTTTTAAGGGAATGAATGCTGGTAATATTTTGAAGGCCAGTACAAATATTTATCTTCACTCTTAAGGCTTTAATCAAATCAGTTCTAATCCTCTAACCCTATGAAGAATAAATATCTTGTTAGGAGATGGGCCAAATAGACTACTGAAATAAACCTAACTACGTGCTATTTTATTTTGGATTTTTTTACCACATTTATTTTCACAGTATATTTTCTGTCTTTCCATTCTATCAACGCATCTTATTTTTTTCTACTGTCAACCCATTAACGCAAAAATACTTTCGATTTGTTATTGTAAATCTATGATACAAATAAGTACTTCACTATTGATTGAATTGATGAAGATGGGCTCCAGAAAATTATGCTACGATGAAACCAAGTTCCAAAAAAAATTTCTTCTGACTACTTAAGTGTATTTTATTTGGATTTTTTTATCACAATTTATTTTCACAGAAAAAAAGAATTAATATTGAACACTATAATTAATAAATTGATATCGGACCGATTGAAATGGATTTTTTGAAAACTGCGTTTCTGCCATGAAAGAGAAAATAGTTTCGTCTGAGACTGTATAGATCAGTTAATTTTTTGATAGAAAAATTTGTTGTTAACTGAATTTCAAAAATATTCTGATTCGAAAAATCTCAGTCGATGTGTCCTAATAACCCAATATTTGCATGAAAATCAGATATCCGCTTGCTTTCAAGTTATGTATTTCTTCTATATCCGCACCTTTTTCAATCCCTAAATTTCGCTAATTTGTTCTAATGGATTTCAAGTATCAATTCTAATGATAAATGAAATAAAATTTAAGTGAACAGCTAATGATTTTACACAAAAATGTTGGAATTTCAAGGTGATTTCAAAAAAATGACTTCTTCTCCGAGAAATGAACAAATATTGCACTGTTTTAATGCCTGTCGGTAACCAAATATATATTAATTTCTACGCCTCTTGTGATAGATGACCCAAATAGTGATGAAATCCTCTCATATATGGCTTCCAATATGGCCTTCTGAATAATACAGTTATGTAAGAAATCAAAAGAACAATAAAAATAAGAAGCAATTATAGTAGACGTGGAAATGAAGTAAAGGACGCATGTCAGAGAATTTATGAAGATTGAAATGGATCATTTACATGGAAAACACATCTTCAAACAATCCTTTAACTTCCAACATTATCATTCCCTCCTAATTGTTATCAACTTTTTTTTTTTTTTTTCAGGTAACAACTTTAGGAGAACGCTAATTAAAAAGTGACCTTATTTCTAATCGATATGTAGATAATATTCTCAGAACTTTCAGCTGTTCATATAAATGGTACTATAGTCAATCACAACTTTAAAATTCAATAAGTTAGTAATAATTCGTTTCATTTTTTTTATTTAACTACAACGATGGAAAAGAAAAATATCTTACTATTTCATCCTTAAGAGTATACTGCTGTAGTAGTTTAATTTAAATATCAATAAAACGAATAATTCAAAGATTATTTTAAAGTGACAGATAAACTCATTTTTTCATTTAGAAATTAAAAGTTTTACTTGTAAAGTTAAAAATGATAAAATTTTCTTCTGAATTAACAAGAAGAAACAGAAATTATTACTTCTCCTCTAAATGAATGAAATTTTAATTGGTTTAGAAATGAGGAAGTATGATGAAATAAATAGTAGATTTATCTCTTTTTATATTAATTTCATTGTCATACAACTTCTGAGATCAATAATAAAATGGAAATAATTCTCTCATTTTCTAAATAAGGCTTATCATTTCAGCAATTTTTAACTTTAATGGGCGTATAATCTTGTTTCTGCACTTCCTCTTTTTATGAGCAAAATATCCATATTTTTTATGATAGATATTAGCATGTAGCAAAAATAAATGTTAAATTAAAAAATTAAAAATTATTTCATTTGTCTATGGGCATTACTTGTATGTATAGAAACATTATATGACGTGATATGATATATTTCTTTCTTTATCATTTAAATTTATTAATTTCTCTCCCATTATTTTATGCTTATTAAAATAATATTTCTGAAGGTGGAAGCATCGCACTAATGGCATCTAAAGTTACACCGGAAACAACACCTGAAACAGCTCCGAAGGATCATAAAATTGGAAAAGGAAACAGAAATCAATTTTGGTCGACAAATTTTGTTAAAAGTGATGAGCAAACACAGAAGAGACCTGAAGTAACTGTTAGTCGACAATTTTTACCGAAGAAAAAGCATGGAATTAGTGAAGCTTGGTCGAAACAAACGCAAGAAAGTGTATGTTTATAAGCATTCAAATCTTTGTGAATATTACTGTAATTTAATATACACCTTTACTGAACGACTCGAAAATAAACTGCAGTATGATCAAAGCAGTGAATTCATTGAAAAATATTGGTAGGAAGGTGTTTAAATTGGCCAAATTAGTCAACCATTTAATATGATTTGAGGTTAAACAATAGTAAAATCAGCTAATTTCGAGAGAAAAAAAATGATATACAATCCTATGCTAACTGGTAGTATAGGAATTTTTCAAGATGTCCCCACGAATATATCGAAATTACATCTCTCTAAAACGGATAGAAATTAAGATAGGTGTTTTATTTTAGTGCCTATCAGACTATAAATTAATCTTTTCATTTCATGCAGAATTAATGGCATTTTCTTATTAGAATTCAAAAAGAGTTTGAAAGCTTAAAAAACTCTATTAAACATAGATTTTGGTATGAAATTATCTGAGTTAAAAAATTGGAAAATACTTTAAAAGCCTTCTTTGAAAGTTATATTACTCTATCAGAAAGTCATACTTTTTGAGCATATTCGTTATACCATTCGTTATCAATATTTTAGCGTGAGGATCTGAAACAACCTTTTCTATACACGCCATTCAAATCAGGTTCACTAAGCAAAAAAACAGCAATAAATGTGTTACGTGATTCAACCTTGAATACACATTTAAATCAGGATTTATCGCAAGTCTATGGTATACAACAGCAATCAGGTAATAATTTTTATATTTTCACATGTTCCAAATTTTCCGGCTGAGAATTTTAAAATCGAAATTCCAAAAACTCCAAAGTTGGAATAGTGCGAAGAAAATTTGATAGCAACACAATTCCAGCTGTTTCAGGTCATCCGCGGTCAGTGGTCGGTATTCAAGGGACGATGAGGGCACATAATACGGAAAGTTTATATGGTAAGCTATTCTTTTCTTGAAATCATCAATTTCAGTTCTCAAGCCAAAAATTTTGAATTAATACAATGCATCTACTTGTCATTTTTTTCTATTTAAACTGACAATTGTAAATTATATATTTCTATGGAACTATTATAGTTCCATTTTTCACTTCCCATTTAAATAATAATTTACAATTGACAAATTTTCTCATAAACAGAATTTCGGATTGCAAGATAATATCATTGAATATTAATATGATATGTCTTATAAACAACTAAGTTATATATAGAATGTTGAAATCCAAGCTAATATACCACTGTTATTTATATGATTGCGAAAGTTACCGATAAAATTGATAGCCTAAAATCTTTGTGGAAATTGAAAACTTGATTCATCAAGCTTCAGGTACTAGTGCCATACCACGTCCGGAACCAAAAGGAATATGGAGAGGATCACGTTCCGGAATAATCCCACCACCACCAGGGTCTTATCGTCCAGCTAGTGCGATGAATATGCCTGTTTTATCTCGACCCGCTTCAAGAGCGAATAGTGACTTAGGAATAGGTATGGAATGCCTAAGATAAGAGATAATTTACAATTTTGATTATTGCCTAATGTATTGATGTTAGCGCAAATAATATGGCATTTTCATGAAAAGACAAATAGAAGAAAATTTCTTAGTGGTTGGTTGGGGGCAAGGACGAAAGCAATGAAAATCCAAATTTTCGAAACAAAATATTGAATTTTTTTTCGAAATGGCTTCGATTTATAATTTCTTTGATCTTCTTTCTTTGTTTTCATTCTTCGCTTGTCATTATTCAAGCACTGTTTTCATATGTAGCCACAAGTTGGATCAAAACAAAATAGATTAGTGCGCTAGGGTATTAAATTATTACAATAATTCATGAGTTCTTGTTAAATTATTGCTGTATTCTGATTATTATTTGCTTAGGTACCATTGCTTTTTGCGATAATATTGGTAACGTTCCCTCGAGATATCAGAGCTACTGTACACTTCCTCGACCGGAACAAATCGATTTCGATCAACATACCAATTATGGCAATGAAATTAATCAAATGACCAAACAAATTAACCAACTATATGGTCCTTATAATGTGCAAGTTCAGCCATCAATTAGTTCTAATCCGACTAATAAGCAGGTTTAGTTTATTTAAGACCTTTTTTTTTTGTAACAGAAATGCCTATTTAAAATTTAGAACTTATTCTTTAATTCTGTATCATCATAAAATATCAGCTTTCCATATTTTCTGATTAATCTTTAATTTTGTTAATTTGTTAACAACTTTATCAGTTCTGTCTGGGCACAAACCAATTTTCATGACTGCAAAGTGGAAAACACTTAGCGATATGAACTTACATTTAAGAAAAATATTAAATGATTATCTTGAGGTATTTCATGTCCAATACCGAATTTCTTTTTGGTAATACCTAATTTTTATCTTAATTTTCTTCCCATAATTAAAATCGTTTATCGATATTCATAACATCTTCAGTCACTTAGTTCCTTTCATTGCATGCTAAGTTTTTTCTCAAAATTCATTAAAATTCAGATTGTTAAAAAATTGAAACCAATAATTGGACTTGAAATTAGAACTGAAACATTTGCAAGTTATAATAACCTAATTTTACGGATATAGTTCCTTAGATAGAATTTTAATTTCTTGTCAGAATCAATGAGATGGTTTCTATACATTTCATATTGACATGGCTGTTTTTTAGCAATCAAGCAATTTCTAAATGAAGTGAAATTGAAAAAAGCTTTAGCCAAAAAATAAATTGAGGATTTCTAGGGTATATTACCAAACAGTCGACCGGCGTCATCAATGCTTGCTGGAGCTCCAGGAATGGCCAGTGATTATCTTATCCGGCGGCATTCTATATATGGACCTGCCGAATCCAACGCTCCTCCGCAAATATCGGATGAGGAGATTTTAAAACCCGTGAAAGAAATAATTAATTTCGATGCGCTTTCAGTGTTTTCCGTTTTGCAGGTTTACTTCTTAAGCAAATCTATTTATAATTCCGAATTCTGCTGCTATTTATACAGTTAGAAAATGTTGGAATAATGAAATGTCTTACGATTAAACTAGAAAGTTTTCTCTGAGAGATAATATTTCCATATGAGAAACCCATATTTTCAGGTTCTTTGCTCATTACTAATATTTGGTTGCGGAGTTTTACGAATAATTTGGAATTCGAAGTGGGCAATGGGCATCGAGCTTATTTTTGCAATTCTCGCTTTTGCGGCTGGTGTTACCGGAATATGCGCCAGTAGTCGAGGTTTGTTTCAGATCATTTCTAAATCTTTCATTTGTAGATCTCTCCTTTGATCTTCGTATGTTTTGTTTGCATATAAATTAAATTTCATTTCAAAATGATTGAACTGATATTTGAATTTTTCAATCTTGCACAATTTATAAGCTAAAATACTGTAACCATTTCACTGTATTTTGATCGTGAAATCAATCGAATATACTATTGGAAACAAAAATCAATATAACAATGCATTTCAGGTCTTATAACGCAGCGACAGCAACATTTATCTTATCAATACTAAATTCTATCTTATCCGTTATACCCTTCATTTTAGGTAAACAAATTTCTCGGCTTTCCACAATTTTCAGACAGCTTTAATGGTTTCAAAGCAATTATTTAGAATTTAAAGATTTCATGGATGGAAATTTATCCATACATAATTCTAGGTGTGCTTCCAGCCATAGCAAGTGCATTCCCGACATTGAAACCAGAATGGCTGCTTAACGAACATGAATCATTGGCCATCGATTATTTATTAAGTTTCGCTTGCTTTACTGAGGTCAGTTTCATCTTTATAAAAAAAAAAAATCGAAAAATAAAAGTAATTTAGAATTAAAAAAAAATATATTAAAATTGTGGAACAAACAATAAATTTTTATTCTTTTGGAATTTTTAAATAAATTTAAAATTATTTTTCAATTCGTTACGCAAATAATGGATAATGTTTTATTCGGCTCTTTGTGATTTCATAATTTATCGGCATATTTGAGTTAAATATTAATCAATAAGTCTCATTCATAAGTCTAATAAAATTCCAACGCCAGAAGAATTGCAGATGGTAATAACAATGATAACATCAATCTATGGATGTAAAGCATTGGGCTTAACAATGAGGCTTGTTGAGAAACTTCGTTTTAGTATTGATCTAAATGCTGTCTTCGAAGGCTTATCTCATGTAAATCAAAAAGAACTAGACGGAATGAACAACAAATAAGCGATGATGAATTTCTTGATGATGATAGTTAAAAACTGCCGAAATAGAACTAACTGTAAAAGGTAAAATAAAACAATTATTGTAAGCCATCAGCAGTTTTATATTTGCCAGAAATTGATTGCAGCTATCTAATTACTACTTTAAGCTATTCTTCCACATCATCAATTGATGGAAATTTCTAAATAACTTCATTATGAGTAGTAGAGGACTGAACCACTCTTATTGGAAAAGTTTTTTATATTTATTGTTTAACTGAGGAAAACATATGGACAAAAAAGCATGCAGCAGGTCCTCAGAGCAATTTATTATTCTTTTCCTTTTTTTAGCATCAATTCATTTAGATTATTCTAGCGGTTCACTATAGATCAGAACCTCACATTTCAATGAAAAAATCCTTTATTAAAATCCTTTATTAACAATAAAAATCCTTTATTTCTTTGCTCGACTGTCTTCAAACAAATGATATTAGTTCTCATTATTGAGCAGTCTATCTCGTATAATGTATGAATCTGAGTGGCATAAATAAATCCATCTTCTCTAATATCTCAAAAGATATAGTAAAAGTCATCGTTTGATACAATTCACAGCTAAGAAAATCGAGCAGAAAAAAATCGCTATAAGATGAAATACACTTCCTACGTTGTTCGCTTCCAATTTAATTAAAATATAACGAAAGTGAAAATATTGAATATCACACCAAATTTGTTCGACTATGTTCAAGTCTTTTAGGAAAATCTTTGCCAAAATCCATTCAATGTTGCTTTTCTTTTCTTACAATTTGCTATTTTTTTAAGTATTATTTATGATTGAAACTATAGCGAAATAATTAAAAAGCTAATTAATTTTAAATTTGCATTTCAAATCAATCAATATATATACTGTATATATTGAGAATAAAGGAAGGAATTTGTGAATTAATCAATATATGAAATCGTAAATGTTGAGACTAAAGGAAGGAATTTGCTGCTCATATAAATGTATATTGATTCGTTTTTTCCGCAATTTAAGGACTGAATTTTAAGAAATATTTCTTGGACAGTTGTTATTGAAAATCTTTATTGGATAAAATTAACCAAAAAAAAAAAGATTGAAATTACATTTATACAAGTGATCGAAAACAGAGAAATTTTCACACAGAACAGAGTGAAATCAAGTGGAATAAATAAAAAAAAATTAGAAATAGTTGAAACACCAGAAGTTTGCTTTTATAATTCTGGAATATCACCGCTATGATATTCCGATTCCGGTAATTTTTGATTAATTTCAACATTTTGAGTATTTTGACCAACAAATCCATTTGTTGAGTGTTTTTCATTTCAAATTCTAAAAAAAAAATCAAACGTCAATTCATAACAGATTAGACATATTGGAAAAACGGACAATTTTTGAAACCATATTCGAAGCCGATACGATATATTCACATATAATTACTGGTCGATCTAAATCATTAATGAATGAATTGACTTGACGCATCAAATTGAGGAATTCAAATCAGCTCATAGACATTCATCATTACTTTTGATATTGCTGATATAATGAACAAAAATGATAATATAATAAGATATTCATTGTTCTACTTAGTTGATAAATCATATATCTTCTTACTTGCATCATAGATAATACGTCTGTCATCTTATGCAGACTTCACATGAAAGTCTATAGTCAAGAAATGCTTCATATTCATCTATCTAAAACTCCTGAGCATTCCGGAATTGGACTGCAGCCAAAACAGCTGCTTTCAAGTTTTTAAGATTTTATTGCTTTTAAGCAAAAGAACATGAAAGTAATGAGTATTTGCTTTCGTAGTTTTTTTGTCTTTTTTTTGTTTTTGCTGAAATAGAAAGTAAATAAAGCGATTGACGAAAGATGGAATCAAATTAAATCAAAAAGTGAATATCATTTTCAATACCACATCAGATGAATGTCATTTTCAATACCACATCAGATATAAATTATTTACAATTTCCAATTATTGCAACAATTAAATATCTCCATTCAATTCCGCAGTGCCATAAAACTATTATGAAGCATACCATCACATCAAATTTTTTTTCAAATTTCTAAAAACCTTCGAAAGCAAATAATCATAAAAGACAAAAAATAACATTAAAATAACCAAAAAAAAGTAAAAACCATTTCAAGATAAATCAAAAAACCAAATAAAATGTAAAAAAACAAAAAAAAAAAATATCTAAACAACGTTAATAAAACAAAAAAACAAACTGAAAAAAGTCTCTAAATACTTCATTTTCATATAGCCATAATTCTTTTCAATTTTGCATACAGCCTGAAGATATCTGATATAATTTTGCATATAGTTAGCAAACATCTGATAAAAAAAACAATAAAATATATGAAAATTTTTTCTTCAAATATCTAATATAAGAAAAGAATATTGATTATTTTTTTTGATTTTATTTTGCAAAATTTCATATTAATAGCACTTTCAATGGAACATTACTAGTATTTTTACTACTGTTAAAATCGATGCCTTTGCAGTTGTTACGTTAAAAAACAAATTGTTCAGTACAATAATAATATTATTGTTAAATTGTAGTTCCAACTTTGCAATATTAAGTTTCGGAAAACTTTTTTATATTTCAGTAACTCAAAAATGTGTGAAAAGGAATTATAAAATCTATAAGAAGTAGAAGTAAGAATAGAAGGAAGCTCAAAAATTGAATGTTTGTAATGGATGTTTCGATGAATTAATCGCGGGATCACTAATTATAGTAAGGCATCAGACTCAATCATTTTCAATATATCTTAATCAACCGTTTTGAAAATATATGAAATTATCGACGAGCACAATAAAAAATTTTCTTGTGATATTCCGAGAGTTGGCAAACACAAGTGATATATTTCCAATACTGAAGATAATGTTAATAAAATAGTTTAAATTTAAAGAAAATAAGGATTTGAATCAAATCATAATTTAACAAAGAAAAAAGAAAATTTGGCTACATTTCACCACTAAGAATTCTATGATGCTCAGGAAAAAACCTTCCAATGTTTCCTTACTAAAATTTATGGCAAAAATATCGGAGAATCGATAATAGAAGCTAATACCAATATTATTGTCGATCACAATAATCTGTTGTCAGCGAAATTATCATAATAATTTGTCTAATAAAATATAAAGAAACAAGAGAAAATAAAAAGGAAAAATATAAAAGAAAAAAATATGGTAGTTTCCAGTAGGTCAAACGATTGAATGAATGATTAAGTAAACAATTATCATCATCATTATTTCATATTATCAAATTTTCCTTTATCGCTAAATTGCTTAGGAACAAGTTGCATATCATACTCTTACTATTAACTTTCTTCTTAATCCTACAAGAGAAATTGAACTTATCAAAAAAGTTGAAAATCATAAAGTATTTTTACCACTATGAACTGCTATTAATTTAGAGTTTTAAATGAATAGAAAATTGATAGAAACATTTGTACTAGAATATTTGATAGAGCATAGGTATGATAAAATGATCAAAGAATTTTTGTATTGTATAAATATTTTGATATAATCAAGTTTTTGATCTTTGTACTACTGAGTTGTCATATTATAAATTGTGCTATACTATAATGACATGAGAAAAAGTAAACAAACTACTTTAACGCTATGTCAACATGTTTTAAATTGTACTATTGTTGACAAGCAAAAGACAAACTGCTTTCTAAAAAAATTAATATGCCATAAAATAAATTTATTTTGCGTTAAAAATTTGTGCTAGGGTTGAAATGTAATAAACAAATTCCCACTACAAAGAACTAGGACCAATCAGAACATTCACGAAAAAGAGAACGATCGGGATGGTCAATCTATCGCTCCAAGAAATTCTTCAAGAAGATATCAGGATGATATCAGGATCTATTCTTCGATAAGCAACGAAGAAGAACAATCTAAATCAACTCTACTTGCAGAACTATTTATTATATAACGCTAAGTAACGGAAGAGTTTGGAATAAAATCCCACAAAATTATAATTTAATTTGCAAAATAAACAAAACTTTCAATACAAAATTTCTCTTCATTCTCATCTTTATCTTTGTACTTTCTTTCTAAAAGCATCAATCGTGATGTAAAATAGTTAGGTATCCTTCAAAAAATTAACTTTCCATTTTAATATATATCTAAGATTTCGACGAGAAATTGATAGCAAAGAGATCTTTATCATTATCACTGCTTGTTAATAATTATTAGCAATTTTAACTTAGTTCTACACAAAGAACACCATTTATTATTTTGAATGACTCGGATTCCTTTCCGATCTTAATTAGTTAGAAGAAATTTCATGAAAAAATTACCGTAAAATCTTCGTCAGGCCAATTATCTGAAACTAAAAAGCAATCAAGGCCTGCTAAAGACCACATGTTTATGATCATATCAAAAAATTTCTATTTCCTTCATTAAAGTGAAAGTCACAAACAAACAAACTCTCAGAAATTTTTTGATTTTATTTGGAAATAAAAAACTAAAGTTGGAAAATCAATAATTTTTCAATTTTTTAAGGATAGAATCTTCACAGTTCAATTAGTTTTTAACCCACAAGTTGATTTATTTTACTTTTATCCTTCATTCATGACAATATAACGCATTCGAGACTTGAAAAGAAGTAATAGTGCACTTAAATTACTTTGACTAACTTATTGCTTATTTATCAAAATACTATTACAATATTCTATCTATTATTTAAAACATTTTTCATTTACTATCTCATTAAGATGAGCCAAAAAGCATAATACAATCATCAGTATTTTGCTTCCATAATCAATTGATAATACGTAAATCAGATTAACGCTGCTGCTGTGATATATTATATTATTAACACCCTGTGTAACTTAACCTTTTTTTGTTCAATTTCTCGACATAATAATCTGATTTCAACTATCGAATATATTATACAGAGACAATACAGAGCTATTCTTCGTTATAACGGAATCAGGAAGAATCATTGTTGTGAATCTCACTTAAAATGACTGTAAATACTGTCATCACTGAAAAAGCTATCAGGTATGAGTGTTTTCCTTTTTTAATTCATTTCTTTTGATTAATAAAATTAAGGAAGTTTTATTTGACAATGGGATAGAATACATAGGTATAGTATAATTTATGTTCAGCAAGATTTCTACAACATTACCTTTGCTTGGATATTCATTTTCCCGACATAATTGCTTATTATAATATTTTTATTTATCTATTTCCGGTATCACCTAGTATTTTAATTCTTCCATTTATTTCAGTTGAATAGAGGAAAATAGAGTATGCAACAATTTTTCCTTTTATAAGCTTGTTTTAATTTTCTGAAAAATGTGACAAAGGTAGGGCTGCGAAAGTTTATTAGTTCAGGATCCAACGATGTCAAACAATCGTTGCAGAGAGTTTAATAATAATAAAATATCTTATTTTTTTATAAATATATTAATTCTCAAGTTAGTAATTGATTTCAATTTTTCATCAAATTTTAGCTATCCAAAAGAAATTCCAAGTTTGGACGAAGGAAAAACACCGTGGGGATCAATTTGGATTTGCAATGCTGTATGCTTCATGACAGGTATACAGTGCTCAATATTTTTTACATCCATGTGGCCTTATCTGAATGGAGTTAGTTTTTAAAGATTAAAAATTATTTAACTTTTAATTTAAGTCAGAATTTTCATTTATTATTATAACTGAAACCATTGGTAAGACGACAAAATAAAATATATAATTTACTAAAAATTGTTTCATTTAGTTAGCAAAAAATAAATATTTTTAAGTTGACCAGCGAATAAAATAATGAGAAAATAAACATTACTCAAACAATTTTTATGTTATCGAAAGTTTCATAGTTTAATATTTTGAAAATATAAAAAATTTTGCAGTTAGATTCCTCAGCTAATTTGGAATTTTTTGGTTGGACTACTGCTTCATATTCGATTGGTACAACAATTTCCACTATCCTTTTTGGCTTCTGGAATCAAAAGACAGTGTCAACTAAATACCCAGCTGGCTTTGGTAATTTGATGATGGCTGTCGGCAATTTGCTATATGGTCTTCTTCCAACCATTGGTGCTAAAAAGTGGTTTATGCTCTTGGCGCGCTTTATTGTTGGCCTTGGTGCAGGTCATTTGTTTCTGATATCATTACTAAGCACTAAATCACAAATTTTTATAAAACAAACAATATATACGCTACGAAATGATCCAATTAATTTTTAAACTTGGAATCTTCGAAGATTGCTGAATGCTTGAAATTTTCAATCTACATATTATGGTTGCAGTAATTAAGATTAATAGTTTCACTTTCCTGATATTTGATTCGTTGCTCATTGGTTTTGAAATTGAGATCATAAAATAAAAAAAAAATTTTGTGTTTGGTTGAAAAAGAAGAAATATTTCCAGGTCATTTGTGTGTGCTGCGAACATATGCAGCTATGGCGAGTGTACCCCGTGATCGTACCAAAGTCTTATCTGTTATCATTGGATCTTTTGTATTTGGTTTATCAATTGGACCAGCATTGCAAGTACATAAAATTTGCATTGAAAAAATTCTAAATTGCATCAAATCACGGCTTACTTTTAGTATTTTTATTTACATGTTTTTACTTTTAAAGTTTAAATTTTTTATTGAGTAGTTGGTACGAATAACATACGAATAACTATTAAAAACTTAAAGATTAATGGATTTACATGTTTTATAATAGCAATACAAATATAGGCCTTATTTACTCCTCTTGGCCGCAATGGATTTCAAATTAGTATGATTATTATAAATATGTACACATTGCCAGCATTTGTAATAGTTATCATATCACTCATATCGATCATTTTGCTTTGGACTGTTTTTACCGAGAAATATTCCGGAATTTTACGGTCTGATAAATCCGGTATTTATTATTGCACCTTCAAAATAAAATTTGGACAAAAGAGTGTATAGGCAAATCTGTTTTTGCGAACTTTCAAATCTTTACATCACGTCCTAAAACTACCCATATTCACGAGATAAGCCAAAGAATAAGTAATAAAATATATTATAAATAATAACTTAATATCATGAATAATAATTATAGAAAAGTCATTGGGTATAGTGATACCAAAGTTTGATCGACTCGCTGCCGCAATTTGTATTTACTTATGGTTTACGATGCAAAGCATTGCTACAAACATTGAAGTGTTAGTAATCATTTTCGAATTCTTTTGAATAACCTTCTCTTCTTTATATTCTCGATATAATGAAATATCTATTCAGGATGGCACCTCCTCTTACAATAGCAATGTATAATTGGAGCGACCATCAGGCAGTACTCTATAATGGTATTATTCAGTCCATTAGTTGTGCTATTAATGTTATGTGTTATTTTATAATTGGTTTCACATCTTTGCAGCATTGGTAAGTTAAATTTGTTCCAAAGGAAAGCAAATGACAGAATTTCCAGAAATGCTCAAAGTTGAAATAACCTTTTGAAACCGATTTTAATTGAAAACTACTTAAAGATTCTAAAAGCTTAAAAATCTTCAGTGATAAAAGATCGATGATATTATTTGGTTTAGCTTGCTTTGTTACTTATCATATCATTAATCTCCCATGGTCTTTTTATCCAGAACACCTAGATTTCATGGAAACTGGTACGTAAGTTACTAAGAAACTTTTTGAAAATGCCATTTGGAAAAGAATTTCGCTTCGTTAATTTTGAAAAGAAACATAGTCGTTCAAAGATGTCATCCGTCTGGATGCATTGATTCGACTCTCAGTAATTTGTGCAATACGAGATTTCATTGTTCCTTCACCATTTACTTAACACCGGTTCATTCAATAATATGAATGTAAGAAAAAAGGTGAGATAAGTTAGATAATATCGATTTTACTTACAGTTTCCAATAATTCAGCGATCGAGGATACGACTTATAGTGGCGGATGTTTTCAGCGATATCAATGGTGTCAGCACACAACTCGAGTACCTTTTTTCCTGTACAGTTTTACAGTTACAGTTCTTTTTGGACTAGCCTTTCCATTCATAGCTTCACCTGTCGGTACACTTTATTCTCAAATACTCGGACCGAGAAGTCAGGTCAGTATAGTTAAGAACTTGGCGGAAAATAAAAGAGAAATAAACTTTCAATTGGTTCATTTTCTTTTCTTTGAATTCGTTGTATGTTTGCTTATCAGTAAATTATGATAGATGTTCAGGGCTTAATGCAAGGTATATTTGAATTCTTTGGCAGCTCAGCTCGATTCCTTGGACCAATCATTTCTACGTATGTTATTATAATCAGAATAAATTAAAAATCTTTGAAATCTAATAGAAAGAATTTTGAAGTGACTCTTAAATCTTTCGAAATTTTTGTAGCATCATCGCATACATATGTTGGTAATGTGAATATTTCCTTGTTACAACTATCTATTCATGATTTATAATCATATTCAACTTTGCTAAATTGCACATGGATTTTACTTAACTAATCGGACTTAAATTCCTAATTATAGAAATTAAATATTATTATTAAACATTCATTTCATAAGTCTAGATAAATGCCAAACTGAGGATGATATTAAACACTAATATTTTGAATATGATTAGCTGTATATGGGAACTTCATTGTTATTCTCTTGTGATAATAATATCTAATCTTTGATCTTTTTTTCCTTTTTCTCATATTTTATAAAGAGTTTTCATATGTAAACATTTTTTAAAATTTTAAATAATTTCTATCCAAATTAATTAGCCATTAATTTCAAAGTTAATGACAAATATATATATATATATTTACAACACATAATTACTGCAGGACTTTATTCGAGAAATCTGGCTATTTATGGCCAATGATAATACAATTAACGTTATTGATCGTTGGTATTATTATAAGTATTATCTTTCGACATCGGCTATTTCCATTACGTTTGAAACCTGAAATTGGTGTTCCCACAAAATACAAATTTGGCACATTTTATCGACTTTAAACGATGAAAATTGCTTCTTTGAGAAGGTAATCATATGATGTGCTTCGAATGAATGAACATATATGCTACTGTTTACGATGAGAAATAAAAATTGGATCAGTTCATTGACAAGCATCAATAACAGAATCTTATACCTTACAATCATGAGAAAGCATTCAATATATATACTTGTAGTCTATCTGATTAATCTGCTAAAGTATCCAGAAAAAAATCAATCAATTTTTCAATAAAACAGTCATCTCGCATATATGACTGCATAGGTGTAGATTTTTAGGATACGGAGATATGATTTACCGATTTAGAAAATGATAATTTGATAAGGAAAATCCAATCTTTTACCAGCTAATTAATAATTTTAGAAGTCTCTAAAGAAGGCAGACTGAGAAAGAGGCGTACTGATGTAATATGGCAAATAAATATTCAAATGGTAGAGACTATAAGTTTAAAAATTATTTAAAAATAGCCATTCCTTCTTTCTAATTTCTTTCAAAATGGTAATTTTTCACAGAAAAATATCAGCATCATATTGGAAATCAACCTTCTGATGTTTGGACAGTATTTTATTGGTATTATTCTCATTACGATCATTAAAATTTCTGCTATAATCCATCTCGTATATGTAAGTAGCTGATTTTGCTAATTTCTTTTTTGTGAATTTCCTGGAATGAAAAATTTTTCTACAACTCTGTAAAAATGCAGCGCTAAAAAAATGTTGGAATGGAAGCTCAAGCAAAATAAATCCTATAAGTGTATAAAGGTATTTAGCAGAATAAATTTTTTTGTTCAATTTAATTTTTCGTTAATTTTAGTTCAACTGAGCTGGAATATTTCATTCTTTTTAATAGAAATACGTTATTTGCAAAATATATTACATTTGATATAGGAAATAATCCTACTTTAGACTACGAATTAAATGGTTTTCTATTTTCAGCATTTAAATATTAGTTTCTTAGCATAAATCAACCTTTTAATCATCTTGATGACACAGATCAGAAGATGCAGAATTGGACATTCTGTTAATATTCAATTAACCTGCTAGCCTGTTTTTTTTTCTACTTTCTGACTTGCTCAGTCCTCCATTTTTTGAAAAAAAAATTTTTTTGCTGTCTTTTGGAGAACCATCGAATGAGCGAATAGGATTTCAAGCCTTGTCGACCGAATTCGAATGCATGAATTTTCTGGGGATAAAAGTGCGTTTCATTGTACTTAAGAAGTAAAACAGTGGAAATCCAAAAAACAATTTCAATTTGAGTTTATTTAATTGTAACTTAAAAAAGTTCTAGCCTCATCGTCAAATTACATCAAAATAGGCATGAAGTAATTGAAAAACATGAAACAAAAGCAGAAGTATTTTAGTGTAATTTATAAACAAACCATTATGCTATGAAATGTCTGCAATGATTTATCATCGTTATCTAATTATAATCCTACTGCTTAAGATTCTTCTCGAATCTCCAAGATCTTTTTTCTGATGTATTCTTTTTTATATTACATTGTTTTGATAAATATTTATTATAATCTTTATCAAAACTACTAGTGAATCCTTGAATTTTATGAATATTATAATTTGAAGCATTTTTTAATAAGTTTTCGAATTTTTTATGTAATTGTGAGAAATATTACTATTTATTCTGGAACTCATTTATATGAATTTATATGAATTGTCGGCGTATTTTCTTTTTAATAGGTTATTAATAAGCCATGAGAGTAATTTTGCTATGTGATAACGTATTTCCGTTATGAATATTGCAGCTGTCATTATCACTTTCTTATCTTTTTTATAAACGTCAATGCTATCATGCCAAATGTTTCGGAAATTTTTCTTTTTTGAATTCTTAGTGACATGTGTCATACTTTCTCGTAAGATCAAATGAGTGATGGATCAGAATTCTATTTTTAATTATAATGAGATAAAATAATAAAAAAAAGAAAATACTGCGAAAAAAATGCCATTACAAAAGTTATAAGTCAATATCGGGATTCAAAAATATAATTCAAACTTCTTCTTAAGATTGCAATGAAGAAAATACATCATATGTATTCAACTTCCAGGTCTTTGCAATAAATAGCAAATATTTAGCCATGAATATTTCTTCAGCTAATATCTAGCCATGAATATTTCTTAAGCTAATATCTAGCCATGAATATTTCTTAAGCTAATATCTAGCCATGAACATTTCTTAAGCTAATATTTAGCAATGAACATTTCTTACTGCTCAAAAAGTTCTTAAATTTTCGGTCAACATTCTAAAAATGTTCTAACTGCACTTCTGATATTGCATCTCGAACTTATAATGTTGAAGTATAATGAAATGTTTCAACTTTTGATACACATAAAGATGATGGTTATAGCGAGAAATAGGAATGAGTTTGGTTTAAGAGACCGAGACGTTGAATAAGCATTGCATCCATCTCTGTAACAACAGTAATTCTTCTCCGAATCATCGTTTGCAGTATTGTAAAATGGCGACATATCATCGATCTCTTCAGTCTGCTAATGAATTTTCATATTTAGACTCAACTGTTTAAAAAGCCATCAACTTTGACCTAATTATATACCAGATAAGATAGAAGAAATCGTGTTTTCGATTTATATCCCCGTACTATTGATTTTTAGATGCAAACATCCTAGGATCTATATAGATGTGAGTGAAATTCTAATTCTGAAATGTAAAAAGGATCAAGCAATACGTTGCTAATATAAGATATAAGGCTTAGTGGAACATATAATCAATTTATCATCCTAATCAAAAAAATCCACCTCTGTAGTGCACTTTCTTATTGAGCAGTAGAATGAAGAGAAGTTATTTACCCGACTGATTGTTTTCATGCAGGCTACTGCGGTTGGATGACATTCTTCGAATGGAATGTCAACAATACCGTTATTAGGAACAGGTCCGCTCTGTAAACTAATTTATTGTCCTTTTTTTATTGAAATTTATAAAAAAAATAAACTCACAAAGGGAAGGAAGTTCAGAAATCATTGTTCCCTTTTTGTGGTTTCACTTTGTCCTTTCGACTCGATATTTTTAGACGGGAAGAATGGAACTTACAACATAACATTTTAAAGCAGTAGACAGTGAAATTATTGTATAGAATAGTAAAAGTGTAGATCGCAGCCCGCAATCTCGAATGCAGGATGCAAGCGTTCTATATGTGCACATAATGAAATTCCTCAAATTGGTTATTGGCGATGAAACATGATCGAAAAAGTAACACACATGTTCGTAGCTTCAATTCCTGTAGTAATCTTAACAAACAGCAGAAATAACTGATTTAAGCTTTGACATAAAGTCTTGCACAGTCAAATAATAATGACTTTATGAACAGCAGAAAATTAGCAAACTATAATTTCTGAAACTAATGTCAAATATTTAATTTGAAGAACCAAAATTGCGCTAATTTAAGAGGAATATTTAATATAAGGTATTATTCGATACATAGAGAGGACATAGAAAAAAAAAAAATAAAATGTTCATTGTCGTAAAAATTCTCGTAAAAAATTGTAAGATTAATCAATCACGCAACTAAGATTTTTTCATGGTGAGAGAGAGAGTAAAGAACATTGCTAGAACGAGACAAGCTTAAATTATAAGGAACTGATAAGTTGAGAAAAACAATATAATTATCTTTCATTCCACTTTTATTCTATAGCGTCACCCGCAGAGTTACCTACGTTACGAAGGGCAATACTTTTAGCTATACGCAATTTCAACTTAAATAAGACTTCACTCTTATTAACCAATATTCTGATATTTTCATTTAGAACTTTATTTTTCATTTCATCGTAAATCTTTTCAATAATTTGCTACTGAAAACAAGAAAGCATTATAACGTTTTGCATAGAACTTTCAAAATTGAATTTCTTACTCATGTTCGACAATTACCTTACGCTGCTACTCAATTTTGAGCGATTTCTGAAAGTTTTGCGAATCTTTTTTTTTTTTTAATATACATTATCGAAAAGGGAGTCTTATTAAACATATAAGAATGAAGATATGAAACTAACATCAAAAATTATAAAGGACTTCGCATCTTACATTTCCTTTGAAGAAAAAAATTTTTTACTTCGGTAAATTCTCTTGAAAAACATTCAATTTTCTGCAAACATCACACTTTTGTTTCAAGAAATTCATTTGTGCAGGATGCCATCTTTTAACCTTCCATATGTTGAATACCATATTGATAAAAATTAAAGCAAGTTTTAATGCAGCAGTGATAAATGAGTCAAAATCAACTGTTCTTTTAACGTCAGTCTCACGTTATTGCATAAATACATATATATATATATATCACAGAGTGACGTAATTTGATATCAGTGAAATCAGCGAGAAAATCTGTGAATAAAGAAAGAAGTAAACGAAAGAATATTTACACAAAACAATGAATAATCATCCATTTGAAAAGAATTGATAATATGTCTTCACAAACAAATTGATGTTCCATTCTCCAACAAAATTATATTCCGATGATAAAACTGAAAGACTCCTCATTAACAAAAAATTAGTGGAATTAAAATGTTAGCATCGCATATCCAAAGCTGCAAAAACAAAATAGACATTGATAACTTTGATGCTACAGCAACAAAGCTCAATCAGTAGAAATAATCAGTAATAATGAGATAACATACGAATTTCCTAATGACAAAGAGCTTTTCAGAAATTAATTTGTTTCCAAATAAATTACAAAATATTGGATGATTAGTCTTATCAGTGAGTGAATCAAAAAATTTGACTGATATATTTAAATTGAAAGAGATCTGTTAATAATATAATAAAATAAGCAATAATTTCGGCGAATGCTGTTTATTATCCTGAATATTTAACTAAATTATGAGCACTTTCTAAATATGCAGGATCACATATATTTAATAATCCTAGTATCTATAAACTTCGGAGCTATTAAAAGAAGCTCGCTCGCAAAAATCAGGCCATTGTTTAATATATCACTTATAGATATATCTCACGTCAATTGAAATATATCGAGTGCAATAATTAAAAACAACCTTCCATTATTCATCATACTTGTGTAAATCCAGCTTTATCATCAATTGATTGCTTCTGCTGTTGTTGATCACCGGGTTGCATTTGCTTACAATATTGTAGCAAAATCCTTTGATAATACTCACGTGGCGTCAGTGTCCTCGCTGTACTACATTTGCTCGTATTTAGATCCAATGATTCCATACTCGCTAAAACACGTTCCGATACAAGAGAGAGCGTACGTGGTTGCTCAATCCATTTAAAATAATAAATGTCAGGTGGGACGTATGGACGGCCATCTGAAAGTATTCTAGCATCAATTCTTGATCAGTTATCCTAGTTTGAGAAACTGAAATGTTAGTAATTGAAAAAATAAACGAGAAAAAAAAAATGATAGCTATGTTAAATTTAATTACTCATATATATCTTTGATCTGATATAGATATATATATAGGTAAAGTAGAGATGAGTTGTGATAAAAAGTACTGCATAAACAATAATCTAAAGCATCGACGAAAAAAAAAGAAAAACTGAACCTTTTCACACTAATGAAAAGAAATTTCGAGGCTGCAATTATATGAGTATTTATTACATAGTTTATCTCTGAAAAATTTTAGAAAAAAATTACCAATCCAATTTAAATCAGGTTGCCTGCCGTTAATTAAACATTCAAATAAATAGTCTTCAGGCAATTGAGCTAATTTATTGATCTGATCCGCAGTAAGGCCATATTTCTTTTGGAGAAAGGCTATATAACTGAATACCTGAAAACGACTGTTTATGGCAGAATAATGACTTCAGATTTCATTTTCACATCCTTTACCATAACATAAGTGTTTTTTAAAATGGACTGGAATGGTAGTTTAATATAGCACTACGAAATGAAACTTAGCATTCAAAATGTTTTATTCTTATCAGCCAACTGTAATTATGAAAAGAGAAACGGAACTAATTTGACTAAAGTCTTTAAATCTATCCATCGAATAAACTTATTGCTAAGATTTTCAAGAGCAAAGAAAATAAGTGCTTAGGACAGGGATATTTTGATAGGAAGAAGGATAAGAATAACTGACTTCTCCAAGATGTATGACTTTATCGCCGATCGTCATAAAACTGCGTCCCAAACTTCGACCATAAAAATGAATATCACGAATGTATTCGCTTCCCACTAAGTCTACAATTTTTTCATCAAGCAATTATTATAATTCGTCATTTCCTAAAAACAATAAGGCCAAGTGCAAAGAAAAACAAAGAAAAGTTACCGATACACATCGTTGTAATGATAAGACCAACAAGGATATACATGAGCGTTGCTGGCAGGAAGTCTGAATTCTGAGGTACGATATCTCCAAAACCTTCAACTTTTTTATCGAAAACATTATGAATTTATAATAGACAGCTGGTTTTTTGGACTTTGCAAGTGATTTTATGTGACTTCCGGTCATTGGTCAGTTAACAATTGTACATCTGACGACAAATAAATATTATTTGCATTTTAAAATCATAAGTAAGCAGAATTCCAGTAAAAAAAATTAAAATGAAGACTAAAAATTTTTCTGGTTTAGTAAGAGAAAAATTTGGACAAGGAGATATGACAAACCAATAGTTGTTACAGTAACGAAACAGAAATAAAAAGATTCCATAAATGTCCAGTTTTCCCAAAGCTGCATAAGACATGCACCACTAGCTGTATAACCTATAATTTTTTGATACGTGAGGAAAAACGAAGTTTTAAATTTCAATTTTATCACCTTTATCATTGCATTTTTGAAAAAAATTGAACTTGATTTGAAAAGTCCAAAATAAACAACCAATCATGATGACGAGCACGAACAATACTGAAATCCGTCTACTCTGATATGATTCACATTTTTCTAATTCATCTGCTCTTGCTTGTGTATCTTCGGAAAATGTTTTCTCGCTTTCCTGTGTATGAATTTCTGATATATCTGCAAAATTTATGTAAATCAGACCAATGCTAAGCTAAACCATTATGCAGTTTTCAAATGACACTAATGAACAATTAATCGTAATTATCCTGCAAATGTGTTTGAAGTAGTACTTTTTTACTAATTTCACACCAATTAACTTGTCATCAGTTCTATTTTTGCAGATGGGTTCCCAGAACGATACAATTTACATAATTGTCTTAATGGTCGTTACTTAATCATTTCATTGTCGGAAAACCGATAGAATTTATTATTTTAAATGCTTAAAATATTTCTAATGATTCATCCTTTATGTTAATGTATGTTTTTAAAATTATTCCTTAAGAAGCTATTGTAACGTTCTATGTAATCTACATCATCACGGATCCAGGTCTGAACTTTATTTTCGAAGCTATTAGCAGATTTTATAACTTTGACAGTTAGCTTATAATGATAATTACTTAAATCATCCAACAAATCATTAATCAAGCTACGATCCCAATAAGAAGAATGACTCTTCATCTTAATGGCAATTGTTCTAATCAGATCAAAAAGATATTTTTCCCAACCAATTCCCATTTTATCCTTGTATCTAAAAATATCTACTTTCCCACGGTAATCTTCTTACCCAATCTTGTTATAACGTTTATACTGTAATTTAACCCTGTAGTTGTTTGTGTTTTTGGTGCGTAAACAGTTGATGTAAATCACTCCCACTTCTTAATATATATATAGAGCCTTCTGATAACAAAAGTATTATTATTCATTCAGTTGAGTCTCATTAGTTTTGCTGCGCTTCATACCAAAAATCAGTCGGTTTCGTCGTTTAACACAGTGGAGTTTTTCTGATTCGTTATTCTTAGTCCCATTTTTGTTAATTCTGTTTTATTATTTCATTAAATCTGTAATTCATATTCTCCGTACTCACAAAGTATAAATGATGTCATTACGAGGTAGCCTTTAAAATCTAAGCGTTTCGACAAAACCAAGGAAACGTTTTTTTTTTACGCCACATTCATCCTTAAATTCTTATTTCTATTTAAATCAAAGAAAGATTCTCTTGCAGATCATTTTCTAACAGTAAACTATCCAGAATTCACATTCCTAAGAATTTAGAATCAAAACTATTTAGTCGGTCTAAGCGGAGTCCAAAAGGAAAAAGCATTTCAAGGAGTGAATGGAATGCTGAGGTAGCATACCTTCAGATGTGCCTGCTTCTGAGATTGTGTCGATATGATTCTGTCGTCGCCGTTTTCTTTTAATATTAGCGTTATCGTTGGCGTTGTCAGAAACTATTTTCGGCTGTGTTTTTTCTTTTCTGAAAAAAAGAAAAAAAAAACGGAAAAATGAAAAAGAAATATTGCTGCCCTTCATGGAGAAGAAATAAGTTAAACATATTGAAATGATGAAACCCAATTTCTTTTCGAAATCAATACGAAATTATAGATCTATTCAACGGTCAAGATTTCAAATGATTATAATTAAGATTTCTATTCTCAGATATTTAAAAACCAATATTTTAGTGAAGATGGTGTGCTGAAATAAATAAAAAAAAGGATATTACCTGACAAAGGGAACCCATCTGTAGCAATATATGCAAAATTGTGCATATTTTTTGAATAATTCCAAACGCAGTAACTTCATCATACAGTGAATCCAAATTATACCAGCTGCAAATTCTGAAGATGAATACTTCTTGTTCAAATCACCTCTTCACTTTTAATTAAAATCAGCCTTTCCTCTTCATCCACTCATTCAATATATAACAAACTGAAAATTTAGTCTTTGTTTCAATTCGGATGTTTCTATGAAAGATCAGTAAACAATATGATTTGAAAATTCTGTTAGAATAGAGTAAAGAAGAGGAAGAAAGTAAAATTATAAAATTTGGTGTCTAGAAAAGATTTCTATTTTAAGGTTTTCTAAATTTATTGATGATTGAATCCGAATGTCCTTTTGCAAAGTTCATTGTCTAAAATAATATATTGAAAAATTATGCATGATTTTAAAATAGAATCAGCATGGATGAAAAATGATAGAATGAAAATTTAGCGATACTCGAAAGGAATCTTCCCATATCAGCAATGGTGACAAGCATTAACGGAATGCCTAACAATGCATACATAAGACATGCTACACGACCTTCATTGGTTCTCGGTACTATGTGTCCGTAACCTGAATTTAAATTGAAGCTTATCAAAGCACGTCGTTCAGTTTATTTCGAAAAAGAATGCAAAATAATAATAATCAAATTTCAGGAAAACAATACCGACTGGAAATGGCGGGAGCAAAATTCAACTTTTAAATGTGTTCCTGTATTTAAATTACCACTAAACTGGAAACGCTTAGATTAATACTGAATATAGTCATGTTATCATGTATGGATGTACCAATATAATAAATTACCATGAATATTCATTATTTAAATGATAATGATAAATCCGAATTTAAATTTATACTTATATTAAGATGCATTCTCTTTTGTTGTAGCAATTTACTTGTTTATATGATTGATATAGCCTATTATTATATTTTTCTAATGATTATTTATTCATCGTAGAAAAAAAATCATAAACGCTTTGACAAGCATTTTCATGAGGAAATAAAAATTCAACAGCAAGCCAAGCAGGAAAAGCTATGTCATCTCTCAATTAAAATTACACTAACCTAATATTCAAAGTTTCATAACTCAAGCAAAAAAATATAATCTATTATATCTTATTTTACATCAGCTTAAGTCTGCGAAGTTGAATAACAGGTTTTTGATTTGTTCGTTCTTGAAGTATTAATCTGCAATTTGATTTTACATCTTGGCATTGATTGCAGAAAAATATCATAAATGGCCTGTCACACATAAATAAAAAAAAATAAGTAAATAAATAAAAAGAGGCAAACAGAAATGTGCCTGAAATGATTTAAACTGAAAGTATAAATGTATTAATTTGATGTTTTGTTTATAGAACAGTTTTACCTATGGTTGTAATGGCAGTCCACGAGAAGAATACGCTGGAACCGAATGACCATTTCACTGGTCCAGCACCTTTGATTATATCGTCAGGTGTCATGTAATTCTTTGTGTAATCAATAAACACATCACGAATTACATCATTGATGCTGCAATCCTAATTTGAATTTTGAATTTCGAAATTAAGTTTGGTACAAAGATCCGATGGTTTTTTTCGATCAATCAAAGCAAGACAAACGACTAATTTCAAGAAAATATTAGTTCCAAGGCTTAAAATTTTTAAATTATATTGAAAATAGAATTCAGTGTTAATATATTATGCTTGCATAACTCGGTGGCATAATGAATATAATTTATAAAATGTTTGGATTTAGATCATCCATGTTAATGGTTTCTGAGAACTTCTTTCATCTGAAATCTCGGGCAACTTATTAATTTAATAACAAAATATTTGTGCAATTTAGACTTTCTTTTAATTTCTTCATTAATCCAAAGATTCTTAAAAAGAATGAAATTTGCTTGGTTCAAACTTTGCAAAAGGGTATTTTTCAAATTATTAGCAAAAAGAAGCAAATCTACAAATTTCGAAGATTATGGACTTTTAGAATTTCAAAGTGTTATTGCAAAATTTCTTTGCAATAGCTGCAAATTTCTTTAAAATGGAGTACTCCGCATTTTATTTGTATTCAGCTGTTCTTCAATAGATTTTCTAAAAAACTATTCCTTGACAATATGCAAATTAATTTTGAACTCTCAAGCATGATTTTCAATATAAAACGAGAAACGTACCCAAGATGTGCTGTTTCGGACCAGGTTTCAAATGCCACCGCTTTGGTATTGTTTCTTATATGTACTAACATCCATAAATTGTCGATAATTTTTTGTTTCAAGGCTTCAATTCGATGGGCAGTTTCGTTACGAATGTACACTTCATATGGCATTTCAAGCTGATCAGAATTATTATAACAATTTAAAGAAAAATTTGGACCGATAAATTACCAGTCCAGATTGAAAAGTAGCTAATTTTTTGCACGGCATAACTGAAGCAATGATACTTTGCTGGATAAAAATGAAAGATAGATAAACCAACATAATGGAAGATAGCTGCACCGAGAATTGTGTAGGCTGATGAAAGAAGTACAAGGCCAATATGTGGCAACACTATACGTAATTTCTGTAATATGACAATACTAATTTAAATTTATATTTGCAATTTAGCAAACCATTGATTATGAAATTAACACTATGATCCTTTTTTCGATGAGTTCTTACTGCATAATAATACAAATGTGGACAATCATATTGTGCCTAATCAGCTGATTATGGCTAACGGATAAAGTATAATTCTGAATCTCTGCGAGCAAAACATCTCAACTAAGAAACAATATTTGACAATGCTAAGAAAACAAATAAGAAAAAAAAAAATTTAACCCGTCTTATCTGACCCTCTGTGCTTTGGTCGCAAAATTAGTTGGCTTCTCTTCACCAATTTGTTCCAAGATTCCTCTTTCTACTTCTTGTGGTTGTCCTACATAATAATTCAAATGTTCGCTGCTGTAAATAAGAATTCTTTAATTTGTTTTTTGGCTTAAAATTCTGGATGAAATCATCTTGAATTATGCATATATCCGCTTTTTGGAGAGTTTTTTATAATTCAAATTACTGATTTTTATGCCTTTATCAATATAAAATGCTTACGAAGTCTGTTTTTCAGATACTCTGATAACAAAAATTGGTCTTATTGGGATTCTGCAGTCAATCATATTTTTTAGAGTCTAGTATCATTTTCAATTTTGAATTTTTTATAGGAAAATAATGGAGAGAGTTTTTATGTGTCAACATGATTTTTCGTTTGTCCTTTCTTCATTTTCTGATTAGCCTTTTTATAGAATTCGTAAATAATTAGTACCAGCAATTGCGAGCAGAGTTTCTCATCTAGCAGTTTCAAATGGAAGCGGTAATTAAAACTCAATTTTAATCAATAAATTTGAATTTAAGGACCAACTATCAGACTGAAATCATAACAACTTGCAGTTAAAAGCTCAGGCTTATCGCTCTTTCATTTTATTTTATTTTAATTTTTTTTAGCGTTGCGAAAAACGAAATAGAAATAGGTAAGATCATATCAAAACTATCATAAATTTCTTTTATGTTAGCTGCCAAAAATTCTCCGTTTAAGATTTAAGATTACGTAGTCTTTCGTTCGAAATTAGCTTAACAATTGCCAAAAATTAGAATTACTTTTCACTAAAGGATGTTTGTTAAAATAAAACATTGCATTAGTACAAGAAATTTTGAATAACTTTCTTTGCAAAATGTGTATGATGTTTATTGATCAAACAAAAACAGAAAAAAATCGGTACTTTATTTCTCAATGAAAAGTACATTCTGTTTTTCGGATTGCTTATCCGTCTTACGCGATTCGTAGGAACGGTTTCTTCCATAATTTATATGAATTCAAAGCTCCGTGAGCTTATCACTTCTATCGCTTTATTGAAGTATTTCAAATTTTCTGCTCTGTAAAGCTTCTACATCTTATTTTTTGCATTTTTTTTTTCATTTTCTCAATTATTTGTTTTCTGTGCGAATTATCAATCTAATGAATAGATGAGGAATGATAGAGAGCGAATATTGTTTATTCTAAATAATACCTTTTAAGGGTCACTCATTACAGGAGCGAATTCTCAATCTGATTTATTTAAATGAAATGTGGAATTTTATTTACACACAGCATATTAAGAAGAGCTGGGAAAAGATTTTAATTGTTTCTATTTTAATTGCCGTTTTTATTGCGTTTTATCAGTTCTATGGAATATTTTCTTTCAATAAAACTCTTTCCGCTATTTGCATTAAATATTTTGCCTCTCTTCATATTCTGTTCCCTTTTAATTTGTTCACATTGAAGAGTGACAAAATGTTTGCAAAAAGAAGATTTTTAATAAAGATTTGCAAGTTACAGAAAGATGAATGGAATGACACCAAATCCAAAGATGAAACTTCAAAAATACTATATTTTTAATTTCCAACACTTCTGATTTAACTTGAAGCTAACGTTTTCTAAAGAAGTTGCAACGATCAATTTTTGAAGAAGTTCAATTTGTGGAAAGTTAAGAGAACCTATAATCATTTCCAAGTTGAGAAAATCAAATTTAATCAGCGCATATCAATATTTTATCACTGTAATGTTCCTTAACTTTTGATTTATATGCAATTAAAGATGCCTAATATGCCTTATTTAATATTTCTTCTTCAGGCTGTACTTTGGGATCCAACCAATTAGAGAAATAATGGAAGTTCATTTTTACGAAAATATTCCGTTATGGCAACGACTACAAAACAAAAACACATCATAGATACAAGTTAAAATGGAAAGTTGTTCGATTTTCTGTGGTTTTTGGAATAACTACTCCCATGAGATGATTTGACTGAACTAACATCTGATTCAAGCCATTCTTGGAATAACGACCAAAAAGTCGCTTCCTTTACTGATTTTCAAACAAAGATGACAGCTTAATCCATCAGGAGTAGTGTGCAAACAAAAATGCAAGCAATCTTTGGATCCAGGAAGAACTTTTGTCTGAAATTCATCATAATCGCTTTCAAATTTCTTCTGTCAACTACAACCAAATTTTTATTTAAACACATTGATGATGCAGGTATTGTCTTAATTAGTTATTTGACTATGTACTTATTATTCAACGATTATTATAAGATTTCAAATTAGGGAGACAAAAAAGAGAACTTGAGAAAATTACAATGATGTGAACTACTGATTGCAAATTTGCATGCATTAACTTATAAAATTCTGCTTTTGAGTGCAAGTCGAAACAGCAAATTTTTAAAATCATACCTGTTTATGGACTTGTGTAAATACATCCGTTGAATATTGCAGGTTATCTAAGGATTAAAGGTATTCTCATATTTAAGTCATTTAAGCATATTAATACTATGTATTGCAATAAACTTTAGAAAAAATAAAAAATATGTCAAAAATAATTAGGATAAATTTCTTCTATGTCATCTTATGTATATCTTCTAATACAGTAGCTTCAACAAGGTAAATTCCCTGAAAAATGTAATTGGTTTTGAAAGTTTAATTAGGCATGAAGTTCCACTAAATTTAACAAACAGACAAATATAATGTGACAACATTGCTGGAATATGCCTCAGTTCTTTCAAATATCATGACAGCAAGTTTTGCAAGTTTCATTATCTAACTTTTTCCTGACATTATTATTGAAGCGCTAGCAATCTGTTAAATAAAAATTGACGTATAATGGTGACAGTGCTCAATTGACGTATAAGTGCTCATATTTTTTATTGTGAAAGAAAAAAATCTAAAATACAAACTGTTCAAAAAACAATGCATACACATTTGCTGGCTGTGAAATATGCCCATAATCATTTTGAAATGCTATATAGTTTTATAATTTCTGAATGTAACTATTATGAGAATATGATGATTGTTCTGAAATTATTGATAAATTAAATTAATTTACAGCTGCCTAAAATATAAAATAAATGATTGGGGCCTATTTATATTTAATCTCGAAGATAAAATTTTCAGAATAATATAGCTGAAGTAATCTTTAGCAGTTAGATAATGCTAAATACTATAAAAAGACAATTTAAATCTTGATATTTCTCACGAAATTTACAATATTCTAAAAACAAATTGTTCCATGAACTACCTATTAAAAGTCAGCAAAAAATATTGCCAAATACAAAATTAATAAGAATTGGTTCTGAAATTGACATTTCTGTTAAACTCTTATAATTCACATTATTTCCATTATATGTATTTTCGCCTGTAATTTTTAAAATTCCAGTGGTATTTATTAATTTTGTCTAATTTTCGTTTACCACGATAACAAATTTCTGCGGTTATCATCAGTAAGAACTTTTCAATGCAAAATAAACAGTTTGATCAGGAAAAATCCGATAAATCAATCATATGAAATATCATAAAATCATTTTAAGAAGAAATCTCGAAATAAAAATTGGAAGTTACTTTATAACTAAGAATTATATTTTCATTTTATTATTATCGGAATGACATATCGACCGTTTTTTGTTGACTTAATTAATATTAACAATCTTTTTCATCCTGTCTCAATCCATATATTTTGATTGTAAAATATTTCTGAAAATTTTCGAAAATGAAATTATAATTCTTAGTTATAAAGTAACTTCCAAACCGCTAAAAAGTGAAATTACGTAAAATTGATCTTACCTTCATACATATTTTCTAAGGAATATCAATAAAATTGCAGAAGTATAATTAACTATGCGTCATTATTTAATGGGCCATTTATATAAAATTGTATTTTGTTTTTCGAGTATTTTGAGAATGTTTATAGTTGCAATGGTGCATAATAGAATAGCTTAATAGCATAATTCAATGTTGAACTTAAAAAGAAATTTGGATTGTATAATTTATTTTTTTTTTTTGAGAATGCATCCATTTGAAATTCACATCTCATTCTAATTTGAATATCGATAATGCGGTTTAAGTTGTTCTTTTAGACTTAAAAAACTAGGAAATACAGGAAAGAAAAATACGAAATTCTACGACTGGTTTCATAAAATTTTAAATCTTTTAAGCAAGTTTTGAAATATCCTTATCATTGACAAAGTATGCAGACTATTATCATGCAAGACAATCCGCCTTTTTCAGAGATTCGCCTTTTTTAAAGATTATTTCTTGAAGTCCTTGACAGTTTTAGCTAAAATTATTTTACTTTCTTCTTATAAATATCAAAACGAAAATTCTGCTGATCAAATGACTGACATTGAATAACATATACAAATCGCTATTCTCATGATAATTTCTATTTTTCAGATACTTTTTTGTTCAACAAATTATGATTTTGAGTAATGTGTCAACAACAAAAGTAGCCAAACATAAGACACTGCACTATTAATCTTCTCTGTCAACTATTTTCTTTATTCATTCTTTCTCTATTAAAAAAAACTGCATATGATTAATATCTGTTTACCCTGGAGAGCTAATATCATCTCGATGAATAAGATAACACTGATATGTCTCAAAGTGAGGCATGCATGCATGCAAACAGAAAAAGAAAAGATTGAAACCTCACCTAATCAAACTCTCGAACTTGAAAATTATACGTGCCTTATTTGTATCACGAGCTCTTCCGATATCTTCATGTAGGAAAGTCCACTGACGAAAAAAAGGTCCACTGACGTAAAACCCAATTTCTCATTTGGATAAATATTTCGCAAGAAAAATATATCTTTATCTTCAAAAACGCAGCTTTGAATAGGCTTCATTTGATTAGACGTCAACAAGCCATCAGATTTTTTTCTATTCTTTCTTCTGCTCTAAAAAAGGAAAGGAGATAGTGATATTTAAAGAAGAACGGAGGGATGAAGATACAGGAAAGAAATAAACATTTTTCAAATTTTGGGAAGGCTTTTATATTTTCCATTTAGCCAAGAAAACAAGTGTTACCCGAAAAAATTTTTGAGTTCCCAATGGAAAGTACTGATTCCTTAATTATTATCTGCTTAAAAGTGTGAATTTAATTAAAAATCGGTATCTCCTTGACACTCCAATTTCATAGATATAACACTTACTGTGTTTTTTTTTTTTTTTTTTTCAATATTTAACTACTAAATTGATCACTAATAATTTCATAATGATTAGATTTGGAAGATATCGCAGCCAAATATATTTTGATTATATACTTTATTACTTAAATAATTTAGATTGCTACAATGGCAATAATAATAATAATAATAATAAAACTAAGCTGATATCTTGTTAGTGACATAGAATGGAAAATTCATTCAAAAAATCGAAATAATTGATTATACGTAATACCACGCGTGGATGATATTTATATTTATGTCTGCCCTCATTTTTTAAATGTCTTTTTATTTTACTAAGTGCTTTATTGATGCTTATGAATAATGAATCAAGAATATCCAGGACACTGAGAAATTTCAAAAATATTCTTCATGATCGTAATAGTGCTCCCTAACAAGTCATTCGGCATATCTTCAAAACATGTAATTAAATTGAGTAAAATTATTAGTATGCAAATAAAAACTTTTAATCTTAAATCTCTGAAAATGAAACAATCTCGCATTAATGTTTGAAGATAATTTATCCCTTCACCTCCTTATCGGGAATAATTCTCGGGATAATTCTATCTCTGAACTCGTTATCTGGAACAAGGTAGCAATATAATATTCCACTCATTTTCGTGCTTATATTGGTTAAAGATATTGATAAAAATAATAAGAAACTATTGAGAATTTCATGAATTACATGATAGCGATTAATTTTACGATAAAAAATTTTGGAAAACAATAATTTCAGTAGAGATAATTGTTGACGCAATCTAGTTCTCAATAGAAATGAAATATATTTCTGTAAAGATCCAAGATTTAATTTTTCTCCAATCAAATTAATGAAATGATATCTTTAAATACATTCGAAAATGATGAAAGAAAAAACTACAAGAGCTTAGCAAGATTATTTCTGCAACAAAGGTCAAGCTTTAATGCCATTCCCATCTTAAGTTCGTCGAGTCTTAACTGTGAATAATAATAATAATCACAATTACGATATTTCTCTTCCTCCAGAAATCTTATGTTCGCTTTTATTTTTAGCTCAGCCTTAATTGATTCTAAAACATGAAATTTCAATTTTCTGAATTAATAAAGTGAGATGTATTATTTCATTATCTCAATTCTCAGTTAAATAATTAAAAGTTTTGGTAATAGGAACTAACAAAATAGAAATGCATCGCATTTACATTTCGGATGAAATATTTTTATTTATGGCAAGAAAAATAAGCGAGAAGAATGAAATTGAAATTGGGATAATGAATGATGAATGATATAATGGCTAACTGACAGTTTTGATGAGAGAAAATGATATCTAAGAATGGATGAGTATTATTTCGATAAAACTGAAAAAAAAGAAAGAAAAAGGGGAATTTGTGCTATCATGAAGAGCTATCACTATGCTTCCAATAAACGACTTTTATGACTCAAAAGATTCATTTTCAAAAAGCAGCTAAGAATATTTTAAAGAATTCAAAAATCTTCTCAAACTCTAACAAAAAATTAAAGTAAAGATATCGACAAAATTAGTCCTTAATTTGAAGGATATCATTTATAAAGTTAAAATGATCACATTTACTTGGAAAGACAAGTTACTGGACTTCTAACTTCGATCAATTTTTGAGTTGCTTTGAAAATAAAGAAATGAATAAGTTAAAAATAAGGAAAACAAGAAATGCAGAATGTTGGACATGCATGAATTGAAATAAAAATGGATTCAAAATTATTATTGAAAATTCTTGAGAAAAATTTCCTAAAAATTTGATAATTTATTTATCTCGATGTAATAATGTTTGACAATTTCATTTGTATTTCCTCTGTATTTAATAAATTTTGGAAGGTTTCCCACTTAATATTTATATTGGAATTGATAGTCCAAAGAAACTTATAGAGAGATTTTTTTCGAAGTTCATTTCTTTTAATTTATCACACATCATTCTCACAAAGACTTAATTTTTCGTACCTTAATTCAGTAATATCCGGTAAATTACATGGTTTGCTCGATAGCCGTTGGGAAGCAGTAGATGAATACGACAGATAATGCATAGAATAAAATTAAATAGGATGTAGCAATTAGTTTATGATACTGTGCTCAAACAATCCTCAATTTGCAAATCACGGGTTTTCAAATACGTTTGCGAGAATAATTATGGAACATATGTTTGATACATTTATCTGGAACACGATGGAAATATCAATAAGAGTATCTTATCTGAACTGCTATTGTATCCAAAAAAACAGAAAAAATGCGGTCCAAAATTTTTCTACTGTTCTGCTGTCACCATTAACAGAATGCTATATGTTAAACACCGATAATTAGTCATATTGATATCATGATAACATAATATCAGCATTTTATTGGCAAATATGATTGCTTTCTCTGCTGTACATTTCAACGCTTTTTCCTATTTTGGCATTATAAATATATCAGATGGGTCATTCATCTCACTTCAAAACCATACTATTATTTATTTGTTTCTGCAATATCAGAATTGATCAAGACAATGAAGAAGTCAATAAAATTTCATTTAATCAATAAAATTGAATATTGGTTTTGCCCAAATGATGTGATCCATATCCCTGAGCAAATCAGAATTAAAGTTCGACTGTAATGCTCACAATATACTGATCACTAATGATAATTAAGTAAATGATTTATAAAAAAGAAATTAATAATTACTTTTTTTAAACACATGAAAATTTGAACCGAGACGACTAATTTATGAATAGAATTGATTAGTACAACAATCAAGGATAATCAGAAGATCTTCCTATCTTTATGAATAATAGTGGCAAGTAGCACTAATTTTCAAGCAACCTTACTGCTACTCCTTCAAGCATAAGTCAATAAACTTTTTTGCACTTGGGCGTGTCTCGAGTCTTTTACTAAAATACATTTTTTCAGAAATTTTCCAAAATATTCGATGTTAAAACTTTTAGATTACCGATATTACCAAATGTTAATTATTCTGCGCATATTTGTGGATTCCTCTATTATCAATTTATTCAGGTTGACACTATGATTTATTCAGGTTGACACTATTGATAAGAGAAGAACTATTAATTCTCACTGACTAATTTCATTTTATACTCACAGAAAAATCCGAAAGTTGGAGTTAATTGGATAGATCTTGTAGAAGGCATTTTGACTGTTTATCACAGCGTTTGAGTTTGACATTTTAATATTAAATTTTTTGAAGAAAATAAAGCAAAAACGTTACACTTTCACATTAACAAAATTTTCAGGAAGTAAAAGTTTTCGGAAAGTATGAATGCATTTCTTTTTAATAATATATAGGAATGGCATTTTAACATTGATAATCTTAGATATTCTATCATTAAAAAGGACAGGCTGCTTTCTAATAAAAGATTTTGATATGCAAAAAATGTCAGATAAAAAAGCATTCTGAGGAAGCTGAGAGTTGCGAAAGGAGGAGTACATTTAAAAAAAAAATGAAATGAGTTGAAAAAAATCAAAAAATTTTTCTTAAAAAGTAAAATGTATTGAATTGACGCAACTAATCACAGCCTTTTTGAGTAAGCACCAGCCAAGTAAATACCAAAATCTGATAGGTCAATAAAAGACAAGCTCGTTCATAAGTTTATTATTCTATTTCAAGTGTTAGAAAACAATTTAAAAATTCAGCGATATAACTTCAATTATTCAACAAAAAAAAGTTGATTAATAAGCATCATTTGATTAAAAATAATATCATTTGATTGGAGACAACTGAGGAAGCTTATATTGAAGCGTTACAGAAAATTGCATTCCATCACTAAATCATCCTACTATCAAGTACTTTGGAGAGGATTATTATTATCACCGAAATAAACAAAAGATAATAGAACGAATTGATAAATAGTTTTCTTAATAATTTGAATTTGAATTCCAGAAAGACAGCGCTTTAAGCTATTAGACTGAGATCATTTAGAAAATGTATAACTTGAGCTGCTTACGATAGGTGAAACTGAGCAAATTTTGTCAAGTAAAAAGTTAATTTCTAGTTGTAAAATAATGAAATAATGAAAATCAAAAATAAATCATTCTGATTAATCTTGGGATTTCAGAATTACATTAATTTATCAGAATTTCTACTGCTTAACAAATACATCGTGAATAGAACTCATTCATTTCCATTAAATCATATCCACAAATTTACGATAAATGTTTCTTAATATTTTATATGCCAAGATACTATATTCAGCCTAGTGAAGATTTATTAGGTTTAGTATAAAACTAGAATTATGAAACCGATGTTTAAATAGAATGTAAAAATGATAATTTTAATGATTTGTGAGATAATGTTTCATTTTAATCAAACACTTAGTGACATATGATGATCCAAACATTGTTTGGAGGAATCTAAGACAACAGCAAGCAATGTTATTACGGCTAAGTCCAAATATTCTACGATCAAATTTGCTACAATTCATATTAAATTCTCGAATCATTTCACAGCTTTATTAAATACTGTTTTTATCTCGCCTCCGCTTAACATGATTTACAAATATCACTATCACAATTGGAAAAGTTGCTGATCCTTCTAAAATCACAATTTAAAGATGTTCTCTTTAAAAAAATCACAATTTCACAATTTAAAGATGAAAAAAAAAATCACAAAATTGCTCGCTTTGATATTTTTCACTTTATTTCATATTCTGAAGATATCAGATATCCATTCACTCTAAAACTATTTTGCATCAAAATTTTCATCAATCAAACAATGAACAAAAGAAAAAAATTACTGGCACAATTCTTCATACTGAAATGGTATAGATAACGGAATGAGTTCTGAAAATACAGTACCCATGTAACAGTAATTTTTAAGATCTAATAGGAATGCAACACTTGGAAATTCATAAATATTTCTATTAATGATTATGAAGACTTTAAAAAGTGAAGTTAACAGTTGGGGAAAGGTGGAATTTGTTACATTTGATCTACAAATTGGATACTCTGTTTTCAAGATCTTTTTGAAAGAATCTTTGATGTTGAATGGTTTGAAAATATTTCGCGATATCATTCAAAAAAACTCTTGGAAGAATATGAATTGCATCAAACCAAATGATTAAGAGAATTAAATGATATGTGAAAGCAGGCAAAAGAATTTTAATTGTTCTCTTTTCTAAAATTAGTTTTTTTTTTATCAGATTTTAGTATAATTTAACATTCGAGTTCTTAATGTGTTTATTTTTAATATGCTTTAAACTTTGATCTCTGTAATAGGTACGATATGATTTAATCGATGCAAAAAATGATAAAGTTATTATACGAGTTGAAAAAAAATGCCAGAATATGAGAATTATATATAATCAAAGTCCATTATTTCAATGATTTCGATTTAAAGCAAAGCCGAAGTTCACGACAAAACTTATCAGTATATACTCTTCATGTACAAAAGATTTCTTGCATTCTTATCATACATTTTACTGTACAATAAAAAACATATTTTGTTATCAAAAACATATAAACCCACGAAAAAATTTATTTTAAATGATAGTAATTATATGCTGACAAAAATATATGGAAAATTTTATCATAGAACTCAAAACTTGAGTCGCAATGCAATTAAAGGAAGACAAGAAGCTTAAATTTTTTAAAATGAATTCCCAGATAATATAATAAAATCGGTTTTAGACGGCTACTGAATGATAGAACAGAAAGAATTTTCCAAATCAAGATTTTTATAAATGTACGAATAATTATAAAACTTCTTGATAATTATAAATAAATAGGTAATTGAAGATTTGAACATTTATATTTAGCTTCACATACACATGCATATTTTTATTTTGAAGTTGATATAGAAAATTTCAAACCATTTTATCAGTATCAATATCAGTATTATTATCATTTTATGAGTATTATCATATCACATAAATTACTGACACATTCGTTTAATCCTTTATCATTTCGATAATAATTTAAAATTTCAGTCAATGACAAGAATTCGAAACAATCTAAGTTCTCAAATTTTTTTTTCCCTCCAACTATCCAGCAACTGATCCGAAAATAATTCATTTGCAGCATCGATTAAACAAAGTAAACGGTTAAAGGTTTCATTTAAGTAAATGCTTAGGACAGAAGATTAAATAAAATAAGTTGCTCACTTTTTCCTTTTTGTTTTTTATTTTACCCTTTTATTTCGTTACAGTATAAGTTGATTTTATAACTCATATTGAAGTATATAACTGGTCGAGAGAAATAATGGATGTAAACATATTGGATGTAAATATTCATGTGAACTCTTCACATGAATATTTCAAATTTAAATGTATAAACATTTGAAGATTTGGATAGGGTCTCTTGGCTATGAATTAATATCAAACCTCTTGGACAATTAATTCTTTGCTTTCACGAGAAATAAATCTGAAGAAGTTAGTTGAAAAAAAAAGCCTTAAAATAACGTTTATTTGTCCACCTGTTTTGATTGCAACGTCTATTAGTAACTTGAATGACAATAATAACATCAACCTCTTTTGAATGAAGAATATAACTAACAATTTCTGCATTTGAAGACGATTGGTACGTGATGAAGTAGATGCGGTATTATTGTTTCCTCGCCGCAAAGAATATACGGAACTAAATGATCGCTTCCGCTGAGTGTGTACGTAAACGCCAGCAGTGGCTGATATGTGAATTGAAGATGGCACTTTGCAAGATGAAAAGGTCACAGCTTCGTTCACTAAAGCTGTTTGCACTCTGGAGGTCATCAGAGTTATCTGAAGCTATTGATGATGTAAGAAGAACTACCATTCAAATTTCAAGCTAAAAATTGTTTCTTGATAGAATCTCAAATCTGAATCCAAATTACAAAACTATGAATCTAGAGTTAGATTCAAGCGGATATCTAATATTAGACTCGATATTTAATGTTAAAACTAGCATCGGATTCAGCACTTTTCTTTTATGCAATTTTTTAACTTATTTTCCTTATCAGTTCTTTTTTCATTGTCTGATTTAAGGTATAATGAAGTTATCGGATTTATTTCAGTTTTAAATCAATAATCTCAGTGCATGTAATTTATCTGAATAAAAACTGATGTTATGGGGAATTCCTGAAAATTTAATTTGAAATATAAATTAATACCAAACTCCAAACTTTTTCAATTCTATCTGCGATTTGGTATTAATCGGTGTTTGATCAATTTATTTATCACCAAACTTTCCGATTGAAGAGTATATGCAAAAAATTTTTTTTATATTATTTTACACAATTATTCATGAAATATTTTCCCCAAATTTTTTTTTTGCAATCAAAAATTCATTTTGAATCTGAATTTGATGCATCTGATATGCCCGTAGGTTTTAATGCACCATCTTACAGCTATTCTCGATCATAAAAACTGCAAACGGAAATATACTGAATTTTATTCATTTTAGAATAAAAACTCTTATTTCATCCTTGTCATTTATTGTGTTAGCTATTTGTACAGACATAAGAGCTATTCTTCACATTTCATATTAAAATTTAAAGATTAAGCAATCTTTAGGATAAACGAACTAAAAATAAAACGAATTACGAAAAGATGCCATAAATTAAGTGAATAAAAAATTTACTACTTACTACTAATACTACTAATAAATTAGCACCAATATACTTGTGATATGCTGCATTTTCATAAACTAACACTTTTAGATCTTGTGAAAAAGAAAAAGATTAATTATCATATAAAGTTAAGTTTTAATGAAACATAACATGAATATAAGAATAACATGAATATAAGAATAGATTTTCTTTCCTTTTGCTACTGCTGATCGCTCTTCTCTACAGCATGCTGCATACTGCATACTGCAATGATGAATGCATTTTATTATAAAGATAAGTCTCAATGTTAATTCCATATACGGTGCATCATAGCAACCTATTTAAGCTTTCAAATCATTTCCTAGTGATAATGGAATTGTAAAATGAGAAAAAGAAATTTTATTCATTTGTTTATGTGGAAGGAATAATTAGTTTCACTTAAATTTCACACTGCCTCGTTTATCATACATCTTCTCTTCATTACACACGAATACGTAACGCTTATATACACGCACATATACACGCAAATGCATACTCATATATACACAAGTACACGCAAATATACATATGCATATAAATGTAGCAGTATGAGAACAGAAATTAATAAAGACTGAAGTAACGCAAGAAGTACTAATCAACTTTGATAAAATTTTTGAAAATATTTCTGTGCTAATTTTAGCACATATTAGTCAATAATTATTTTTATTTACAATTACAATTTATTCTTCAGAAAAAATTAAGGGAAAAACTTTCTGTTTGTCAATACTACGATTCATCTATGAAATCAATTTTTATGTTACAGTAAAAAGAAAGAGCTCATACAAATAATAGGAAGATATTTTGATGACAATCTTCATTTATACATTAATCCGAATTTGCAAAATATTAATAATCGATTATTGGAATATTGAATTTCCCAAAATGATGATTAATTTGTATGCAAAGTCTGCATGAAATAAGCTTAAGGAAATACAAATAGCACGGGCACAAAAAAGAAATCACAGAATTAAAAAATATCTAAATAACAACTTTCTAGGCAAGATTAAAATTAGGCAAGATAAAAAATGTAAGATATTAATATTTCAAGAATCTTTCGAAAAATTTACATTAAACTAGAATTCGATTATTTTTTATTTTGCTTAAAATCCTATTAAGTCAAGTTGAAGTGATTTTTTTATAATTTTTTATTGCAAACTTGCCGATGATTTAATGGTATATTTCTTTGATGAAGCACTAAGTCAATTTAAAAACCTATTGGAAAAGATATTTGCAGGTTAAATAAAAGTAAAATATAATGCAAAAATAAGAGAGCTCGTTGAGTGAATAATTCAATTATATTCAATTAACTTTATGTCTGATAAAATTATTGCAATTCAATATTTAATCTCCGAATGCAAAGAACTGGTTATCCTAATAAAGTAAATAATGCTTATCATTGTTGTCAAATCAATGAATGAGGCACGAACCGTATCGAACCTTTGACTGTTTGCTTCTGATAAACTTATTTCGAGTTTTCTGATCGCCGTTTAGTCTGAGTGATCATTAGCTTTATTTTATTTCTAATTAATTACATTTCTTTTTATGAATTTACGATATTATAAAATTTCGTTTAAGCCACCGCGATATTTCTAAATTTAAAATCAAATCCTTTTTTTAAATTTAATTTGAATATTGAATGTGTTATTATAGTTTATGAGTTAATTTCTTTAACTTGGAACATTTCAAAATTGCACGTCAATAAAGAATTATGTGGGTATGCATTATAATTGACTAAGTTCTATGAAAATTTCGAGAATATACGAAAGTTCGGTCTTTTGTAGTTTGCTGCATAACTGTATTCTATATATATGAAATAGTTGAAACGAATTGGAAATTTTTATCTTTCTCAATTTCTGTTCAGATTATCATAGACAGCAAAGATTGTCATCGAAGATCGCGAAGAAAGAAGGATATGAGTATTGCGAAAGTATAAAAATGTTTCTCTCTCTCCATCCAATGCTTTGAATTTTTTTTATTTGTATTTTACATCTATGCTATTCTTATGAAATATATCGATGATTTTAGCATAAATCATCGTTGCTTATGGAACCGCTGCAGTTGTCAAATAATAAGCTTCTAAAGTATATCCCATTTATAGGCTTTTATTGCATTCAGCATTTTTATTCTGAAAGTTAGTTTTGGAAATATATATCTCGATTGTAATATTAATTCTTTCAATCTAATAGATTCATAGTATGAAAAATAAGGTAAAAAGATGATTTCTGAACTTTTTAATTTTGTATTTAAAATCACTCAATTGCAATATGTTATGTAATAATGCCATCAATTTAGTATTCTAATTGCTAATTAATTTCTTATGCAACCTTAGCTAATTGAACTAGCATTTGTTAAACAGGTGAAATATTTGAGGTTTGTAAGAAGAAGGTTTATATCAGTGCCGCCATAAATTAGGCGTCTATTAATAGATCGGTAGAAGTGTTGCAAAAATTGAAATGTTATTGATTGTATTTTTTTAAATCAGCAATTTCGAAAACTGAAAGAAGGAGTGCCTTTCATGAAAAACAAATTAAGAGATGTTTAGACACGAACATCAAAATAATACTACCAAAAAATCTCTTCGATGAATCCCAAAAATTGCGAATTTAACTAACTTATGATATTGTGTTTTAATCAAATACAACAATCATCGATACGCTGATAAAAATGCAAAAGTATACATAAACAATGATACATGTACATATAATCACATTGTTTGTTTGCTAATCTTTCAATCGTATAGGACTGATAAAAGGTCCAAGTATTCATACTAAACATAGTTTATAGACTTTTAACAATTCTTGTATGTTTATGTGTACCGCAAAATTAAAGAATGAAATGAATTAACTTTGACTAATATTAATGAGATGCAATATTTTAATTATTAGCTTGTCTTTATTGTCTTTCTTATTTTAAGGATAATAAGCTACCACAATTCATTTTTCTCTTCACAGGTATTGTTGTGAATTAATTTTTGTCGAGGTCGCCAAAATATAAGATGTCGTAAATTTGTTGTGTGTTATCAGGTGTCCACAAATCCTTCTGTGTGTTTGAGTTGTCAATTGGATTTAAATGTGTTGCGTTGGATAGAATTGAGTTGAGGAGTATTGAATTGTGTCGAGATCCCAAATTTGGGTAATTAAACCATTTACTGAGTAAACACAAAACAACATCTTAACCAAAGTAAAATACGCAAGCACTAACACGAGTTAGACACGCGAGAATTAGCGAGAGTAATACGCGCGATCATTAACAAACGTAAGATGCGCAAGAATGTACAAGAGTTATGCGCGCGAGCATTAACACGAGTTAGACACGCGCGACCATATTAATCAAACAAAAAAAAAAAAACGGACAACCACAAGAAAAAAAAAAGAACCAAATGTTGATAAACAAGAACGATATTTAAACCAGCGTTGGGAGGATATTTATTGCGTTAAGTATAAAATTTTGAGTGGATTGATTAATGAGATTACCCAGAGAAACAAATTAAATATTTATATTAGCTATACAAGATTTTGACAGTATCATAGTATTGATAAACAGAATAATGATATCGAATGTATAAAGAGAAAGTAGAGAAAACAAGTAAATGTGAGTAATTGTTTACTGGAAGATATCGCGAAAGAGTGTTCGCGACAGGTATCTATCATTATCATTATAAATGATTACTTGTAATATTAAACAGCGAAACTGTTGTGATCGGTATATGATACTGATAATCAATTAGTTTTTAAATTTGTAAAAAAGACTGCAGGTATGCTAAAAATACTTGAGAAATTAAATCTCATCACAGATATTATAAATTTATATTGCATATATCTTTCAATAAAGTATTTATTTACTGAGATAAGAGAAGTTACGACGTCATATTTTCATATTTCTTCGCCTTTTTTGGTTTCGAATCAAGAATTGATTTCAAAATTTTTTTTAATCTCAAAAAATCAAATGTCATATTCTGTCACGAAATAGTCGATAAAATATAAAGAATATAGCAGCGCGGGAAGTATAGTTGCGATGTTTTTGAGACTTGTCATCGAGAATAATTCGGTCTTCTGTCACACATCGTTTATCTGAATGTAATATTATTTTGGATCCCGAAACCACTAACATTTTTGCATAAATTAAAAGATTTCGCTTTAATATCCCCAATAATTGCGACAATCAATAATTAGGTCATTAGATTGAATAACCCTTGCAAGCCTTTATATTAAAACTGTTATTGTTACCAATAATTTCAAACTGCGTTGAAACAAAACAAAATATTTCTCTGACATTGCCATAAAATATTACAAGATTCTTAGGAAAACCTTGTTATGTTTGATAACTATTTGATTTTTATAGCTGATCGTATTTTCACCAGATCAGATCTAATGATCACGGTTTTTCTGTAAAGTTAGGATGAAAGCATTACTTAATTGTTTAGCTACAACGTACATTGGAATTATTAATTCAAACAGATACAATTGTTAATTAAGACCATTGTGCAATGAATTAACAAAATTATTCTTCGTTCAAAAATATGATTTTTCAGCAGTGTTATTACTTTGTATCGCAACAGGAATAATTTAATCCTGGAGTTTGAGAGGTGTGTTAACTTTATTTATAAGTTCTGTAAAAAAATTATTATTCGATCTCAGGAGCACTTTGAATTTAATTTAGGATAAGACATTTCCGGCAAGCAAGAAATAAATTTTCAAATGTCACTCTTCCATTGTTATCATAGAAAAGGTATATCAAAAAAAATTAATAGTTTGTATTTTACTGTTTGGATTCATACTGTTAGCAAGCGTAATAAGCTCTGCTTAAAATGGAATGAAACTGGAGACTTTTCTGATAAGCTATAGCAACCATACTTCTCTTTCTTTGATTGCTTAAATTTGCATCATCAATCTGTTTTTTGTAATTTGCATGTTAATGTTTATTATATCTTATCAGTAACGGTGATGGCTTTTAAGTGTACGAACTTTATAGTTTTATTGCAAGAACGGCAATTCTCAGTATTGTTTATTTTTTTTTTTTGTATTATTATTTGTTATCGCTTTATTCATTCGTCTCAAATAATGCCAAATTTCCAATTTTAAAGAAACAAAATATTTTTAAAAATTGAATCTAACATGAAAAAATATGATAATACAGACCAAAAATTGAAAAAATAATATGTAGACATCTGAAAAATTCAGTGAAATTAAGTTAATGGCTTAAATTTATTCGAGATCACTGGGATAGAATGGAACGCCTTTTTCCGATCATGCAGGAAAACAGGCCAGATCTTATATCAAATGAATTCATTATATCAACACAGTTTTGATAAATTGTATGAATTCAATTGAATATAAATAGAAGAATGAAATATCATATTATTTACCAATTGTTAAATAAAATATGACTGTCTTTCATATCTTTTTTAGGTTCTTGAGCAGAAGAAAAGCAAAAGGTGAGAGATTAGGATTAATGATTGATGCAAAGCCTAATATTAAAGTTAATGCAGAATACGACCTTTCATCTCGTACTTTTCGCAAATTAATAAAGGTATTTAGTAAAATGAGTATTTCAAAATTTTTATATTCCCAGCTAATTTAGTGACACAAAATCGTTGCATTTCATAAATTATTTCACAATTTATTTTGCAGCAATATGAGATTACCAACTAATAAATGCTAACAAGCATAATTCGCATTGTCATATTATGTAGATTTTTTCTCATTTCTTTAGCACAACATACGCTCCGCTTGACAGGACTTGAATAAAGCCATATTTCATGTCTTTTAAATTTATGTCGAGAAATCCTAATCATTCCGAGATCCTAATGTCTCAATGCTTCAATATAATATTTAAACATCAAAATATTGTTTAACTTGCAAGATGGAATTATAGCTAAAAAGTTATTAAGGACGAACAATGAACAGAGGCAGTCAACAAATCATCTGTTTTTGCATTTCAGAACTTAATCGCATGATGTGGATTCAAAAAGTTCAATGACGCCAAACTAAACAAAAAAAAATTAGTTCGAATTGTACCAGCTTTTTAATCCTTTTAAGATGAAAGAAAATATAGGAAAATAAACATTGCATAGTTTCAATATTTTTATGTATTTTTATGTAATTTTTATGTAATTTTATGTAATAGAAATTCTAAACGATACCAAAGAATGTTTAATAATACATAGAATAACTTTCTCAATTATTTAATAAGCAGACCAATATTTATTAATTAGATAAGAGAGAGACTACTTTTGTTTATTCAATAGAAACTGTAATAATATTTGCAAAAAATGGAACTTGGTGAAATTGAAAAGAAAATCAAGGAAGTTAGATGTTGCTGAATTATACAAAAAAGATTATTCGCATCATATCTGTTAAGATGGATTTTTGTTCCCTTCTAAGATAATAAGATATAGTTTCTTGAATTACCTTCTTGATTTTATCCTAAATTTAGCAAAAAAATCGAAATTTATAAGATAGCTACTATAAGTGCTTAAAAAATTAATAACTTTTGATCATTCGATTTTCAAATTTAGAAAGAAAAATTTCTGCATATAAGTTAAAACTAAAAAGAAATGATTAATGGCAAGCTTTATCAATTTGCCATGAGGAAATTGTTTTGTTCAAGGTTTCTTCTGAAACTACTGGAGGTTGCGTTGTGACACCAATTCTGCCGATATTTGCCAAGATTCTGCGCAGCTAATTGTTCCTAAATTAAATTAGCACTTTGGAAACAAAAAAAGAATAATAATGTTTCGTATTTTGGTTTTATTTCAGTATTTTCAATCCAACTTATTATTCAAGAGATTTAACTGAGATATCTGAACGAAAGAAACTATTCTTGAATAGAAATATTCAAAATACAATAACTGCTATATTTAAATTTAAGTGCTTTTCGGCCCTAACGCGTTTCGGAAAATAATAACAGCAGATGCCAACCGCTTCTTCTAACTGCCGTTTGTAAATTTTGATTTTTGCTTGCATTCTTTCAATGAGATCATGCATTCGCTCAGCGCTCTTCTTGTCTTCATGTACTTGAAATTGAAGTTCGCACACTTTTCTTTTCTTTCTTTGTTGCGATAGTTTTTGACTGTTTCCGTATGACGTTGACATTCTTCTGCTAATTCTATCTGAAGGAGTCATGCACACGTTGGTGAAGGAGTCATGCACAGCTTTATTAACAGACTTTTTCACCTTTCAGTGCCATCGATTCCACGTCATTAAACGAGCCTGCATTTCTTGAAAAAAGTTCTTCATAAAATATATTAATAAATATTTGCATAATAATTGAATCTTTGAACCACTTTCTTTGATTTCTCGTACCTCAAATTATTGTCGGTCATCGAAAAGAAGCAAAAGTTTTCCAGCAACTGTTCGCGTGAAACAACAATGTAAACAAGCGAAGACAAAAAGCCAATGCAACCTTCGTTCGCAATTCCAGTCCTTCCGTTGCCGGTCGAGATTTTGTGAATGTTCTACTTGCAACTCTTCCGCCAATTTCGCTGCATCAACCATAGCTTTTTTGCATCTCTTATCGGTATTTTTTATTTCATTAAATGCCTCATTAAGCTCAGTATGAATGAAGCGGCTAATAAATATTAGCAACAAGATAAAGAAATATCTTAATGCATACGATGAAAAAAATGAAAAAAGTTAACAGTTGATCGTTACAGTTAATGATTTTGACAAATACTCTATTTTCTCATATTTCGATAAATTGCAGTTGCATCTTCAAGTTTGAGATGTCAGGAAAGAGTAAAAAATATATAAAACTAAATTAGATCAATTTAAAAATAAAATTAAAATCAAATTAAAATTAAGCTCTTGAGAGAATAGAGATGCCGAAAGAAATTTCAACTGCATTAAATTAAAACTTATCCATCAGAAAAAAATGAGTTTAGTAACTTCGGAGATTACATTGTCCGTATCCATCCATTAAGTTTTATAAGAAAATTTACGACCTAAATCATCCCTTATAGAAATTCTTTGTTTTTTAAAGACAATGAAACGGATAATATGATCGAAAATTTACTTAATAAAATTTAAGAGTTTGGAAAAAGTATAATTTATACTAAAGGAATAAATGAAGGAAATATCGATATAAATATCACATAGAAATATTTGCTAATCCTGCCATGAACTTTTTGGCACCCGAAATTTTTTTTTTTTTAGTATAAAATATCGAGACATGAATTTCATATTCCAATTTTTTTTCGTAGTTCATAGCGAATAATTAATTTAGGTTAAAGAATTCAATGTTTCTTTCGCATCGGCACCTTCTATTTGTGTCTCACATCGAATGAGTTCTGCCTAAATGATTCTCTGTCACAAAATTCCAAGTGATCATGGTTTGAAGATCTCCTACGATTTAAAACGAATGGAAAAAATTGCTTATAATAAAAACTTATCTCTTGAAGCAACTGAATTTTAGCATCGATATGAAGGAATATATAAACTGTTTTGATAGAAGGTATAGAATTTTGGAAAAATAATGCAATCATTCAGAGCTGTAGTCGACCTGCATAATATCATTCATAAAAGAGATTATCAAGAATTTATCACTCCGCTAGATTAATTTATCGAATAATTATTTACCTTTATTCAACTGAAGCTACGCTGACACTGTACGGCAGTATATAATATAACCTCGTGCTATCATATATTATCCTAAGTATTTCATCTATACCCTATATGTTTAGTAAGACTGAAAAACAAACAAGTTTAAGTCAAAAAAAATAAATGATAATCTCAGAAAAATTAACACAATTCAGTCTGTAAAAAACTTTACGTTAGGTTTATCTTGTTGTCAGAGCAAAAATATTTCAGCAGCCTAAAGAAATATAATAATTTGAAAGTATATAAGTTGTTCGGACATCCGAATTTTGCTTGTAATGCAAGACAATGCAAAATGTTAAGATAAAGAATATCCTTTTACTAAATTAACTAAGTTGTGATCTGCCTATGAGAAATGTAATTCGGTTGCAAGGTGTAGCCATTTATATGATTGATTGTCTTTTGCCTTTATTGCTCCGACAACTTTCTAACAGTCATTTCTCACATCTGTCAATTCATTATCCATGGTATGATTAAAAATCAAATAATTTCCTTTCGTATTAACCATCTTCAAAGGAATTGTAAAATTATCATCCCTTATCTATATCTATCCTACGTCCAAAGTTTCTTGTTACAGTCAAGTCATACAGTGAATCTTTGCTCAATAACTGATTTCATTTACTTGTTTTACTGTCCAATTATGAGAATATGTATATAAAGCATTTTAACAACATGGCTTGCTTCTCCATTTTATCTTTTTAGATCATTATCTCGTTCAGTTGGTCTTTACCTTTCATTCATTACTTTTTTCGTTGATAATTGATTTCGTTATTCGCATTCGTATTTGTGTCAAATAAAGAGTGTTGTGTTGTGATAAACAAATCCCGCTTAAGATCCGAGATGATTTCTTACATATCTTCATCAATCCTTTATATGTCGCGAATAAATTGCGGAAAGATCCCTTGATGAGAGAAAATACGAGTGCTACTGAAATCGCAAAGAGAACCAGAAAATCAGAGAATTCAACGATCCCTTTGTGTTGGATTTCACATGAATGAATATATATTGTACGTGCGTATTTACTGTTAATCTCTAATATGCAAACTAAAACTGTCCGCCTTTGTCTGTGGGAGCTGTATTTCCCACACGCTAACAAAACCTCTGTTTCTTATAATCAACTGTACCAGAATCCTCCACCCACAAAAGAAGAGAGTCTTGAAGTCCAAACTATTGTTAAAGCATATGCTTGGCGAGTTTAGTAGGGAGATAATGATAACAAGGATGATATTGGGTTTCTTTTACATATTGTTACAGTTATTACTTCTCTTTATTGAAATGCAAATCATTGAGTTTGTTGTCGTGTTAGAATAACTCGTATTAAAGTTTAGTTGTCGAAGTTTGAGACTGTATCTTTAGACTTTGCCTTTGCCGACAACTTAAGTGGAATTAAAAAATTGCAACTCAAAAGAATAAATTTTTCACTACATAATATACTTAATTTCATACTTATACATTTCCTTCGGAAGGAGAGGGTGGGCGAAGGGTAGGGGAACTATGAATTTTCAAAATCTGGATTTTCAAAAATTTGAGAGTTTATAGATTTACAAGTCATTTTTCATTTTTAAATTAATTGCAAGCCTGTTTCGCTTTTGATGGTTTAGGTTTCTGAAAATTTGGGTGTTTCCCGAGATGCTGATCGTTGATTTTTTGGGCCAGTGTAACATCAGTTGCCTTTGGCACAATGCATTCTTCAACCAACATTGAGATAATGCCAAGTGGCTTGAAATAATATTTTCAAAAATAATAATGATTGAAGATTGATTATCTAGGATAAATCACAATGACAGGGACTACTGAATTTGCGTGAATTAAAATAGGAGAGAAATGGGCCAAGAGATAGAAAAACTGTTAATCTAAATACGAATGTCAATGATTCAATGAAAACTATTTGTAAAGTTTTTACTAGATGTATTGTATCCTCTCAATGAGCTCGATACATGCTTGGAGATCTAAACCGAAATCGATAAATTCCCACTGAATTTCTTCAAGCTCATATTCTCTCTGCTCCACTACAGAAATGTGATGATTGAAAAATTGTTTTAATTTCTCAAATTAATCTGTAACTGCTCAAATGAATTGAACTGAAATGAAATCAATACTGTAATATACATTCTGAGCCTGTACTCTTCCCTAAGCTATGGCTGAATAGTTCATAAGAATTTAAAAAATGTTTGAAAAAAATTAGTAACCAGAAATTAAACTTCTACATTAGATTTTTTGCATCGAAAATTTTGAATCCAGCAATATCGAGCACTCCAATAAAGTAATCGCGACCACGATCCTCTACATCCAATGCTTTATTACATTTCTTAATTAACCATGCAAACATTCGCGCATACATTGCTTTTGCCGGCACTCCACAGCCCAATTTACCTAAAATTTAATTTTCGGCAGAAATAAATGGGAATTAGTCAAAATGAATAATTTATTTAGGTTAAGATACACAACTGGAAAAGACATACCTGCTCAAGATTCTGGCCTTTGTCCACCCAGTCGGCGCCAACTTTAATACGAGATTTTAGCAACAAAGGTATGAATTTGTCTTTATCAACCATCCATAATTTACAAGCCAAATCATTTTCTGCAAATTACAAGTCTTGACATTTACCACTATGGACTCAGTAATTATCAGATCTTCCTACATCTCGAACTATTTGTCCTCGAGAATTTTGTAGACAAAAAAAGATATTATTCTTCATTTTGGTTTTTTTATGACAGATTAAAATGATGCTAGAAACAAACTGATTAAATTTCAAACCTTTAAGCTTTTTAGATTCAGTTACCACCTCATTAAAATTAATTACCGAGATGATCCTCACATTTCGATTGTTCCTTTCTTTGTTATTATTTGAATTTAATTCCACTCACTGTATGATACCAGCCACCAAAGAAAACAGGTCTTGCTTTTCTTGCTCAGCAAAGTGCATGATATCAAACTATTCCTGAGAAAATAGATGAAATTCATTTTTGGTGGAGATCATATATTTAAAAGGCCAAGTATTTTAGGGGTAGAAAAAAGAAAACCTCGAATAGAATCGAAAATTGTCTGCAGTGCTTATTAATTTTTATTTGAAATTATTTGAAATTAGATAAGAAATGTAGTGAATTAAGTGAATAATTACATCCGTTATTCGCATTTCTTCCTTGTCATCCACACCATCGATAGCTAGCTCAACCTGAGTAATCAAATGATAGTCACTTATTTCACGTGTTAGAAATAGCTTTTCTGCAATTAGAACTCGAATTTTTAAAGTAATTCATTTGGTTATGCAAATTAAGTTTAAGTTTTTAAAAGTGATACAAATGCTGCACTACTTATGAATTCTTTCTGCTTTAATGAATAATTGAAAAGAAATTCGTTTCACCTTTCAATCGTGCAATTTGACCCGAATAATCTGATAGAAGATATGAAAGCATCGTTCTCCCAGCGCTTGTTTAATAACTTGAGATTTTTCTAATAGATCTGCAAAGGAATTTGAAATTGATGAAATTATTAGAATGTTGAGAAATAAAGAGTAAAAAAAACAAATTTCGTCTGAAATTAATGGCGAATGAATTAGTAAGATTAAGTAGTTAATCTCAATTATTTGATGATGGGCTTGTTTAGTATGGAAATATTTGCTCAAATTTTTAATTCTTTCTGTTTTTGTATAATACTGATTTCATAACAGATAAAAAAAAAAGAATTGAAAATGGAACTAAGATTACAATGTTTTATGTCAGCTCTAGCAAATCTTCCTCCAATATTGAAGTGGATCCGAATGAATTTCCCAAAACGTGATGAATTATTGTTACGAACAGTTTTTGCATTACCGAAAGTTTCAAGTATCGGATTAGTGCAGACAATTTAATCTACAATAGAAACTTTTTTCTTCCACTCTTTTGCGTCATGATTTTCAAAATTTTCAACATCCATTCGTTCAATTGATGGGATTTGTCATTTAAAACATTAATATAATGATTAATAGTCGCAAAATAGTTCGTATTAGCTTTGTTAAAGATATGGAAAGTTCACACAATTACAGTAGTATAATATAATTTGGATAATTCAATAGAAATTGAAGATAACGAATTAAAATTATTCAAATATCTGCATATGAAAAGATTCAAATCATTGTATTTTAAATGATTGCTATTATCAATTATTTTGGTTTTTAGTGACTGATAAAAATTAGCAGTGAAAAACTTTTAGATCAAATAAATCAATCAATGTTGATTACCGGTGAATCAGGAGCAAGAAAAACGGAAAATACCAACAAAGTTACAGCTTATCTTGCTATCATTGGTACCTCACGTTCAACTATGCGCGTTTTATCTGAAAGTTAAAAATCGATTTTCATCAATTATTTACTTCACTTATTCATCCTATTAGTGGAAACACTTTTCATAATTCGCAAAAGCATTTTGCATTATTTGAGCAATATTAATCAAAAAATTCCATCAAAAGATGATGCCACAGCATATACATAAAGCTTCTAAACTTGATGCTGATAAGTTATCCTTTCCTTTCTAATCATCAAAACAGTCGCGTTACTTTAGGAAAATAGAAACGATTATTATTATCATTTTGATGGGCATTTTTCCTAAATCGAAGCGAAAGCAGAATGTTTTTTCCATTCGAAAAATTTTGCAAGATGCTTTCCTTATTTCTTATTCTTGATTGGTTCAAATGACAATGTAAAATGATTACTATTTTCAAATTTATGACATTATTACCGTTGATCATATTTCAGTAGGCTTCAGAAACAGCAATCAAATGAGGTGGCATTTCAGTGCGGCTCTTGCCGATATATATTTTGCAAATGCTTTCTGCATAAATTGGTAAATGCTTGTAAGGATTAATAACCACACAAAATAGGCCTGAATAGGTCTGAAAAATTATAGATAATTCGTATCAATAAAGTTTTGCCAGCATTGAATTTTTATGTTATTGATGAAACTTTTTCAAGAATTTTGAATGGTATTTAAGTTCCATTACAAATTTCTCAATTCTGCAACCCTAAAACTCTAGCATTTTAATAGGAGATTCTTCTATACTTTTTCATTGTAACACTTATAAGAATGATTTTTAAGATTGCTAATTTTTTTCACGCAAGTATTTGTTATCCTGTAATTTCACCAAAGTTTTAGTTATCTAAGTTGTCTTAAGTACATCGAAATCAAATTGGAAACGTAACTATCTCAATTAACTACTTATCCAACTCTCTTCAGATTGAATGACACCAATTTCATGTTATTTCATAATTTCTCTTAAATCTTCTGAAACTTTGGAATCTTTTTCTGAAACTTTAAAACCTTCAAGTTTTCATTTTCTTTTTGAGATCGATCTACTATGATTGAGTTATAGATCTTTGCCAAAAAACAGGATTTACTTCAAAAATCAGTTATATAGAGATTTTTAGCAAATAGTTTTGTTAGGATGTTCGGTCTGAATGATTTGTATTTTCTCCGTCTTCCTTTATATACAAAAAATCCCAAGAAAAGTTTTAAAGTTGAAGCTTGATTGTTACTAACAACTTTTTTAATGTAAACAATCAAAAATTTACTTAATTTTGCTAGAACAGAACTGTTACGAAATTTTTAACTAAACAAATGGATATGACTATATCGCTTCTTCAATACAATTTATTGATCTAAGCGAGAAAGAATTCCTTATAAGATATTCAAATTTAATTCCTACAAATATATTTGATAGATTTCTCTAATCAGTTTCTATTTACCATTTGTGCATGTAATTTACTATTAATTCTTTATATCTCTTTTCGTTCTATTCTTCAATAGACAATCAGCACATCCGGATACTTGGATTCTTTTCTTGCTTTTTTTTGTAATACCAAAAACGATTTTTGCAGTGAAGAAACGAAAATCAAAGGAATTGAAAAAACGAATTTCTTCTATTACTCTGTTTACATTAAAAAAAGCTAAAATTGGAGAAGAAATATTGGTTGAAAAGGATTCCACGAAGATTGTCGCGAAAGTCGCGAAAATTAAAATAAGATTTTCATAAAAATGGGAATGCATTCCATGATTCATGATTCATTAACCTCGTTTTTATATCTGTCTAAATTTACATTCATTAGATTTGTTCCCATGTTTTATCTTTGCCATCTTTAACCAAATTCACATCCCTTTTTTTGTCTAAAAAATTCCATCTGCAAATTCCTTTGTTCAATAACCGATCTTATTATAATTCCTATGCTGTAATCAGATCTCTTATATTTTTTACAATTATGTAAATGAACATCTGTTAAAATTCCTAAATTAAAACCACTCCCACTTCCTAACAAATATAAGCTTATCAAGTAAATGTTATAAAAGATTAAAACTTCAAATAAATTCTTTTTCGACCAGCTCTTCGTTTCCGCAAACAACTTCCACGACAAAGATAATCTTTTTATAATAACTAATAAATAATTCTTTTTATAGTCCAAACCATTTTTAAAAGAAATTATTAACTGGCAATGAGATTGGCCTAAAACGTTGCAATAGAAAGTCATCCGGGATTTTAAATAAGTTGAAGTTGAAGACAATCGATTTTATATTCATATAACAATATTCCTCTAAGACTTATTTCAGGTACTTTTTCGCTGATAAAGCAACTAAATTTATATATTGAAAAGTTTGCAGACATGAATTTATTTTAACTTAACCGACTATTATTTTAATGTTGGAAAACTGAAGAATGCGGTGGCTTGTACTAGAAAAAATTTTTTATAGCAAAAAATATCAAATATCAGCTTGGCATGCATTTTGTATGTTGGTGTAAAATTAGCTTGCAGTAAAATTATTATCAGTGTGATATGAAGTTCGGAACATTTTGCAAATTAAATGGTAATGATCATATTTTGGAAATCTAACTTACATATATCATCATAGAGAAACATCGTCCATGCAAATTGTTAAGTACGGATGTATTGTTCAAAAAACATCAAATTCGCCATATCTTCTGTTTTCTCATATTTTGGTGGATTCATTTTTTGCATTTCATACTTCTTCAAGATCTTCTGAAATTCGAATTGAGGAATAAAATTGTTGTTTAATTAGCAAATCTTGTGAATGTATTTGGAGTTAAAAAATAATCTAAAACATTGCAATATTTGTTTTAGTGAGAATTGAAAGAAGGCATCAAGATGTAAGCAGCCAATTTTTTATCTGAAAAATTAAAACTGATCTCTTCCTTACTTTCTTACATTTACTATATGCAACGCAAATTTCCTATATATCGTATGCTAGATGCTCCATATTTATAAGAACATTAAATCTTCACTTAGACAATCATCCACAATGAAATTGGATATATATAAAAAGTTTAATTTCCAGAAATGAACGAGTCTACTACATAAATATAATTATTGAAATGAACTGTTTCAGTTGAATATTCTATAAATCTACATTTCATTTTTTTTTCTTCATTTCTGAATCTTTTCAAATTAAAAATGTCAGACCTCAACTCCTTTACAAGTGATAAGAATAACCGAATCGCCTTTCACTGATTTAATCTCAGCGGCAATAAAACCTAATTCTTCATTAGGTATCCAAACACTCTTCTTTGAATCATGTATTTTTACGTTGTTACAACGATCTGTAAAAAAATTGTTTACTAATTCTAACATGGCATAGTATATCAACAAATATTTTTGTTTTGTCCTAACAGAATTATGCTGCAAGAAACGAAACCAATTGGTCAGTATTTCATAATAATGAAATAATAATTCTTATCCAGAATTATTTCATTACTAATTAAACTTAAACAAAAATTACCTTTTTTTTTGCTAAAAACACAGCAAGGAAAGCAAAGAAGAAATGAAACAGTAAATGCACCTAAAATTTTAGAGATATGACGAAAAATTGATATCTCAATGTCGTGCAAATTTATCACATCTAATCTTTTATCAACTCTTTGAATCTCCAAATAATTTACCTGCTTCTGATACTGGCGTAAATACTGCCATTCCAGGATCGCTCTCGTATTCCGACATTGTAATACTTTTAATTTCAATTCTTTAAGTTCTCTGTAACGAAAATGAAAATAATAAAGACAACCGATATATTATATCATTTACGTTAATGAAAGAAATTGAAAATTCTACAGTAAAATTTACGTTAGATGAGGAATCAAGTATCATCTAAGTTATGGGCAATGGAAAGGGATGGAGAAAGGAGTACTGTGATTCTGTGATATATCATTTCCAATCATAATAAATTAAGCTTATTTCTAATTTCGTATAATCGAAAAATTGGAATAATTTGGTTTCCGAAAACGTACAAATAGATTAAATGCAAGCAATTTCATTATAAATTAGTAAAATTCATGAGAATTCTCATATGAATTTCACCCTAATTACTTCTGAGGTCAATATGTTCAAATACTACGTTTGCATTACTTACATCAATAAAAGTTGCCTGAAAACTTTGTTAAACTATTTTACAATTATTTATTAAAAGTTTGTTAATCAATGCATACAGTCAAATTGAAGCAGATATTTTTATTGATTCTGTCTTGATTTTAGCATTAATTTTTCATTTGTAATTGATTCTCATCTTCAGCTATAACACTAGAAATATTAGCAAAAAAATTAAATTTATAAATTCAAGTTCTTTTAGATTAGTTTTCTTGAATTATACTTTTATTTATGTTTATGGTTTAATATCATTTATTTATTGTTATTTGTTTATAGTTCTTCTACATCCTTATGGTTACCATTAGTGCGAAATTTCAAGATTTTAATTTCAGTTTTTTCTTACAATGCTTTGCGTTAAAATATGAGAAGTTTACATACAAATGACTTAATAGATTTAAACACATATTTTAGTTATTTGTATTCGACTTCATTATTATGTAATTCGATTAGGTATCTACTAATTTATTCAATTTAGAAAAACCGAAGAAAGAGGATGTGAATAATAATTGGGATTTAATACCACCTGGAATCGGTGTATATCACTAATATCGAATAAACAGTGAAACATCGTTTCCACCTAATATAATATTTTTTACTTCTTATGTTAATGGTTTGATTTTGAATCAAATGCATCAAGAAAATTGCGCCTAAAATTGAAGTTTATTTTCTAAATATTTGTATGAAATGGAAAACCAAAATAGAAAAACAGCGAAAAAATAGCGAAGATCGAAAGGAATTGTTTAGTCAGAAAGTAAATCAAATACCAATATGACCGTATTGCTATTTAATTTTTTAAAGTTTTTGAATTTAATTTTATACGACACAGCTATTACGTATTTATCGATTTATTAATTCCTTCGAAATAATCTGATTTAAAGTAATAAACATTTAAAAAAATTGAAATATATTAACTGAAAAAAAAATTCTGGATATTCGCTTGCCACAAATATTTAGGGCAAATGATATCAATATCTGTATTTTTCATGAAGTGTTAGAAATGTACTGAAAATATGAATTCAGAATCCCGGAAACTTTTTCCAATTTTATTCTTGTTCCAATCAAATTGGAAATGGTCGCAATTTATCCCTTATTACATTATTGAAAATGTTATCGCTTCGGAAAAAATTCTACATAATCGAAATAACTTAATGGTCATGTTCTAGTAATGATTAAAAACAAGGATTATGTTTGCTTTAAACTAAAAAATTTTGACAATGACTATTTACTCTTCATCATGTGTAATTGAATTATAAAGATTTACTAAAGTTAATTTGAATCTTAATAAACTAAAGCTATCGGTGAAGGACAGTGTTCATGCTGGACTATGGAGTGTTTTTAAAATTCCTAGTACCACTTCGGCATAGCCGTATTTCTCACCATTTTACGGGATTATGGTATACTTTGGCAAAATAATGTCATATCCAATAATTATCACTTCGGAGAATTATTCAGATTGTCATTGAATCGTGTGGTTAAAAATATCTTCTTATTTCTCTGGATTCTTCTTAGTTTACTAGATAAACTTTCTATAAATAAAATCAGGTTCAGCATAAATCTATTCACTTTTTCTAGGAGATAAAGATAAATTCCCCAATCATTGTTATATAAGGTACTTCATGCAAGGCTTTTTCGGTACCATACGGTATATACAAAGTAGTGTATAACGAATATCCCATTAAGACGAAACAAAATGCTGAGAGGTAATGATCATCTAGTACTCCACTGCATTTTTATCTTTTCCTGCTTTAATCTCCATCTTTGATATGCCATGGGGAATATAAGATACTCAGCTTATATGTACAAGATGCAACTAAAAGTTGTACAAATAACTACTGTTCTTACTGGCAGTACTTTAGCCCACTTCCTACAGTACAAAACAACAACTTAAAAGCTGTTTCTGAATCATTTAGAGAAGTACGCAATTTAATTCCACTCTTTTGTATTGAGATTTCTTTAAGAAAATTTAATTTGCTTCAAGTTTTTTTAAAGGTAAGATAAATAGGTCGTAGTGAACAAATGAATGTAATCAATTCATGGTATGATTTGTGAAATCAGTAAGAAATAAGAAATATCCGTAAGTATGATCTTTTAGAATTGAAATTAAAGTAAAAGCTGGTTGGAAATATGAGACAATATTATAGCATTAAATAAAGTCGGAATGGCAGAGCATCACTTATGGTTCCGACTGCATCTCTCAACAAGAAATTTTAAAAAGATTTTTGTTGACATACTGACTAAGTTAGAAACTGAAAAGGATAACGAGAACATTGTCATCAAAGACTGTGTTTGTTTTACAAAGTCAGCAAATAATTACACATGCGTACACATATCCCTTGAAAATATTCTGTTTTATAATGATTTGTAGTAAGAATGATGTAATAATGATAACAGGTGATAAAGATGACATGTGACAGGAATGAAGGAAAATCTTATCACAGTCGCAGAGCCAATAATGATAAAATAGTAATAATACGACAAACATTACCAACAACCAGTTACTCACAAAGATCCAGGAAATGATATTTTACAATTTGATCTGGGTTCTCTGATAGATGTTTAAACATTACATTTCGCTGAATGTTGATCATAATAAGAATACTGATGATGGCTTCAAGAGTTTCATATTGAAAACTCAAGACAATGATGTTAGTAATAACCATACTAATTCATTTAGAATACATTTGATCCTGTGATAACATCGATTTTTCTTAAAAAAAAAACGGTTTTATCGCTCAATCTCAGACCGATCACAGATCACAGTTCAATTAGTGGCTTAATTCAGAAAATTTACACTATCAATAAAAATGTTTTGGTGCGATTTATTTAAAATAACTCTCCGAATTTAAATTTCTCGAAGAATGTTTTCACATGCCTCTGATGCTGGCTAAATTGAACACTTGCAACACGATAATGTGTTCGTGAAGGATGTTGATAATTATAGCCGATGATCTATGATCTTTTATCAAAATCAAGAATCTTTGGACATTCATTTCTGTAAAGTAGCATCAGAAGAGCACATTGAAATAGTTTCGATCACCCTGCAATGAAAAGACAGCCGCAGGCGATTTTATCTTTCTTAATGCAATTACTATTGAAAACATTAAGGATGACAATCACTTTTGTTTGCAATTTCTCTGCTCGTTTTATCATTTTAAACAGTAGTCTGTTTGAATGAAGTAATTACTGCAACAAATTCTTTGGAAAATATCATTTTTGTTTTTTTCTTTTTTTTAAAGTCTTTAACTTTTTGTGTTCATTGAAAATCTTTAATAAACTGTAGAAAAAAAGCTTCATTAAGCTTAAAAGTTGCAGAGAACAGATAGTATTATTCAGTATTTCTTGCAAAATAAGTAAATATGAGATCCACTTTTCATTTCTCACATTCTACTCTTTTTCCTCCTTTTCCTTGCTGAAATACTTCCTCTCTCTTCAAAAGTAAGTTTCATTTCTTTTTCTTTTTTATTATTTTCCATCATTGCATCTTATATTATTACTTCATCCTTCCCAACTATTTTTCTTAACTTTGCCAACAATCATTAAAAATGTGCGTAAATTAAAAAAGTACCATCATTTGCTAGTTTATTGATGGAATAATGGTTGGTTTCGCAATATTAAAAGTTGATGTGAATAGAGTTCGAGTCTGCATTGTGTGTGAATGATGAAACAGATAGGGACATCTGTGTTACATCACTGATGATAATAAATAAAGACCACGACATAGTGGATCTGACACACACGAATCTTGCAATATTATAGAAGGTTCAGTCAATTAATCTGAGGTGAAATGAATTGAACTGGTTTCGAGCTAAGAGGGAAATTACTACTTTCGTTCTTGAGACCAAATTAGAGTAAGAGTGAGTATTTGTACTCGAGTCTTAAATCGAACTTTCGCGCATCTCCTTTACTTTCAAATTCGACGTCGACTTCTTTTCTTATTAATCAATAATTGCAAACATTTCTTAATTGGGGTTGTAATTAGGATGCAATCAGCGACTCAATGGTGAATTTCAGGATTGGCCAATCAGAATAATTAAAACAATCTTTGACAGAGATTGAAATCAAAAAATATTAGTTTTATACCAATGATTTTCTGCAGTTAAAGCGAGCTTGCAAATTTAAAACATTGCTATGAATTCAAAGGTAACATTTATGTTTCATAGTAATAAAAAAACATTCTTCTTCATTCCCAGTTCTTAAAAAAACATTTTTTTTCATTCCCATCAAGTTGTGCAAGTGTCTTTATGTCTCATTAATCGGAAGGATATTTATAGAAATCAAAATGGTATAAATTTGTTAATCATGTAGTTATGGATTAGCGAAAGAAAAAAGGTTATAGTTCATATGATGATTATTGGCTGTTCGTTTTTCAAATATAATCAGTTAACTATTTAAATACAAATCAAATCTATCCACCATAAAATGCAACATTTTAAGATTGGCTAACGCATATTTTCTATCCAATATTTTATCGACTTAAAATACTTAATGTCGAAAAAATTGAAACGATGGTCAATTTCTTAGTTTTGAAACTTCAGCTTTGATATAAATTCCCAATATTGAATTACGGTGTGTGAGGAAAAGGACAATAAGTAATTCTTGTAGTTTTTATATTAAAATAAAATTTCATAGATCACAAATGAAATGTTATCTTCGAGATTTTTATCTCTTTTTATCGCTTTCAAAATGTATTTCGGACACTTTCGACAATCTCTTCGAGGAACATTGTTGAATGTTTTACCCTCGCAAAATGAGTCGCTAAAGACTAAGAAGGTCATCACATTATAATCTCTCTTAACGAATAATAATCATCTTACATTTTGCAAATAATACCATATCTTCAATTCATCACTAACACTATTCGTCCATAATTTATAATCAATCATCTTAACTATTATTAACTTATATCATATAATTAATTATATTTCCACGTGATAATATTACTTATACTTCAATAATGATATCGGATGAAAAATTGAGAAGCAAGAGATCATTAATGGAGAAATAAAATAGTTTTTTTGCTTATACTAAATTTTGTTGGCTCTATTATATGTCATTTTATTGCTTTAATGTTTTCCTGCTAATAAATTATTAATTTCTACGGGCTAATAATAGGCAAAAGACAAATCCGATTGATTTGTTATTGAAATCAAAATGGATCATAAAGCAACGGTAAAAAACTTTAATATCAATAGTGCATTAGGCCAAGAAAAGATAAGAGCTTTGAAGATGAAAATTGTAGTGATCAGTCATTAAAAACTGACCACTAGCAGTGATCGGTTAAAAAAGTAATGATCGATGCTAACCTTATTATAACTTCACAAAATTTCTTGAAAAATTGATGCTGTAGATTGTGCTCGGATTTTTATGACAAAGCTTCGACAAATGGTTATCCTAAAAACTGATTAGTACTCAAATATACCACTCGTTTGAAGCGACGTTAATAGACTGTTCATTCCAGCTTTCTGAATTCTGAGAAATATGCTCAGCAAAATCAAAATAATATAATTGATATAGCTTATCGAAAAGTTCTTATAACCACATGCAGGAATAAGTAAAGTTATTGCTTGTTTATAAAAATATGTTGCTTATAATAATTACCTAGATCAATAAAGGTAATTCTGAAATTAATTCGCGCTAGAAAGAAGAAATTTCTTTTGATTATATCCAGAAGTTTCTACTGATTGCATTTAAAAAGACAGATAATGTATGCTCAATGTTTGATACAATTTGCAAGCCTTGATAACTGATTCGTTCACATAGCCGAACGATACGGTGATCATTCCTTTGCTTAGAAAATTCGATATAATAGCCAACAATGAAACACTGTTACAATGAAACATTATTATAATAGCAAACAATCACATTATTGTCGCGTAAAATTTTTGATGAATTCGATAGTAATTTCATGTTTCACTTATTTTCATCAAATAATGATTGATAGTTTAGGCGATGGAAGATAATATTTTGCGAGATCCGAAATGTTCGTATCGCACTGATGGTTATTTTCCGAATCGATTTCAACGTAGTTGCTATAAGCTCAGGGTGAACTTTTTTTTTTAAATTATAAATATGACAGAATAGAAAAAAGGTTGAACCTTTAAATTTATGCAATTTTTTCATGCAATTTTCAAAACTGCAATATTATCATATTTGAAGTGAATGTTAGACAGATTTTTTAAATTTCAGAAACATCGGATTTTGTGCAGACTCTTTGCTTTTGTTTAACCATCATCATGTAATTGCAAGTATTGCGAATTATTGAATTAAATATTTTCAGAATGCTATCCATAATCGTTTGTATCCTATCTCTCCATTTCTATTTTCAATGATTTTTATAGTTATTGCTTCATTCTTCTACAAAAAACCACCCATACAAAATTTATTCATCATTTTGCCGGAAATACTTCATGAAGAAACTTCATTTATTCTCAGTATTTCATTGGTGCGTAAAAGCTTGCTTTTGAAGTTTTAAATTTCTGAATTCGAATTCATAGATTTTTTTAATTTTTGATCGAATTTTTTAGATGAAATTGACAATCATCATTTTGCTCGATCATTTTCACAATATGAAAACTTTCAAATTTACAGATTGCTTTTATCAGTACGTATTTACCAATATTACTGCTTAGATTTGCAATCAAACATTTATATTTCGGTTACAAAACATATCTGTTCGAGGATAAAAAGAACTATTCACTGCTGACAAAAGCGTGGTTTGTAAGTTTTCTGAAATTAATTTTATTTTGATCTGACAACATTTTTCATAAATAATTCATGGGAAAGATTATATATGAGAATAAGCCTGAAATGGACTTTTTGGGGAAAGTTAGAAATGCCAACTCTTAAACCATTTCAGGTTAATCCTTCATAATCTATTTTTTATCAATAACTAACTTTCTAGATATTTCATCGTCTATTCAGTAAATTATCACCCCAGCTAAATTCATGTGAAGGGTTGCTACCCACTTTACCACTTCCATCTTTAAAAGATACGATCACTGGATATCTTAACAGTGTGGAACCACTGATAGATCCTGTAAGTTTGGATCTTGTTGGATTCTTAAACATTTCTCTATTTTAAAATTAATTTTTAGAAGAGAATCTGTATGTGTACTGCGTTATAGATGTCTTGATAATCAATAAAAATCACCAAGGTCTCAAAGCTGAATTCTTTTAGTGATTCGATGATTGTAGCTCACAGATACAATGTTCCTTATCATTCCTTTCCTTGCTTTTGGTTTTCATCAAATTTTATTAGATATCAAATATTTTTGTCAAACATTTTTAGTTTAAAAGTAATTTTAAAATTGCAAATATGAATTAAAAAAATTGTTTTATTTTGCGTTAAGCATAAACAGTGACGAAGAAATTCTCGGCCACTGTAGGAAGTATTTCGTTGTCAAAGGTGAAATATTTTAATTAAAAGGGAATTTTTTTTCTTCGAATCTCACTTCAAAATTATTCGTTGAACTTTTAATTAATAAAACATCAATTGTTAACAGGATGAATTTATGCATGTAAAAAAGATGGCTCTAAATTTCCTAAACAATGAAGCGTGGAAGCTTCAAGGGTTAGCGCGTCTCTATTGGTGCTTCGTCAACAATTACGTAAGCGAATTAAACACACGTACGAAAGGGCGAATAAAGAAAACAACGTGACACAAACCGATTACTTGTATATAACATGATTTTTGGTGATCGAAGTGAAATAGCAAAGCAAAATTCATTTGAGCAATCTTTGTTGCTGTTATATGGGAGAAAATCATACTACTGTGAAATTGATTGTCTTCAATCAAAAAATTCACAGAGTGATCAATTTTACAGGTCACTGACCTATGGGAGAAGTTCGCATATTTATATTCGAGAAAAGGCATCATGATAAATAGCAGCGTTGCGCATTTAGTTAGTAGCACCGTCAACTGATTTATTTTTATTTGCTCAATTTTCGAGAAAGAGAAAAATGTGTTTCAGTTTCATATCACATAAATATTTTTCATATCTTTTCAACAGCGATAATAACAGTGATCAATATGATTTTCCAATGCAGAAAAGAAATTTTAATGTAATTTGCAGACAACTTATCAGTTCTCAGTGGATAACAGACAAATAACTGAATGTTTAATCTGAAATTATCAACAAAATTATTTAAGGATGTTTTCACTTGCATACCGGCCAATCAAGCCGTACGAGCTGCTCATATTGTTTTTTGGGAAACGTTGAGCATGCTATCAGTTGATCGAGAATCCCTACGACCCGTAAGATGTTATTACTTATTTATTCGCAACAATTTTTAGAAAACGATTTTTCTAGAAATAATTTTTCAATAAAAAATACTGTATAAAAGATTAGTAAAAATAAAGATATATCGATAAAAGAAAAAAAAAGGAAATTTCTCATATATCATTTTTTATCACTAAAATCATCATACTCTTTTGCTAATCTGATATTATCCTACACACTTATTTTTGTAAACTTTTCATTTTTGCTTCAATATTTTACAACCATTTTGCTATTTGCATATTCTGAGTATAAATATCTTTAAAGTGATCGTAAGCAATTAGAGATGAGAATATAAGAGTGAACTATAAAGCTGTAATTCAAAATAAAATCAATGCGTAAGTTCCATGAATGAGCTATTTAGAAAAAAATTAATAACTAAAATCGAACTTAAAGATTGCTCAAACTGTTTATAATTATTATAGCTAATCTCATCAATACAGTTTATGATTTAACAATAATAGCATATTATTATTATTTTATTGTTAAAACATAACAAAACTTTTTATGTTCTCTTCTTTTTTTGGCTTTCAAATTTTGGATCATTCTCTCCTGGCCCTATCCAAATCTTTCAATTTTTAATTTTGTCCTAGAATTAAATAAATATAAAGTGTCTTGTCTTGATCAAGAATGGAAAGAAAATAATGACTTAGTGATAAAAATGTCATGAACTTTATATGATTTAATGAAATCGATTATATATATAATTTATTCTATCGATTGAACAAATATGCTTATCTGTTCATTGATCGCAAATAATTCTGCAGATAGCTGGTGGAAGCATTAGTTTATCGCACCTTTGGAAATGTTATGGAACAACGCGAGTACCGGGGGAGATTATAGGTATTATTCTTGCATTTATTTTTCATAAAACAATGAAACACATAAACTGTGGGATTTTTTGTTTGGGCTTGTACATGTTGTTGGCAGCAAGAAAATTACTTCGAATCAAAATAAAATAACCTTTAGGCACAAATGTTTAAATATTCCAGTATGAATGAATTATATTTTTAAAACATAAGAGAATGAATAATAATACGAGGATTATTTGTAAATTATAAAAATGACTTTTAACTTTGACAAGTCCGAATGATTGAACTATTTTATTGTAGATAGAGGTATGAGCAGTGACTATATTTACTACTTATTTAGACCATTTGGAAATGTATTGTGGAACTACACGTCATATTGTTGTTTATCATCGAGGTTGTATTTATAAATTGGATGTTTTTGATGAAAATGGCCATATTTTGAGTTTGGAAAAACTTACTGAGTAAGTCAGATTAACCTGAACTAATGTAAAGACAAGATAATGATATATTTATTCAAATTTCTAAAGCTAAATTTTTTACTTCTAATTAAACTTACGGAATATTTTCACTATTCCTTTTTGATTAGTGAATTTCGGTTTTCCTACTCTGAAACCATGTTTTGCTTAAGAATATTTTCGGAATTGCTAAATCGCGATGAAAATATTGGAGAAGTGGAAGGATGGATCGCGGCGCTAACGACTGACTCTCGAGAACAGTGGTGTTTGAACCGCCGTCGATTTTTCTTGGAAAATACCTTAAACCGCGCTTCTTTGGCCGTGATAGAATCAGCTATTTTCTATTTGATTCTTGATGATGCTTGTTACAGCTACGATCAAGTAGGGATTTTATTCATGTCCGATATTTGCAAAAAATATAAAATCAGTTCCTGTTCTTTTTGATATCTATGAATTATGCCAATTTTGTGTACTGTAGGACCAACCTGAAATGCTTGAAATTTTTTTGAAAAATATGTTAACCGGTGATGGAAGCAATCGTTGGGCGGACAAATCATTAAATTATGTCGTTGGCGCTAATGGAAGAGTTGGTTATCTTTACTTCTTGTTTAAAAGTTTAAATGTAAGAAATTGAGATGTGATATGTCCACAACAATGTTATTGCTAAAAATATCAAATTCACCGTAGTGGATTTCTTTTACTCTCGTTGACAATTAAATTACTGACCGGGATTAACAATCAAATTAAATTATTGTAAAAATGTCGATATTTGTTATTAATGTATCATTTAGATTTTCTCTTTAGCCAATAATTACTTTTCAGTGTGGCGGGACAACTGAGCATTCGGTTGCCGATGGAGCAGAATTTGCTTACATTTTTGAAAATTTCCTTTCCACAGATTATCAAATCAATCTTTAAGTTTTTTGTTTCACATTAGCAATTTCATTCGTTTGTTTGCAAAAGTAGCAAGCAATTAATTTTCATCTCAACAAGTTTCATATTTACTGTTTATTATTTCATTTCTTCACATTTAGTTGCAGATATCCGGAAAAAGTCGAAAAAGTGGTATTTTCTAACGATTTTTCTTCAGAGAAAAATTATGCTGTTCGATTGAATTTTGATATTAACGAGCAGGTTGAAAACTTTTGGTATTTTTGGAAACAGAATATTATCATTGCTTTTCACTGGCCTCTTGGCATATCCTGATTGCATTTTTAATTTCCTGTCGGCAAAATTGAAAATGATTTGACGTACAAAGATTTTATTAAAAATCTGTAGGAAAAATACTAGACGTCTAATTTCTAAAATTATTATAAATTAGTTGATTCTGTTGTTAAACTTCTCCAACCTTATTTGTAATTCATCGCTCCTTGAACTATGACCCTTAGTCTCGTCGTTGAAACATTTAACTATGTCTTCTCGTTGAATAGCTGCTTGCTTCTTCAGAGTTCGATCCAATGAATGAATGAATTATTCTCCTCAAGTGCTTACTATTATTTCTTTTTTTTAAATCACTTTTTCTTTTTTGATTCGATCACTCTTTGTCGTCGTTATTCAGTTAAGTTGATCTCTACTTTTCTTATTTCAAATTCGCTGCTTTCAAATACTTTTTTTTTTTACCCTAATTGACCCCTTACTTTTACTGCATAATGAGATTTGAATCAAAAATGGAATGCATACATTGTAAAATAAAGTTTGATTTAGCTTTTCCACAGCAAAACCCTCAGAATTAAAGTATCTTTTAGATGAAGGCAGAGATTGTCCGTTGTTATTCCAACTATCAAAAACAAATTAATGACGTCGACATAGCCTGCATTGTTTTCCGTGATTTTGGCAAAGGATTTATCAAAGAAGCTGGTATTTCACCTGATGCATTTATTCAGATGGCTATACAGTTAGCAAGTTTTAAAGTTGGTTTTCATAAAAATTAATACTAATAGTAAAAGAGTTTTAGTTTTATAGCGGCTGATTATAATAAAAAGTCTCGAAGCATATTCAGAAAGCATTAATGATTTTTTTATTGTTAATTTGAATATTTTTTTTGAACAAGATTTTAATTTTCTGAATTAAAAATTGATAATAATCATATTTTTATTTAAAAAATTTCGATTTAGGATCAAGGCAAATTCTGTCTGACCTACGAATCGATATCAGCAAGATTTTACGCAAATTCAAGAACAGAAACACTACGTCCTGTAACACGAGAATCTTGTGCATTTGTTAAATCAATGATCGACACAGAGAGCAGCGTAAGCCATTAATCGAATTTAAAATTTATGCATATTCTTCGACAATGTTTCTCGTATGAAATAATTTGCACTATTATTTTAGAGTGAAGAGTGTCTTAAATTACTGAAAGAAGCAGCTGAAGTTCATACATTTCATAGCAAGGAATGTCTAACTGGAAAAGGTATAGATCGACACTTACTTGTTCTTCATATTATAAGCAAGATAACTGGGATAAACAGTCCACTGCTGGATTACTATATAGCTCAACCTTGGGAACTTAGTACAAGCCAGGTAATATATCTAATTAGCATCCTCAAAATCTGATATATTCTTTTTCTGATATTCTTTTACTAAGGCATTAAAGTCAAAAAATATATAAAAGAATTGCATGATGAAAAATGTCCTCCAGCGTATAAGGTTGAATGTCAAAATTAAAGATTCTGTACATGAAGTGGTCTCTCATGTCGAATAAATTGTGTGCTATTCATTTTTGCAATTAAAAGATTGCTATAGACGCCAAATGTTACACGACAAGTAGACGAAGATAAGCATCCCAATACTTCATGGTTTGGCGGTGGTTTTGAGGCTGCTTGTAAAGGTGGATATGGTATTAGTTATCGTTTTGCTGGCAATCATTCAATATGTATAAATATCGCTTCTTACAAATCTGCTGAAAATACAGTTGGTTCTCTTTAATCAAATTACTCTCATGCAATTCTTGAATTCTTTTAAATATTCTAGAATTTGGTTCCCCTAGTGAATGAAATGAGTTCAATCCCCTTGATTTTGATCTTGATTTCCTTATTCTGAATTTTCAATCACGCAACGATACTTTTACATCTATGTATGCTCCGATCTTGAAACACTTCTTTACTTTTGCGATTTAGAAGGAAGGATAATGAAATCGGGAATATTGCCTCGGAAAAATATGAACTAAATCAAGATTCTCTTTGAAGCAACTCATTTTCTCTAAGTAATGTCGAATAGAATGCTGGATTATGGCCCTTGGAAAAACTTCATTTTTTTTTTTTGTTCTATGTATAATTTTGCACAACAAGAAGACAACTAGCTGATAACAAAAGTTGATCAATCCATCGGAATAATTCTTGTTTTTATGCCTATTACAGGATTCACATCGATTTAAACAATATTTGATACGATCAATGAACGACATTTTTGCAATATTCAGAACATAAAAGACCTTAAATTTCCCGTGAGAAACTTTATGCTTATTTTTATTCACATTCTGAATAGTTTTCATTAAAAAGAGCAAATAAATAAGAGTAATAAACTTTATTGAAAATAATACAATTACTAGAGCACCAACAACAAACGCGTGCTGCGCTACAAGATATTTTAGATTAAAAACAAGGAATGCATAAACACTTATGAGAGTAATAGTAATTATCGCCACTTGTATTATTGCTGATGGCTAATAAGGTAAAGCAGTAATCATCATGCGAAGATGGAGTAGGAATAGAAGGATAAATCGTGAGTACTTCTGAAGTTTTTGAAAAATTGCTAAACTTTACAATTTTTTGTTTTCACCACTCTCTTTCTCTTTCTTTCCAAATGAGAAATCGGCCGCACATTACACAAATATATTGAATATAAAGCAAGTACAACCACTATCAAAATTATTAACAAAGAACTGATAGTGTGAATCTAAATCACAAGTAGCTTCATATGATCTTCGTATCCACAAATAAACAGATCCAGAATACAGAATTTCTTGCGAGAGAGTCCTAATATATCTCAATTCACACGAAAGAACTAGCGTTAAAAATCATTCCACAATTACATGTGAATATCAATTCTAAATTCCTGCGTTAATGAAAGATTGGGTTTTCGAATAATCAGAGTTTGAGCATCGCGATCATGAATATAATCGGCAGTTTCTGGATTCCAATCTAGAAAATAATAGGAGTATACAAAACAAAGACATTACATCACAATGAAAACAAATTATGCTTCAATTGACTGTTGTTTAACTCCTAAATGTTGAAATAATATTTAAAATTTAACTGTTTGGTAGTTAAGAAAATATTTGAGATTCAACAAATTATGAATATAAAAGTATTTACCATCTAAATAAATATGAATATTCGTCGGATAATATCGAACACCTCGTATTATAATTTTCTCTATAATGGTATCACTTTCTAATTTTCCTTTTTTATCCAAATTCTTCGATGAAATTGAATGTAACTGATCGCCTTCTTTCTTGTAGATGAAACCCCAATAGAAATACTGATCATTTTTGTATTCAAATGTTTCTCCATCATCCATATAAATTGTCCCATTTGCATAATCACCCTGCAAAAATCTTAACAATGCATTCAAGATATAAAGCCATACACAATCATTTTTCGTAACTTAATACATTAAAGGCATATATGTGACTTTTATATCTCAAAAATAAATGATTCTCTTTCTAAGTTTCCGCAGAATTTTACAGTGATTTGGCGCCTCTCAAAGACAACATCTATATTTATACAGAAAAGATAAAACTCCACAGGAGATAAATGTTATACCGAAATAGTTCGCTTCTAGAACTTATAACACAAATTTAATTAAAAATCACATTAAAGTTGATCGCAATATACAAAGTAATGGGATCATGAAACATCAATTTTGAAGCTCTCCGTACTCTTTCCCATGTTGGAATGATTGTACCACCTCGTTGGAATAACGGTATTACATCGATTGGCGTGTCCATATAAACAGCACCAGGAGCTCCACGACCCTAAAGAAAATAAACTTTTCATTTTTAATATCATGACAGATTTCTGTGAAGGAAACATTAGAAATCTGACAAAATTCTTCATTATTTATCCTATCAGTGCACTCCGACTACGGATAAGAAATTGCAGTTCTTTGTTTCTTGTTATGCGTTACGTGATCAATAATTAGTGATAACAATAACAGAAAAAATTATACCTTATGATCATTCCATTCATACCATATTACGTTTCTTTTACCCGGCAAATATAACGAGACGGATTGGACATCTGGATCCGTTACTGGACGTACAAGTAAACTGGGACCTAACAACCACTCACGTTCCTCATCAAATGCATCTTCGTCATCCGAAAATTCGCTCCATAACGGCCTCATTGGTGGTTTTCCAGTAAGAGTATGCTCGTAAAACAAAGTATACCTAAGTACCATTAAAAAGTTAATACATGAATGAATAAATCTAAAAAGATGGGTACTGAATAGGATAGTGCAATAAAATTCCAGTATAAGAACACATAAGTCAGAAGTAGTGATTAAATAAAAATGATGAAAAATCTCAGTATTCTAACTAAACTTTAAAAGTTTTGGTTCCATTATCACTAAAGCAGATAATTCAGGGCTATTCGTAATTCTTTTCTAAAGCAATTTACAAAATGAAAGTCATTTTCAGCCAAAACTTACCAATAAGGCAAAAAAGAATAACGAGTTCGAATAGCTTTTCGAATCGCTAATTTTGTACTATTTGAGAATAACCACGGTTCTCTGCGCTTGGTGTCAATATGGGAATGAGATCTAAAAAATGGCTGGAAAGCGGCGGCCTGAAAAAAGTGTAATATATACACATTTATGGTTACAAAAATAATTTTAGACTGTTGTATTCATAAATTAATTGGAATGAAAAAGCGGAATTTAACCATAAATTCGCAGTCCCAGATCTTACATACGCATTTAAAACTAAATATAATTTAATCTAACCGCTACCTGATACCAACGTATTAAAAGCTGCTCATCCGGATTACCAAAAAAGCCACCAATATCTGCACCAACATGTGGTATGCCAGAAATCGATAATGATAGCAGCATTGATGCGGTTATTTTTAATTGTTTCCAACTTGCAGTATTATCACCGGTCCATACAGCTGTTGTACGTTGACTACCAGCAAAAAATGATCGAGTCAGTACAAACGGTCGTTTATGACCACTTGTACGTGCTAGATGACCAAGATAAGTTGAAGAGTGCTACAAAAATTATTAAAATTAAATTGATTATTTCTACTGCATTCAAAACTCACATTTTAGCCTATATTAAAAACAAATTCTTTTAAGTATCGATAACAACAATACAAATAAAATTAATAAATATCTAAAAAAAAATCAAAGTTTCAACAATTGAAATTTGTAACGAACATGATAAAAACCATAAATATTGTGGACATCACGATGTTCCCAATCTCCAAAATGTCTGGCATCTTTATGCATTGTTATTTCTGGACCGCTGAATACTGATGGCTCATTCATATCATTCCACGTGAATAGATCTTCTGTTGAACCAGGATACTGATCGAAAGCGAATTTACTTGCCCAAAAATCACGCACTGCTGGATTCAAAAAATCGAGATATGCTGATGCGCCTGGCCAACAGTGTCCTTCATAATCTTCACCATTTCTTTGCTAAATTAATAAAAAATAAAAGTAATAAAAATAAAAACAAATACAAAGAAAATAAATCCAAAACTTGTAGAAATTCCAAGAGGCAGTAAAACATAACAGAAATTAATAATATCAATGCATTTGAAACTGAAAGCAAAGAGATCAAAAATAGGAAATGAACTGAATTCTTCAAATTAATGTAACGTTTTTAATACTGAATATCGATAACAAAATACGAATAAAATTAATAAATATCTAAAAAAAATCAAAGTTTCAACAATTGAAATTTGTAACGAACATGATAAAAACCATAAATATTGTAACCGAGAGCAAAAAGCTGGAGGATAATTTATAAAAATATGTGATAAATAATTAGAAAATATTTGTTTTCTGTAATTTGTGTTCTTACTTAACTTCAAAAAAAAAAACATGAATATTGAAAGCAAGAAATTTGTAAAGAGGGACATAGCATACTTTTATAAAATAACCAAGTTCTTTTGCTTCTTTGTAAATATGATAATTGTCATCCTTTTTTATATGAGGATCAATAATTGTAACCATTTTGCGCCCCTGCAAATGCATGGAAACAATTATAATTGTATGACATAGAAATAAAATTGCAATAACAAAAGTATATAATTTCAGAATCTTAATGAAAATTAAAATAAAAATTCAAAAATATTTTCAGTGACTAATCACTTCAAAAACTGACTTTTGCTACCAAGCTATCGATCATTTCTTTTGGCTTTGAAAATTTATTAGGATCCCATGTGAAATACCGTTTCGCATCAGTATGTTCAATATCGAGCCAAATTGTATCTACTGGTATATCGTGTTTATCAAAATTTGCATGCACTTCACGAACATCTTCTTCGTCATTATAATTCCATCTACACTGATGATAACCGAGAGCAAAAAGCTGGAGGATAATTTATAAAAATATGTGATAAATAATTAGAAAATATTTGTTTTCTGTAATTTGTGTTCTTACTTAACTTCAAAAAAAAAACATGAATTAAATATAATGTTAAAAATTCTACTAAAACAAAGTAACGAATATATACAGGTGGTAATGGATAAATTCCAGTCAATCCAGAATTCTGCCTAAATATATCATTCGGTTTTGGACCCAACATTAGAAAGAAATCAATGAGACCAGATTCCGACATGAAATGAATATCAATCTGTGGCACATCTACAGAATTTCTTTTGAATTTCTCAACCAATGAGCGCAATATGCCCTAAAATTAATCGATAAAATTGTCTAAATCGTTGAAAAAAATTTCTCTTGCACAGAAAGTTTTTAAAATCTTTGGTACTTTAAATACAAAAAAACATTTGCAAAAAATCTTTGTTGAATTGTTATTTCATTTTTGAATTACTGATCCATTCGTTTTTTGTTAACATTTCTAGTCAAGAAGAAAATGAAAACGAGGATGAGACATGCCTTATCCGCGGTTGAAGAGTTAATATCCACCCATGTTTCGGCAGCATTTAACCATAGCAAGCCCAATGAAAGCTCCTTGTTGTGAGCTAATAAAAAAGGTACTGCACCATAGAGAGACATAAGTTCATTAACTTCAAATTCAAAAACATCCAAATTATATAGTCGATAAGGATCTATAGATCTGAAAAATCATTTATGCAAGAATGAAGCCAGGAATGGAGAATTACAATTTAACTTTTTACTAAATGAGTTAAAATGAGATCTATACTAAAATTATGCCATTTTCATTGAATCAAAAGAGAAGTTAACATTTCCAAAACATCCAAATCTGCTGAAAATATTTACGTTGTAGATCTCAGTGCAAAACTGTCCGCATGTTCAGGCAAACCATATATGAATTTATAGCCAATAAAAGATAAATCAACACCAACAGAACTTGATCCTGGAAGAGATTTTGAACAAAATCAATACATCTAAACAAAATCTACACAAAAAAAAATAAAAAATAAAATAATATATATTCGACTTAATTAATAAAAAGAGACAAAAGCTACCAAACGGTTTAGAGTCGTGATGATTCTTAAAATCTTCATCCCAGAAATCTGCTTCTTCTGATACATTTCCATCTTCCTAAAAATAATACTTGTTATTTCATAACCAGACCTTTATTCATCTGAATTAAATAAAATTCAGATTAATAGCTGAGTAACGACAATTCAGAAATAATGATAAGTCTGTGCAGTAGATTTCTTTTTTTGTAATAACTAAAACGTAAAACTAAAAAATGTACCTTTTTTCTAAACCGTTCAAATTTTAATGCATTATTGGGATTAATGCTAATAACCAATTCATTTTTGATGAATAAGTCAATTCGAAATGGTTCGTAATTTAGGAAAACTTTTGCATTGTTTGCTGTAATTATAACGGTTGAATTGTCGTTGATTTCTACCGATTTGAAGCTATAATAAAAAATCATACAGAAAACTGATAACACTATAGTTATGAATATTAGCATCAGAAAGAAGCTAAATTCGAAGCAAGATTAAATTCGAAATATCGTTATATCTCAACCACGTAGCATGATTTTTGACAACTATTCTATTTAAAATATACTTGAAAATTATATTCCTACGTTTCTTATTGTTCAGGATAATTTTAAGCGAGAAATCAGCAGTACCTCGCTTTAAAAATCACCAATATTTGTTTTCAACAATTCAATTAAAAGCAATGGTATATCTATAAAAGCAATTAAATGCTCAAAACATTTTACAAATTCAAAATTTCTCAAAATCAGAGGTCTTACTCCAAAGTTTTCAAGTTGCTTCCATCTTTTAAAGCATCTAAAGGTTGGAATCGTGGTCGTATCGATTCTTCTTTTTCATCAATTAATACTCTTACTGTTGCATCGTTCAATGATACGATACTCAGTTTCAATTTATTAACTCTACTTTCTAAATCTGCAACCACGCTGAACCATTATGCGTAATGGTTTCTGTGATTACTATATAATTCGTTTTTTCTGCTTGTGTTCTGTGCCGCCTGTAATATCTCATTTGTAATATTTTAAGATATTCTGGATATTTATTCAACTTATAACTCATAAAAGAGAAAATAGAGTTATCTCCTCATACGAATCACTACAAAATTCAAATTTTTAACTTTTCCAAAAGTTGCAAGGTTTTGTGCTTACATATACAAAATAGGTGCAAGTAAACTATGAAATCTTCAGCATTTACTATTGCAATTATATGTAATGTCTTCTCCTATCCACAAGTATATCACTTCTTTCTCATATCTGTTTCAAATATAACAAATAACTTTATAAAAAAAAAACCTGCAAAAACCCGACTGCTCACATTTCTTGAAATTATTTTTATCAACTACATGGACGACTTGTACATAAATGAAAACGATAAAAATAATTCTAAGGCTTATAAATTTTAAAATAACGTTCCACATAAATCCTACACTTCAGCTTCAATATACCTGAAAATAAAACATATTATAACCACAGAAATATAAAAGTTTTTTTTTTATTTGTACCAAAATAAAACTGTCTTGCATCGCCGCTAGGATTATCGTCTTGAGAACAACATGGGTAAGCAGAAGCTTACGTCATTTACAACAAAAAATATGTATGGATTCTATACTGAAGAAATGCTGGATATTTTCTGGGTATGGTGATTTATAGGGCATATCAATCCGCTTCATTAATTATTGAAACAATAAAGTACAACAAATTGTAAATACGAAAAAATAAAATAAAAAATAGGATTAACCGTTTATACACACAGCCAATTTGTATCACACATCTCAACAAATAAGCGATGGAAAAATGTGATGTAAAAAGTGATGTAAAAAAACTATACAAACGATAATCAACGAATTACGAAGCCCGAAAAATTATCACTGTGAAACATAAATATCCTTATCTGTGTTTCTGATTTGCATGTCACCAAATAACAAATTAGCGCAATATATCTTCGACTAACTGGATTTATTGTGGAGAAGGTCAGTATATCTTGATAAATCAGAGGCGTGTGCTATGCCACTAAAAAAAGAGAGTTGATTATCCCGGGCATTCCAGAATAACTTGCAAGATACCGCGGAAGATATACTAATTCCCCTTTCATGGACTGATAAACACAACCTTATACATGAACTGTCTAGCATTCCTTGCCACCGTGTCAGGTCTGGGACAGATCATCAAATTATACCAGTCGACTATCGAGAGCCTTATTCAGATGGTCCAAGCAAAAATTGTTTCTAAGATATTTCAGCATTCTCTCGGACAATCCAATCAATAGTTGAAATGACATCTTATTTCAGAGGACAATAAAGATAGAGGAAGAAGAAGGACGCGGAAACGAACGAAACACGGGAAATGATTTGAGGGAGAGAAGGCTATCTGGTGGGTCCCTCCCCCGACGGTGACAAGTTCAATTCATGCAGAGCTATCGGAAAGTATAGAAAAGAAGAAAAGTAGAAAAAAGAGCACTAGTGAGGAGTAGGGAAGAGCGATGAAGCATATAGGAAAACCATTTTGGTAATTGGAAGTGTAAGAGAAATTGTCGAAATTATATTAACAGAGGATGAATTAGGTGAAGGTCAAGTTGCGGAAGAGAAAGTTTGACATGGACTGTTTGATTTGGAGAGGAATGAAAGATGAGAGTGTCATTTCGTGTTAGCTTTTATATATTAGGTTCCAAGGAGAAAAGTTTTAATTTCAATCTAAAACTTCGTTGACTTCTTTCTTAAGGTAGCATTAGATGCCACAGTCAGGCGTTTTAATCAATGGATTCATTGCGGTTGATAAATTCCCGAAAGATGCTGCCATCGAATATTATTTCTTAACGCATGCGCATTCCGATCACTATGGTGCTATTGATGTAAGCTTTTGTAATTGTAATCTAATAAATTCTCTGCTTGTTTAAATAGCCTAGTCTGGTTGTTATTGAAATTTGCGGTAAGATGAGGAAAATACTTATTAGTTCAAACCTGGATTGCAGTAATAACTGATGCTGCTTACTTCGTATTAATGAATCCATGTGCAGTTGGATATTTTCATGAATTCTATGATCAGTGATCATTTTCTTTGGTCATTATTGATTTAATTAGGAATACAACTTTGATAATTTGATAAATGAATAGGTCTGGCAATGAAATGCAATAATAAATAGTTCTCATTTACTAACAATTTATCGGAGATCTGTACATTCGTTTTCTGTTTTAGAATAAATGGAATAGTGGTAGTATATACTGCTCACCTCTAACTGCTCGTATTCTCCCAATTGTTACTCATCGGCCGAGATCAAAGCGTATTGGAATTAGGAGTCACTTAATTCATGCTCTCGATCTCCATGTTTGGCATCGTATGAATGGTTTCGCAGTAATGTTGCTAGATGCAAATCACATTCCTGGTTCTGTTATGTTTCTTTTTGAGGGTGATCGAATACCAGATGGTCGAATTCTTTTTACAGGTGATTTTCGAGCTGACATTCGACTTTATCAAAATGCATTTGTGATATCAGTTTTGCAAGAGGTTAGTATTCGAAATTTCTAAAATTTTTTCTGCATGTTCAAATACAGAGTAAATTATTTTAGCTATTTTAGCTTTATTAATCAGTTGATAATGAAATGATAGATTTTTTTGTTTATAATTGTATCATTATATTGCTTATTTCATATCTTAAACAAGTTTGTTCGAAGAGAACCTATTGTGTTAATTCATAAATAATTTATCTAGAGGAGCCTTGGTAGAATATATTTGGATACTACATATATCAATTGCACTCGAGAAGAATTTCCTAGTCGAGAAGCTTCATTTGCTGAAATATGTATTCTTCTGCGTGAAATGTTGTGTGGTAATTCGAAACCAGTAATAATTATGGTTCCAAAAGTTGGTCGTGAACAGTTACTTGTTGACATAGCTATCGAATTCAAAGTAAGTGCATTAATTGCAAGTACTAATTTTACCTTTTTAATAAAAAATATCTCGAAGTTTATTTTGCCTTTAATTTTTTTAAAGGCATTCCAAGGTATATCCTGCATTCTAATACCTTTTACAGTGCAAGATATGGGTTGATTATGTTCGCTTTCAAGTAGCTGAAATTCTTGGATTAGTTGAATATTTTACAGCAGAGAAGACAGAAACTTCAATTTGGACCTGTACAAGACAGTAAGTAAAATTTAATCCTTTTATAGTATTCTGACATTATTTGAAATGAGGAAATAAATCGAATAATCAGTATATCTAGGAAATTAAATGTGACAAAAATAAAATTGCTATTTGCTCCAAACCAATCATAGTTAGCATTAATACAAGTCAAGAATCAAGGTAAAATCGCACGATATTCGCTGCTAATTTATTGTGAAATTCGATTTGAGTTTCAAGATGGTTTAATTCAGAAATATTCGTTCGATCCTCTACAATACGAATGCTCACGTCATCGAAGTCTCTATGTTACGACATATCAAGTCGAATTCAATCATTAAGTAAGAATAAATATATTTCTAATTTTTTATATGCGTATGCTTAATAATTCTATAATTCTGAAAATGTTGTTTATGAGAAATTTAGCAATAGAATGGTATTAGTTGGCGTCATTCTATAATCTATCAATCAAATCATTTATAAATATATTTGTTATATGCTGAATTGCTTATTATATCAATTAAAATTTTTAGAGATGAAAGAATACGCTATATTGAATATTCGGACCACAGCAGCCCAAATGAAATACGTGATTTTCTTTCTCAACTCTCATTTACTCAGGTTATGGGACTGTCAGTGCAGTTGTCAGAAAAACAGACTGAAGAATTCGAATGGCTTAAATTAACTGATTTTAATGACATATTGATAAGAATTGGAACTGATGAAAGCATCAGTGAAAATGAATTATCTGCACTGATTTCACCAAGCATTCGGAGCAGGTTTTTTTTTTTTTTAAAGTCTTTTGATTTTTCTATTAGCAAGTTTCCTTACTTTGAAAATGAAGGAATTATAAACAATGCATATGTATACTTCGCATTTTTGTGAAAGGATTGCTTGTTAAACATTAATTCAAGATGAAATGTAATTTTTTTTAGAATTGGATTGGCTTACGACCATGCACTAAGAAGTGCTTTTGATATTGAAATACTACAGCCCACAATAAATAATGGCCAAAAGCTCGGATTAGGTGCTGTTGATAAATCTCAAGTTGAAATTGATGAAGCAAATGCAAATGTTTCGTCTGATGAAATGATAGTGGAAACAAATGTGCGAAAAAACACATATGATGCTGGGTTGTCGAACGGTGCAGCCTCGAAATCAGATGAAAAGCTTCAAAAATCTGGACAAAAAGTTGAAAAAAATGTTGGAGATTTACCGGAAGCTACTGATAATGTAAATGATTATATTTTCAATTTAACAGTGAAGAAAGATTGCACAAGGTGTTAATGTGGAAAATCTGACAACTCGTGTTTTTATGGAATTAAATAATAATGAAAATATAGAAGAGAATAATTTGTTGCATAAATTCTTGAATGAAATGGATATTTCAAAAGAATTAGAAACTTTGGATAGTTTCGGTGAAAAGTATCGCGAAGCTGTGAATACTGTGGCAAAAATGCAAATAGGTTTCGGTTGTTTTATTTTTTCATTCTTGTTCACTTTGCTTCCATTCAACTTTACCTATTCAGATAATGTGAAAGTTGCTAGATTATGTCTTAATAGTATTAAATTTCTTTGAGTTGGAATTACTTCTGAATTTTTTTCTCCAAGAACTATTTATTTATTTGATAATTACGTTGTGTTTGACAAAAATTCAGGGCATTGAATAAGTTAATAAGTCAAGAATAAATAATGGAAGTCATTTGCAATTTATTGAAGTAATATTCGTGGATTTCAGTTCATGATATAAATTTACCGTATAATGTTCAAGAACATACCATTTATGACACTTCGCGAGAACCAGGCTCGGTAGACATTCCTCTCGAGTGGCTGAATGAATCAGGTTTGCCAAACATCCATAGTTATAAAGAATCAAGAAAACTTGCCATTAATCTTAGTATTTGTCTTGCAATTTGTAATTACTCTTGTAAGGGAATGAGATTTCAACATTTGTAAAATTGGCCTTGAATGTCTTATAACAGATTAATGAAAAAATGAACATTTTCGAAATATGGTTATATATATAGAAGCTTTAATCAAATTACGGAAATTGTAGAATATTAATCAGTTAAAGTGGATACAGTTCATATTGTCAGAAGCATAATCAGTCAGTGAATTCAAACGAATATTTATAAGTTATCGTAATAAACTATTACGCAATGATAGAAAAATCCATGTACGTTAGAAACTCTTTCAGTATTTTCCCAAAAATTTTAAATATTTCATTTCTTATCTTAAATGATGCATTGATCGATGAAACAATGAATTCAAGTAACGTCTTATTTTATGAAAAGTATTTTCAGAAGAAATCGATGAATCTATCATTATTGAATTGGAATGAAGATTCGATTATAGGTTGTTGTTTCTTGTACAAGAAGATCTGTTCTGGGCTTTTTAAAATAAGTAATTTATGTCCTTTATCTTTATATGTTTAAACTTAGCTTTTAAATTCTTTCTTGCTTGGCTTTTTCTGGAGAATCTCTTTTTCTCTTTCATACTTGATTGATGTTATCTTATTTTTACTCTTCAAAAAAATTATAGAATTTCAGAAATTCTATAAATTTTCTCTAAATACTTTACTATTTCATATTTTTATTTTCTTTCTATCATGCGCAGCAGACTGTTGTTTCTACTTCAAGTATAGGCTTTTTTTAGCCTAGCTGATCTTTTTTTAATGCATCTTCACTGCAGTTTAATCCATGAGAGTTTTTCTCATATAAGACTTTCATTATTAGTCGTTCATATATATATATATATATATAGTTGAACCGAATGATATTGTTGTAATGTATTTTTTTTATGAATCCATGTACAGGAAAAATTAATTTAGGAAATTAGAAATGTTACTTAATAATTTATTTTAAGAACATGTCAAATGTTGAAATCCCTGAAGTTTCTTATTCTAGCATGAAATATCGCTTGAGTATGTCAGAAAGTATTGTTAATTAATAGATTAAACAAATAATATTTTATTCATAGAAAGTGAAATAATTTTGCAAACGGTTCAAACGGAAATTCTCTTGTTCAGCTCATACTTTTTTATTTCATCTTTTTTAGTTCATGTTTTTACTTTTTTTTTAGTTCACTTTTTTAATTCATCTCTGAACTTCATATAAACTGGGTCTTGATATATAGAATGTGTAGTTTCATTCTATTATTGAAATAGATCGTGCTTTGTATGCAAGATTTTGCTAAAGAAATCTAATTCCAGTTCGGAAAGTTTCTTCCCGAGATTATTTTATGAAATCTCCGGTCGAACTTATTGTTAAGAATTTTGAATCAGAAAGTAATAATATTGAATTCACATATTTATTTTTACTCGCTCTCCATAAATACATTTTCTTTTTATGTTAACCTCACTTCTGATAACAGAATAAAAGACGGCATGTCTCAATTTATTGTTTTTGATATACTGTTCGGACACATTTCTTTACATAACAATAATGAAACTACAGGGAGAAACAAATAATGTGTAAGCTTTTAGCTTGCAATCGAGAATATCGTTTTGATGAACTGCTGGATAGTCTCGATTGTATCAGGCGAGGCTATACGTCAAGTATAACTATAACTGGATCTCGCGAATAGGTTTCTCTCTTAATTCATGAATTCATTCCCTATTTATCGACATGCTCTGAGATGTCTGTTTGTCTTCATGACGATTAAGCATCTAAGACTAGTAGTTAATAAATCCAGTGACTAAATAGCTAAATTTCATTGACTATGGTTATGCAAGAGCTATTCCTTCTTGTAGAATATGAGTGTTGGATAATTGTATTGTATACAATGAGAATTTAAATAGAGGATTGGCTCTTTGACTATCTCTTAAGTTATAAGTCATGTATCCAAAAATTTCATATAAATTATTTTTTTGAATAAAGCGAAGTATTCTCTGCCTTGGACAATATGTAGCTACTATTCGGCAATCATGAAATGAAACTCGGGATAGATCCCATAGAAAATTAAAATGAAGCCCAGTTTCTGGAAAATAGGAGACTGAAGAATGTTATCTTTTGCTATCCGTAAAAGTTGTAGTGTGATAATGCTTGACACAATGATCTAGTCGTAATGTAGCGTTCTGAAAAAAATAAAGAAATTGATATTTTTCTTTTTTGAAAATATGGTTTGGTGTTAGGATGGAATTAAATAATTGAGTTTATTTGGAAGTGATTAAATATTCTGACCATTAAATTAGTGAATGATTTAGTGGTGAATTTGAAGTGAAATAGAATATTAAATGAAAGAGCGACTGAATCATTCCATATTTCTTATTTTCTTCACATTGTTTGGCACTGACAAACAAATTGAGAAATGCTTTAAAATTTAATTAATTAAAAATAATTAGATAAGAAACGAATGTTTTGAAAGAGAAAGATTTTTTTATTTACGGATTAAATTGTTAAAAAATTTTTATGAATAATAAATCGGTAATATTGTGATGATTTTAGGCCCTGTAACTATAGTAATTACTGGGACGAACTCTGAAATTTGTTCAGAATGTTAGTTCACATTTATCATATTTGTACTGAAACAAGATGAATTGTTGCAAGCAACAATCGTAGAGCATTTAAGTCTACATCATTTCATGCATAACTTATAGAATGATGTTATATCTCCTGGAAAGTGATAGGATATCATTCTTTCCATAGTTTGTTAAATATGATTTCATTTCTATCTTTAAGATTTTAAATCAATGATAGATATATTCTGTTAATTATTCGATAAGTATATCCTTCGGGATCATTTTCATACTTTCATCGAATAATTTTAATTCTAGTGGAGCATTTCTTTCTTAATTTGGCTTTAATCGACGATGATTCGAAACTGGAAGTATTTATTCGGAAACACTTATTGGATATCGTAGAGTGTACTTCTGCAGGCGAAATTGAAGTCCGAAATAAAGTAATTTTACTATCAATAGATGAAATGTGGTCAGATAAATTCATCAAATTATATGTGAAAAACTCTTCGATTAAGGGAATGGAAATATTGACACATTTAAATCGTCGAGTCAAAAACAATTTGATGATAGCATTACCACTCGAGGATATCTTACATTATTTGTTGTCCTCAGCAGAAAGAAATATCTTAGGAGCGGTATGCATTATAGTTTCTTTCGCAAGAGTACAATAAAATTTGCATCTAAGCTATTTCAGGAAGAAATAAAATTAAGAGTTATCATGAAAATAAAATAAAACATAGGATGGAGGCTTTATAGTGAGATAGTCCTTTTCTCTTTATTGTTTCCTTGTGTACTCTCTCCATTTATTCTATCTCAGTTTATGATATGAATATCTTCTGTACTTGAACTCGAATCAGACTCATGAATTATCATTCAGAGTAAGAATTTATATTTCTTATTATCTCTGCATTAAAAGAGATTTAAAGAACCGTCATTTGCATTTACTTAATTTTAGTGGTTTGCAGAATTTTGCAATTATTTACCTTAGAATAGCATTGGGTCGTATTGATACTAACGAGCACGTTACTATTCTTCCAAATCTTCTGAATGGTTTCTGAAATATCTAAATAACAGAAAGATATTCGACCAGTGAGTTTCATTTCTTCAAATCAACAATTAATATTGTTCAATTTAGGGTCTGAAGTGATTGCATATCACATACAATTACCTGGAACAAGATCAAGAATTATAGCCTCCATATCATTCCACTAATTGGGGACAAATATGATCCGATTCTTTCGGAATATAATCTTCCCTATACTTAAGCTAGCTGTTATCATTTGCCCTTCACGTGAATTTTACTAGTCGTAGTCTTATCAAGATAAGAGAATTCTGCTTCAAAATTCTGATAGTATTTCTGAAAGTATATAAGTTACAATTCGCATTTAATCGAAAAAAAAGAATTTATAGTATTCTTGTTTTAACGTGCTTGGATATCCATTGCTAATTTTAAACATCAAAACTGGCCGTCACTGGAATCATTAAAAAATGATGCAATCAGGTCGGAAATATTAAGATTTTTTTCGGATGTGCTGTATTTTCCCATTTCAAGGTTAGTTGTTATTTAGCAATTTATGTTATGAAGTATTATAGTATTCGAAGCCTACGTTGAAATCATGTCAGTCTTGCACCCCATGGTTCATTGCGTTTCATTATTTTTTTGTATTTGTGAATTATTTTTCTCATCAAAATTAGATTAAAAATTACCATCGGATTTATTTTCTAGTAGCGAGAGGAGAAATATGGCCGTAATGTTAAATAATTTTTCTGATCATCCATGCATGTCAAAAAATGGATTTCTCCGAATTGCTAAAGATGTTATAATTGATCTTAAAGTTAACGTTACTTCAGTAAGTTCCCTTCCATACGTGGAACTTATCAGGAAATTTCAATTAGTATGCCTTCTATTTTCGAATTTTTTTCGAGAACTGCTGAGATAGAACATTGAAAGTAGAAAAGTTCTAACTACTATTATTCGTGTTTCGAACGTCAGTTGAATAACAGTTAAAGAATTCTCAACAATCTTTAAATTTTCAGCATATTCGCATTCGTTTTTATTTTTCAGTTAAAGCTATCCATAATAAAGATCTTATCATCAATTTTTACGGAGGCCGAAATCTTACCACTGTTGATTGGGGCTACTGCACTTGGCCACTGTTGATTGGGGCCACTGCACTTGGCCCTAGCGAAGTTGAAATAGCTGGTGATGTTGCTATTAAAGAAATTGATTTGGAAAAAGTTCTGAGAAATAAGAATACAGTGAACAGTTTATTCAATTTATATCTCAGTTCATCTCTTCAAGTAATTTTCATCTTGTTAACTGTTATCTTTTACTCTCGTCTTCAGTGGTATTGAGCCATCATTCAGAAAGAAATGTATAATTCCAAAAATCTCGAATTAAAAATTAAACACTTCTCAACAGTTACGTCAAAGGACTTTTTTCAGAAGCTGGATGAAAGTGACAAGGTTTTGCCGGCTACAGTTCCTATTAAGCTGAAGTTAATGCCTTTACTAATGAGATCTCCCGTTGGGGTGCAAACTTTTCCATATAATATTAAGGTAAAATGTATTTAAAAATGTAAAAATTCATTTTTTTTTGAATTTTTCAATATCGACGGATTGAATTTCACTTAAAACCCTGAAATTTTGTTCCCGAAAATTTCTGCAATATCTGTTTGTCTTCTTATTGATCTATTTTATATCTGAATGTAATATATTTTGATATATTTTACATATTTTAGATAGCATTTGATGGCTTATTTAGCAAAAAAGATTCCGTTCAAAATATACCTCTCAAACTGCAACAAGGAAGCATCGATTTTTTGTTGCTTATTGTGAAAAATTTCCCTGTGAACGCTTTGCCAACATTTGGTCCAATCATATTTTCTTCGATAAGGAAGCTAATTAACCAGAATGAGGTTTGTTAATTTCGATTTTTTTTAAAACAGTTCTTATCATTAACATTCGATTCTCAGTTGAATATTTTTTAACTTCAGTTCTCAGTTTATAATTAGAGTTTCATAGAAATCGCTGAAATTCTTTTTTTTGAACTGTCGCTTATGTTGCATATTCACATCACAGAAAGCTGCTGACTGATTGCTTTGTTTCACAAAGAGTTATTGTGAATAGCTTTAGCATCATCAGAATGAAAAGAAAGAGATGTAAAATTATGATTGAAATGTGATTGTTTTTAACATTAAGTTTTCTTCCTAATCATTATCAAACTATTCATAGTTTGCAGTTCCCGAGTGTTGTTGCTGTAGCCTATCAATGTTTGGGTATAATTGGCAGTAAGGTTCCACAGCTGGTCGTAAATGATATGGCTCTGTTACAGGAAACATTCGATGCCATTCCATTGGTCATTTTTTCATATTATTTCAAATTTTCAGTTTTTTCGTTTTATAATTTTTAAGGTATTAAATGTTTAGGCACCAGAAAAAATATCTTTTGCAATAGCAGATTGTTTAATGAGCTGGTTACCTGTCTTCTGCACTATTAATGATGTTGCTTTAAGTGGTGTTTTGGAAGCAATCATTTCTTCATATATTGTTCATGTAAGTTTTTGCTTCATTTCTTTTAATTTTCATTTTATACAGAGAGGATAAATTCCTGCATTTTATAAAATTGTTTTTGAAATGTTTTCTAGTTCTGTGTATGCATTGATTTACATGTTTATTTGTATAAAGCATTTTGAATTAGTCCATAGCATAATGTATATATTGCAGAAATCATTGCCGACATAAAAGCTTCATTATCATGTATTTCAATAGTTTAAATATATAGATGTCAAATTTTGCTAGATACATTGAACTTGTGCTGAAAATGGCATAAGACTTTTAAAACGGTGGTCATTTTTCAATGTGAGATATTGTCTTTACGTATTTTTCTGTTAATTGTATTACTTTCTTTTAATTATTTTGATGAGCAATATTATTAAATAGAAATAATGTAAATAAAAAACGGACTTTTTTGGATAAGTAGTTGAATTTGGAAAGTTTTTTCTGCGCATACATTTTGATGAGAATTTATAAAAGTCTCTAATCATTGCAATCATTTATGTACATTATATTGATGCCAATAGTTTCTTTGTAGATAACTAAGAGCGAAAGGTGAATGTCTTCATTTCATTCATGGTAATAAGATGCACATTTCATTTCTGTATTTTATAATTAGTTAAGTAATGCACAATCCTAATTTTATATTGATGGATATCTTTCTTTGAACGTCTGGATTTTTACTTAAATTATTTCATTAAATTGTTTGACTTATTAAGATTATCTTTAGGAATCGCCTAGATGCCGACTTAGTGCTTTAAAGTTTGTTGAAACATTAGTGAAAACATCATCATTGCAATTCCGCTGGATACTTTGTCGAACTTATGAAGATCCGTAAGTGTATCACCGTAAATTTCTTACAGCAGAATCGATGACCTGTCTTTGAGTTTTAGAGTTGTTCAAGATATTAGTAGTAAATAAGTGAAATTGACTCATTTTGAACTTGGATGTTAATTTTATAAAAATAATTTTATGATTTCTAGTGTTATTGCAAATTTGTGTTAATGTAATTTATATCAGACTAATGGCGAAGTAATTTCGGAGCCCAGTTTTTTAACTGAAGAAATAATTTATTCAGGAGAGATGAAATGAAACACGAAACCGTACGTCTGCTAGATTTATCAGTTGCAGATCCCACGACGACACCTAAATTTGAAGTAAGATTTGTTCATTCATTCTGAAGACATATTCATTTTCATTTACTTGAAAAAATTGTAAGTTATTCTTTTAAGGATTTGGTTGCATTTATGCACCAGAAATTGAATCTGCAAAATGTTATTGGAGGAACAGCTGATTTTTCAACTGTTGAAGCAAAGAAAAAAAAAACATTTGCCGATGCAGTGTTTTACATTGTAAGTTGTAATATAATTTAGAAAAAATATTTGCAACTGCCATGAAAAATTGTGTAAACTTCAAGAAAATGAAATGATTTAGATACACCGCATTTTTATATTTGATTAGATTACAATCTATATTCCATAAAAAAATTTATTAATTTTGTATTTATAAGCAAAAAATAAGACGATTTTATATGTAATTCACAAAAATTCGTAGATTAATTCTATGATAAATAGTGCTGAATTCAATCTGAAAATTTCTCAGGCTTTTAATGATATTTACATTTTTTGGTTTTATTGAAAATTAAATTCATTCATTTATACTTTTTTGTCTCTACATAACATTTATACTTTTAGTCAGCATTTTATCTATATGCCAATTTGCAAGTTGCTTGTTCGCTACAGCCTCTTTCGCTAACTGAAGCAGATATTTTTTCAAGAATATCAGATTATCCCGTAATTAGTAAATATCTATTGTCGATCAGTGAAAAGCAACCAGAAATTTTACATCTATTTCTAGAAATAGTTTTGGAAGCAATTGAAGCACAGCCAGGTATTTCTAACTCGTTAAGATGTTTTATGAAATCTGAGAGGAAAATATTTTGACTGAGAAACTTTGATCTTAGCTCAAAAAATAAATTGATCATGTATTTCGCTTTGTTTTTAACTCTGTTCAATAGTTAAAGTCGTTTCTCTTATAACTAATTAAACTATTACTTATACTGCGTTTCAGTATCAAAAGTAATAAGACGAAATAAATGATGAATTTTAATGGAAAATAAAGTTTTAGCTAATTTTCTGATTGAAGTGGCTTGTTTATTCCTGCAAAATGAAAGTAGAGATTTAAATCATAATTATCGTGCAATGGTATGTCATTTTTCTCTTTCTGATATTCATATTTTCAGTGTTTTTTAATAACTTCATGAAATAACAATTATTTATTCATTTGTTAATGTTTTTTAATTAAAAAAAAAAATTCTAAATTTTCTTTTTTGAATTTCTGAGCTCTCATTTAATGAATAAAATATTTTTTCGATTTTTTTTTTTAATATAATAGATTGAATTGAGTTTCTCTTTTTTTGGAAAGATGCATTTTTAGTCACGTAGCTTCTCAGTTTTCTATTGATTAAGTTTATTTTTTAATACAACTAATAAAATTCGTGAAAAAATATCGTTCCTTATTCCTAAAATTTTTTGATGTCAAAAGTATTCCAGATAGTGATTTATCATTTTCACGGTTTACATAGATATTAAACAAAATATTACAAAAAAATAAAATAATTTTTCAGAAGTTACCCGTTCAAATCCCATGGCTTTCTGTATATTTAGTAACTCATCCAGCAGTAGATTTCATTACTGAAGAAATCAACGGAATTAAAATTCGTTGAGTGAATATAATCGAAGCATTGTCTGAACAACAATACTTTGAAGCAGCTTGTGGTTCGCTGGCAGAATTGCTTAGAAGAGCTGTTTTTGGTCTCAATGAAGTAGAAAAGGTAATTACTTCTAAGATTCTTGCATGATAACAGGTTTTGTTTAATTAATTTGATTCAAAAGTTTCTTAGATTTGTAAATTAAATGATTTTTAAGAACCTTCATGCATTGAATTCTGCCTTATAGCAGTTACATAGTGGGTTCTTAAAATTACGAGATGCATTATCATCGTGTTTCAATTTTTCACTTTAATTTTTTTTCTCAGAGTGTGTTGGTATCATCAGTTTCGGATAATCAGTTTTGCTCGCTCTGTGAATTATTAGGGAAAACAGCAGCATCTCGAAAGGATATTTTCACGTCAAAAGTGAAAGAGTCAGCTATGCAGTGTCTTGGTTTTCTTTCGTTGCATAACTTGCCAACTATTTTATATGAAAAAATTTTGGCTCAATTATTTGCGTGTGGTGAAGTAAGTTTCAAATTTATTCTCATAATCACTTGTATAAAATAGCGATTTGCCGAATGAAAGTTCACTTTTCAAGAATAGTTTTCAAAGTATTTTTTAAAACTTCTTTTTTTTGGTTTGAAAAAACAATATATGCTTTGAATTGTATTGATTCAATTTAATCCTTGAGCCGAACAATTAATAGGAAATATGAAGTGCGTGCTATTATTGTACTCTAGAAATGCTGTTTCTTAATGAATAATTATTGACAGTAGCATATTAAAATCTTAAAGGAATTTTTGAAAATTTTTGTTGTATAATATTTTTATCATCAAATATTTCAAAAATTTTTTAAGACTTCTGGTGTGATGTGTAATACTAACTTAGAGTTTTATATAATTGATCATACTGTTTATTGGACAAATACAAATTAGAAGCTTAATCACTTTTTTTTTCAGATAGCAACCCAACCGGAATTGCAATTTATTGTTGGCAGTGCGCTTTTCGACGCTGCATTTAGTGAAAGTTCTCCATCACGCAGAAACATATTCATCGAGACAGAGGAATGTTTTATGGTAAGTATAAGTATTTTTTAATGGTGTAAAAAAGTAATCTGCTGAAAAATGCAGTCAAAAGATAAAGAAATGTCTACAATTTATTTTTTATTTTGGGATAGATTAAGTTTTATGAACAAATTCTCAGGAAACGAATTTGTCTGCCACTAAACGGTACAATATTGAAAAAAGAGTTGCGAATTTATTGGAAATTTTGTTGACCGTTAAATTGCATCACGCAAATCGTCATTTGCGACAAGCTGCTTACATCTGGTTATTTACTTTAGTAAAACGATGTGCTGTTACAAAGCTTAATTGCATAATGAACAATTTAAGCTCTCTTCAACATGCTTTTATCAATGGTTTAACCGAAACAAACGGTCTTTTATTTGCTTTTTTTTTTTCAATATCTTCCTTCTGTTCTATAACAGTTAAAAGGTCTTCAGTGAGAATTCTTTGTAATCTGTCATTTAATTGATGAGAAAAATTGTTGCTGGAAATTTTATTTGTATGGAACGTTTGAATTTTTAAATTAAGTTGAAATTAATTTAAGTTTACTGAACAACTTGCATGTGAAATCATTGAATTTAGATTTGTACGCAGTGTTTTATTTTAGTAATAAATTGCAGATTTCTTTCAACAATTAGCAAGTGAAGGTCTTGGTGTTGTCTTTGAACTAGGCTCTGAAGAACAGAAGAAAAAAATGGTCGAAGAATTGATTAATACACTGTCAGTTGGCCGAAAACGAGTCGATCCAGTCACACCAGATACTCACTTATTTGAAAAGAGTGAACTAGGCATTACACCAACAGGGTCTTCATAAATAGTTGATTTTTATTTAAATTCAGTTCTCTCTTGAATTTCTTATGGCGCTATCTTTTGCAATAATTAATCTTTTACTCTTTTTGTGATTTTAGAAAGTTTATATTATTCTGTTCAATTCTGATATAAAAATTAAACTTCTTGTAGGGAAAACATAACAACATATTACGAACTCTGCAGTTTGGCCACAGATTTGAATCAGCCAGATCTCATATATAAATTTATGCAACTTGCAAATCACAGTATTTTGTGGAATTCCAAAAAAATGAGTTTTCTTTATTTTATTTTTTTGAAGTTCCAAAAATGTTTTATTTTGAATTTAATTTCATAAATCTCTCATAAGAAGTTAGAAGTTTTCGAGGAATGGCATTTTTATTTTTAGGGTGCAGCTTTCAGTTTCAGTATTATAATGCAGCAGGCAGAAGATGCAGTGAAACCGTATTTAGCACAGTTGGTGCCTAAAATTTATAGGTATCGATACGATCCTGATTTGAAGGTTCAAGGCGCTATGCGTTCAATTTGGCAAGTAATCACAGTTTCTAAGAAAAATGTGGTACGTTTCGGTTATTAATAAAAGCAGTATATTCTGAATCGGTGAAAACATTATTTTCAGCTCTTTTTATGAATTTAAAATTTATGTTACCAATTTTCTCGATATTGTTTTTATATATTTTAATATATTTTAAAAAAAAGTTAGACATAATTTCGTAACGTTCTGAATTCATAATTTATTTAGAAGAAGTGCAGACTTTAAGTTTAAGTAGTTAAATTCCCTATAATATATTATTAAGAAGTTATTTTTAGCCATAATAATGATTTAAAAACTAAGTTTCAAGTATACAAACTCTAATTTCAACAGATATAACATGCGAGGTATCAGTAACTTATTAGCGCATTTTAATTTCAGACTGAAGAATATATAGATGCTATTTTCAACGAACTTATATTAACCCTTACAGACTATCAGTGGCGAATGCGTGAGTCCAGGTCTGTTTATGGCTAGTTTTTTTTCCCTTTTTTAAAGAGTTCTGCAAATTGAATATAATTTCTTTAAGGTATTTTATGAAACAGTATAATATGTTGCATTATTTGAGCAAAATATCTTTTTTTGCTATGCTTTAACGAAACAGAGACTTAACGCTTATTTGTATTCGTTAGGTTTTTGCAGTTGTCTGGCATTAGCAGACTTGCTCAGTGGATACTGTACGGATAAATAGTGGAACGTTTTGATCAGCTTTTCGAAATATTGTATCGAGTACATGATGATGTAAAGGTACTTAATTACATTTGAGTTGCATCCTGTAACAGAAAAAAATAAAAACATATATTGAAAAATTATATTCTGCATATCAGATTGTCAAGAATTAACTATTTAATTTCTTGTTCAAGCATTCAAAAAATTTCCATTAAATGCAGAACTTCTTTAATGCAGTGCCATTCAGGATTCAGTTCGAATAGCAGCAGAACGCGCTTTATCAAGTATCATTAAAATTACTGTACGCAAATGTTCTTCAGTTAATGGCGCCAAAGCTACTCGATTATTTGGGATGGTACTTCCTGTTATTATAGAGAAAGGAATTGGATCGAGCGTCAAAATTAATAAAATATTGAGGTTTACTTTTCAGAACATCTCAAAGTTCTTCACATCTTAATTCTGAGAATTAATTTTCATTTTTCGATTATAAATCGAATTCATAAATTTGCAGCCTAAAAATCATCATGGATATTGTAAAGGAAGCTGGCTTGGCAATACAAGAACATATAAATGATCGATTTGTGTCTTCAGCGTCAGCAGTTGCTAATGTTTTGTCGATCTTTCTGCGGTGCATTTCTTAAATTTGATTTTGTTTTATAAACTCCATTGTTCTTATATTAATATGATAAAATTTTGCAAAAATTAGGAAAATTTTTTCCATAATTTCTTTTGAAGTAAAGCAGTTCCGAATTAAATAAAGTTTTAGATAAAAATATAACAGCTTGTGCATTTTAGGGTCGCAAAAAAATGATTATTTCTCAAAGTTTGATTTTCCGTAAATGAATTCATCATGTTTCAGATAAAATGGTGCGAGTCCTCCTCAGTGGCTTAGGTGATCGTAATCCAGTAATTAAAAAACAGTTTGCGTCTTGCTTGTCATATTTATTGTCGTTTTCCTCAAAAAGAGAAGTAAATCGGGTTCTGGATTACATAAAACAAAAATTGCGAAATGAACAAGGTAAATGAAAAAAAAAACAGACTCCTCGAATAAACTGATGAATAGAAGGACTGCAAAACAATTTTTTTATGCAAAACCTGAATATGGATGGGATATTTTAAAGTTTATCCTTCGAATTTTCAAATTATCATCTTGTCGACCTTTTCTCGTATTTTAATAAAGATTCAAAATTCATTGAAATTTTAGCAAGAATAGTTAAATATATTTTCGAAAGAAGTTTGTGAAATTTGCTTATCTTTTCATTTTAAATTCTAAAATTTGAATTTCTTTATTTGAATTGCTGATAACCTATTTTAAGATGATGAAAAAATGATAGTGTTGCATCTGCTACGCGCTTTATCAAGGAATACTGAAATTCTTTCTGAATCATTATCTGCTGTTGTTCCATTTATATTTCTTTATAAATGCCAAGAAGGTGAGTCCTTAGATATCTTTGATATCTTATAGACGTGCATTGCTTGATTATGGTTTAGCGCTTTGCTGCCCCTTTTTTTTTCAACTTTAGAGGATTTTGGGATTCTTACTGGACTTCTTTTTTTCGATTAGATGTTTTTCAGATAGAATCACTCGATTCGCAGCAGAAATAAAATTCTTTCTATTAAAGTCCTGGTTTAAAAGATTTTTTTATGAACAAGATTATAATGGTTTCTGAGCAATGATTTTTTGTGGATATTTATCCATTTTTGATATCATATAGTTGAAAAAAAAGTGAATTTTATAATTTTTCAGTTGCTGAAAATGACGAAGCGGAAAAGAAGAAACTAAGAATGTGGGATGAATTATGGTCCGAGTTAATTCCAGGTGCCAATCTTTACATCCCTTTCTTGCAGTAGCCATTTCATGGCTGATAGTGTTTTCTTATTCTGTGATTTCTAAAACAGATTTCAGAATCATTAGAATGAAAATGAAATTTCAGTACAATGAAGATTCAATCTATTAAGATTGAACAAGCAAATTAATATGAATATATAATTCTGTTAGATACTTCGTCTGCTATGCGTCTATATCGTAAGGAAATGATCGACTTGGCTTTAGTTATGCTAAACACAAGTTCTCTTTTTTCAACCAGAGCACAAGCAGCAAAAGTACTTGCAATAGTTTCCGAATCTGGTGTTTTCAGTGATGATGTTGACTATGCTGGTTTGTTTTTTTCTTCAATAAGTAATAATTATTTCACAGGTTTTCGGGTTTTGAAATTAAGTCATTATAAGGACTCATGTTAAAACAGATGTGGAATAGTTCTACGTTAAAAAAAATTCAGCGTTTTTGAAATCCGTCACTGAAGCATTATTGAAATCGTAAACATAAATAGTTTGAGCTTATAATTTGTCAATGATTCATGTTTTCTTCGTGTTAAAACAAATAAGTTTTGAATATACAAACAAGCTACAAATAGTAAAATTCAGAAATAAAAGTATAAACTGAAGATGATAATTAATAAGAGTGAGATAGGCTATTTGATGAAGGAAGATGTATAACTTTTCTTTATTATATATTTTTTAGAAATAGTCTATGATAATTTGACAAAAGCGTTGCGTGGCCGAATATGGGATGGTAAAGAAAAGTTAATCAAAGCAATCAATTCATTATTACGTTCAACAGGGAAAAATTTAGCATTAAAATGGGATGAAATTACCATTGAAACGGTTTGCTTACTACTTAAATTTATACTAGTATTTACTTATTATTGAAGTGGCGACAGATATATGAAGCGAAACCTACTAAAATACCTAATTCACAAACATATATTTTGCAAAGCAATTCACAAATAGACAAATTGTCAACATTAAAAAAAAACATTAGTAGATCAGATTTATATTAATCTATCGTCGTCAACATGATATATGTCGAAATTAATCATATTTGCATATATATATGTACGCATTCGGTTTTATATTCTATTTTTTTTTTTCGAAGAGAGAACAGAAAATAACTGCGAAAAAAGAAAAAAGAACTTTGAAATTTTTATTTGAAATGAGCTTTTTAGATCACTTCCAGAGTAATCCGGTTTTGACAACCACTTAACCATTCGATTAAGTAGCAAGACCATATAATGGGGCATTAGCTGTAATAAAACGAATAAATTCGTTAATTACATAATAGTGCCTCCCGACACCGGGGAGCAAATTTATCGTTGCCTTGTCTAGGTGGGATTCTGACTTAGAGGCGTTCAGTCATAATCCCTCAGATGGTAGCTTCGCACCATTGGCCGATCGGCCAAGCACATGAACCAAATGTCTGAACCTGCGGTTCCTCTCGTACTGAGCAGGATTACTATCGCAACAACATATCACAGTAGGGTAAAACTAACCTGTCTCACGACGGTCTAAACCCAGCTCACGTTCCCTATTTGTGGGTGAACAATCAATTTTAAAAGTTGTAATTAATTTCATCCTAGAAATAGCATCGCTTTGTGTGATAATGAAAAGAAATAAAAATTTTATAGAAATTTTTACCTTTATGGGAACAATGTTCAAAAAAAACCGATAAATATAGTGGAGAAGCGATTCTGTGTGCTGCAGTGTTTTGCGAAACGACCGCTTGTAATAAAATTGCTGAGCAAGTAATGGCGTATATCTGCGATATCATGAACTACAATTATTCAAAGTCTCAATTTTACAATCTTTTTTACTTTTTGCTAAAGAATCATCAGTTCAAGCAAAGTAGAATTTAAAAATGAACCGTTTTACCCGTTATAATCATATCCAAAGCTAGCATAAGTCATTGATGTAAAAACTTTTGCAAAGTATAAATTATGTAACAAATATTCAGGTCAAATTTTGATGATAATACAAGCGAAATAAGCCATACAAATCATTCGAAAACTTGTGATTATCTAACAAGGATTGTACCCGCAATTTCTCATCTATTGTTATCTTTTGATGGAGGTTTATTTCCATATACTGAAGAAGCTTTTTCAGATCACAGATTGCATTCTTTACATCTTTTTCTAATGTTACATATGTTTTTATGGTAAGCATTATGTGTTCCGAAGCTGGGGCCTTAATCTGTTCAAAAAATCACATGTGCAATAGTTTTCATATCTAGTTTAACCAAATTAATAGTCAAGAAAAAATACCCGACTCCATAGAATTTTGGAGGTGAAATCATGCACTTTTTCTGATTTCTCAGATACATTTGAAGCATAAAGTGCTTCAAATTTTTTATAATTAGTTAATAATTGACTTAAAATTGAAGCTCTGGTATGCGATAGTTCTACCTTATTTGAATTACCTCGTTGCTGAATTTTAAGAGTTTTTTTTCTTAAAGAATTTTTTTAGTATCTAATAAGTTGTGCTATATTGCGAAACATTTATTCATATTTGGCAATCTTTCTGCTACCATATAATTTCATATTATATTGCTTCAGCCGAATTGTTTGATCACATTGAGCAGGCAGTCACTTTATTAAAATCCAAGATATTTTGGAAAGTGAAGCAAGCACTTGTTATCGAACTACCGTATTTCATAGAAAGGTGAGTTAATGAAATTTTGTAAGTAAATGTTTAAAAACATAAAACATAAACATGGAATGAAATAATTATTAAATAGAAGTATAAATGTTCTAAAACCGTCTTGTAATTCTTCTCGAGAAATGAAAAGCATAACTGCCCGATTTATAACTTAATTGCATGCAATGCGCTTCCAGTTCATTTCCTAAATAGTGTTAAACATCAAAAAGAAAACAGATCGTTACCTGTGACATATTTTGCAATAATCTAGCTTAAACATCTAAAAATAATATTTTTAATGCTAATATATAGTTTAGATGTACATCTCAAGCTGATTTCACTGCTCTGTTTGTGGTTGTTAGTTCACTTTTCATTGAAAATGATATCTCTCAGCGGCGTACATTTGCCCAACAATGTTGCCGTGTTCTGGAATATGTTGTTAAACGAGCACAGAAGAAAGAATGCATTCTGGCTCTTCATAAACACAAGGATATAGTGGAAACATTGAAGACAATAACGATTGTCAAATCATCTGCATTACTTTACTTGATTATTGAAGTGGGAATTGTAGATTTTTCTTACCGGATATTTATTTTCTGTAATGCGTTAAGCTAGGATGATCATATGAATTTGTTTTGACATCAAGGCCCTACCTTTAATTTCTTCAGTTTAATTTTTCGGTTCTCAGTTACTTGAAATTATATATATATATCTAAATATAAACATGGAAAATATGAGTAGTTTATCCAGATATTTTCTCAATACAGTCGTTTGCTGTAATAAGTTTAAACTTTTCTTCAGTAGTTTTAAGAACATCTACTGTGTTAGTTATATTTTAACAAATTATTTTCTGTTTAAATTGCACGTGTAAATTTTGTTATGCAGACTTTTTTTCATTTTATTATAGAATAGAGATCTTTAAAATTTTATATCAAAACACATACTTTAATCAATTCGATGATTTCCTGAAAAACTAAACGTATGCAAAATTAAATATGAACAAAGTGCACTTGTGTTATTTTCTGGATGAATTTGATTAAATAAAAAATAAATGAATATGTTTGAAATGTGAAGCATTTTTCACTTCGAAATAAAAAAAAAACTTCAATTAACTGGAAGTAATGCAATCTATTGTTTATAAAAGCGCGGTGAGAATGATTCTTCTAATATCTTTTTAAAAAAGTAATATCTTATTTCTTTAGTTATTAGAAATTTTCTTAGAATGCTTATTCAGTGGTTGTTTGTTGCTTTGGAAGAAATTCTAAATGACTTTTTGTTCCTTTCCTTCGTTATCGTTACTACTGTTTCGTCAATGGTTGCGTTATAAATGTACTTTGAATCAGGAATTTCTGCTTGTCACCTATCAAAGGACCGTTAAATGAGTAATGAAATGCTGTCAGAATGATAATTTTAAAATCATTTCGCTACAAAAATTAAAAAATAGTTCAAATTAAGCAACGAAAAAGGCCTAAACTATTTGTTACTTAAAATGGAAATAAGTGAAATTTTCCTAACGGTCAGTAAAGATACGTAGCATATGATGTGACATAATTTATAGGTTAAACCATATTGTATTATTATTATTATCAATATAATTGTGTTTTTGTTTTTTTAAAAAAAATGCGAATTAAATTAGCTCAAAGCCTAGCAAGTCCCGATATCTGTTTTGTCTCATCCTTTACATGCTTTTTTTAATTGAACTAATTTCTTTCTTCTTTTGGACGCTTGTCTATCAAATAAAATCTTACAATTTTCTTTAGTAATAAGATTTCCTCCTTAGAAGTAAAACAGTACACTATCAAGTTCAAAACCAATATATATAGTAAAATAAAATAGCTACAAAAGTATGGTATCTTTCAGAATGAATCATACGAGTTCTAGCTTTCTTGAATGCTTATATGAACCCTTCATCATAAATACATGTTATCTTTTAATTGAGCTTAATCGAGTCGACTTGTGCAATCAAGAAAATCATCGCTAATCTTTTCGTATCATAATCGAGTTATGGTCATGATTAAGTATGCAGCATTAGAGTATTACTATTGCATCAATGAGGTTATCAGAGTTATGGCAACAAAAAGATTCCGATGAATTAGAACCGAAAATTAAAGTTCAAACTATTTTGCATATTTTTTACTACTAATATATACATCTATTCGATTACTCACATGAAAGTTTGTCAAAATAATGTAAGATAAATTGGACAATGAATATGCATGTTTCTCTTAAGGAGAATACTATTTCAAGCATTTGTGTTGAAGAAGTACTATCAATGATGATTGAATCTTTACTTTACTATAAATCGAATTATGAGAAATTGGACTTGCTAAGTTTAAACAGTCTGCAATTGCCTAGTTGAAATAAAAATAACAGACTGCACCACCTATCAAGACAATGGTGACATGAAGTCAATAAAATAGGCAAATGGGGGAATTGAACTAAAGTTGATTCTTAATGTTACCAATCATGAATATAAGAGAAATATCAAAATTTGATTTGAATATTTGCCATATTTTAATATCCACTTAAGATCATTTTCGCCAAAAAGTTGCATTTCTTACCAATCATCACGAACTAATATAAGAAATTAAAATTTTGAATAGTTCAAATTTTTGCCTATAGATTATTGAAAATTTGTAACTATCGATTTCATTAAAAATAAGAATTGAAAATATTTATTCTGAATCATTATTTATATTTTGCCTTTTGGAAACTTATTTCAATTATTCTTTTAAAACATCGTTACTTTCTTTTTTATTTCAGCTATTTTTTAATTTCTTTAAACTTCGTTAAAATCAGCATTCATATAGTCCATCTAATTTGGTTTGATTGAAATTAATTATTTATCATAAATCTTAATCATTGTATTGCATGAAAAATAAGGTTAAATCATGTCAAACTTTGATAACCTAGTTTCCATGCAGACTTCGAAAACCTGGCAGCAAAAATTCAATTATATGTATTTAAAGCTTCCCATAAATCATTTAAATACATTATGCCATTAGAAAATTTAAAAATTAAACACTTCAGAAAATGCATATAAAAATACAAATGGCAAAGACAGAGAATAGTTAGTGACAGTGAAAGAAAGTAATAAAAATTGCGGATAATTTTCAATTTAATTATGAAGAATTTTATTTGAACAAATTTTCTCATCTCTATCATTTTTTTTGTTTCCTATAGAAAGAGATGAAGAGAAAATATAAAAATATGGTATTGATTACAGAAAGTAATAATCAATAATCAATAGAATTTTTGTGACAATATCTATATTGAGCTTCTCACTAATTTTATTACATCATGAAGTTATATGTTCTGTAAATAGAATCAAGGAAGCAGCAATTTTATACACAATGCATTAAAAGATGAGTAAATTTTTTTGGTTTATCTTGGTCTTACTCAAAAAGAATAATCTATCGAGAAGCAACACTTGTCTCGAAATATGGCTGGTTTTTTCATTTTTAGTTTTACTACAGTCGATTCGTACAAGTTAACTGAAAAGGCCAAGATAAAATAGGCCAATACAAGAATAACAAACTGATGCAGCTTCACGAATATCGAGACAAAATGCAACTCGAGAATATCTCATAATTTTTCATATATATCATTTGTTCTCTAATTTTCCCATTTAATAATATAAAATTACTGTAGAAATTCATCGTTGTACAGTCAGTCGTTCAACAGTTATTTAGTGAAGAAATATTATTCCAGTAGAGGAACGTTTTAATTCATTAATATTACCAAATTTGAAATTTGATAATACTTAAATCTACATATTTCTATTTGCCTTCTACGTTTTAATGCTTTAATATTTTAATTTTGCTTTGCATCATTTTATCACAGCATTTTTTTCAGAATGCAGCAAAATACTTTTCAGTCAACCAGAGCTTGTTTTCATCTTTTCTTCAAGCAACTTCGTCAAGCTACTAATACATCTGAATCATTATCATATCAACATTATCATAAGAATAAAGTTTCTTGAATTCTCATTTGAATTCCACTTTATCATCCATTAAAGTTTTTTTTTAATTTCTTAATATGCGAAGATTGATTACTTAAAATATTGATTATTGTTTGATTATATGAAAAGCTTTCAGATTAATATTCACTTACAGCGTGTCATATTATTCATATTCAACTACACTGGTATATGGTATTTCCCTTTTCAAATAAACTTTTGCATTTAGCGCTTTTTATCGATATTTCAGCATGCTTTGACATTTATTTTGTTTATGATTTTACGCATAATATTTCCAATAATTAATATGAGTGGCTAACTATCAACTTGATCAATATGTTTGGGTGAAGTAATACCACAAGTACGGCATGACCTTTCTCGTTTGCTGAAAGTATTTAAGTAAGGTTATGTGTGATGAAAGAATGATGACCTTTTGCAAATTCCTAAGAATAGATCATAGTTCTATCATTCTAATTCATCCTACGAAACTTTTCATCTTTGAATATTTACAAGCAGTGAGCAAGACGACCTGTTATATCTTTATACTTGCTGTGATTAAATATTTTTTTCCATTTTTAAATTTTTTCAGTGCAATCAATAAAGAATATTATTCTAAGAATTTTGGAAATTTTATTTCGATGAGTTACAAATTTCCACTACCTGGGAATCTTTGTTTTCCTTCACAATTTCGGTGGCACGCTTGCAGATCTGAGCTCGTTCGTCCCCCTTTCAAGAATCCACAAAGTAATAGCTCAAATCCACCGGAAGTTTCAAATGGTATCAATTTGGAATAGAAATCAAACAACGATGAATCCGAAAAATATCGAAACAATTTCACTAAAATCATGGAAAATGAGAAATTTTCAAATTCATCAATAACACATAATCTCGTAAATATTTCACCTCGTCCCATCCGATTCAGTCACTTATAACTTCCTCAATTACGAGATCAAATAGTTCCGGATGTCCATCATCAGTACAAAGGTGAGAAAAAAATATTTCATATCATGATATAGAAAAAATAATATTTCGTATCAATACTTTGGCTAATTCACTTTCCCACTTCATTCTATCCTTTTTTCGCGAATTTTTTAGATGTATTTTTTTGAATTTCATTGATTCCTTCCATTCACTCCTATAATTTTCCTCGAAATTGATCATACAGCAACTGAAAACAATCATTTGCCCCTCTCCCTACCATTTCCTCAAAAAACAAAAAGGAACTTATGAAGATAGGAGATGCGTTTTCATAGCGACTCAGAACTGGTCAAGTCTGGACGTTACATGAAACCGGTATTATCCAACGTACTACAAGAGGTGCATGATTGTTAGATGGAGGTTAGGAAAGTCGATTTCAGATTCTGTAGAATGTTGCACGAAGGGTTTCCTTATTCATAAGCGTTGGTCGAAATTGGTGGGAAATATAACTTGAGGAGTAATACTTTCTAATCAAATTGCAAAGAATAGGTGTTTCATTCTACAATTTCAGGTTTTCTGTCAACAACGTATATCAGAGTATTTGTTAACTTAAGGAAGCTTCAGCGCTATTTTTGTCTCCTAAATACTTTAATCGGAATTTCAAGCAAACTTTTTGAATAACAAACGATTATCTCTTTCGTTTACCAAATCCCATGGATGAACATTAACTATTTTAAAAAATACTTAGAATTCGAAAACGTCATGTAATTCTATTTTACATTTAAGCATGCCTCAAGAAGTGCAGCAGAGTACTACAATAGATAGAAGCAATAGTAATGTGAAAGATAATAAACCTACGACAACCTATCTTGGTGTATCACAACCCATTTCAATTTCAGGACCGGATGAATTTGATATTACCATGTCGACAAAAGTAATAACGTTTAAAATTTAGAGCAAGAATTCATTAACAATTCTCTTAGACTTGGTGCATCTTTTGGAACTAAAAAATTCTTTGTTAAATTCTCCGTAGTTATATAAATTTGCTACATACATGCCAACAAATGACTTTCATGTATTTTGCAGCTGAATGAATATTTGCAAGCAAATGGCTATTTTGAAACAGACGAAGAAATGAATTTACGTCTTAAAGTTCTTAGCAAAATCAATGCATATGTGAAAAAATGGGTTCGTATTATCTCCAAAAGAAGGGTTCGTGTTTTATATTTTTGAAATTGCTGATACACATTTCTAATATATCCCTTAAGAATTCCATTATCTTGATTATTCCGATCGACATTTGCCTTCATTTCATTTTCAGTTTCCGTGATTAATTCATGATATTAGAAGTAATCTTTTACAATCTTCATTTAGTAATCAACAGCGAAATGATTTATTTACTTTTCTTTTCGATTATGATTTTCTTTTCGAAAAAGAAAACTTATTTTTTTAGCAAATGCCCGATTCTGAAATTCATAGCGTCGGTGGAAAGTTATTTACCTTTGGATCATATCGACTTAACGTACACACTAGAGGTTTAAATTTCTATTTTTGATTTGCTGGATTTTTCATTTCTCTGTGTTTCATTTTCTACATGTCATATCTCTTGACTACAGTAAATTTGACACGGAATAGTCAAATAATATCTCTCTAAATCATTTGTTTTTAAGAAAATCTCAGTTTTTTCAAAATAAAATTTGAATTCAGGAGCTGATATTGATTCACTTTGTGTGGCACCGAGACATGTGGATCGTAACGATTTCTTCACAAGTTTCTATGAAATGCTTGCTGAGGTGATTTGCTTTCGTTAAAGACTATTTGGCATAGTGAATAAATCGCAGGGTCAGCTAAATCGATTTTTGAAAATTACAAGTATTTAATAATTTAGATAACTCGATAATGGGATTAAATGAGAAAGATATCGTTCGTTGAATAGTGGCTTGATTTAAGCAAAACACACTCATAATTGTTTGATAGCAGAGTTACGTCTTGAGAGTTTCGTTGTATAATTGATTTTCAGGATCCAAATACGACAGAATTACGCCAAGTGCAGGAAGCTTTTGTGCCTGTAATTAAATTAAAATATTATGGTATTGAGATGGATATATTATTTGCTCGCCTTGCTCTGCCAAGAATACCGGAGGATCAACAGCTGAATGATGATTCAATATTGAGAAATTTAGATGAGAAAAGTGTTCGTTCTTTAAATGGTAGGTTTATTAACTAAGAAAATTGTATAATGTTTTGTTCGATTTATAAAAATAAATTTTATGTGTTGAATGTATTGTTATTTTAACCAATCATCTTTTCTAGGTTGTCGTGTAGCTGATGAAATATTACGTCTAGTGCCCAATGTATCGAATTTTACATACGCTCTACGAGCCATTAAACTGTGGGCAAAAAGTATGTATCATATTTTCGTTATTTTATTTTTGCTTTAATGTTAAAGAGTAGTACAGATTAAAATCATATTGTACATCATTGTTCATTTCAGCTTTTAATCATTTGCTTTTTCTTCCATTTCTTAAAATCCTTATATTTTTATGCTTTTGTTAATGAAATTTTCAGTAAACGTCAGAAATACCTATTAGACGAATAAAATTTGAAATCTGAAGAAAAAATTGTTTACAAGTTAAAGATTTCACTATTCGTCGTTAAGCATATTTCTTGGTTTTATTGGAATAAATATTTTACAGATCATGGCATTTATTCTAATGTACTTGGTTATCTTGGTGGTGTATCGTGGGCGATACTTGTTGCTAGGACGTGCCAGTTATATCCAAACATCGGACCAGCAAGACTTGTACAGAAATTTTTCTTATTGTACACAAAATGGTAAATCTCCTGATTGTGCTGGTTTAAATAATTTTGGAACAACAAAATTTTCTGATATACTACAAACACCTTTTTATGTTAAAGAGTAGTACAGATTAAAATCATATTGCACATCATTGTTCATTTTAGCTTTTAATCATTTGCTTTTTCTTCCATTTCTTAAAATCCTTATATTTTTATGCTTTTGTTAATGAAATTTTCAATAAACGTCAGAAATACCTACTAGACGAATAAAAATTGAAATCTGAAGAAAAAATTGTTTACAAGTTAAAGATTTCACTATTCGTCGTTAAGCATATTTCTTGGTTTTATTGGAATAAATATTTTACAGATCATGGCATTTATTCTAATGTACTTGGTTATCTTGGTGGTGTATCGTGGGCGATACTTGTTACGCTTTTCCATGTTTAAATAGATAAAAGAAGTGAAGTTTAAACAGTCCTTTTTGGTATTGCGGAGCTTATTTTAGGGAATGGCCACATCCAGTAGTTCTTAAGGAAACGGAAATTTCACACGCACGTGATATGCCATCGTTACAAGAACTTGTTTGGGATCCGCGATCACGTAGTGGTGATCGGTAATTTTTGTTTTTATGTTTTTTACTTTATACATTTGATTGCTGAATAAGCCGTTAACTCTCTTGACAATTTACATTTATTTCTTGTTCACTGTCTAGTGAATGTCCCAGTTGCAGGTTTCATTTAATGCCAATTGTGACACCAGCTTTCCCGCAGCAGAATTCAACATTCAATGTAACAAAATCGTCGCTAAAAATCATTATGAATGAGATCGAAGAAGGTTTATTTTAACTTAATCTTCACATCATGCATTATTATTTTTTGACTTTTCCTTGCCATGTGAATATTCGCTATTTTATTAGATATTTCCGTTTGTGACGATTAGTTAATGCTCTTATTCTCAGTTTATTGTTATATGTAATTATATTTCAAATGTAGATCGTTAATTTTCAGAATTAGTACTGTTTAAGGTCTTGTTACTATTAATGACATAATGGATGGAAAAGCTGAGTGGTCAACACTGTTTGAAGAAGTTAATTTCTTCACTCGCTACAAGCATTTTCTAGCACTTCTTTGTTTGTCAGCGACAGAGGTGAGTTTGTAGCTCTTCTTAACCCATATCGCATACACACGACTAATTGATTAAAATTATACAAAATAAGAAAAGCACTGTTTGAAATAATGTGTTAATTTTAACATATTTTTCAAACATGCAGATGCTTATAATTTTAAAATTTTAGCAAGATGAATTAGTATGGTGTGGATTAGTTGAATCTAAAATCCGATTTTTGATCGCAAATCTGGAACGTCGCGATAGCATCAGAGTATGCCATGTACACACAAAATATTACCAGCCACGAAATGATCCTCTTCCAGTTCAAGTTTCTCTCCAGTAAGTGCTGTACCGTACCAGCTATTTTCATTTAAATTATTTAAATTCGTTGACAATTAAAAAATATATATGTTAACTAGAACGAATGGAAATGACATAGCCTATTAAATTTATTTCAGGAATCCCCGATGTCGAATTTGGTTTATTGGCTTAGATTTAAATAAAACTGTGAGCAGAAAAATCGACATTCAACACGAAGTTCAAAGTTTTATGGATCTTTTGAATAGCATGGCTACTACTCAAAATATATATGTGGAAGGAATGAGTGTATATATTCCTTTGTTTTATGATTTGATTTTATTTCTTATCATGATTTTTCCATTGAGGATCTTCCAATTTAAGTAAGGACTATGATTTGCTTGTCGAATTTTTAATTTTCATGGTTTTTAGAGATTAAAAATCACTGAACTTTTCTCTTTCCAGGTAGTACCACATTATCTTCGTAAGACAGAACTTATAAAATGGTTAAAAATGGAAGATTTAGCTAAGGGAAGAAAGGCACCAAAGAGGAGACGAATCTCAGCCTCTCAAAATCAACAGTTTACGGGCATATTACAAAGCAAGACAAAGAGTGAAACATCAAGCGTCGCTTCTTGTAATTCTTCGGTATGTTCATCTTTCAAGATAAGAATAGTGTATCGTGAATTGGATTTAAAATGTTCGGAGCAGCTAAGCAACAATATTTGTAGTTTAAAACCTATCGCTAATCCATTAAAAATTTTCTAAATTCATTATTTTAGGGGGCTGCATCGCCTTCTACATCAGTATCTGGAATGGAAATCAGTAGAAATGTACAGAACGATTTAACTTTGTCATCAGCGACTTCAATAGCAGCAGGTACATTTTCTTTCGAATTTTTGCAGATTGATATTTTTTTGATCTAGTTATCTAGATTTTTTCGTTGAAAATTTAAAATTTTTTCCTGGACAAACAACAAGAATAATTTTACAGAGTCAAGCTGTACAGATGCAGTTCCTAAAACAATAACAAACAATTGCAGTGACATTTGTGTTGATTCAAGCAGCCCTATCGAAAGCAAGCCATCAGTAAGTAATTAGCTTATTGGTAATGGAATTAATCCATGTCATTTTCACATTTTTTTTTGTTTATGATTTATGTAAAAGTTTTTTTTTTGTATTGAATTTTTTTCTCGGAGTAAATTTTCTGAAATTTTTTCAGAATGGAGCCAATACATTGGTTTTTTTCAGCCATCCAACTATGGAAGGTAACCTAGACTTTCATTTGTTTTATTCATTATCATTAGGATGAGACTTTATTACCTTTTTGCTATTATTTGTAGTTTCGTCAATGACATTTTCAAATTTCAATCAAATTTTCAGCTTCAGATGAAAACCTTTTCGAAGCTGATGTTGACCAGGATAATGAATCGCAGCATTCGGTGAATATTAATGGAGCAAACTGGGTAAGAAATAGTAAAAGAATTAAAATAATTAGGAATATGATCACAAATTCATGTTGCAGCAAGTTTTTGATTTCTTATTAAATTTATTACGCTAAATTTAAGCAAACGAACAATGGGAGAAAAAGGGCAATGGAGAGGAGTAGAGAAGATGGAGAGACAGAACCAACTCAATCTAAAAGGTATTCACTCGTTGAAGCAAATCCTGTATCTCCAAGTAGCATTGCGGCAGAGCAAAGTAGTCGAAGTTTATTAATTCGGTAAGTAATATTGTTTGACAACTTTCATTCTCATTCTTATTTGTATTATATTAGTTATCGTTATTGTCGATTTTTCTAATGCAGCCATGTCAGTGTTAAAATAAGTCAGATTAGCTGAAATTTTGTTTTTGAAAAAATTAATCAAAATGAAAAAAAAGACAAAAGTTATAAATAAGAGTTGCGGTTCTATTACTATGCTGCTAATGACTGAAAGACAAGTAAGATGGTTAATTGAATTTAACATACTTTTCATTATTTAATTGAATTTAACATACTTTTCATTATTTCAGGCTTTTAATGGTGCTGCTGCTTGAGTAACAAGAATTTATATGAATTTTGGCGAAGTTTGTCTTTACATGTTCAGGAAAAGATATCGCTGGCTGCTATAATTGTGCTTCTTATTATTAAATTTCAATGTCGAAATTCATATTGTATTATTTACAAATAAGTTTCTCTATTATCACTCGTGGTATATGACTAATCAAAAATTTTAGTTCATGTATGTATAATGTGTATGTAGCAACTTTTAACTGAATTTAGATTTTAAAAATCTAAGAGGACTTCGAAAAAATTACCAAAACTTAAAAGTTAAAATCATTCAATGCTCATGTCTGATATTCATGTCGATCCAAAGCAACAAATTTATACTGCTCGAATGAACGGACTTTGTTGTTCTTTTAGAAATATAAAAAAAAATCATTCAGGAAATGGTACAAGAACTTTCAAAAAACGAGTGAATTTTCAGTTGCGAGCACTAAATGATAGAAACTTTTTTCTTCAAGTAATGATCTCGATACATTATGTATGTATTCTATCATTTGTATAAATGCAATAATTTAAAATTACTGTTCTTTCAAATAATCATTTTTTTTTTTGAAAAACGCGCTATTATTTGAATGATTTGGTATCGTAAAAATATCGCTATGAATGTTTAGGATGTTTTGCATCTTTTTTGCTCATTTAAATGTTTGTTGGATATGATTCTCAGTGCATTTTTTTGCACTGTTGTGAATTGACTTCAACTTCAGCAATTTGAATTGTATTTTCTGGATTCGGAAAGTTGTGCCAAATTGCTTCGACGCAATTTCAGAAATTTTTCCGGTTCACGGTCTAATATTTTGATGAAATTGCACGAAATTAGTGTTTAGTATTATTTTTCTCTATTATATATTAAGTTAACCAGTCTTTTTGTGATAATCGGCAATTATGTTGGGGTTGATGTTATCTCTTAAAATTCAAAATTGATAGCTATTGCAGAAACCAAATTTTGTTAGTGGAGTTGAATTAGGTAGTGTTAGTTCTATTGACTTATGAGAATTAATAATAAATTTAAATTAAGTTTGATGTCATCAAATTTTTCCTTAAGTTAATTGATGCTTATTCATGCATTTACACCTCATTGTCGGATATTTCTATCTATTACTGTTTTTAATATGTTTGTTATTTCACTTTGTTGTCTGTCATTAACCTGGAATTAGTTTAAATAATCAGTTTAAATTTATTCCGAGGGCTTGGTCATTTGGTCGTAACGAAATTATTTCGGAAAACTTTGGACCTATATTGGTCCTTCAATTCTTGAAGAAATCAATCGATGCACAACGCAAAAATTTGGTAGCAGAATTGCACTGTTTACTTGTTCGTTAAATGTGGAGGTTTTTGTCTCTGCTGTACTATATTGAATTATGAAATACATGATTTTTAGACGAAAGCCGTGGTTTTATCATATTATAATGCGAAACAAAATTCAATTATTTCAGAAGCAAATTCGTTTTTGTGCAATGAATAATTCCTTGTCTGCAGATTACGAAAGATTAAATGGAGGAACAGTGTAAAAGGTGAATGACTTACAAGTAAGGTTTAGGAGCATTATTTTGTCCAAGAAAGGAAAAAATTGATATAAGATATTGGTATCCTCATTATACTGCACAATATAAGATACGAACCCCGGGACATTCTTGCAAGTTAAGTTTCTTAAATTCTGTAGATAAGAGCGATGTTTTTCTAGCTGCGGGGGTTTTAAACTGAAATCCAGTTGCAAATACTGACAAGTGTGCTAACTGACTATCATGTAATCGTTTGAAATATATGTTAGTGCTGATTTAAATATTATTAGTAATAGTGTCATGATATTAACCGAGAAGTGAGATCAAGAAAATCCCGCTATATAAATGACTAGTCCGATATGGGATGATCGATTAATAATTACCAACTCTTTCTTAAAATTTTTTAAACCATTTTATTACTAATATATGTTTGCCTTCTTCTATTAAATCTCCCAAGTAATGTAAGGGTGAACACAAAAGAGGACAAAAGTTGAAAACTACAACACAGCTAGGGACGATGCATTTCAAGACGGGCAGATTGTGTATTTCGTGGCATGTTACGTGGCGGGTCGCCGTTGTCATTTGTCACAGATATTCTCGTATTATTTAGCTCGAACAGGTGGCATTACGAGGAAATGGCCTTAAACATAAATACTCTTTGGTGCTTGCCGATCAAATGAAGATTTTGTTCTAAGAATGTAAATGAAGGATTAACTTGCTAGCAGCACGGGACGTTGTTAGTAATATTTCAAAAAGAAAGAACTAGATAAGATTAGAACCATCTATTTATGGGGTAACAAGTGGTGTATTCTTCTTCATGAAATAATTCATGAAATTAACTGATTCCAGACAAACTTGAGCTGTTTATATCTTCATGTGATGGGTTAGACTTTTGATCATTAAAACCATGCTAGATATCGGTGTTGCTATAAAAAGGAATCAACTTGATTTAAATTCCCAATAATTTTATCATTCTTTTTTCGCAGAACAATGCAACGGAATGATTTCTCGATTCCTCGGAAACCGCAGGACCAGATAGGTATAATCTGTTTCATCTTTATTAGTTCATTATCAGTCATTTTGGAGACTTAATCATGAATGTATTGAAAGATAATGGTTTGTTCAACTTTATCTAAGCGAATTAATCTTGTCATAAGTTCTTACACACATGTATATCATCCAAAAGAAACTTCTACGAAATAATATTCAAAAAAAATTTACGCTGAAATGAACTTGGAATTTGTTTTAAAGCAGTGAAATTGAGATGAACATAAAAAAAAGACGTTAATGAAACATTTTCATACAATTAATTTGGTGAGAAAAATGATAAAGTTTTTCTTCTCGACAGGAACGGTCCATAAATGTTCTTTAATAAATTATCAACTTATTCTTCTTTTTTCATTATCATAAAAATGAATTTATTTCTTCCAAAATTAAAGTGATAAATTCATTTGGACTGTTTTTAATAATTTTTAATGTTTATTGATTAATTTCAATATTTGAAGGCCCACCTCAACATTATATAAGTGACATAGCCCATAATTGTGAAGCGTTTCGTAATATGTATCAGCAAGTCATTTTTTCACATCTGTCAAACAGCTGTCAGGACCGTGAATCGATTAGAATTGCTCGATGTCGAATTATAAGTAATAAACAACTGGAAACACGAGTAATAGTTATTTTCCTTGATAAATCGTATATTGTGACTCCGTGTTAGTTTCAGTAACAATACCTTACAGCCTTCAGAAATATGATAAATATTCGGCAAGGTTACAATTATTTTCAAAAAGTTCCTATTGCTCTGGTATTATGCAAGAAAATTATTAGGAAAGAGAAACGTGCAAATCATATTGCGAAACTTTAAAAATTCAGTTTTGTCACTTTTCAGTTTTCCAATTTTCGGCGGTCACTAGAATCGCAGTGGTTACCTGCTGATGTGTCGTTTGGATATACCTTACTCTCGGATAATCTACGAGAAGTAAGTTATAAAATTTTGAGCAAGAGTACTACGAATCATCAGAATTTTCGTTTCTTGCTTTAGCTAATTTAGCTAATCAGATGCAAGTGGTATTGTTAATATAAAGATGAGGACTTTCTTTCTTCTTTTTCAAAACTGAATGTTGCTTTAAAAGTAATAAAATAGAAGTGTAAAATTTTGTTATCACATCATTTACTATTTTCGGTGATAAAACATTGGCGGGCAAATTTATTAATAAATGAATGAGGTGTTGTCAAAATCACTTCAGCAATAAGTCGTTTAACAGTACCTAAATTTCCAAACTTTTCAGACAGAATTAATAGCGCAGTGGGGTCTGTCTGTTAACAATAACTTTGTGGGAGATTTGGGTGAACCAACAAACGGTTAGTTTTTCATAGAATTTCGAAATACTGATTAAAATAGGTAGTCTGATTAAGAGTAAGCTCCTGTGCAAAAATGCTGATTGATTCTCAGCTTTCTTAATTTATTGTCTTTAACTCTATAAAATGGTGAGAATAAGCTGACAAATCAGACTTATAAATATTTACTGGACATTACTTGCTAACTATCAAATATTATTGCATATTTCTTTTTTCTGATGTAACGTAAAAATTATTACATATGCTAGGAAAACTTTTAAAAAGTGAAAAACATGTACAAATATATATAGCTATTGTTAAAAAATTCTCTGTACTGGTTGTAATAAATATTTTATTTTGATTTGCAATGTGAGTGTCAAATATCATTATTTTCATTGCAATTTTTGTATTATGTTCAGAAGTTTTATTTTATGATTTGTAGGTGTTTACTTGTCAGAACATCCTGATTTAGTGACGCCAGCACCATTTCTTAGTCGAATCAAATTGAAGATCTTAGCTTGCAAAGTAAGTTACTATTTCGATTAATTTTTATCTCCCTTTGCTCTGCAAGGTAATTTAATTTATCATTTAAAACCTAAACAGAAATATTGTTTATATGCGACCGTATAATCTTAAATTATAAATTGTATGTGACTGCGTAATCATGAATTTGTAAAAAATGTTATGGGGTTTTTTTAGATTTTGAAAGGCAGGTGCAATATTGTTAGCTTAGGGTCTTACCATTTGATGCCTAGACGAGGATATCATTCACATACAGCTTTGCAACCAGTGGATTGTAAATTATCACGACATGACAGTTATCGATGCGATCAGGTCGTTTAAATTTTGAGTTTTTCACTACTTATCTTTTGTGCAGTAGATTTTTGATTGTCTTCGGTAGGACTAGTTCCTTTTATTTTTAGAATTTTTAAAATTTATATACAACCGTCGTCCTTAATGATATAGTTCATATGAACTTTCTTCAGATTTTTTTATTCGAAGAAAAAAGGACTGGATATTCTAAGTCACCAGCAAATATTTTACCTTTTGCTATATACGATGTGGAATTCCCTCCGAATACGTAATACTTTGATTCAGTTTTTGTGTGATTAATTAGTTTTTTATTGCGTCATATTAATATTATATTACAGATTATCGCGATCAGGATCAAAACAATATTTTATATTCAGAAATGTAAACATGTTCAAAACATTTCCCCGGAAAAAGGACCGGATCTACTGGAATATATCTACTGATAAATAGATATTTATAGAAAAAGATTTTCACTGATTCATATTCATAATTTTCAGTGTTTTATCATTCAAAGGAACAGATTCGATTGTTTGGAGTGGTAATTTGTTGGTTGGAAGTAAACTATACAGTCGTATCTCGCTGTGTTCATTAGCAGCAGCGACTAAACCACCACTTCTGTGTGTTTATGTTTCTATCAGATGATTAAAAAAATTAACTGTATAGGTTGTATTTTTTTATCCATGAATCATTCTCAAAAAAGTATTTTTTGATTGGAAATTGGTTATTTTCGTAAGCCTATTAGAAAAATTTTCTATATGAATGCGTTCTTATCATTTAGAGATACTTTCGAAGTTGCCGACCTCATCCATTGGACTGCATGCATGGCTTTTCCACCAGTTCTTGAACTGTTGAAACCACCGGCTCTTGGAGAAATCGCCTTGAAAAAAGAGGTTAAAAAATTTAATGGGAATTTTATAGAAAGTAGTAGCTTGAAATCATTTAAGTGTTTTTAGGTACTTTTAATCGATTCTCAACGCTTGGTTTATTATTTTACATTATTTTCTGAAGACGATTCCCATGATCTTGTTTTATTGCACGAATCTATGCGAATAAAACAAGCGGTAATATTTCATTATTCTGCTTATTTCTATTTTTATTATTACCCTTTAATTTACTCTTTAATTTAACGAAATTGAGACCATTTTGTCAGTATGATCAACAAAATGATTTATTATAAATAAATTTACAGAATGATCTATTATGATAGATCATTTGATAAGTGATGTTATAATATATATATATATATGTTAAATGGCATATTTTAAACTCTTCCCTTCATCTTTGATTAGTTACGTTCAGTTTTTAGACTTAAGACTTAAATAATTTTTGATATATTCAAGTTATACGTTGGAATCTGGTTTGAAATTTTTGCTGTAACTTGGATCTGTTGAGCAAAATAGCTTTTTTCAGGCAGGCATAACAATCTTCCCATCTATTGGGATTTTTATTCTTTTGCCAAATGGATTATTTAGTGATCTGTTAATGCTTCCTAAAACAGCTGGCAATATTTTTCATTGTTTGTATGTGACTTCTGATTTGAATTGCTCATTAATAAATGGTGCATTCGAAGCAATGTCAATGGACGAGAAGTCAGCCGTTTTTTGTCGTTTTAAAATTTTAGTTATCACAGATTTGATTTTTAGTCAATATTAAAGTTTGGTTATTTTTTTTAGAAAGAAATGTAGCTCAATGTCAGTAAGCAATATCTTTTTGTAGTGACGAGTTTATGAGGCCATTATTGCTCCAAGAACGCATTGATGGGTTAGATGTGCGTGTTCAAGAGTTGATACGAAACATGGCTAAGAAGACTTCATTTTTCGGCGAAAATTCCAAGTCAAAAATTCAGGGCGAAATATTGGATGCAAGCTCCGGTAATTTTCATGTTATTCAGAAACATTAATAGCGCAGAAGAGTGTAGAATTGTTATCATTTATTATTACGCTCCTTTGTGTGCTGATCTCAAAGGATTCGATTTGCTAAACATAAGAAAAAAATGTTCCATATTGTATTACATTGAAGAAACGGTTGATATGGATATAGCAGACAGTGACGATGATGAAGAGAAGAGCGGATGGCGTGATGAACATATGGACAGAATGTCCGGAAAAGAAAAATCCTCAAGGAAACATGTATGCTTTTATGGAAGTTCATCATGCTATGTCATCTTTCTGCTCACTTTAACTTAATTAAATTTCCCATTTCATTTTGTTGATCACTTAATGAAATTTCGAGCAGTCGGCTCTGCTAAGGCATAATGATTCACACAGTTTTGAGTAAAGATGATAAATGATTTACAAATTCAAATTTTATTTGGATTTAAATCAGCGTAGTGGATTACAAGATTATATACAGAAGATTGCATGAATTTTGCTTGTTCATCAAAATTTCCAGCTAATATTAATTCTGAATTCAAAATTAAAGCCAAGTTCACTGCACTCAGTCGATGAAGAAGTTTCAAAAAAATATGCGGTTTCTTTCTTCTGATCTTCGTCGTGAAAAGATCAGCAGAGACCCTAGGAAACGTCTCATTAACAATCAGAATTTACCAGTCCCATTGTGTCCAGTCCTTGATCGAAAGATTTCAGATGGAAGTCTCTTACGCAAACATTCGGATGCTAAGAAAAAAGTAAATTCATTTTGATTCGTTGTAAGTGCTTTCTAAAAACTTGAATTAGTTTATTTAACATTTTGTAAAATTATAGAATACATATTATATTTGAATCGAGATGCATTCCATTAACCCTAAATCCATTGTTCAACGAATATTTTATGTTCTTATTAAATTATTCAGTAGAATGAAGTTTCAGTCATTAGCTTCATCATTCGACTTAACCACAACCGATTTTCGTGGTTATTCACCATCAGATGCGATATCTAGTGGAGAGTCGTCACCGAGACCTGTTTCACAATCCCAAAAATCTCCTCCTAGGATCTCTCCGAACTCCAAAGTATATCTATTTATTTCGAATTGAATATCAAAGTAGAACCTATTTTTATGGATATTAATTTTTGAAATATCAAAATTAAGCCGTGATTTAAATTATTTTTCAAAAGATGAAATTGTACACTTTTGTCCCATAACTTTCCCAAAAAAAATAAGTTACAGCAATGAATGTGTTGTATTATTTTCAATCGAAAATAATTTAAAAACTTTCAGGATAATAACAATGCAGTACTTGTCGGAAGTTCTTTAAGAAACCAGAAGTAAGTTTCTGTATTAAAACCATCCATAGCTGCAATGCAAAAGTATAATTCGCTTCAAAATATTATTACTATTTGTATTAAATGGTACAGATCTTGAATTGCTTAATTTCTGCATGAAAAAAAAAAAAACAATCAGATGACATTAGAACTTTTTTTTCACGTAATTTTGAATTTTCTTCAGTACTTTTCAGTGAACTACATAGTACCGAATCTCCTGCTAGTCCTCCACATGAAGTTGGTGTTTTTGTTGCTACTGCACCAAAGATTATTTCGGATTATGATATGCGATCAACTACTGACGCTTCATTTCAAACGTCCATTCGGCAGTATCGGGTATACCAATGTTTTAAAGATTCTGATTCGTATGTTAAAAGAATAGTCAACAGAAAAAAAGTAATGCAATTTGATTACATATCATGGAGTTATTTTGCTAATTTATTGATAGTTTTCTGTCTTCAATTTCTTACGTTATTTGTCGGCGAAAAGAAAAATAAGAAAGACGGACTTCTACTAGTGACAGATTTTTTTAATATAAATTAAAGTATTAATACTATAAAAAATAATTCAACTTTGTTTAATAGCATCAGATATACAACTGTTAATCTAAAAAAAAAGCAATAAAATGAATATTTCTGGTCTTTTATAATGGATAGAATTAATATTTCCAGCCTCCGGAAGTTACACCGTTTACAGCTTTGGCATCAATGGAAACAGTGAAGAATCCTGGACCATTAGTACGAAATGTCATTTCCATTCCATATATCATTTTGGTCAAATTATAAACGTTACGGCTATAGTTATTCTTTTCCTTAGTTAAATTTCTCGAAAATTTGGCATACTATATCTACTGGTTTCAGATTGATAAAAAAAAGAAAGTAAAATTGGTTATGAGGGAGTTTACTCAAAATCAACTTCTCAAAACAATGAGAATCTCGTTGTTAGTGACGAAATCTCGTAAGAGTATTTCAATTTATCAATTATTCCCTTCACATTTGAATTTGTTTGCCAAAAAAAAAGTATTTCAAAAAGTATTTCAGTATTTTAATTTATCAATTATTTCCTTCACATTTGAATTTGTTTGCCATTTGAAATTTTCGGCACTTCCATGTTTTTGGAATTCTCTGTAATTATTATAACAAGTTCATGCTGGTGATTACAAATTATACTTGTCTGTTTCACTTATCAGTCATAGATGGGGATTTAGTTTATTTTTCATAATTATTTTGCTTTCTTCTTTTAAAAGTTGATTTAAAATTCTAATTTTTTGCAAGAAGACCACAAAAGATTAGGCCCACTAAGATTTTCTTTAGTTATGATTTTCTGAAAAAACTGTGAAAATTTCAGTTATATCCTGCCTGAACTGATTTCATTTCCATGCAATTTGGTTCGAAGAAATTCATATCAGAATGAGAAGGTTGATTATCGTAGAAATTATTGTTTTGCTTATAAATAAAAACTTTATTTTATATATATTTTTTTACAAGGACTAGGTTCTAAAGTATCTGATTTTTTCATTTGCTAGAAACTAAAAATACATTTCCTAGAAATTATTGTTTTGCTTATAAATAAAAACATTTTGCCGGAAAGTTGTTTTATATTTACAAGGAGTAGGTTCTAAAGTATCTGATTTTTTCATTTGCTAGGAACTTTCAGAGCAATTCGTCATTAAACTGTTCTCCACAACGTTTACGATGGGATACTTCTCCAAGCTCAAAAGTTGACGATCGAGATTTATTATTCTGGAAAACCAAAACTGAATCATTAGGTAGTAGTGATGTGGACATGCGCACCATTCACGCAGTCAGTTCTGTTCCAGACATTTCATGTGAAATATGGATTTTAATTTTTTTGAAAGTTAAATATAATTTAGAATATGTCAAGATACTACAAGAACATAAAAGTATATCGATATGCTTAACGGTATTTCATCATTTGTTGCGGTTAGAATCTTTATAATTGCTATCTTTTCAACAAATCATCATTTTATAGTGAAGTAATGAACTTACACAAGAAAATAGAAAAGAAAATAAAGGAAATGTAAATGCTAATTTAAGTTTAAGATTATTATTTGAGAGAGTTTGTTCATTGTTGTTTAACAAATACCACGAAATAAAGTACTTTATTAGTGCTATAATTTTTTAAAGATACAAATTATTTTTATTTGTACTTTATTAGTGCTATAATTTTTTAAAGATACAAATTATTTTTATTTAACTGTGTGGAATAAAATTGACGGAATTCAATGAGATGAATAAAGTGATACATGGCCAAAGATTACAAGCATGTTAAATGAATTAAGTTACGGATTTTTGATTGCTAAGAAAAAGAACTAATTAGGAAAAAGAACTAATTACGTAGTTAATTTTTTTTTTTGTTTTATATTTACAAGGAAAAAGAACTAATTACAATAGTTAAGAAAAAACTGATCAGCTTCTTTTCTTCATGCATTGGAGATGAAAAAATAAAACCTAATTGTTCTTATAGCATAAACTTGAAAACCTCTTTGTAGGCGACAACATCAACTACATATCATGTTATGCAAGCACCAATTGTGTTGTCTAATGGCGATACCGATCATCGCATTATTTCATCGACAGCTCGACCTTCAACTCCCGCACAGCCTCCTGAATGCTTTGCAAATGAATCTGCGGAGGCTTTTGCAAACATCCTTTTTCTTCATTTACTCCTCCTCTTTCGGCAGGAGCCTTTCAATATCATAATGCTTCTTCGACGTAGTTTTTTTAATTTTTCCGAAAAAAAATATATAGCTTGTGTTGGTTTGATGCAATTAAATTTCAAATATATGTTTCATCTTTTATTTCAGTAATTATACAACCAGGTTTAAGCAGCCATGCGTTTACGGTTTTTTTAATCAACCAGTCATTCATCGCCAATCAAAACCGTATTATGCTCATGATGTAAGGGTTTCACTACTAGTTCCTTCAGAAAATTTTCGCAAGTTTTTAGAGCAACATAGAACTTTTTGATTATTTCCATCGTTTACCAAATAATGACAATGCTATTATTTTCCAAAAATATCCCTTCAGGCTGTGAGTGGCAGTTCTTCAACATATTTGCAAAAGCGAGGAATACTGATGATCGATGATGCTCAGTTTATGATTGGGGCGATGTATGTATATTAAATAATGAAAAAATTTTCTTTATTACTTTCAAAACATATTTCTTCGGACTTTTAACATACTCTTTCACAATTTTTTTTTGTCCTCTTTTAGTTCGATTATTTTATTTTGTTATTGCTTTGTATAATTATATAGTTGCAGAGATCCGAAGTTTTTGCGGATGATTCTGGAATGTTTTTTAAATTGGAGGAAGAATGGTTCCATTTTGTGGTGGGTCAAACTACACGATCATCTCAGGCAGACTCTGATGTTTGATAGGTAAAATTGTCAGCAAATTGATAATATGAAGGTTTTTTCTATTATAATTTATAATTATATTTTATTTTTTTCATCCATCGATTTGTTGTTACAAATTCCAGAATCATAGTGAATTCCAAATACGTCAGGAATAAGATTGATCTTTTCTTAATGAATTGTACTCAATGATATGATTTATAGTTTTAGCGGCAGTTGTACAGTTTGATTTTTTTTTGCATTAAAAACATAATGATTTTCGTATACTATATTCTGTTAAATTTGATATAATGCCGTTTCTTCAAATTTCATTATTCGTTATTGGTAAACATGCCAACCACAATTTTCAAATTCTTTTTTTTGAAAACTTGAGGTTTACTGAATATTACTTCGCTCAAATGAGAAAAAAAAATAGTTTAATATAGATTTAATAAATATTAAGTCTTGGATATTTATTTAAGTGTTTCATCAAATTCCAATCCGAAAATGGTGGAAAAATATGCTCACTATGACGAAATAATAAAAAAATATGAAAATCTGAAAGTAATACAAACAATGAAACCACATGAATGTGACAGAAATAAGCATGATGTGAATGCACTGTTGAAATGTCTTACTAGAAATGTAAATCGGAAGTATTCTATGATTTACTTAACTGGTAAGTTATATTTGAACACGGAACTCATTTTTTATTAAAATTATATCCCTTTTTCAAAAATAAATTTTTAGTTGGGATTTCGATGAACTCGATTATTTCAAATTAGGTACTTGTTTACGAATGTGCACTATAAAGATAATTTTTATTCTTTATTTGTATTCTGTTAATTTGAAACTTGCGTGCATTTCTTAGATTATTTTTTGGATGAACTGATCATATTTGAAACGTTTTGTGGATAGCGCATATTTTCATTAAATTTCAGATATCGCAAAAGATTCATCAATAGGCAAGCAGATAGCACATACAGGTTTTGAAATTTGTTGTTGTCTAGAACTATCGGAAAAATTCAATATTTGATGCTTTTGGTGATTATTAATTTTGTAACCTCTCAAGTTTTATGGGTATCAGTATGAATGCAAATAATTTCTCACACTGATTCATTTCCAAAAATTCATTTTTCATATTTTTTTACATCAAAAACCCAAAATTAAAAGTTAGAAAAAAATCGTCCATCTAACATACACTTTTTTAATCTGTACATTTTCTCTATCTTAATCAGTAACGGACTCATGAAAAGCTTATTCTGTTTCTATTATCATTTATGTGTGGATCAGTTATTCATTTTCTATATTTCATCAATCATATCACTACATAATCGTCCTTTGGTTCTATGCTGTGTTTAAAAATGGCAAGTGGTTGTTTTATATTTGAGATACATCATTAAAAATTGAAAAGAAAAATTTCGGCCCATTAATGTCTTTCATTCCATGAAATTCATTCTAAAATATAAGATCATTTAAAAGTAATTTCATATTTTCATCCAAACCATACAATTCAACTTATGTCTTAATACAGGTCCTATCATTAAATACAATGATTTTGATACCATTTCCTAAACATGAAATAAATTATCCTCCTGAATTTTCCAGCATTTTACTTATGTTTTCTGGTAAATAAAACTATTTTCGAGGGAAATATGAAATTACTTTTAAGTCTCATCCAACTTCTGTATATTGTCTAAGTTTCGTTTCTTCAGTTGGTTTTTTCTTGCTCATGTGTTATTTCTCTTTGATTGTCTTTGTTTGTTTGAATTATTCGTTTCATTTAAAATGTTTGTAATTTACTAGATCATTTTTTGTTGATTTCAACAATGAAGATTTTGTTTAAAAAGGATGAATTGCCATTGATCTATACATAAGATATTAATATATACAAGAAATAAACAATCAAGCAAAAAGGTGCTCCGATTGAAATCTTTTAAAATATTCCCAATGACTCGTAGTTGATATTTCTAAAACTTGAAAATAGAAAGAGATATTCTGGAGTTTTATAATTATAACATTTTTGTGAGGTTCGTTAATTGATTCCGTGATAATGTCATAAAGTTCATTTATTGATTCTGTGATAATCTCTTAATATTAAATGCAGTAGTTCAAAATTATAAATCCAGTGCCATCGTTCCTCCATTAAATGTTAGTGACAATTTTTATGAAAACTATAACCCTGAAAAATTGTACGTTGAATAATCTTTACTTCGATTTCTCTGGCGTAAAAAACTGAAAGAAATACTTCGAGAATACTGCCGATATGACGATGTAATAAGTAAGAGCTCTACTTTTGCTAAAAAATTTTTTTAAAGATTGAGAGGTAGACGTGAATAAATTTTAAATTGCTTTTATTAGATTTATCCTTTTTATTTTTTATTTGTTTGGAATTCTAACTAGTTACTTGAAGGGAAAAAAATATAACATACTAAATTGGAAAAGTTCCTTGTTAGGCAATAAGACAATAATTCTAAAAAAAATGTTAAAAATTACCTCATATCATTTGAAGCTGCAGGAAAACAAAAGAAAATAAAATTTTCCTGTAGAACTGAAGTTTGAAAAAAAGATTTTTGTTACCTTCAAGATTGCGGTCAATTGGGTTGTGGGAATTTTAGAATGGTATTACTCGAAAAACAAGTTCTAATAATGATTGTTCGGTAATCTTCTAACTGTATTTTTGATTATTCATGAAAATTAAATGTGTCGAAAAATATTCTTTTATTCATTGATTTTCCGCTGATCTGTTATTGAATGCAAACATCAACTGTTGCCCGGAAAAGCTGAAGTGAAAACTATTCTAAGCAATTGTTTAGTGAGACAATGTTGCCAAAATAATTGATTTCCTTCTGAAATGTGAATTGCGAATATTATGAGTATGGAATCTGGCATTCTTTTAAGACACTAATAACTTTTAAGTTCTTTACATTTTATATTGAATAATATAAAATGTTTGGATAATGTTGACATACATCTTAACAGGTCATAATATGAAGAATTACTACAAGAATTTTCCTCCATTGAAAGATGGAAATTTTCCTTTTTTTTTGACAGGAATTTTCCCTCCATTGCAGAATACATAAATCATACGGAAAAGAGAAGATGGGAAGGATCATCTAAAAAATGTGAACTTTCAGTTGCACTTCTTTTCCGCAGATAAATATAAATAAGTAACGGTAAATTGAGAATTGATATTTTGTTTTGCACAAGAACGTATCAATGCAGGAATTATGGTATCGTACTGGGGCAAAGCTTAAAAACAATTACTTATTTTGAAGAGAAAGAATCAGAAGATATCAGTCGTGATTATTTTAATTACTGAACATGAAGTACATTCATGAATAAACGACTGATTTTAGATTCCACTTTGTTTCACCAAATCGATGTTTCTTGTAGAATTTTCCACTTTTTAATAGATTTTGATTATTAACAAATATGAAAAATAATTTGGCTGTTAATCCTTATTAATAATATTGAATTAATTTGATTCAATTTAGATCGTTACAACTTTATCGAATATAATCCGATCTAACATAACTTTTTTCTATGTTTCTCTGATCTAATTATACTTGCAAATTAAAATAAATATAAAGGCGAGTTGATGAATTTTGGAAATTTCATTTTATATTAGCATGAAATTCATTCTTAAAACATATCGCTCAAGCAAACAAGTTCCAATTTCGCTAACCTTTATATTCAACTTTTTAGAGTAGAAATCTTTTATGTTTAAATTGTTTATTCAAGCACAATAGATTTTTAATTCAAAATAAAAACTATATTTTAAGAATTTTGTGTCATCATATTCTTCTTGGGAATTTTTTTTAAGGATTTTTAAATTTTATCTCTAACTTAAAGTTTTAATTTAACTATTCTACTGCGGATAAAGAGTTTGATCTTTTAAGAAAGACTTTGTACAATTAGCATATATATGAAAAGTAATGTTTATGATAATTTGGTATCACTTCAGTTATGAAAAAGAAATATTGCTTTTCCAGTAGATGAAGAATGAAATGATAATATATGAGTTAAATTCTGTGTAAAGAATTATTATATCGACGATTTTGTTTGTCCCATTATAAAGATTAGTTGAAGTAACATTGGAATAAATCTTATCAAACAGTGACTAAAGATCAATTGATTAAATTCAAATGATATTTAGAAGCAAAATATTTAAAGAATATTTAACTTCTCCATCATGCATTAAATCAATTAAACATCCGAAATTATGATATACATTTGGGAGTAATCAGGTCTTAAAATAATTTCACCTTCATAAATTCTCATGAACAAATAATATCTGAAATCCGAACATTTTTTTTTTGTTCTAAATGCTTAAAATAGAGTGGATTAAAATTATATTTGAATACAATCAATAGCTTCATTTCTTAATTCTTCATTTATTCATGATTTTTCTTCAAAATTATTTGCAAATCTCTTTAGCTTTCCCAGAAATCAAGAAACCAGTATAAACCCCTTCATTCCATGATATTATCATCTCAGTCCATCTACCAGTTAGAGGGTAACTTACCTGACTAAGAAATGATGTGCATGGATTGGAAAATTGAATGCATAATTTTGATAATAAGCACACTATTTCAACAGATCGATCCTTTCGATCATCTGCTTTTTGCAGTATTAATTTTTAAATATCAGCAACATGGAAAAGCCATCAACAAAGAATATCAAAAATCTCTTATTATAAATACCTCGGTACTTTGTTTTCCAGCTTTTATGATTCCTCGAAAATACAATTAGCCGTTGCAAATTGATTTTCAAATAAGTGAAAATTATTAAATCACAAGAATAATGAAATATGCCATAAAAAGCTGCTGCTGACAGTTGTGAATAATTCAGTTGATATCCAGTTCTTTTGAAAGTCTTAAACCTAACCGAAATATTACAAAGGGTATTTGTATTAGATACGACAATATTGCAATCAATGATTGGGAGGATCTTATGATATGTTATCCAAAAAAAACGCCATTTCAAATTTAATTATCGACAGAACGGTTCAGATTGCTGTGCTGATTTTGTCAACTCTTCATGAGATATCAACTGCTGACTTTAAAAATAGCAGACACCTAGAATCTGAAAATGATTTCTGATATGACAGGATAGAAACTATTGAATCTCATATTTAAACATTTGCTGCAATGAATAAAGAGTGATAATAGAAGTTTAAAAAATAAACAAAAATTATGGCAAGTTTCACAGACATCTTTGCTATCAGCACTAACAGTTTGATAAAACAATAAATACGATCGTAAAACTTAACTAATATTTTTGATCGTTTTAAGATTTAAATAAAATTGGTATTGTTGATAATATGACTCAAATCCACAAAAAGTATAGAGTTTCAAGTGGTAGACATTCTATTAAATTTGAATTCAATTTTTTAAACTTTGAAAAATTCAGAGTTTAATCAAAAATGGATTTTCTTGAAAAACTGAGATTCTAATACTACATTTAAGAATATTACCAAATTAAAAATCGTATGGATTGGAATTAATTATTTAAATGCTTGACATAAGTTGCAGTATTCGTATGGATTGGAATTAATTATTTAAATGCTTGACATAAGTTGCAGTATATATATATGAAGTCGTATTTCAACAGATCTGTTGTTAAAATAAAAGTCATATCTGAAACTAATAACAATGATATTTAATAGAACGTTTCATTAATTTCGTTCACTGAAATTTATAATTTGTGAAATGAAAATTGCGATAACAGCTGAGAAGTCCAAAGATAAAAAATACTTTGTGGCAATTTGTCTCATCAGTTATTGGTACTAAATATTAAATTAAACAAATCTATGGCTTTTATTTTAACAACAGATCTGTTGAAATACGATTTCGTTTCACGAAATTTAAGCGCAATTTTCATTTCACAAATTATAAAATCTGATAAATTTCTCAATATGTTTCACTTGGGGATCACAGATCTGTTATTGCTCAACCTCATGCGACTAAGCACCGCTTGTCCTTGTAAGAAGTTATTTGGATAAAATTACCAGTAACTATTTAGTAGAGATCATTCTGACAACAAAATTTTGTCTTCCTTAATAATTAATTATGACTATTTTTTATTTTATTTTTATTTTTCGATTTCTTTTTACCCAGCTTTGATAATGATTAAGCTGTTTAATAATATCAATCGTTACTGGAAATGGCTTGATAAAGTTATAAAAGTTTAGTTTTATCAAACTGTTGCCATTAAAAATCATCTAATAATCAATTTGGCCAATTTCACCGCTAACATTCATATAACATGAATTCTTTTTCAATCAAACTCTGATTATTAAAAGCAGTAAACATTGACAATGTAACTCTGACTGAAACAGTATTTCTCCAGTTTGTTTTGTTTCATAAAAATTTTGATACGGAACGGTTTAGTTTTTTATACGAAATGAGGAAAGCTGTCATCACTGTCACCGTGTTTTTTCATTTGGTAGTTGTTTGAAGTTGCAAGATGACAGACATCATTTTCCAACCATTTGTCGTTGGTGATCAACGGCACTTGTTATTTGCCTGGAGGTCTTTACAGAATTTTATTTATTTTTCTGAAAATCGATTTTTTGACTATTGTAATCATAATTCATACTAATGGTAATTGTAGATTCGCATTCTGAACTATGTCTAATTAAATCATTTAATTACCTTTAAAAAATCTGACTGAGAATTTTTAGATCGATCACTGTGCTCATTGTGCATAATTTCTTCTTCTTTGAGGAATTCATCTTAAGATCAATAAAAATTAAAAGTAAGTAATAAATTACAATTTGATAATTTATCCCTCAAGCTTTCCATTTTTAGCGCAGTTGGACATAATTTATCATTATATTTAAACTAGAAGCCGAAAATTTGAAAGAGAGAAAACTAAATCAAATCATCGATGTCTCTTAGGCTCTTCTCTTAGGCTCTGTTTAACACCCCACTCCTTGTCCTTTTTCAAAATCAAAGTCCTGAAGGATCCATATGAAAACTTGAACTGTGTTGTATATCGTGGTACAACAAAGCAATTATTTATATGACATCCATCTGTCTATCCATCCCTCTCCTTCATTTTTCCATTTGTTTGCCTTCTCTCTGACCATTTATCTGTCTGTCCACGATCAAATTCGAGATGAATTCTTCTTTGGTTGGTGGTATCGAGCAGTTGTCGGTCAATTGCCTTGCCACGAATTGTTACTGCCATCTATCCGATCGACAGATGCTTTCAACTACTTAATGAATGAAATGACCGTATTCTCGACTTTGTTTCATTTTGTTTTTTCTATCATTATGTTTTGTGAGCAGTTGCTACTTGGAAAATCTTCGGAAATTTAATCTGAAATTTCTTATCGTCTCAAAAAAATTAAGAATTTTAAGATGTCTCGAAAACTGGGAAGCATTTTCTAATTTTTTTTTATTTTTTGGATCGAAAATTGATTTACTAGAGCATGAAGTAAATTTTATATACTTATCAATGCATTGGTAAGAATGATAAATGTCTGCAAAGAGGTATTAAACAGAAATTGCCAACTTCAAGCAAATTTATTCTTTTGCTGAAGAATATTGTTATTGTTTTTGGAATGTTTATTATTGCTTCATAATCTATTAAATTTAATGAACTGTGTTCGATTATTTCGAAATTTTTCCAATCGAATATGAAAAATCATAAATTTCTTTAATCAGTCAATTCATAGGATCAACAATTACTTTGAATTATTTTTTAAAACCAAAAGAAATTTTTCTTTAGTTTTATTATTGTTTCATAATCTATTAAATTTAATGAACTGTATTGGATTATTTCGAAATTAAAATTTTAATGATAAAGCTTACTTTCAGGAAATGCCATTATATCCAACTCTTGAGGATTTATTAGTTGATCAATACCACTATCAGGTGGAAATATTTACTTTCTTTCTTCTAAAAACTTAAGAACTCAGAACTTTCACGAGTTTGATTTTGATCAATTTCAGTTGTTTTCAAAATTCCCATATTCAACTGATCTATTATTATTATCGACAAATTTTCTTTTTCAAAATGCTTTTCAAAAAAAGTATCTACAACTTGCAATTACTCTTAATAAAAATATCAATTTGTGTCATAATTAAGCATATTTCTAAAAAAATGTCCATATTCGAAAGCATTCAGATTAATGAACCTGAATCCTATCATTCCTCAAAAATAATTACAAATCTTCAAGTTCTTTTTATAAAATATCAGCCAGAAACTTGATGGACTGAAATCTGCAGATCCGTAGTGAGTTTTGAAATGGTTTTTAAAGAAATATACTATTGTAGATAAATTTTGGGTAAGTAGTAGGTAGGCAAATGAACATTTATATTCATAAATATGCAGTAATATTAGCCAAGAATTCACCATTATCAATGAATATCGTTTTTTCGTTGCGACGTCCTTGAAAAATAACAGAGTGGTTGACCTTCAGCCCTTACTTTTTTGCACAGTCGCTTGTGAAGAAATCGATTGAAGAATAGACCCAACAAAAATCAATCATCCATTCAAAAAAATCCAGCAATTTTTGCAAAAATTTATTCCAAAAATCCTGATTTCGAATAATATAATTTTCAGCAATATAATAGCTATTCAAGCAATAATTCTCCGCCAATTCATTCTTATACCGAACCATCTGCTCCTCTCTGCGAATCGAGTTCTTCCACTCGTGAGTATCTGTTTCTCCTAAACAAATTTTGAGATTCAAATTTAAGTTATGAATCATACAAACCGAAATAATAACATAGTACGGATTTTGTAATGGATGAATAATAAAAGAGTTATTCAGTTTGAATTGGGTTCTATAGTTAATATCTATAAAATATGTATTTAATTATAGAAATTTCTAGTCATAAAATTCATAGAAGAAGGCGTGCTAGGCACTGATTTGGATTACATCCATTACATAACTTTCGATTAGAAGTCCTTTACTGATCAAAATGTCAGATAATACTGCTAATTTAATGTAAGAAACGTTTAAAAAAAGTCAGAGATTAGTTTCATTCATTTTCCTACTCGCAATAGAAATAAAAAAAAAATTGAAAAAATTTAATACATTGGTTTTTAAACTTTTTATTTATGACCATTTATCCATGCAGTACACATCTGGAGATAGCTATTCCAACATTCAATGGAAGATATCAATACTACTGCTAAAAAATCGTTTGATAGAAAAATGATTAAAATTACTTCTTTACAGATAAGCAATTGTATAAGAATATATGATTTGCATTGCACTGATATTAATATAATTTGCATTATACTGATATCAATATATGATTTGTATTGCATTGATATTAATCCGAATTCAGAAATTATTATCAAATTTCATTAGTAAGGAACGAATTCTTCTCTTTTACATATGAGTAAAACGCTCACTTTATAAAATTATTGAATCGATTGGGAGAGTTGGAAAGAGAGAATAGATGAAAAAGAGTCGGTGTCCTTCATAGTAAAATTTTTTTATAAATTGTGACACTTTGAAAATAGACAAAAAATGGAGTCGTCATAAATAAAGTCATTTTTTATTTAATTTTTAAAATCAATTGAGCTGTAGTTTCAGCGGGACGAATTTACGAAGCAAACGATGAAAACACTACATCACCAGGTTTATATCATTTCCTGATCTTGAATATTAATAATTTCTTGGATCGAAATTCCAAATGATTTACTTATTGTCGTATGAACGTTTACTGAAAATATTTCCATTTGATTTTAAATCATTCGCATCTTTCATACAGATTATCCCAATATTTGTTCACTTTTTGTATTTCATTGCTCATAAACATATTTTAAGAAAATTTGATAAAAATCTCTAATTCTCGAAAGGAACTGAAAACGCATTTTGAAGAATGTTGCAAAGATATTATTTAAAATGAAATTCTATATTCTTAAATTCATTCAATAAAGGAACTAAAAAGGAAAGCAATAATGGAATATTTGCTAATTTATCAGAAGAGACCCTGACTAAGAATGATCTTTGTTGTTTTGTAGTGTTTAAAATCAAATGACAAAACGATTCCATATCGTTATACCTTATATAGAAGTGAATTAAAAAAATAGTTAAATTCGTTCCACTTTAAGAGAATACAATATAATCATCATTGAAACGAATAGAAAAGAAAATAAAAATTATTTTAGTATTTATTACTTTCAAGAGGTAATTAGTTAACTGTGATTATACGTATATACTGTTATAAGAATATACTGTGCTTCGATTATAAGCGATTATAAGTGATTATAAGTATACATTGTATTTCAACCTATTTCAAGATGAGAAGCCAAAGAGCTCTTTGTAAAAGAGTACAAAATTTTGAACATTTTTCCCAAATTGCAGTTCAACCGAAAATATCAGGATATCCAGCACTTCCATCGTACTATGAAAGCATTTGCCAACCACAGTATGCATCTATCCTTGTAAGACTTAAGTTTTTTAATATCATTCAGTGTATGACTACTAAATTATGTAATGTTTCTAGAGATTGTCGATGAAACTAACTAGTTAATTTTTTGAAGCTTTAAGACAAATCTGCTAAATTCCTTTCTTAAAGATCAAATTTAATTCAAAGATTTTGTAAAATTTCCGTTCATTTCAGAAACCATCTGAGCAATTACCAGAAGTGCGCTTTCCCAATCCTCATCTACCACATTCAATATCGGTTCAACCATATATGTCAAATAGGTTGATCTCATTAGAGAATGATTGGATCATTGCACCGATCACATCGCAGTGTCATGATCTTGCTAAAACTAATCTCACACATGGTGTTCGCAAAGTGATTCTTAATCGTACTAAAGATAAAAAGTACGGATTGAGGATGCGAGCTGTGAATCAGGTATGTCATTCTGTTTATTTGTTATTGCTCCCATTGGAAAATCTATGTTGTCAAATCAAAGAATTATACTGAAAACATCCCAAGCGATCAGAATGACACTTTAGCACATATTGATCAGTTAGGTTCCCGTATTATTTTAAAGAGAATCCGAAATAGTTACATAACCAATGAATGAATCTGAATACCAACTAACTATAAGTCCAATTTTTTTAAAATAAATTTTCAGTTACGGAATCTACATAAAAATACTTTGTCTTTTAACTTTTAGTTAGATTAAATTTTGAAGGGATATAATTTATTCAGTTCCAGGGTGTTTTTGTTCAATTGGTAGCCGAAGGTTCTCCAGCTGCAGCTGCCGGAATTCGATTTGGTGATCAACTGCTCAATTTAAATGGCACCGAAGTGCTTGGCATGACCGGTCAAAAAGTCAGTTTCTTTTTTTCATGCTTTCTAAAAATCTGTACGATTTCAAAATGTATTTTTGTCCTACGATAAATTTTTTATTTTTAGGTGATGAATATTATGAAGAAATCAAAGCACGAAATAGTTCTCATTCTCAGAGACAGGTACATGCAGTTCATTTATAATAAAAGAAATGACCGAAATTCCAAAAGTGAAATTCTTTCGGAATCTCGATAGACAATTCAACAATCAGTCCAATAAATAAATTGCAATACATAATATTACATAGTAATTACACCTGTAATTCATGTATTTGAGTAACATTACCAGCGGTATCACCTACAGACAGACATTTGATTGCTTTATTTATTTAATATCCTGTGAGTAACACTATTAGTAGATCCACCGAAGTTAGACTTATCTATGTTTGATAATCTTCAAGATCAGCAAAAAACTTTTTCAAAAATTTGGAAATGTAACGAAAGATAAGCGAGGAATGAATGCATCTAATGTCGATAACCCCTGAACAGTCACTATCAAAAGATAGGGGAAGAAAGTTGAAAATCGGATGAAATACTATTGAGCCATATATTTGTCAACGACACCAAGGCAGTCAACCAAAGAAAATATGCAAATATGGAAATAATACCTTAATACAGATCCATAGTCAGAGAGATTCAAAAATGAATAAATTCCATCTGAAAATAAACATATCTTGGGAAAGACACAACCTGATTCCAGATTTCGGTTAAAAAATTTTCAGTTGATCACGATGAAACTGAATTGCTATAGGCAACAGAAAGTGAGCATAGAGATATTTCTTGTAGAAAGTAATTACGGGCCAATGACAGGATAACTTATTTGCCTAAAGTGTTCAAAATATTGGGAGGAACAACTGTTTATGTAATACGAATGTCGTTCCAAAACGACAAAGCGAGAGAATTATTGAAGCTGTCACAAGAAATAATTAACTAATTAGTCGCTAATTATGATTAATTTATTATCATAGTCATGAATACATGATATGCTGCAAATGATTAATGATATTCAGCAAGCTAAGATTCAATAATTCCAAGAATGCCAATTTAGAAAAACACCATTCATGATTTGTTTGGTGATATAATATTAGTTTATTTAACTTAAAGATTTTCAGAAAGTGATATGAAATCCAAAACATTTCTTAAATGTTTTTTAATAAGATTTTTTTTAAGAAAATGGAGAGTTTTTTTTACAGTTTACTTCAGGCCTTTAGCCATGACGATAACATTACATAAAGATACATCTGGCCTATTAGGATTCTCATACAAGGATAATCTTATCACAGCAGTGATGCAAGATTCAAGTGCAAGTCGCAATGGATTGCTTATTAATCAACGAATCGTTGAAGTCGATGGACGAAGTGTTATCGCTTTCAAGGTTATTAATTTGACCAAGATTTCGTTCGAATTTATTCACTCATCACTTTGAAATGTGAAAATTTTAATTACTTGCAGAAGAGTAAATGAATAAGAAAAAAAACTTTGCTTAATTATTTTCGATGTTTCACACCTTATTTTAAACTTGATGATGAGAAAAGAGTTTCAATTCTGGATCATTTTTTGACGAGGGCCAACAAATTTATAAATACTTTGTAAATTCTGCATAAAATTAACTTCAACATGAATGAAATTATAAGATTGTTCAATGAATATAAATCTCAATATATTTATCATGATTAAAATACTCTTTAACACATTCTGTTTTGAGGAATTTTTCTTTTTTTTAGAGGAATTTTAGGATGTTTGAACAACTCGAATCAATTTTGTTCATTTTCATTTCAGAATAAAGCGATGAAATCATGCTTAGATGATGCGCCAATGACTGTTACATTAACGCTTATGCCTGCAGAATTTTATGATGAAATTACAAAAAGGTTGGTAAACCAAATTTTATTAATTAATTTTCCATAATTTTTTTATTTTTCACGCCGAACACATCTCATAAGTCTTGCATAGATGAAGATGAATGCATTATTCACTCAGATAATTGAGCATGAAGGGACGGTAAGTACCAGAATACTTTAAGTAAACGTTAAGCATATCATATATTGGAAGTATAGGATTACATTGATCAAGACTATTCATTAATTTTGATCGAAGATTGTCAGCGAATAGAATGTCTCCTTTTAAACAGTGTCACAATATCGCTTTTAAACAGAGTCACAATATAGTGTTAACAATAGCTGAGCAAAGCTGATGATGCTGATTATAATCACAGCATAAAAATTAACAACATAGATTTTTTACCTATTTCTATTTTAAAAGGAATAGATACGGACAAGTCAGCCTTTTTGTCATTAAAGAAAAAATGATCTTTTATCTCCATTGTTTTTCGTGTGCCATTTTTTATAATATCCGAATCAGTTTTACTGAAGGTAAAAGTGAAGGTAATATTGATGTTAGGGTGATTATTTTTTCTATTATTTCGTACTATATCGCCGGTTGAATGCTTTTGGAATCAATTCTGAAATCAGTTGCTACGAACTAATTTTCATTGAGGTTATATATATACATATATAAATATCGATGTCTCGATATTTTCACTAGGGATAACATAAGCAAGCAAACTAAGACTGATAATTTTTGCTAGATCATTTACAAAAAAAAAATCAGTGCTTTCCCCTTAATTCATCCTCCGATTGAGATAACCAGTTTTCATCTTTCATATTTTAAATTTCTGACAAGAAATTTTACTCATATCTCTAAATCATGAGCTGATTTGTATAGACGGAAGAAATAATGCCGAATACAGAAAAATCATACAAATATCACTCAATCACCATTTTTTCAGTTTGGATCGATCATTAATGAAGAGACAGAACCACAATGTGCCACAGTCATGATACTGTCGAAAATCAGCAACACCACATGCATTAATCAATTATACAAGTTTTTGTTTTTTCGATAAAATCAGTGTATCTATTTTTGCTTGTATATTTTTTAAATTTCGATTTCTAAACAAATTTTGGTTGTGTGATTCATAGATGAATAAGATATATTTAATATTTGGTAGAAATGTACTACTGCAAAGTACACTGCAATGTTTTATGAGTTAGACTGAGTTTCATTTGTGATCTTATGCTCAGCATTTCTTTCCAGGACTTCTATTTATTGAAACTTATGACTGACCGACAGCTCTCGATGTCGTACAGACACTTCTGTGATTTCAGACTATTGACGTTCAATCTTTTCTATTTTGATTATTTCTGTCCTTCAATTTATCTTTTTTAGCTTGTACAAAAATTAAATCAATTCAAAAACCATTTATTAGAGTAGAATTAGTGAAGACTTCTGTATCGAATTATAAAAATAAGTTCAGGATTAAGTCGATCAATTTGGCTGAGAATGATCCTTCGATATTACAAATTTATTTTCCAGAATCTGCCCTTTTTCGATTTTATGATATGTTAATCTATATTTGAAATTAACCACAATTTGTTGGTTAAAGTTGTAGGGAAACTTCGAAACTTTGAAATTTGAAGTTTGAGTTTCAGAAAATGTTATACAAAGGAGAATATAAATATTAGTATGTCAATAGCATTATTTGAAATAGGATTAAAAATATTGTGCATTGGAATGATGCAAGCAAAAAATATACTTTTTTCTCTGAATTTTTCAAAATAATCTTATTTCGGGGCAGAAGTGTCAGTTGATGGAAATACAGAGTCGTCGCCAATTTCTTGAAGAAATTTTCCGACAAGTTTCTGTTGTTCTCATTGTACTTCAATTTCATTTCTTTACGTGTTTTTTTAATAAAACTTTTGTGCGATACATATACGTTTAACAACAGAATGGTAATTTTAACAAGAATACATTTTTTGTAAGAGAACGACAAGGAATTTTGACTTTTAGCATTAAATCAGAATAATATTGATAATTTACTTTCTCTTTCATACCAGTGCCATTTGACAATGGTAATGAAATGATCGATTTATATTTCAACCATATCTGAAATTATTTCTTTTTATCACTTGTGACAGAGAATTGTTTAAATCACTTCTATAAACTTGTTACATTTTTCATTTTAAATATACATATGTAGATATATAAATCTTCCTCCGAAAAATTCTTCTAATTTAAATTCACCAAATGGTAAGCATACCGAGGTGGTTCTGCTTCGTTTATTGCTTTAACCAATGCATCAATTGCCTCTTTCTTCTCTCTATAAATATCCTTTCTTTTAAGAAATCAATTTAAAAACTAGATTCTAGCTGAAAATGTGTTAAACAATATGAATTTTGAAGATATTCTTTTAATTTACTTCCCTAATAATCTATATGTGAATCAAATTGCATTTCTAATTCATAACGAATTTTGAATTTTGATTTTGTAAGATAAAAATTCAGAGAAAATATCTACATCGGTATTTTAACTATATCGTCGAAAGGCCCAAAATATTTATTTCCAATTTCCCTAAAACTTTCTCATATTTAGCGAAAGCTTATCAAGGCAAATTAATGGCTTCATCATTTCAAAAATTTGGCCTAGCCTGTTATCAAAAAGACGAAAAAAATGAAAATTTTTGTAATCAGTTCAAAATCTCTTGCAAAATGTTTACCTTGAATTTTTTTGCAACTACTGTATTTAAGGTCAATGCGTTCAATGGAGTGAACATAAGTAGAAGATCTTCGGTATCCCTAATTTTAAATAGGCACAATAATTAGAGGCTTGAAAAGGACTATTTAAGAAAATTAACAGGTCTGCATTGATTTCAGCTATTTCAAGCTTCTTTTATCTTAGGAATAATTTAAGTACTAAGCTTCTGTTGCAGATTTCAAATCCTAACTCATTTCAAGAAATTTATAGCGCATGTTAAACAATAATAGGAATAAAAGTATTCATGTATAGAAGCATAAATTAATTAATTTAACAAAATCAAAAAGTTCAGCAGATTTTTTCATTTTATCATATGGGATTTTCCTCAAACATTTCATTTAGTTATTCTTCAGTAATCTCATAAATAACAGATATCCTAAATACTCCTAGAATTTTTGCATAATTTCGAACCGAAGTTTCAGTTTCTCGAAATCTTGATGTTCAAGATTATCTTCTCTTCCCCAAGCTTTCTATTTGATTCTCATTCATATCCTGATATATCTTTAATAAACACATTTCCAATGTGTAAATACTGTAAATCTTCCAACAGTGTTGTGAGTTGACACTTGATTATAAAAATACGATGAATAGGGCAGATTAAACTAACTGTGAAGGAACGAATATAGCCGGGTCATAAAAACGTTTTCCATACCGTAGCCTCAGAGCACCGTTGATAGCTGATGTAAATTGTCCCAGATCTCTATCTGCTCGTTCAGCACAATCCGTTGGTAAATTGCTTTAATTTTTAATTTTTTATTTAAAAAAAATGCGAAAGAAAATAGTTCTCAGGTAGCTTGAAAATCAATAAAAGCAAACAAATTTTAATTTTGACAGATTTCAAACGAAAAAAGAATTTCGTGCATGTTTTTCACCATATTAATATCTTGATTTTTTCAATTTTATCAAAATTTTATATTTAAAATTCATCCACAAAAATTTCTAAAATGGAAAATATAAAATTGAAAAATTCAAGCATTTTATCATCTATCTGTTGTAATTATTAATAAAATAAATCTCACCAGATGAAAAGTGCTGATAAAAGCAATGTGCCTGCAAATAAACAAATTCTTGTCATTCTGTACCAAATTTCAGATGATTTGAAAATTCGTGAATCTGAACAGACACCGCATCACTTTGAATATTTCATTAACATGCAAAAATTTGCGTAGAATTTGATCATTAATGCAGAATCGATTAAGCATTAAATTTCTTCAAACGATCTTAACGAACTCACACGAATTTGATTTTAATGAAGTTTTTTTGTAAACTTTTATTAATACTCTGTGCCAAATATTATTGCTTTGTGAAGCATAATCAGAGACGTACTGACATTTCAATGCTTTCTGCTATATATTCCAAAATATTACAAATTTCTGATTCTATTGGGAATAACATCACTACAGTAAGATTACAATAATTAAAAAATGAAGAGCTAAATGAAGTGAAAAAGCGATGGAATTTTACCATTTACATAAATAGGCAATTTTTTGATTCTAAAGCTAAACACTTATATTGGATGGAAGAATTCTACTTACCAAACTTACCCATTTCAAGCAATTTCTTGCTGGACACTAAATTATAGATAATATAATTTTAATATTTGACAGTGAAATCTGCTTTTGTAACTTAAATGAAGAAGTACCGGTTTAGTTTTGCAAAACTTCATCTAAATTTATTCATATGAATCTTATTTAAGTGTGTCCCTACAGTATCTGAAATCAACCATTGAATGTCATGCATGTAGAACAACCTAAAAATGTGAATTCAAACACCTTTTATTATTGCCTGTTAAATTGCAGTTATTCTTATAAGAATGAAGCGGAAGAATTTAGAGCATGCAAGTATCTTACAGAACGAATTAATAGATTTCTCACTTCAAGTAGATGTTTGAATTCAAATTATAGATTCTAAGAAATGAGTAAGTTTATTACCTATAAATCAAGGGATTCTAAGACCCGTTTTTCTCATACATCCATATTTATGGTAGAGCAGAGAGAATAATAACTCAGTGTAGTATATTTTCACTTATATGAAATACATAATACACTTTCACTAGCATGTATATATGTATTATTAGAAGCCTAAGTCCAATAAATCATTTGTTCTCAAACAATTTGTTAACTTTGAAACAACACGGCGAGTGGATAGATTATTGCAGTTAATGAGGATACACACCTAAGCACTGGAGTAAATATATTGATATGCGGGCAATTATGGTGACAAATTTTCTCTGAAAGAATCAAATATACATACTACAATTCAAACGTAAAAAAAACATTTTGGAAATTTTGATGGCTTTTTCAATTTATCAGGTTTTTCTTCTCATTTCTTTAAAAAGTTATATCCTTTGATGAAAATACAACATGTCGCTGTTTATTTCTTCACTTTTAGAATTTGTAAAATTAAATTAGAATGCGAAATAATTGTAGCAAAATCGAAACATTCTTGAAAATGATAAAAAAATTGCAATTGCTAAATTAAATTCCGTGCAAAATTTTGTAATTCTATTTCAAAAAATAGATGAAAACAAAGAGAGGAAAATGACGGTATTTTGATGATAATAATTTATTTGAATACAGATATTGTAAGGAGATTTATATACATGCCGCACTTTGCTGTTTTAACGATAAACCATGTGATTATTCAATTTTTCCTTCATTTAATCAATGCAAATGATTTGGGAGACTCTAAATGAAGTGATCTGTTCGCAGAATTCATTTATTTATTAATATATCAAACATATTACTTGCTTGTTCAGTTTCTATTAAAATAATCATATTTTGTTCTCACTGATAATGAAAATTATAGAAATGAATAATAAGTGATAGTAGAAAAAACGATAATAGTGACAGCGAGATAATTATAATAATTGAAATTATTACCTATCTCTGTTTATTCGGAATTCTAGAACTTCACAACGATCAGTGATTGGGAAATATGGACTAAGCAATAAGTTAAAATTAGCAACTATTCCAAAATAGCAACCCATGAGATTGGAAACATATTTATTTAATATAGCTTAGCCATTTTAAATTCATTTTTCAAGGTCTTATTTATTTCATGTAATATTTTAAAATCTAAAGATTTTAATTTTTTGGGTAGTCTTTTGAGGGATAAAGTAAACTGAATAAAATGAATAAAATAAAGAAATGGAATAGTAAAACTATCTGTCAGTTATTTTTGCACCTTTTAAAGAGAGCAACTATTCAGATTTTTTTGTTTTTTTTCGATTTTTTCTCAATGTTTTTCTTTGAATTTTTTTAATTATCCGATAAATTCAAGCATCAAAAAAAATAAAAAAAAGCATTAAGAAAATCTTGCAAATACTTCTAGATTTATGCATTCATTTTAACACCTTGAAAAACTTAGCTAGAAATATGTTTATTAAAGGATAAACATTTTTAGTAGAAAAAAAATCTGGGCTGTAGAAATACATTTCAGTTAACCAAACACTGAAATTAATATAAGAAAATATAAATCTCACATGGAACTTATTCTGACAAAATGAAGAGAAAAATGGCAATATAAAATTTCTTTTTTAATCATTTCAATAAATTCTTGATACTTTTGGCATAAAAAGCATGTCATTTTTAAAAAGGGCCTTTTAACTATTCATTGAATTTCAACGAGCTATATTTTTTGGTCATCTTCTAATTTTAGATGCCCTATAACTTTAAATTAGAATATTGAATCCGAAAACATAGGAGCAGAACGTATTTAGCTTAAATAAATGTAAAATTACATGATACTAAATATTAGGAAATGATCATCTCATCCACTTTATAGATTGTTGATTAAATTTCAAAAATGCAAGTTGCTTAATAAGCTTTTGGCATGAAAAAGTCGTAAATTAAAAAAAAAATTTGGGTCGTTTAAAACAAGAAAAGATGAAATTATTATTATTTTATCCGACTAATTGCAGTTTTCCGTCCATAAAATTTTAAGCGACAAATATTCTTAACATGAAGTGTTATCAAAATGATCGCAAAAGTACTTAAAACATAAAATGACATTTACAAACATGCCGCAAAAGTATAAGATGACATTTAGAAAAAAAATTAAATAAAAATATTAAAAAATGTTTCAAGTTTAATGTTCAAAACCAAATATTAAATTAAAAAGTTAATAGTCTTTTAACCTTCAATGTAAAATCATCTAATCTAATTTTCATGACAGAAAGAAATTATCATTATGCAATAATTACAACCTTATTCATTATTAAAAGGTTCGAATTATTACGCCGAGTAAGGTAAGTTAATTACCAACCTAGTAATCAATGAAATTTGAAACAATTATTAATATAAATATCAAAATTTTGTTCGAATTTTGATGGTTGTGGAACAATTCTCATTTAGATTGATCTAATTTTTTAAAACATGTTGACCATTAATGTCATCGCGAAATCTGTCAGATTAATTTCAAACGGACATTTGCTTACTTTTCATTTGTATTTATTAATTTTTAAATTCATTTCTACAAGATTTGAGAATATTTGTAAGCGTTTTAGTGCTTTTTCTATAAGCAGCATTCAAAAGGATTGATTGATAAATGGCCATTATTAAATGTATATATCAGAGTGGCATTAGTAGAAGTTTATTACTCATTTAATGATGATAATATTGCAATATGGAACTGAATAGTTTGAATGAACAATATTGATTATGAGAAGGAAGAGGATGGATGACAGGTATGAGAACTGAGATAAATAAATAATGGAGACACCTGACTTCAAGGGTACATTTTTTTATTGCTTTTATAAATAAAATTATTTCAAGCAATGAAAAACAGTAAACATTAATAAACAAATCAAAACAACGATCAGACATATGTTATAAAATTTTATTTGTTGTGACAAGTAGAGAATTCAAATTTGTCATTC